>OY804521.1:0-1252500 GCA_963680855.1 Lepeophtheirus nordmannii
CACATATCACCTCTTCATTCATATATATAATATATATAAATACAAACAATCAATCCTTCCTTTCTTCTTCTTTTTTCATACAAGCAGGCAGCCAAGCGACCATGGAAGAACTCTGTAGGGAAGACAAGAGCAAGAATTATAGATAATTAATCATCAAGCACACTTTATATGAGCAATTTCTTCACAAATATATCATTAAATAATAAATCTAGACCAACAAACAGACATATCCATAACATTGCTCAAAGGATTCATTCTTGTCCGTCCGATATCCTTCGTTTTAAAGTCAAATAACTACAATATTCAATTTCAGAATCCTCTTAAATATAAATTACCTATCGTGCATGTCATTTTTAAAAACAAAACATAAGTATATTCAATATTAAATCATATAAATCATATGTATGTGCCCTCTTAAGGTTTTATATCAATAATACTGAGTCAGGAGGTCAGTTACTTGGATAAGAGACTCCTTATAGATCACATATATTCAAAAATATGTCATTTCATACCATATTCATTATAAATCAGAAACTATGGTTCTAATAACTACTTCTTTATTACAATCCTTTACTTAAAATTACATATTCATATAAATTAAACTATTCTGCTTCCATTCCTCATTCATTTATATATATAAATCATCATTTTTTCTTATAAAATTAATAAAATAATTCAAAGAAATCAATATTAATCAATATTAATCAACAAATTATATTCTAATTATTAAGGTTCCAGCCAAAAGGTAGGTAAAGCATTTTTAAATGTTGCGGATATCAATACAAAAACAAATATGTCTTATTTATATACTAAGGATGATCATTTCATTATTATCAAATACAATTCTGATATATAAATGCATATATTTTAATAAAACGTTGACAAGTAAGCTTAGAATATATGAAAATCTTCCTATAATTCATCAGAACATCAGAACATTCTTTATTCTTTCCATGGGTCGCCACAATCAGATTATAACCTTCAAAAAGTAATAGCAAAATAAGTAAATAATGTGTATTCCCTTTCATAATATATATATATTTACTTTAAAGAATAGATATGTATCCAATCATCACCAATTCTCCACCGGACCAATCTTCCTTCCCTCCAAAGTATCTGGAAGGACAAAAACATTGATAAATAACACGAATATATAACTAAACAAACCATAAGAAAGTAAAGAAAGTTCCCATCAGCTCACACATATCACCTCTTCATTCATATATATAATATATATAAATACAAACAATCAATCCTTCCTTTCTTCTTCTTTTTTCATACAAGCAGGCAGCCAAGCGACCATGGAAGAACTCTGTAGGGAAGACAAGAGCAAGAATTATAGATAATTAATCATCAAGCACACTTTATATGAGCAATTTTCTTCACAAATATATCATTAAATAATAAATCTAGACCAACAAACAGACATATCCATAACATTGCTCAAAGGATTCATTCTTGTCCGTCCGATATCCTTCGTTTTAAAGTCAAATAACTACAATATTCAATTTCAGAATCCTCTTAAATATAAATTACCTATCGTGCAATGTCATTTTTAAAAAACAAAACATAAGTATATTCAATATTAAATCATATAAATCATATGTATGTGCCCTCTTAAGGTTTTATATCAATAATACTGAGTCAGGAGGTCAGTTACTTGGATAAGAGACTCCTTATAGATCACATATATTCAAAAATATGTCATTTCATACCATATTCATTATAAATCAGAAACTATGTTCTAATAACTACTTCTTTATTACAATCCTTTACTTAAAATTACATATTCATATAAATTAAACTATTCTGCTTCCATTCCTCATTCATTTATATATATAAATCATCATTTTTTCTTATAAAATTAATAAAATAATTCAAAGAAATCAATATTAATCAATATTAATCAACAAATTATATTCTAATTATTAAGGTTCCAGCCAAAAGGTAGGTAAAGCATTTTTAAATGTTGCGGATATCAATACAAAAACAAATATGTCTTATTTATATACTAAGGATGATCATTTCATTATTATCAAATACAATTCTGATATATAAATGCATATATTTTAATAAAACGTTGACAAGTAAGCTTAGAATATATGAAAATCTTCCTATAATTCATCAGAACATCAGAACATTCTTTATTCTTTCCATGGGTCGCCACAATCAGATTATAACCTTCAAAAAGTAATAGCAAAATAAGTAAATAATGTGTATTCCCTTTCATAATATATATATATTTACTTTAAAGATAGATATGTATCCAATCATCACCAATTCTCCACCGGACCAATCTTCCTTCCCTCCAAAGTATCTGGAAGGACAAAAACATTGATAAATAACACGAATATATAACTAAACAAACCATAAGAAAGTAAAGAAAGTTCCCATCAGCTCACACATATCACCTCTTCATTCATATATATAATATATATAAATACAAACAATCAATCCTTCCTTTCTTCTTCTTTTTTCATACAAGCAGGCAGCAAGCGACCATGGAAGGAACTCTGTAGGGAAGACAAGAGCAAGAATTATAGATAATTAATCATCAAGCACACTTTATATGAGCAATTTCTTCACAAATATATCATTAAATAATAAATCTAGACCAACAAACAGACATATCCATAACATTGCTCAAAGGATTCATTCTTGTCCGTCCGATATCCTTCGTTTTAAAGTCAAATAACTACAATATTCAATTTCAGAATCCTCTTAAATATAAATTACCTATCGTGCAATGTCATTTTTAAAACAAAACATAAGTATATTCAATATTAATCATATAAATCATATGTATGTGCCCTCTTAAGGTTTTATATCAATAATACTGAGTCAGGAGGTCAGTTACTTGGATAAGAGACTCCTTATAGATCACATATATTCAAAAATATGTCATTTCATACCATATTCATTATAAATCAGAAACTATGGTTCTAATAACTACTTCTTTATTACAATCCTTTACTTAAAATTACATATTCATATAAATTAAACTATTCTGCTTCCATTCCTCATTCATTTATATATATAAATCATCATTTTTTCTTATAAAATTAATAAAATAATTCAAAGAAATCAATATTAATCAATATTAATCAACAAATTATATTCTAATTATTAAGGTTCCAGCCAAAAGGTAGGTAAAGCATTTTTAAATGTTGCGGATATCAATACAAAAACAAATATGTCTTATTTATATACTAAGGATGATCATTTCATTATTATCAAATACAATTCTGATATATAAATGCATATATTTTAATAAAACGTTGACAAGTAAGCTTAGAATATATGAAAATCTTCCTATAATTCATCAGAACATCAGAACATTCTTTATTCTTTCCATGGGTCGCCACAATCAGATTATAACCTTCAAAAAGTAATAGCAAAATAAGTAAATAATGTGTATTCCCTTTCATAATATATATATATTTACTTTAAAGAATAGATATGTATCCAATCATCACCAATTCTCCACCGGACCAATCTTCCTTCCCTCCAAAGTATCTGGAAGGACAAAAACATTGATAAATAACACGAATATATAACTAAACAAACCATAAGAAAGTAAAGAAAGTTCCCATCAGCTCACACATATCACCTCTTCATTCATATATATAATATATATAAATACAAACAATCAATCCTTCCTTTCTTCTTCTTTTTTCATACAAGCAGGCAGCCAAGCGACCATGGAAGAACTCTGTAGGGAAGACAAGAGCAAGAATTATAGATAATTAATCATCAAGCACACTTTATATGAGCAATTTCTTCACAAATATATCATTAAATAATAAATCTAGACCAACAAACAGACATATCCATAACATTGCTCAAAGGATTCATTCTTGTCCGTCCGATATCCTTCGTTTTAAAGTCAAATAACTACAATATTCAATTTCAGAATCCTCTTAAATATAAATTACCTATCGTGCAATGTCATTTTTAAAACAAAACATAAGTATATTCAATATTAAATCATATAAATCATATGTATGTGCCCTCTTAAGGTTTTATATCAATAATACTGAGTCAGGAGGTCAGTTACTTGGATAAGAGACTCCTTATAGATCACATATATTCAAAAATATGTCATTTCATACCATATTCATTATAAATCAGAAACTATGGTTCTAATAACTACTTCTTTATTACAATCCTTTACTTAAAATTACATATTCATATAAATTAAACTATTCTGCTTCCATTCCTCATTCATTTATATATATAAATCATCATTTTTTCTTATAAAATTAATAAAATAATTCAAAGAAATCAATATTAATCAATATTAATCAACAAATTATATTCTAATTATTAAGGTTCCAGCCAAAAGGTAGGTAAAGCATTTTTAAATGTTGCGGATATCAATACAAAAACAAATATGTCTTATTTATATACTAAGGATGATCATTTCATTATTATCAAATACAATTCTGATATATAAATGCATATATTTTAATAAAACGTTGACAAGTAAGCTTAGAATATATGAAAATCTTCCTATAATTCATCAGAACATCAGAACATTCTTTATTCTTTCCATGGGTCGCCACAATCAGATTATAACCTTCAAAAAGTAATAGCAAAATAAGTAAATAATGTGTATTCCCTTTCATAATATATATATATTTACTTTAAAGAATAGATATGTATCCAATCATCACCAATTCTCCACCGGACCAATCTTCCTTCCCTCCAAAGTATCTGGAAGGACAAAAACATTGATAAATAACACGAATATATAACTAAACAAACCATAAGAAAGTAAAGAAAGTTCCCATCAGCTCACACATATCACCTCTTCATTCATATATATAATATATATAAATACAAACAATCAATCCTTCCTTTCTTCTTCTTTTTTCATACAAGCAGGCAGCCAAGCGACCATGGAAGAACTCTGTAGGGAAGACAAGAGCAAGAATTATAGATAATTAATCATCAAGCACACTTTATATGAGCAATTTCTTCACAAATATATCATTAAATAATAAATCTAGACCAACAAACAGACATATCCATAACATTGCTCAAAGGATTCATTCTTGTCCGTCCGATATCCTTCGTTTTAAAGTCAAATAACTACAATATTCAATTTCAGAATCCTCTTAAATATAAATTACCTATCGTGCAATGTCATTTTTAAAAACAAAACATAAGTATATTCAATATTAAATCATATAAATCATATGTATGTGCCCTCTTAAGGTTTTATATCAATAATACTGAGTCAGGAGGTCAGTTACTTGGATAAGAGACTCCTTATAGATCACATATATTCAAAAATATGTCATTTCATACCATATTCATTATAAATCAGAAACTATGGTTCTAATAACTACTTCTTTATTACAATCCTTTACTTAAAATTACATATTCATATAAATTAAACTATTCTGCTTCCATTCCTCATTCATTTATATATATAAATCATCATTTTTTCTTATAAAATTAATAAAATAATTCAAAGAAATCAATATTAATCAATATTAATCAACAAATTATATTCTAATTATTAAGGTTCCAGCCAAAAGGTAGGTAAAGCATTTTTAAATGTTGCGGATATCAATACAAAAACAAATATGTCTTATTTATATACTAAGGATGATCATTTCATTATTATCAAATACAATTCTGATATATAAATGCATATATTTTAATAAAACGTTGACAAGTAAGCTTAGAATATATGAAAATCTTCCTATAATTCATCAGAACATCAGAACATTCTTTATTCTTTCCATGGGTCGCCACAATCAGATTATAACCTTCAAAAAGTAATAGCAAAATAAGTAAATAATGTGTATTCCCTTTCATAATATATATATATTTACTTTAAAGAATAGATATGTATCCAATCATCACCAATTCTCCACCGGACCAATCTTCCTTCCCTCCAAAGTATCTGGAAGGACAAAAACATTGATAAATAACACGAATATATAACTAAACAAACCATAAGAAAGTAAAGAAAGTTCCCATCAGCTCACACATATCACCTCTTCATTCATATATATAATATATATAAATACAAACAATCAATCCTTCCTTTCTTCTTCTTTTTTCATACAAGCAGGCAGCCAAGCGACCATGGAAGAACTCTGTAGGGAAGACAAGAGCAAGAATTATAGATAATTAATCATCAAGCACACTTTATATGAGCAATTTCTTCACAAATATATCATTAAATAATAAATCTAGACCAACAAACAGACATATCCATAACATTGCTCAAAGGATTCATTCTTGTCCGTCCGATATCCTTCGTTTTAAAGTCAAATAACTACAATATTCAATTTCAGAATCCTCTTAAATATAAATTACCTATCGTGCAATGTCATTTTTAAAAACAAAACATAAGTATATTCAATATTAAATCATATAAATCATATGTATGTGCCCTCTTAAGGTTTTATATCAATAATACTGAGTCAGGAGGTCAGTTACTTGGATAAGAGACTCCTTATAGATCACATATATTCAAAAATATGTCATTTCATACCATATTCATTATAAATCAGAAACTATGGTTCTAATAACTACTTCTTTATTACAATCCTTTACTTAAAATTACATATTCATATAAATTAAACTATTCTGCTTCCATTCCTCATTCATTTATATATATAAATCATCATTTTTTTCTTATAAAATTAATAAAATAATTCAAAGAAATCAATATTAATCAATATTAATCAACAAATTATATTCTAATTATTAAGGTTCCAGCCAAAAGGTAGGTAAAGCATTTTTAAATGTTGCGGATATCAATACAAAAACAAATATGTCTTATTTATATACTAAGGATGATCATTTCATTATTATCAAATACAATTCTGATATATAAATGCATATATTTTAATAAAACGTTGACAAGTAAGCTTAGAATATATGAAAATCTTCCTATAATTCATCAGAACATCAGAACATTCTTTATTCTTTCCATGGGTCGCCACAATCAGATTATAACCTTCAAAAAGTAATAGCAAAATAAGTAAATAATGTGTATTCCCTTTCATAATATATATATATTTACTTTAAAGAATAGATATGTATCCAATCATCACCAATTCTCCACCGGACCAATCTTCCTTCCCTCCAAAGTATCTGGAAGGACAAAAACATTGATAAATAACACGAATATATAACTAAACAAACCATAAGAAAGTAAAGAAAGTTCCCATCAGCTCACACATATCACCTCTTCATTCATATATATAATATATATAAATACAAACAATCAATCCTTCCTTTCTTCTTCTTTTTTCATACAAGCAGGCAGCCAAGCGACCATGGAAGAACTCTGTAGGGAAGACAAGAGCAAGAATTATAGATAATTAATCATCAAGCACACTTTATATGAGCAATTTCTTCACAAATATATCATTAAATAATAAATCTAGACCAACAAACAGACATATCCATAACATTGCTCAAAGGATTCATTCTTGTCCGTCCGATATCCTTCGTTTTAAAGTCAAATAACTACAATATTCAATTTCAGAATCCTCTTAAATATAAATTACCTATCGTGCAATGTCATTTTTAAAAACAAAACATAAGTATATTCAATATTAAATCATATAAATCATATGTATGTGCCCTCTTAAGGTTTTATATCAATAATACTGAGTCAGGAGGTCAGTTACTTGGATAAGAGACTCCTTATAGATCACATATATTCAAAAATATGTCATTTCATACCATATTCATTATAAATCAGAAACTATGGTTCTAATAACTACTTCTTTATTACAATCCTTTACTTAAAATTACATATTCATATAAATTAAACTATTCTGCTTCCATTCCTCATTCATTTATATATATAAATCATCATTTTTTCTTATAAAATTAATAAAATAATTCAAAGAAATCAATATTAATCAATATTAATCAACAAATTATATTCTAATTATTAAGGTTCCAGCCAAAAGGTAGGTAAAGCATTTTTAAATGTTGCGGATATCAATACAAAAACAAATATGTCTTATTTATATACTAAGGATGATCATTTCATTATTATCAAATACAATTCTGATATATAAATGCATATATTTTAATAAAACGTTGACAAGTAAGCTTAGAATATATGAAAATCTTCCTATAATTCATCAGAACATCAGAACATTCTTTATTCTTTCCATGGGTCGCCACAATCAGATTATAACCTTCAAAAAGTAATAGCAAAATAAGTAAATAATGTGTATTCCCTTTCATAATATATATATATTTACTTTAAAGAATAGATATGTATCCAATCATCACCAATTCTCCACCGGACCAATCTTCCTTCCCTCCAAAGTATCTGGAAGGACAAAAACATTGATAAATAACACGAATATATAACTAAACAAACCATAAGAAAGTAAAGAAAGTTCCCATCAGCTCACACATATCACCTCTTCATTCATATATATAATATATATAAATACAAACAATCAATCCTTCCTTTCTTCTTCTTTTTTCATACAAGCAGGCAGCCAAGCGACCATGGAAGAACTCTGTAGGGAAGACAAGAGCAAGAATTATAGATAATTAATCATCAAGCACACTTTATATGAGCAATTTCTTCACAAATATATCATTAAATAATAAATCTAGACCAACAAACAGACATATCCATAACATTGCTCAAAGGATTCATTCTTGTCCGTCCGATATCCTTCGTTTTAAAGTCAAATAACTACAATATTCAATTTCAGAATCCTCTTAAATATAAATTACCTATCGTGCAATGTCATTTTTAAAAACAAAACATAAGTATATTCAATATTAAATCATATAAATCATATGTATGTGCCCTCTTAAGGTTTTATATCAATAATACTGAGTCAGGAGGTCAGTTACTTGGATAAGAGACTCCTTATAGATCACATATATTCAAAAATATGTCATTTCATACCATATTCATTATAAATCAGAAACTATGGTTCTAATAACTACTTCTTTATTACAATCCTTTACTTAAAATTACATATTCATATAAATTAAACTATTCTGCTTCCATTCCTCATTCATTTATATATATAAATCATCATTTTTTCTTATAAAATTAATAAAATAATTCAAAGAAATCAATATTAATCAATATTAATCAACAAATTATATTCTAATTATTAAGGTTCCAGCCAAAAGGTAGGTAAAGCATTTTTAAATGTTGCGGATATCAATACAAAAACAAATATGTCTTATTTATATACTAAGGATGATCATTTCATTATTATCAAATACAATTCTGATATATAAATGCATATATTTTAATAAAACGTTGACAAGTAAGCTTAGAATATATGAAAATCTTCCTATAATTCATCAGAACATCAGAACATTCTTTATTCTTTCCATGGGTCGCCACAATCAGATTATAACCTTCAAAAAGTAATAGCAAAATAAGTAAATAATGTGTATTCCCTTTCATAATATATATATATTTACTTTAAAGAATAGATATGTATCCAATCATCACCAATTCTCCACCGGACCAATCTTCCTTCCCTCCAAAGTATCTGGAAGGACAAAAACATTGATAAATAACACGAATATATAACTAAACAAACCATAAGAAAGTAAAGAAAGTTCCCATCAGCTCACACATATCACCTCTTCATTCATATATATAATATATATAAATACAAACAATCAATCCTTCCTTTCTTCTTCTTTTTTCATACAAGCAGGCAGCCAAGCGACCATGGAAGAACTCTGTAGGGAAGACAAGAGCAAGAATTATAGATAATTAATCATCAAGCACACTTTATATGAGCAATTTCTTCACAAATATATCATTAAATAATAAATCTAGACCAACAAACAGACATATCCATAACATTGCTCAAAGGATTCATTCTTGTCCGTCCGATATCCTTCGTTTTAAAGTCAAATAACTACAATATTCAATTTCAGAATCCTCTTAAATATAAATTACCTATCGTGCAATGTCATTTTTAAAAACAAAACATAAGTATATTCAATATTAAATCATATAAATCATATGTATGTGCCCTCTTAAGGTTTTATATCAATAATACTGAGTCAGGAGGTCAGTTACTTGGATAAGAGACTCCTTATAGATCACATATATTCAAAAATATGTCATTTCATACCATATTCATTATAAATCAGAAACTATGGTTCTAATAACTACTTCTTTATTACAATCCTTTACTTAAAATTACATATTCATATAAATTAAACTATTCTGCTTCCATTCCTCATTCATTTATATATATAAATCATCATTTTTTTCTTATAAAATTAATAAAATAATTCAAAGAAATCAATATTAATCAATATTAATCAACAAATTATATTCTAATTATTAAGGTTCCAGCCAAAAGGTAGGTAAAGCATTTTTAAATGTTGCGGATATCAATACAAAAACAAATATGTCTTATTTATATACTAAGGATGATCATTTCATTATTATCAAATACAATTCTGATATATAAATGCATATATTTTAATAAAACGTTGACAAGTAAGCTTAGAATATATGAAAATCTTCCTATAATTCATCAGAACATCAGAACATTCTTTATTCTTTCCATGGGTCGCCACAATCAGATTATAACCTTCAAAAAGTAATAGCAAAATAAGTAAATAATGTGTATTCCCTTTCATAATATATATATATTTACTTTAAAGAATAGATATGTATCCAATCATCACCAATTCTCCACCGGACCAATCTTCCTTCCCTCCAAAGTATCTGGAAGGACAAAAACATTGATAAATAACACGAATATATAACTAAACAAACCATAAGAAAGTAAAGAAAGTTCCCATCAGCTCACACATATCACCTCTTCATTCATATATATAATATATATAAATACAAACAATCAATCCTTCCTTTCTTCTTCTTTTTTCATACAAGCAGGCAGCCAAGCGACCATGGAAGAACTCTGTAGGGAAGACAAGAGCAAGAATTATAGATAATTAATCATCAAGCACACTTTATATGAGCAATTTCTTCACAAATATATCATTAAATAATAAATCTAGACCAACAAACAGACATATCCATAACATTGCTCAAAGGATTCATTCTTGTCCGTCCGATATCCTTCGTTTTAAAGTCAAATAACTACAATATTCAATTTCAGAATCCTCTTAAATATAAATTACCTATCGTGCAATGTCATTTTTAAAAACAAAACATAAGTATATTCAATATTAAATCATATAAATCATATGTATGTGCCCTCTTAAGGTTTTATATCAATAATACTGAGTCAGGAGGTCAGTTACTTGGATAAGAGACTCCTTATAGATCACATATATTCAAAAATATGTCATTTCATACCATATTCATTATAAATCAGAAACTATGGTTCTAATAACTACTTCTTTATTACAATCCTTTACTTAAAATTACATATTCATATAAATTAAACTATTCTGCTTCCATTCCTCATTCATTTATATATATAAATCATCATTTTTTTCTTATAAAATTAATAAAATAATTCAAAGAAATCAATATTAATCAATATTAATCAACAAATTATATTCTAATTATTAAGGTTCCAGCCAAAAGGTAGGTAAAGCATTTTTAAATGTTGCGGATATCAATACAAAAACAAATATGTCTTATTTATATACTAAGGATGATCATTTCATTATTATCAAATACAATTCTGATATATAAATGCATATATTTTAATAAAACGTTGACAAGTAAGCTTAGAATATATGAAAATCTTCCTATAATTCATCAGAACATCAGAACATTCTTTATTCTTTCCATGGGTCGCCACAATCAGATTATAACCTTCAAAAAGTAATAGCAAAATAAGTAAATAATGTGTATTCCCTTTCATAATATATATATATTTACTTTAAAGAATAGATATGTATCCAATCATCACCAATTCTCCACCGGACCAATCTTCCTTCCCTCCAAAGTATCTGGAAGGACAAAAACATTGATAAATAACACGAATATATAACTAAACAAACCATAAGAAAGTAAAGAAAGTTCCCATCAGCTCACACATATCACCTCTTCATTCATATATATAATATATATAAATACAAACAATCAATCCTTCCTTTCTTCTTCTTTTTTCATACAAGCAGGCAGCCAAGCGACCATGGAAGAACTCTGTAGGGAAGACAAGAGCAAGAATTATAGATAATTAATCATCAAGCACACTTTATATGAGCAATTTCTTCACAAATATATCATTAAATAATAAATCTAGACCAACAAACAGACATATCCATAACATTGCTCAAAGGATTCATTCTTGTCCGTCCGATATCCTTCGTTTTAAAGTCAAATAACTACAATATTCAATTTCAGAATCCTCTTAAATATAAATTACCTATCGTGCAATGTCATTTTTAAAAACAAAACATAAGTATATTCAATATTAAATCATATAAATCATATGTATGTGCCCTCTTAAGGTTTTATATCAATAATACTGAGTCAGGAGGTCAGTTACTTGGATAAGAGACTCCTTATAGATCACATATATTCAAAAATATGTCATTTCATACCATATTCATTATAAATCAGAAACTATGGTTCTAATAACTACTTCTTTATTACAATCCTTTACTTAAAATTACATATTCATATAAATTAAACTATTCTGCTTCCATTCCTCATTCATTTATATATATAAATCATCATTTTTTTCTTATAAAATTAATAAAATAATTCAAAGAAATCAATATTAATCAATATTAATCAACAAATTATATTCTAATTATTAAGGTTCCAGCCAAAAGGTAGGTAAAGCATTTTTAAATGTTGCGGATATCAATACAAAAACAAATATGTCTTATTTATATACTAAGGATGATCATTTCATTATTATCAAATACAATTCTGATATATAAATGCATATATTTTAATAAAACGTTGACAAGTAAGCTTAGAATATATGAAAATCTTCCTATAATTCATCAGAACATCAGAACATTCTTTATTCTTTCCATGGGTCGCCACAATCAGATTATAACCTTCAAAAAGTAATAGCAAAATAAGTAAATAATGTGTATTCCCTTTCATAATATATATATATTTACTTTAAAGAATAGATATGTATCCAATCATCACCAATTCTCCACCGGACCAATCTTCCTTCCCTCCAAAGTATCTGGAAGGACAAAAACATTGATAAATAACACGAATATATAACTAAACAAACCATAAGAAAGTAAAGAAAGTTCCCATCAGCTCACACATATCACCTCTTCATTCATATATATAATATATATAAATACAAACAATCAATCCTTCCTTTCTTCTTCTTTTTTCATACAAGCAGGCAGCCAAGCGACCATGGAAGAACTCTGTAGGGAAGACAAGAGCAAGAATTATAGATAATTAATCATCAAGCACACTTTATATGAGCAATTTCTTCACAAATATATCATTAAATAATAAATCTAGACCAACAAACAGACATATCCATAACATTGCTCAAAGGATTCATTCTTGTCCGTCCGATATCCTTCGTTTTAAAGTCAAATAACTACAATATTCAATTTCAGAATCCTCTTAAATATAAATTACCTATCGTGCAATGTCATTTTTAAAAACAAAACATAAGTATATTCAATATTAAATCATATAAATCATATGTATGTGCCCTCTTAAGGTTTTATATCAATAATACTGAGTCAGGAGGTCAGTTACTTGGATAAGAGACTCCTTATAGATCACATATATTCAAAAATATGTCATTTCATACCATATTCATTATAAATCAGAAACTATGGTTCTAATAACTACTTCTTTATTACAATCCTTTACTTAAAATTACATATTCATATAAATTAAACTATTCTGCTTCCATTCCTCATTCATTTATATATATAAATCATCATTTTTTTCTTATAAAATTAATAAAATAATTCAAAGAAATCAATATTAATCAATATTAATCAACAAATTATATTCTAATTATTAAGGTTCCAGCCAAAAGGTAGGTAAAGCATTTTTAAATGTTGCGGATATCAATACAAAAACAAATATGTCTTATTTATATACTAAGGATGATCATTTCATTATTATCAAATACAATTCTGATATATAAATGCATATATTTTAATAAAACGTTGACAAGTAAGCTTAGAATATATGAAAATCTTCCTATAATTCATCAGAACATCAGAACATTCTTTATTCTTTCCATGGGTCGCCACAATCAGATTATAACCTTCAAAAAGTAATAGCAAAATAAGTAAATAATGTGTATTCCCTTTCATAATATATATATATTTACTTTAAAGAATAGATATGTATCCAATCATCACCAATTCTCCACCGGACCAATCTTCCTTCCCTCCAAAGTATCTGGAAGGACAAAAACATTGATAAATAACACGAATATATAACTAAACAAACCATAAGAAAGTAAAGAAAGTTCCCATCAGCTCACACATATCACCTCTTCATTCATATATATAATATATATAAATACAAACAATCAATCCTTCCTTTCTTCTTCTTTTTTCATACAAGCAGGCAGCCAAGCGACCATGGAAGAACTCTGTAGGGAAGACAAGAGCAAGAATTATAGATAATTAATCATCAAGCACACTTTATATGAGCAATTTCTTCACAAATATATCATTAAATAATAAATCTAGACCAACAAACAGACATATCCATAACATTGCTCAAAGGATTCATTCTTGTCCGTCCGATATCCTTCGTTTTAAAGTCAAATAACTACAATATTCAATTTCAGAATCCTCTTAAATATAAATTACCTATCGTGCAATGTCATTTTTAAAAACAAAACATAAGTATATTCAATATTAAATCATATAAATCATATGTATGTGCCCTCTTAAGGTTTTATATCAATAATACTGAGTCAGGAGGTCAGTTACTTGGATAAGAGACTCCTTATAGATCACATATATTCAAAAATATGTCATTTCATACCATATTCATTATAAATCAGAAACTATGGTTCTAATAACTACTTCTTTATTACAATCCTTTACTTAAAATTACATATTCATATAAATTAAACTATTCTGCTTCCATTCCTCATTCATTTATATATATAAATCATCATTTTTTTCTTATAAAATTAATAAAATAATTCAAAGAAATCAATATTAATCAATATTAATCAACAAATTATATTCTAATTATTAAGGTTCCAGCCAAAAGGTAGGTAAAGCATTTTTAAATGTTGCGGATATCAATACAAAAACAAATATGTCTTATTTATATACTAAGGATGATCATTTCATTATTATCAAATACAATTCTGATATATAAATGCATATATTTTAATAAAACGTTGACAAGTAAGCTTAGAATATATGAAAATCTTCCTATAATTCATCAGAACATCAGAACATTCTTTATTCTTTCCATGGGTCGCCACAATCAGATTATAACCTTCAAAAAGTAATAGCAAAATAAGTAAATAATGTGTATTCCCTTTCATAATATATATATATTTACTTTAAAGAATAGATATGTATCCAATCATCACCAATTCTCCACCGGACCAATCTTCCTTCCCTCCAAAGTATCTGGAAGGACAAAAACATTGATAAATAACACGAATATATAACTAAACAAACCATAAGAAAGTAAAGAAAGTTCCCATCAGCTCACACATATCACCTCTTCATTCATATATATAATATATATAAATACAAACAATCAATCCTTCCTTTCTTCTTCTTTTTTCATACAAGCAGGCAGCCAAGCGACCATGGAAGAACTCTGTAGGGAAGACAAGAGCAAGAATTATAGATAATTAATCATCAAGCACACTTTATATGAGCAATTTCTTCACAAATATATCATTAAATAATAAATCTAGACCAACAAACAGACATATCCATAACATTGCTCAAAGGATTCATTCTTGTCCGTCCGATATCCTTCGTTTTAAAGTCAAATAACTACAATATTCAATTTCAGAATCCTCTTAAATATAAATTACCTATCGTGCAATGTCATTTTTAAAAACAAAACATAAGTATATTCAATATTAAATCATATAAATCATATGTATGTGCCCTCTTAAGGTTTTATATCAATAATACTGAGTCAGGAGGTCAGTTACTTGGATAAGAGACTCCTTATAGATCACTATATTCAAAAATATGTCATTTCATACCATATTCATTATAAATCAGAAACTATGGTTCTAATAACTACTTCTTTATTACAATCCTTTACTTAAAATTACATATTCATATAAATTAAACTATTCTGCTTCCATTCCTCATTCATTTATATATATAAATCATCATTTTTTTCTTATAAAATTAATAAAATAATTCAAAGAAATCAATATTAATCAATATTAATCAACAAATTATATTCTAATTATTAAGGTTCCAGCCAAAAGGTAGGTAAAGCATTTTTAAATGTTGCGGATATCAATACAAAAACAAATATGTCTTATTTATATACTAAGGATGATCATTTCATTATTATCAAATACAATTCTGATATATAAATGCATATATTTTAATAAAACGTTGACAAGTAAGCTTAGAATATATGAAAATCTTCCTATAATTCATCAGAACATCAGAACATTCTTTATTCTTTCCATGGGTCGCCACAATCAGATTATAACCTTCAAAAAGTAATAGCAAAATAAGTAAATAATGTGTATTCCCTTTCATAATATATATATATTTACTTTAAAGAATAGATATGTATCCAATCATCACCAATTCTCCACCGGACCAATCTTCCTTCCCTCCAAAGTATCTGGAAGGACAAAAACATTGATAAATAACACGAATATATAACTAAACAAACCATAAGAAAGTAAAGAAAGTTCCCATCAGCTCACACATATCACCTCTTCATTCATATATATAATATATATAAATACAAACAATCAATCCTTCCTTTCTTCTTCTTTTTTCATACAAGCAGGCAGCCAAGCGACCATGGAAGAACTCTGTAGGGAAGACAAGAGCAAGAATTATAGATAATTAATCATCAAGCACACTTTATATGAGCAATTTCTTCACAAATATATCATTAAATAATAAATCTAGACCAACAAACAGACATATCCATAACATTGCTCAAAGGATTCATTCTTGTCCGTCCGATATCCTTCGTTTTAAAGTCAAATAACTACAATATTCAATTTCAGAATCCTCTTAAATATAAATTACCTATCGTGCAATGTCATTTTTAAAAACAAAACATAAGTATATTCAATATTAAATCATATAAATCATATGTATGTGCCCTCTTAAGGTTTTATATCAATAATACTGAGTCAGGAGGTCAGTTACTTGGATAAGAGACTCCTTATAGATCACATATATTCAAAAATATGTCATTTCATACCATATTCATTATAAATCAGAAACTATGGTTCTAATAACTACTTCTTTATTACAATCCTTTACTTAAAATTACATATTCATATAAATTAAACTATTCTGCTTCCATTCCTCATTCATTTATATATATAAATCATCATTTTTTTCTTATAAAATTAATAAAATAATTCAAAGAAATCAATATTAATCAATATTAATCAACAAATTATATTCTAATTATTAAGGTTCCAGCCAAAAGGTAGGTAAAGCATTTTTAAATGTTGCGGATATCAATACAAAAACAAATATGTCTTATTTATATACTAAGGATGATCATTTCATTATTATCAAATACAATTCTGATATATAAATGCATATATTTTAATAAAACGTTGACAAGTAAGCTTAGAATATATGAAAATCTTCCTATAATTCATCAGAACATCAGAACATTCTTTATTCTTTCCATGGGTCGCCACAATCAGATTATAACCTTCAAAAAGTAATAGCAAAATAAGTAAATAATGTGTATTCCCTTTCATAATATATATATATTTACTTTAAAGAATAGATATGTATCCAATCATCACCAATTCTCCACCGGACCAATCTTCCTTCCCTCCAAAGTATCTGGAAGGACAAAAACATTGATAAATAACACGAATATATAACTAAACAAACCATAAGAAAGTAAAGAAAGTTCCCATCAGCTCACACATATCACCTCTTCATTCATATATATAATATATATAAATACAAACAATCAATCCTTCCTTTCTTCTTCTTTTTTCATACAAGCAGGCAGCCAAGCGACCATGGAAGAACTCTGTAGGGAAGACAAGAGCAAGAATTATAGATAATTAATCATCAAGCACACTTTATATGAGCAATTTCTTCACAAATATATCATTAAATAATAAATCTAGACCAACAAACAGACATATCCATAACATTGCTCAAAGGATTCATTCTTGTCCGTCCGATATCCTTCGTTTTAAAGTCAAATAACTACAATATTCAATTTCAGAATCCTCTTAAATATAAATTACCTATCGTGCAATGTCATTTTTAAAAACAAAACATAAGTATATTCAATATTAAATCATATAAATCATATGTATGTGCCCTCTTAAGGTTTTATATCAATAATACTGAGTCAGGAGGTCAGTTACTTGGATAAGAGACTCCTTATAGATCACATATATTCAAAAATATGTCATTTCATACCATATTCATTATAAATCAGAAACTATGGTTCTAATAACTACTTCTTTATTACAATCCTTTACTTAAAATTACATATTCATATAAATTAAACTATTCTGCTTCCATTCCTCATTCATTTATATATATAAATCATCATTTTTTTCTTATAAAATTAATAAAATAATTCAAAGAAATCAATATTAATCAATATTAATCAACAAATTATATTCTAATTATTAAGGTTCCAGCCAAAAGGTAGGTAAAGCATTTTTAAATGTTGCGGATATCAATACAAAAACAAATATGTCTTATTTATATACTAAGGATGATCATTTCATTATTATCAAATACAATTCTGATATATAAATGCATATATTTTAATAAAACGTTGACAAGTAAGCTTAGAATATATGAAAATCTTCCTATAATTCATCAGAACATCAGAACATTCTTTATTCTTTCCATGGGTCGCCACAATCAGATTATAACCTTCAAAAAGTAATAGCAAAATAAGTAAATAATGTGTATTCCCTTTCATAATATATATATATTTACTTTAAAGAATAGATATGTATCCAATCATCACCAATTCTCCACCGGACCAATCTTCCTTCCCTCCAAAGTATCTGGAAGGACAAAAACATTGATAAATAACACGAATATATAACTAAACAAACCATAAGAAAGTAAAGAAAGTTCCCATCAGCTCACACATATCACCTCTTCATTCATATATATAATATATATAAATACAAACAATCAATCCTTCCTTTCTTCTTCTTTTTTCATACAAGCAGGCAGCCAAGCGACCATGGAAGAACTCTGTAGGGAAGACAAGAGCAAGAATTATAGATAATTAATCATCAAGCACACTTTATATGAGCAATTTCTTCACAAATATATCATTAAATAATAAATCTAGACCAACAAACAGACATATCCATAACATTGCTCAAAGGATTCATTCTTGTCCGTCCGATATCCTTCGTTTTAAAGTCAAATAACTACAATATTCAATTTCAGAATCCTCTTAAATATAAATTACCTATCGTGCAATGTCATTTTTAAAAACAAAACATAAGTATATTCAATATTAAATCATATAAATCATATGTATGTGCCCTCTTAAGGTTTTATATCAATAATACTGAGTCAGGAGGTCAGTTACTTGGATAAGAGACTCCTTATAGATCACATATATTCAAAAATATGTCATTTCATACCATATTCATTATAAATCAGAAACTATGGTTCTAATAACTACTTCTTTATTACAATCCTTTACTTAAAATTACATATTCATATAAATTAAACTATTCTGCTTCCATTCCTCATTCATTTATATATATAAATCATCATTTTTTTCTTATAAAATTAATAAAATAATTCAAAGAAATCAATATTAATCAATATTAATCAACAAATTATATTCTAATTATTAAGGTTCCAGCCAAAAGGTAGGTAAAGCATTTTTAAATGTTGCGGATATCAATACAAAAACAAATATGTCTTATTTATATACTAAGGATGATCATTTCATTATTATCAAATACAATTCTGATATATAAATGCATATATTTTAATAAAACGTTGACAAGTAAGCTTAGAATATATGAAAATCTTCCTATAATTCATCAGAACATCAGAACATTCTTTATTCTTTCCATGGGTCGCCACAATCAGATTATAACCTTCAAAAAGTAATAGCAAAATAAGTAAATAATGTGTATTCCCTTTCATAATATATATATATTTACTTTAAAGAATAGATATGTATCCAATCATCACCAATTCTCCACCGGACCAATCTTCCTTCCCTCCAAAGTATCTGGAAGGACAAAAACATTGATAAATAACACGAATATATAACTAAACAAACCATAAGAAAGTAAAGAAAGTTCCCATCAGCTCACACATATCACCTCTTCATTCATATATATAATATATATAAATACAAACAATCAATCCTTCCTTTCTTCTTCTTTTTTCATACAAGCAGGCAGCCAAGCGACCATGGAAGAACTCTGTAGGGAAGACAAGAGCAAGAATTATAGATAATTAATCATCAAGCACACTTTATATGAGCAATTTCTTCACAAATATATCATTAAATAATAAATCTAGACCAACAAACAGACATATCCATAACATTGCTCAAAGGATTCATTCTTGTCCGTCCGATATCCTTCGTTTTAAAGTCAAATAACTACAATATTCAATTTCAGAATCCTCTTAAATATAAATTACCTATCGTGCAATGTCATTTTTAAAAACAAAACATAAGTATATTCAATATTAAATCATATAAATCATATGTATGTGCCCTCTTAAGGTTTTATATCAATAATACTGAGTCAGGAGGTCAGTTACTTGGATAAGAGACTCCTTATAGATCACATATATTCAAAAATATGTCATTTCATACCATATTCATTATAAATCAGAAACTATGGTTCTAATAACTACTTCTTTATTACAATCCTTTACTTAAAATTACATATTCATATAAATTAAACTATTCTGCTTCCATTCCTCATTCATTTATATATATAAATCATCATTTTTTTCTTATAAAATTAATAAAATAATTCAAAGAAATCAATATTAATCAATATTAATCAACAAATTATATTCTAATTATTAAGGTTCCAGCCAAAAGGTAGGTAAAGCATTTTTAAATGTTGCGGATATCAATACAAAAACAAATATGTCTTATTTATATACTAAGGATGATCATTTCATTATTATCAAATACAATTCTGATATATAAATGCATATATTTTAATAAAACGTTGACAAGTAAGCTTAGAATATATGAAAATCTTCCTATAATTCATCAGAACATCAGAACATTCTTTATTCTTTCCATGGGTCGCCACAATCAGATTATAACCTTCAAAAAGTAATAGCAAAATAAGTAAATAATGTGTATTCCCTTTCATAATATATATATATTTACTTTAAAGAATAGATATGTATCCAATCATCACCAATTCTCCACCGGACCAATCTTCCTTCCCTCCAAAGTATCTGGAAGGACAAAAACATTGATAAATAACACGAATATATAACTAAACAAACCATAAGAAAGTAAAGAAAGTTCCCATCAGCTCACACATATCACCTCTTCATTCATATATATAATATATATAAATACAAACAATCAATCCTTCCTTTCTTCTTCTTTTTTCATACAAGCAGGCAGCCAAGCGACCATGGAAGAACTCTGTAGGGAAGACAAGAGCAAGAATTATAGATAATTAATCATCAAGCACACTTTATATGAGCAATTTCTTCACAAATATATCATTAAATAATAAATCTAGACCAACAAACAGACATATCCATAACATTGCTCAAAGGATTCATTCTTGTCCGTCCGATATCCTTCGTTTTAAAGTCAAATAACTACAATATTCAATTTCAGAATCCTCTTAAATATAAATTACCTATCGTGCAATGTCATTTTTAAAAACAAAACATAAGTATATTCAATATTAAATCATATAAATCATATGTATGTGCCCTCTTAAGGTTTTATATCAATAATACTGAGTCAGGAGGTCAGTTACTTGGATAAGAGACTCCTTATAGATCACATATATTCAAAAATATGTCATTTCATACCATATTCATTATAAATCAGAAACTATGGTTCTAATAACTACTTCTTTATTACAATCCTTTACTTAAAATTACATATTCATATAAATTAAACTATTCTGCTTCCATTCCTCATTCATTTATATATATAAATCATCATTTTTTTCTTATAAAATTAATAAAATAATTCAAAGAAATCAATATTAATCAATATTAATCAACAAATTATATTCTAATTATTAAGGTTCCAGCCAAAAGGTAGGTAAAGCATTTTTAAATGTTGCGGATATCAATACAAAAACAAATATGTCTTATTTATATACTAAGGATGATCATTTCATTATTATCAAATACAATTCTGATATATAAATGCATATATTTTAATAAAACGTTGACAAGTAAGCTTAGAATATATGAAAATCTTCCTATAATTCATCAGAACATCAGAACATTCTTTATTCTTTCCATGGGTCGCCACAATCAGATTATAACCTTCAAAAAGTAATAGCAAAATAAGTAAATAATGTGTATTCCCTTTCATAATATATATATATTTACTTTAAAGAATAGATATGTATCCAATCATCACCAATTCTCCACCGGACCAATCTTCCTTCCCTCCAAAGTATCTGGAAGGACAAAAACATTGATAAATAACACGAATATATAACTAAACAAACCATAAGAAAGTAAAGAAAGTTCCCATCAGCTCACACATATCACCTCTTCATTCATATATATAATATATATAAATACAAACAATCAATCCTTCCTTTCTTCTTCTTTTTTCATACAAGCAGGCAGCCAAGCGACCATGGAAGAACTCTGTAGGGAAGACAAGAGCAAGAATTATAGATAATTAATCATCAAGCACACTTTATATGAGCAATTTCTTCACAAATATATCATTAAATAATAAATCTAGACCAACAAACAGACATATCCATAACATTGCTCAAAGGATTCATTCTTGTCCGTCCGATATCCTTCGTTTTAAAGTCAAATAACTACAATATTCAATTTCAGAATCCTCTTAAATATAAATTACCTATCGTGCAATGTCATTTTTAAAAACAAAACATAAGTATATTCAATATTAAATCATATAAATCATATGTATGTGCCCTCTTAAGGTTTTATATCAATAATACTGAGTCAGGAGGTCAGTTACTTGGATAAGAGACTCCTTATAGATCACATATATTCAAAAATATGTCATTTCATACCATATTCATTATAAATCAGAAACTATGGTTCTAATAACTACTTCTTTATTACAATCCTTTACTTAAAATTACATATTCATATAAATTAAACTATTCTGCTTCCATTCCTCATTCATTTATATATATAAATCATCATTTTTTTCTTATAAAATTAATAAAATAATTCAAAGAAATCAATATTAATCAATATTAATCAACAAATTATATTCTAATTATTAAGGTTCCAGCCAAAAGGTAGGTAAAGCATTTTTAAATGTTGCGGATATCAATACAAAAACAAATATGTCTTATTTATATACTAAGGATGATCATTTCATTATTATCAAATACAATTCTGATATATAAATGCATATATTTTAATAAAACGTTGACAAGTAAGCTTAGAATATATGAAAATCTTCCTATAATTCATCAGAACATCAGAACATTCTTTATTCTTTCCATGGGTCGCCACAATCAGATTATAACCTTCAAAAAGTAATAGCAAAATAAGTAAATAATGTGTATTCCCTTTCATAATATATATATATTTACTTTAAAGAATAGATATGTATCCAATCATCACCAATTCTCCACCGGACCAATCTTCCTTCCCTCCAAAGTATCTGGAAGGACAAAAACATTGATAAATAACACGAATATATAACTAAACAAACCATAAGAAAGTAAAGAAAGTTCCCATCAGCTCACACATATCACCTCTTCATTCATATATATAATATATATAAATACAAACAATCAATCCTTCCTTTCTTCTTCTTTTTTCATACAAGCAGGCAGCCAAGCGACCATGGAAGAACTCTGTAGGGAAGACAAGAGCAAGAATTATAGATAATTAATCATCAAGCACACTTTATATGAGCAATTTCTTCACAAATATATCATTAAATAATAAATCTAGACCAACAAACAGACATATCCATAACATTGCTCAAAGGATTCATTCTTGTCCGTCCGATATCCTTCGTTTTAAAGTCAAATAACTACAATATTCAATTTCAGAATCCTCTTAAATATAAATTACCTATCGTGCAATGTCATTTTTAAAAACAAAACATAAGTATATTCAATATTAAATCATATAAATCATATGTATGTGCCCTCTTAAGGTTTTATATCAATAATACTGAGTCAGGAGGTCAGTTACTTGGATAAGAGACTCCTTATAGATCACATATATTCAAAAATATGTCATTTCATACCATATTCATTATAAATCAGAAACTATGGTTCTAATAACTACTTCTTTATTACAATCCTTTACTTAAAATTACATATTCATATAAATTAAACTATTCTGCTTCCATTCCTCATTCATTTATATATATAAATCATCATTTTTTTCTTATAAAATTAATAAAATAATTCAAAGAAATCAATATTAATCAATATTAATCAACAAATTATATTCTAATTATTAAGGTTCCAGCCAAAAGGTAGGTAAAGCATTTTTAAATGTTGCGGATATCAATACAAAAACAAATATGTCTTATTTATATACTAAGGATGATCATTTCATTATTATCAAATACAATTCTGATATATAAATGCATATATTTTAATAAAACGTTGACAAGTAAGCTTAGAATATATGAAAATCTTCCTATAATTCATCAGAACATCAGAACATTCTTTATTCTTTCCATGGGTCGCCACAATCAGATTATAACCTTCAAAAAGTAATAGCAAAATAAGTAAATAATGTGTATTCCCTTTCATAATATATATATATTTACTTTAAAGAATAGATATGTATCCAATCATCACCAATTCTCCACCGGACCAATCTTCCTTCCCTCCAAAGTATCTGGAAGGACAAAAACATTGATAAATAACACGAATATATAACTAAACAAACCATAAGAAAGTAAAGAAAGTTCCCATCAGCTCACACATATCACCTCTTCATTCATATATATAATATATATAAATACAAACAATCAATCCTTCCTTTCTTCTTCTTTTTTCATACAAGCAGGCAGCCAAGCGACCATGGAAGAACTCTGTAGGGAAGACAAGAGCAAGAATTATAGATAATTAATCATCAAGCACACTTTATATGAGCAATTTCTTCACAAATATATCATTAAATAATAAATCTAGACCAACAAACAGACATATCCATAACATTGCTCAAAGGATTCATTCTTGTCCGTCCGATATCCTTCGTTTTAAAGTCAAATAACTACAATATTCAATTTCAGAATCCTCTTAAATATAAATTACCTATCGTGCAATGTCATTTTTAAAAACAAAACATAAGTATATTCAATATTAAATCATATAAATCATATGTATGTGCCCTCTTAAGGTTTTATATCAATAATACTGAGTCAGGAGGTCAGTTACTTGGATAAGAGACTCCTTATAGATCACATATATTCAAAAATATGTCATTTCATACCATATTCATTATAAATCAGAAACTATGGTTCTAATAACTACTTCTTTATTACAATCCTTTACTTAAAATTACATATTCATATAAATTAAACTATTCTGCTTCCATTCCTCATTCATTTATATATATAAATCATCATTTTTTTCTTATAAAATTAATAAAATAATTCAAAGAAATCAATATTAATCAATATTAATCAACAAATTATATTCTAATTATTAAGGTTCCAGCCAAAAGGTAGGTAAAGCATTTTTAAATGTTGCGGATATCAATACAAAAACAAATATGTCTTATTTATATACTAAGGATGATCATTTCATTATTATCAAATACAATTCTGATATATAAATGCATATATTTTAATAAAACGTTGACAAGTAAGCTTAGAATATATGAAAATCTTCCTATAATTCATCAGAACATCAGAACATTCTTTATTCTTTCCATGGGTCGCCACAATCAGATTATAACCTTCAAAAAGTAATAGCAAAATAAGTAAATAATGTGTATTCCCTTTCATAATATATATATATTTACTTTAAAGAATAGATATGTATCCAATCATCACCAATTCTCCACCGGACCAATCTTCCTTCCCTCCAAAGTATCTGGAAGGACAAAAACATTGATAAATAACACGAATATATAACTAAACAAACCATAAGAAAGTAAAGAAAGTTCCCATCAGCTCACACATATCACCTCTTCATTCATATATATAATATATATAAATACAAACAATCAATCCTTCCTTTCTTCTTCTTTTTTCATACAAGCAGGCAGCCAAGCGACCATGGAAGAACTCTGTAGGGAAGACAAGAGCAAGAATTATAGATAATTAATCATCAAGCACACTTTATATGAGCAATTTCTTCACAAATATATCATTAAATAATAAATCTAGACCAACAAACAGACATATCCATAACATTGCTCAAAGGATTCATTCTTGTCCGTCCGATATCCTTCGTTTTAAAGTCAAATAACTACAATATTCAATTTCAGAATCCTCTTAAATATAAATTACCTATCGTGCAATGTCATTTTTAAAAACAAAACATAAGTATATTCAATATTAAATCATATAAATCATATGTATGTGCCCTCTTAAGGTTTTATATCAATAATACTGAGTCAGGAGGTCAGTTACTTGGATAAGAGACTCCTTATAGATCACATATATTCAAAAATATGTCATTTCATACCATATTCATTATAAATCAGAAACTATGGTTCTAATAACTACTTCTTTATTACAATCCTTTACTTAAAATTACATATTCATATAAATTAAACTATTCTGCTTCCATTCCTCATTCATTTATATATATAAATCATCATTTTTTTCTTATAAAATTAATAAAATAATTCAAAGAAATCAATATTAATCAATATTAATCAACAAATTATATTCTAATTATTAAGGTTCCAGCCAAAAGGTAGGTAAAGCATTTTTAAATGTTGCGGATATCAATACAAAAACAAATATGTCTTATTTATATACTAAGGATGATCATTTCATTATTATCAAATACAATTCTGATATATAAATGCATATATTTTAATAAAACGTTGACAAGTAAGCTTAGAATATATGAAAATCTTCCTATAATTCATCAGAACATCAGAACATTCTTTATTCTTTCCATGGGTCGCCACAATCAGATTATAACCTTCAAAAAGTAATAGCAAAATAAGTAAATAATGTGTATTCCCTTTCATAATATATATATATTTACTTTAAAGAATAGATATGTATCCAATCATCACCAATTCTCCACCGGACCAATCTTCCTTCCCTCCAAAGTATCTGGAAGGACAAAAACATTGATAAATAACACGAATATATAACTAAACAAACCATAAGAAAGTAAAGAAAGTTCCCATCAGCTCACACATATCACCTCTTCATTCATATATATAATATATATAAATACAAACAATCAATCCTTCCTTTCTTCTTCTTTTTTCATACAAGCAGGCAGCCAAGCGACCATGGAAGAACTCTGTAGGGAAGACAAGAGCAAGAATTATAGATAATTAATCATCAAGCACACTTTATATGAGCAATTTCTTCACAAATATATCATTAAATAATAAATCTAGACCAACAAACAGACATATCCATAACATTGCTCAAAGGATTCATTCTTGTCCGTCCGATATCCTTCGTTTTAAAGTCAAATAACTACAATATTCAATTTCAGAATCCTCTTAAATATAAATTACCTATCGTGCAATGTCATTTTTAAAAACAAAACATAAGTATATTCAATATTAAATCATATAAATCATATGTATGTGCCCTCTTAAGGTTTTATATCAATAATACTGAGTCAGGAGGTCAGTTACTTGGATAAGAGACTCCTTATAGATCACATATATTCAAAAATATGTCATTTCATACCATATTCATTATAAATCAGAAACTATGGTTCTAATAACTACTTCTTTATTACAATCCTTTACTTAAAATTACATATTCATATAAATTAAACTATTCTGCTTCCATTCCTCATTCATTTATATATATAAATCATCATTTTTTTCTTATAAAATTAATAAAATAATTCAAAGAAATCAATATTAATCAATATTAATCAACAAATTATATTCTAATTATTAAGGTTCCAGCCAAAAGGTAGGTAAAGCATTTTTAAATGTTGCGGATATCAATACAAAAACAAATATGTCTTATTTATATACTAAGGATGATCATTTCATTATTATCAAATACAATTCTGATATATAAATGCATATATTTTAATAAAACGTTGACAAGTAAGCTTAGAATATATGAAAATCTTCCTATAATTCATCAGAACATCAGAACATTCTTTATTCTTTCCATGGGTCGCCACAATCAGATTATAACCTTCAAAAAGTAATAGCAAAATAAGTAAATAATGTGTATTCCCTTTCATAATATATATATATTTACTTTAAAGAATAGATATGTATCCAATCATCACCAATTCTCCACCGGACCAATCTTCCTTCCCTCCAAAGTATCTGGAAGGACAAAAACATTGATAAATAACACGAATATATAACTAAACAAACCATAAGAAAGTAAAGAAAGTTCCCATCAGCTCACACATATCACCTCTTCATTCATATATATAATATATATAAATACAAACAATCAATCCTTCCTTTCTTCTTCTTTTTTCATACAAGCAGGCAGCCAAGCGACCATGGAAGAACTCTGTAGGGAAGACAAGAGCAAGAATTATAGATAATTAATCATCAAGCACACTTTATATGAGCAATTTCTTCACAAATATATCATTAAATAATAAATCTAGACCAACAAACAGACATATCCATAACATTGCTCAAAGGATTCATTCTTGTCCGTCCGATATCCTTCGTTTTAAAGTCAAATAACTACAATATTCAATTTCAGAATCCTCTTAAATATAAATTACCTATCGTGCAATGTCATTTTTAAAAACAAAACATAAGTATATTCAATATTAAATCATATAAATCATATGTATGTGCCCTCTTAAGGTTTTATATCAATAATACTGAGTCAGGAGGTCAGTTACTTGGATAAGAGACTCCTTATAGATCACATATATTCAAAAATATGTCATTTCATACCATATTCATTATAAATCAGAAACTATGGTTCTAATAACTACTTCTTTATTACAATCCTTTACTTAAAATTACATATTCATATAAATTAAACTATTCTGCTTCCATTCCTCATTCATTTATATATATAAATCATCATTTTTTTCTTATAAAATTAATAAAATAATTCAAAGAAATCAATATTAATCAATATTAATCAACAAATTATATTCTAATTATTAAGGTTCCAGCCAAAAGGTAGGTAAAGCATTTTTAAATGTTGCGGATATCAATACAAAAACAAATATGTCTTATTTATATACTAAGGATGATCATTTCATTATTATCAAATACAATTCTGATATATAAATGCATATATTTTAATAAAACGTTGACAAGTAAGCTTAGAATATATGAAAATCTTCCTATAATTCATCAGAACATCAGAACATTCTTTATTCTTTCCATGGGTCGCCACAATCAGATTATAACCTTCAAAAAGTAATAGCAAAATAAGTAAATAATGTGTATTCCCTTTCATAATATATATATATTTACTTTAAAGAATAGATATGTATCCAATCATCACCAATTCTCCACCGGACCAATCTTCCTTCCCTCCAAAGTATCTGGAAGGACAAAAACATTGATAAATAACACGAATATATAACTAAACAAACCATAAGAAAGTAAAGAAAGTTCCCATCAGCTCACACATATCACCTCTTCATTCATATATATAATATATATAAATACAAACAATCAATCCTTCCTTTCTTCTTCTTTTTTCATACAAGCAGGCAGCCAAGCGACCATGGAAGAACTCTGTAGGGAAGACAAGAGCAAGAATTATAGATAATTAATCATCAAGCACACTTTATATGAGCAATTTCTTCACAAATATATCATTAAATAATAAATCTAGACCAACAAACAGACATATCCATAACATTGCTCAAAGGATTCATTCTTGTCCGTCCGATATCCTTCGTTTTAAAGTCAAATAACTACAATATTCAATTTCAGAATCCTCTTAAATATAAATTACCTATCGTGCAATGTCATTTTTAAAAACAAAACATAAGTATATTCAATATTAAATCATATAAATCATATGTATGTGCCCTCTTAAGGTTTTATATCAATAATACTGAGTCAGGAGGTCAGTTACTTGGATAAGAGACTCCTTATAGATCACATATATTCAAAAATATGTCATTTCATACCATATTCATTATAAATCAGAAACTATGGTTCTAATAACTACTTCTTTATTACAATCCTTTACTTAAAATTACATATTCATATAAATTAAACTATTCTGCTTCCATTCCTCATTCATTTATATATATAAATCATCATTTTTTTCTTATAAAATTAATAAAATAATTCAAAGAAATCAATATTAATCAATATTAATCAACAAATTATATTCTAATTATTAAGGTTCCAGCCAAAAGGTAGGTAAAGCATTTTTAAATGTTGCGGATATCAATACAAAAACAAATATGTCTTATTTATATACTAAGGATGATCATTTCATTATTATCAAATACAATTCTGATATATAAATGCATATATTTTAATAAAACGTTGACAAGTAAGCTTAGAATATATGAAAATCTTCCTATAATTCATCAGAACATCAGAACATTCTTTATTCTTTCCATGGGTCGCCACAATCAGATTATAACCTTCAAAAAGTAATAGCAAAATAAGTAAATAATGTGTATTCCCTTTCATAATATATATATATTTACTTTAAAGAATAGATATGTATCCAATCATCACCAATTCTCCACCGGACCAATCTTCCTTCCCTCCAAAGTATCTGGAAGGACAAAAACATTGATAAATAACACGAATATATAACTAAACAAACCATAAGAAAGTAAAGAAAGTTCCCATCAGCTCACACATATCACCTCTTCATTCATATATATAATATATATAAATACAAACAATCAATCCTTCCTTTCTTCTTCTTCTTTTTCATACAAGCAGGCAGCCAAGCGACCATGGAAGAACTCTGTAGGGAAGACAAGAGCAAGAATTATAGATAATTAATCATCAAGCACACTTTATATGAGCAATTTCTTCACAAATATATCATTAAATAATAAATCTAGACCAACAAACAGACATATCCATAACATTGCTCAAAGGATTCATTCTTGTCCGTCCGATATCCTTCGTTTTAAAGTCAAATAACTACAATATTCAATTTCAGAATCCTCTTAAATATAAATTACCTATCGTGCAATGTCATTTTTAAAAACAAAACATAAGTATATTCAATATTAAATCATATAAATCATATGTATGTGCCCTCTTAAGGTTTTATATCAATAATACTGAGTCAGGAGGTCAGTTACTTGGATAAGAGACTCCTTATAGATCACATATATTCAAAAATATGTCATTTCATACCATATTCATTATAAATCAGAAACTATGGTTCTAATAACTACTTCTTTATTACAATCCTTTACTTAAAATTACATATTCATATAAATTAAACTATTCTGCTTCCATTCCTCATTCATTTATATATATAAATCATCATTTTTTTCTTATAAAATTAATAAAATAATTCAAAGAAATCAATATTAATCAATATTAATCAACAAATTATATTCTAATTATTAAGGTTCCAGCCAAAAGGTAGGTAAAGCATTTTTAAATGTTGCGGATATCAATACAAAAACAAATATGTCTTATTTATATACTAAGGATGATCATTTCATTATTATCAAATACAATTCTGATATATAAATGCATATATTTTAATAAAACGTTGACAAGTAAGCTTAGAATATATGAAAATCTTCCTATAATTCATCAGAACATCAGAACATTCTTTATTCTTTCCATGGGTCGCCACAATCAGATTATAACCTTCAAAAAGTAATAGCAAAATAAGTAAATAATGTGTATTCCCTTTCATAATATATATATATTTACTTTAAAGAATAGATATGTATCCAATCATCACCAATTCTCCACCGGACCAATCTTCCTTCCCTCCAAAGTATCTGGAAGGACAAAAACATTGATAAATAACACGAATATATAACTAAACAAACCATAAGAAAGTAAAGAAAGTTCCCATCAGCTCACACATATCACCTCTTCATTCATATATATAATATATATAAATACAAACAATCAATCCTTCCTTTCTTCTTCTTTTTTCATACAAGCAGGCAGCCAAGCGACCATGGAAGAACTCTGTAGGGAAGACAAGAGCAAGAATTATAGATAATTAATCATCAAGCACACTTTATATGAGCAATTTCTTCACAAATATATCATTAAATAATAAATCTAGACCAACAAACAGACATATCCATAACATTGCTCAAAGGATTCATTCTTGTCCGTCCGATATCCTTCGTTTTAAAGTCAAATAACTACAATATTCAATTTCAGAATCCTCTTAAATATAAATTACCTATCGTGCAATGTCATTTTTAAAAACAAAACATAAGTATATTCAATATTAAATCATATAAATCATATGTATGTGCCCTCTTAAGGTTTTATATCAATAATACTGAGTCAGGAGGTCAGTTACTTGGATAAGAGACTCCTTATAGATCACATATATTCAAAAATATGTCATTTCATACCATATTCATTATAAATCAGAAACTATGGTTCTAATAACTACTTCTTTATTACAATCCTTTACTTAAAATTACATATTCATATAAATTAAACTATTCTGCTTCCATTCCTCATTCATTTATATATATAAATCATCATTTTTTTCTTATAAAATTAATAAAATAATTCAAAGAAATCAATATTAATCAATATTAATCAACAAATTATATTCTAATTATTAAGGTTCCAGCCAAAAGGTAGGTAAAGCAAAAGCATTTTTAAATGTTGCGGATATCAATACAAAAACAAATATGTCTTATTTATATACTAAGGATGATCATTTCATTATTATCAAATACAATTCTGATATATAAATGCATATATTTTAATAAAACGTTGACAAGTAAGCTTAGAATATATGAAAATCTTCCTATAATTCATCAGAACATCAGAACATTCTTTATTCTTTCCATGGGTCGCCACAATCAGATTATAACCTTCAAAAAGTAATAGCAAAATAAGTAAATAATGTGTATTCCCTTTCATAATATATATATATTTACTTTAAAGAATAGATATGTATCCAATCATCACCAATTCTCCACCGGACCAATCTTCCTTCCCTCCAAAGTATCTGGAAGGACAAAAACATTGATAAATAACACGAATATATAACTAAACAAACCATAAGAAAGTAAAGAAAGTTCCCATCAGCTCACACATATCACCTCTTCATTCATATATATAATATATATAAATACAAACAATCAATCCTTCCTTTCTTCTTCTTTTTTCATACAAGCAGGCAGCCAAGCGACCATGGAAGAACTCTGTAGGGAAGACAAGAGCAAGAATTATAGATAATTAATCATCAAGCACACTTTATATGAGCAATTTCTTCACAAATATATCATTAAATAATAAATCTAGACCAACAAACAGACATATCCATAACATTGCTCAAAGGATTCATTCTTGTCCGTCCGATATCCTTCGTTTTAAAGTCAAATAACTACAATATTCAATTTCAGAATCCTCTTAAATATAAATTACCTATCGTGCAATGTCATTTTTAAAAACAAAACATAAGTATATTCAATATTAAATCATATAAATCATATGTATGTGCCCTCTTAAGGTTTTATATCAATAATACTGAGTCAGGAGGTCAGTTACTTGGATAAGAGACTCCTTATAGATCACATATATTCAAAAATATGTCATTTCATACCATATTCATTATAAATCAGAAACTATGGTTCTAATAACTACTTCTTTATTACAATCCTTTACTTAAAATTACATATTCATATAAATTAAACTATTCTGCTTCCATTCCTCATTCATTTATATATATAAATCATCATTTTTTTCTTATAAAATTAATAAAATAATTCAAAGAAATCAATATTAATCAATATTAATCAACAAATTATATTCTAATTATTAAGGTTCCAGCCAAAAGGTAGGTAAAGCATTTTTAAATGTTGCGGATATCAATACAAAAACAAATATGTCTTATTTATATACTAAGGATGATCATTTCATTATTATCAAATACAATTCTGATATATAAATGCATATATTTTAATAAAACGTTGACAAGTAAGCTTAGAATATATGAAAATCTTCCTATAATTCATCAGAACATCAGAACATTCTTTATTCTTTCCATGGGTCGCCACAATCAGATTATAACCTTCAAAAAGTAATAGCAAAATAAGTAAATAATGTGTATTCCCTTTCATAATATATATATATTTACTTTAAAGAATAGATATGTATCCAATCATCACCAATTCTCCACCGGACCAATCTTCCTTCCCTCCAAAGTATCTGGAAGGACAAAAACATTGATAAATAACACGAATATATAACTAAACAAACCATAAGAAAGTAAAGAAAGTTCCCATCAGCTCACACATATCACCTCTTCATTCATATATATAATATATATAAATACAAACAATCAATCCTTCCTTTCTTCTTCTTTTTTCATACAAGCAGGCAGCCAAGCGACCATGGAAGAACTCTGTAGGGAAGACAAGAGCAAGAATTATAGATAATTAATCATCAAGCACACTTTATATGAGCAATTTCTTCACAAATATATCATTAAATAATAAATCTAGACCAACAAACAGACATATCCATAACATTGCTCAAAGGATTCATTCTTGTCCGTCCGATATCCTTCGTTTTAAAGTCAAATAACTACAATATTCAATTTCAGAATCCTCTTAAATATAAATTACCTATCGTGCAATGTCATTTTTAAAAACAAAACATAAGTATATTCAATATTAAATCATATAAATCATATGTATGTGCCCTCTTAAGGTTTTATATCAATAATACTGAGTCAGGAGGTCAGTTACTTGGATAAGAGACTCCTTATAGATCACATATATTCAAAAATATGTCATTTCATACCATATTCATTATAAATCAGAAACTATGGTTCTAATAACTACTTCTTTATTACAATCCTTTACTTAAAATTACATATTCATATAAATTAAACTATTCTGCTTCCATTCCTCATTCATTTATATATATAAATCATCATTTTTTTCTTATAAAATTAATAAAATAATTCAAAGAAATCAATATTAATCAATATTAATCAACAAATTATATTCTAATTATTAAGGTTCCAGCCAAAAGGTAGGTAAAGCATTTTTAAATGTTGCGGATATCAATACAAAAACAAATATGTCTTATTTATATACTAAGGATGATCATTTCATTATTATCAAATACAATTCTGATATATAAATGCATATATTTTAATAAAACGTTGACAAGTAAGCTTAGAATATATGAAAATCTTCCTATAATTCATCAGAACATCAGAACATTCTTTATTCTTTCCATGGGTCGCCACAATCAGATTATAACCTTCAAAAAGTAATAGCAAAATAAGTAAATAATGTGTATTCCCTTTCATAATATATATATATTTACTTTAAAGAATAGATATGTATCCAATCATCACCAATTCTCCACCGGACCAATCTTCCTTCCCTCCAAAGTATCTGGAAGGACAAAAACATTGATAAATAACACGAATATATAACTAAACAAACCATAAGAAAGTAAAGAAAGTTCCCATCAGCTCACACATATCACCTCTTCATTCATATATATAATATATATAAATACAAACAATCAATCCTTCCTTTCTTCTTCTTTTTTCATACAAGCAGGCAGCCAAGCGACCATGGAAGAACTCTGTAGGGAAGACAAGAGCAAGAATTATAGATAATTAATCATCAAGCACACTTTATATGAGCAATTTCTTCACAAATATATCATTAAATAATAAATCTAGACCAACAAACAGACATATCCATAACATTGCTCAAAGGATTCATTCTTGTCCGTCCGATATCCTTCGTTTTAAAGTCAAATAACTACAATATTCAATTTCAGAATCCTCTTAAATATAAATTACCTATCGTGCAATGTCATTTTTAAAAACAAAACATAAGTATATTCAATATTAAATCATATAAATCATATGTATGTGCCCTCTTAAGGTTTTATATCAATAATACTGAGTCAGGAGGTCAGTTACTTGGATAAGAGACTCCTTATAGATCACATATATTCAAAAATATGTCATTTCATACCATATTCATTATAAATCAGAAACTATGGTTCTAATAACTACTTCTTTATTACAATCCTTTACTTAAAATTACATATTCATATAAATTAAACTATTCTGCTTCCATTCCTCATTCATTTATATATATAAATCATCATTTTTTCTTATAAAATTAATAAAATAATTCAAAGAAATCAATATTAATCAATATTAATCAACAAATTATATTCTAATTATTAAGGTTCCAGCCAAAAGGTAGGTAAAGCATTTTTAAATGTTGCGGATATCAATACAAAAACAAATATGTCTTATTTATATACTAAGGATGATCATTTCATTATTATCAAATACAATTCTGATATATAAATGCATATATTTTAATAAAACGTTGACAAGTAAGCTTAGAATATATGAAAATCTTCCTATAATTCATCAGAACATCAGAACATTCTTTATTCTTTCCATGGGTCGCCACAATCAGATTATAACCTTCAAAAAGTAATAGCAAAATAAGTAAATAATGTGTATTCCCTTTCATAATATATATATATTTACTTTAAAGAATAGATATGTATCCAATCATCACCAATTCTCCACCGGACCAATCTTCCTTCCCTCCAAAGTATCTGGAAGGACAAAAACATTGATAAATAACACGAATATATAACTAAACAAACCATAAGAAAGTAAAGAAAGTTCCCATCAGCTCACACATATCACCTCTTCATTCATATATATAATATATATAAATACAAACAATCAATCCTTCCTTTCTTCTTCTTTTTTCATACAAGCAGGCAGCCAAGCGACCATGGAAGAACTCTGTAGGGAAGACAAGAGCAAGAATTATAGATAATTAATCATCAAGCACACTTTATATGAGCAATTTCTTCACAAATATATCATTAAATAATAAATCTAGACCAACAAACAGACATATCCATAACATTGCTCAAAGGATTCATTCTTGTCCGTCCGATATCCTTCGTTTTAAAGTCAAATAACTACAATATTCAATTTCAGAATCCTCTTAAATATAAATTACCTATCGTGCAATGTCATTTTTAAAAACAAAACATAAGTATATTCAATATTAAATCATATAAATCATATGTATGTGCCCTCTTAAGGTTTTATATCAATAATACTGAGTCAGGAGGTCAGTTACTTGGATAAGAGACTCCTTATAGATCACATATATTCAAAAATATGTCATTTCATACCATATTCATTATAAATCAGAAACTATGGTTCTAATAACTACTTCTTTATTACAATCCTTTACTTAAAATTACATATTCATATAAATTAAACTATTCTGCTTCCATTCCTCATTCATTTATATATATAAATCATCATTTTTTCTTATAAAATTAATAAAATAATTCAAAGAAATCAATATTAATCAATATTAATCAACAAATTATATTCTAATTATTAAGGTTCCAGCCAAAAGGTAGGTAAAGCATTTTTAAATGTTGCGGATATCAATACAAAAACAAATATGTCTTATTTATATACTAAGGATGATCATTTCATTATTATCAAATACAATTCTGATATATAAATGCATATATTTTAATAAAACGTTGACAAGTAAGCTTAGAATATATGAAAATCTTCCTATAATTCATCAGAACATCAGAACATTCTTTATTCTTTCCATGGGTCGCCACAATCAGATTATAACCTTCAAAAAGTAATAGCAAAATAAGTAAATAATGTGTATTCCCTTTCATAATATATATATATTTACTTTAAAGAATAGATATGTATCCAATCATCACCAATTCTCCACCGGACCAATCTTCCTTCCCTCCAAAGTATCTGGAAGGACAAAAACATTGATAAATAACACGAATATATAACTAAACAAACCATAAGAAAGTAAAGAAAGTTCCCATCAGCTCACACATATCACCTCTTCATTCATATATATAATATATATAAATACAAACAATCAATCCTTCCTTTCTTCTTCTTTTTTCATACAAGCAGGCAGCCAAGCGACCATGGAAGAACTCTGTAGGGAAGACAAGAGCAAGAATTATAGATAATTAATCATCAAGCACACTTTATATGAGCAATTTCTTCACAAATATATCATTAAATAATAAATCTAGACCAACAAACAGACATATCCATAACATTGCTCAAAGGATTCATTCTTGTCCGTCCGATATCCTTCGTTTTAAAGTCAAATAACTACAATATTCAATTTCAGAATCCTCTTAAATATAAATTACCTATCGTGCAATGTCATTTTTAAAAACAAAACATAAGTATATTCAATATTAAATCATATAAATCATATGTATGTGCCCTCTTAAGGTTTTATATCAATAATACTGAGTCAGGAGGTCAGTTACTTGGATAAGAGACTCCTTATAGATCACATATATTCAAAAATATGTCATTTCATACCATATTCATTATAAATCAGAAACTATGGTTCTAATAACTACTTCTTTATTACAATCCTTTACTTAAAATTACATATTCATATAAATTAAACTATTCTGCTTCCATTCCTCATTCATTTATATATATAAATCATCATTTTTTCTTATAAAATTAATAAAATAATTCAAAGAAATCAATATTAATCAATATTAATCAACAAATTATATTCTAATTATTAAGGTTCCAGCCAAAAGGTAGGTAAAGCATTTTTAAATGTTGCGGATATCAATACAAAAACAAATATGTCTTATTTATATACTAAGGATGATCATTTCATTATTATCAAATACAATTCTGATATATAAATGCATATATTTTAATAAAACGTTGACAAGTAAGCTTAGAATATATGAAAATCTTCCTATAATTCATCAGAACATCAGAACATTCTTTATTCTTTCCATGGGTCGCCACAATCAGATTATAACCTTCAAAAAGTAATAGCAAAATAAGTAAATAATGTGTATTCCCTTTCATAATATATATATATTTACTTTAAAGAATAGATATGTATCCAATCATCACCAATTCTCCACCGGACCAATCTTCCTTCCCTCCAAAGTATCTGGAAGGACAAAAACATTGATAAATAACACGAATATATAACTAAACAAACCATAAGAAAGTAAAGAAAGTTCCCATCAGCTCACACATATCACCTCTTCATTCATATATATAATATATATAAATACAAACAATCAATCCTTCCTTTCTTCTTCTTTTTTCATACAAGCAGGCAGCCAAGCGACCATGGAAGAACTCTGTAGGGAAGACAAGAGCAAGAATTATAGATAATTAATCATCAAGCACACTTTATATGAGCAATTTCTTCACAAATATATCATTAAATAATAAATCTAGACCAACAAACAGACATATCCATAACATTGCTCAAAGGATTCATTCTTGTCCGTCCGATATCCTTCGTTTTAAAGTCAAATAACTACAATATTCAATTTCAGAATCCTCTTAAATATAAATTACCTATCGTGCAATGTCATTTTTAAAAACAAAACATAAGTATATTCAATATTAAATCATATAAATCATATGTATGTGCCCTCTTAAGGTTTTATATCAATAATACTGAGTCAGGAGGTCAGTTACTTGGATAAGAGACTCCTTATAGATCACATATATTCAAAAATATGTCATTTCATACCATATTCATTATAAATCAGAAACTATGGTTCTAATAACTACTTCTTTATTACAATCCTTTACTTAAAATTACATATTCATATAAATTAAACTATTCTGCTTCCATTCCTCATTCATTTATATATATAAATCATCATTTTTTCTTATAAAATTAATAAAATAATTCAAAGAAATCAATATTAATCAATATTAATCAACAAATTATATTCTAATTATTAAGGTTCCAGCCAAAAGGTAGGTAAAGCATTTTTAAATGTTGCGGATATCAATACAAAAACAAATATGTCTTATTTATATACTAAGGATGATCATTTCATTATTATCAAATACAATTCTGATATATAAATGCATATATTTTAATAAAACGTTGACAAGTAAGCTTAGAATATATGAAAATCTTCCTATAATTCATCAGAACATCAGAACATTCTTTATTCTTTCCATGGGTCGCCACAATCAGATTATAACCTTCAAAAAGTAATAGCAAAATAAGTAAATAATGTGTATTCCCTTTCATAATATATATATATTTACTTTAAAGAATAGATATGTATCCAATCATCACCAATTCTCCACCGGACCAATCTTCCTTCCCTCCAAAGTATCTGGAAGGACAAAAACATTGATAAATAACACGAATATATAACTAAACAAACCATAAGAAAGTAAAGAAAGTTCCCATCAGCTCACACATATCACCTCTTCATTCATATATATAATATATATAAATACAAACAATCAATCCTTCCTTTCTTCTTCTTTTTTCATACAAGCAGGCAGCCAAGCGACCATGGAAGAACTCTGTAGGGAAGACAAGAGCAAGAATTATAGATAATTAATCATCAAGCACACTTTATATGAGCAATTTCTTCACAAATATATCATTAAATAATAAATCTAGACCAACAAACAGACATATCCATAACATTGCTCAAAGGATTCATTCTTGTCCGTCCGATATCCTTCGTTTTAAAGTCAAATAACTACAATATTCAATTTCAGAATCCTCTTAAATATAAATTACCTATCGTGCAATGTCATTTTTAAAAACAAAACATAAGTATATTCAATATTAAATCATATAAATCATATGTATGTGCCCTCTTAAGGTTTTATATCAATAATACTGAGTCAGGAGGTCAGTTACTTGGATAAGAGACTCCTTATAGATCACATATATTCAAAAATATGTCATTTCATACCATATTCATTATAAATCAGAAACTATGGTTCTAATAACTACTTCTTTATTACAATCCTTTACTTAAAATTACATATTCATATAAATTAAACTATTCTGCTTCCATTCCTCATTCATTTATATATATAAATCATCATTTTTTCTTATAAAATTAATAAAATAATTCAAAGAAATCAATATTAATCAATATTAATCAACAAATTATATTCTAATTATTAAGGTTCCAGCCAAAAGGTAGGTAAAGCATTTTTAAATGTTGCGGATATCAATACAAAAACAAATATGTCTTATTTATATACTAAGGATGATCATTTCATTATTATCAAATACAATTCTGATATATAAATGCATATATTTTAATAAAACGTTGACAAGTAAGCTTAGAATATATGAAAATCTTCCTATAATTCATCAGAACATCAGAACATTCTTTATTCTTTCCATGGGTCGCCACAATCAGATTATAACCTTCAAAAAGTAATAGCAAAATAAGTAAATAATGTGTATTCCCTTTCATAATATATATATATTTACTTTAAAGAATAGATATGTATCCAATCATCACCAATTCTCCACCGGACCAATCTTCCTTCCCTCCAAAGTATCTGGAAGGACAAAAACATTGATAAATAACACGAATATATAACTAAACAAACCATAAGAAAGTAAAGAAAGTTCCCATCAGCTCACACATATCACCTCTTCATTCATATATATAATATATATAAATACAAACAATCAATCCTTCCTTTCTTCTTCTTTTTTCATACAAGCAGGCAGCCAAGCGACCATGGAAGAACTCTGTAGGGAAGACAAGAGCAAGAATTATAGATAATTAATCATCAAGCACACTTTATATGAGCAATTTCTTCACAAATATATCATTAAATAATAAATCTAGACCAACAAACAGACATATCCATAACATTGCTCAAAGGATTCATTCTTGTCCGTCCGATATCCTTCGTTTTAAAGTCAAATAACTACAATATTCAATTTCAGAATCCTCTTAAATATAAATTACCTATCGTGCAATGTCATTTTTAAAAACAAAACATAAGTATATTCAATATTAAATCATATAAATCATATGTATGTGCCCTCTTAAGGTTTTATATCAATAATACTGAGTCAGGAGGTCAGTTACTTGGATAAGAGACTCCTTATAGATCACATATATTCAAAAATATGTCATTTCATACCATATTCATTATAAATCAGAAACTATGGTTCTAATAACTACTTCTTTATTACAATCCTTTACTTAAAATTACATATTCATATAAATTAAACTATTCTGCTTCCATTCCTCATTCATTTATATATATAAATCATCATTTTTTCTTATAAAATTAATAAAATAATTCAAAGAAATCAATATTAATCAATATTAATCAACAAATTATATTCTAATTATTAAGGTTCCAGCCAAAAGGTAGGTAAAGCATTTTTAAATGTTGCGGATATCAATACAAAAACAAATATGTCTTATTTATATACTAAGGATGATCATTTCATTATTATCAAATACAATTCTGATATATAAATGCATATATTTTAATAAAACGTTGACAAGTAAGCTTAGAATATATGAAAATCTTCCTATAATTCATCAGAACATCAGAACATTCTTTATTCTTTCCATGGGTCGCCACAATCAGATTATAACCTTCAAAAAGTAATAGCAAAATAAGTAAATAATGTGTATTCCCTTTCATAATATATATATATTTACTTTAAAGAATAGATATGTATCCAATCATCACCAATTCTCCACCGGACCAATCTTCCTTCCCTCCAAAGTATCTGGAAGGACAAAAACATTGATAAATAACACGAATATATAACTAAACAAACCATAAGAAAGTAAAGAAAGTTCCCATCAGCTCACACATATCACCTCTTCATTCATATATATAATATATATAAATACAAACAATCAATCCTTCCTTTCTTCTTCTTTTTTCATACAAGCAGGCAGCCAAGCGACCATGGAAGAACTCTGTAGGGAAGACAAGAGCAAGAATTATAGATAATTAATCATCAAGCACACTTTATATGAGCAATTTCTTCACAAATATATCATTAAATAATAAATCTAGACCAACAAACAGACATATCCATAACATTGCTCAAAGGATTCATTCTTGTCCGTCCGATATCCTTCGTTTTAAAGTCAAATAACTACAATATTCAATTTCAGAATCCTCTTAAATATAAATTACCTATCGTGCAATGTCATTTTTAAAAACAAAACATAAGTATATTCAATATTAAATCATATAAATCATATGTATGTGCCCTCTTAAGGTTTTATATCAATAATACTGAGTCAGGAGGTCAGTTACTTGGATAAGAGACTCCTTATAGATCACATATATTCAAAAATATGTCATTTCATACCATATTCATTATAAATCAGAAACTATGGTTCTAATAACTACTTCTTTATTACAATCCTTTACTTAAAATTACATATTCATATAAATTAAACTATTCTGCTTCCATTCCTCATTCATTTATATATATAAATCATCATTTTTTCTTATAAAATTAATAAAATAATTCAAAGAAATCAATATTAATCAATATTAATCAACAAATTATATTCTAATTATTAAGGTTCCAGCCAAAAGGTAGGTAAAGCATTTTTAAATGTTGCGGATATCAATACAAAAACAAATATGTCTTATTTATATACTAAGGATGATCATTTCATTATTATCAAATACAATTCTGATATATAAATGCATATATTTTAATAAAACGTTGACAAGTAAGCTTAGAATATATGAAAATCTTCCTATAATTCATCAGAACATCAGAACATTCTTTATTCTTTCCATGGGTCGCCACAATCAGATTATAACCTTCAAAAAGTAATAGCAAAATAAGTAAATAATGTGTATTCCCTTTCATAATATATATATATTTACTTTAAAGAATAGATATGTATCCAATCATCACCAATTCTCCACCGGACCAATCTTCCTTCCCTCCAAAGTATCTGGAAGGACAAAAACATTGATAAATAACACGAATATATAACTAAACAAACCATAAGAAAGTAAAGAAAGTTCCCATCAGCTCACACATATCACCTCTTCATTCATATATATAATATATATAAATACAAACAATCAATCCTTCCTTTCTTCTTCTTTTTTCATACAAGCAGGCAGCCAAGCGACCATGGAAGAACTCTGTAGGGAAGACAAGAGCAAGAATTATAGATAATTAATCATCAAGCACACTTTATATGAGCAATTTCTTCACAAATATATCATTAAATAATAAATCTAGACCAACAAACAGACATATCCATAACATTGCTCAAAGGATTCATTCTTGTCCGTCCGATATCCTTCGTTTTAAAGTCAAATAACTACAATATTCAATTTCAGAATCCTCTTAAATATAAATTACCTATCGTGCAATGTCATTTTTAAAAACAAAACATAAGTATATTCAATATTAAATCATATAAATCATATGTATGTGCCCTCTTAAGGTTTTATATCAATAATACTGAGTCAGGAGGTCAGTTACTTGGATAAGAGACTCCTTATAGATCACATATATTCAAAAATATGTCATTTCATACCATATTCATTATAAATCAGAAACTATGGTTCTAATAACTACTTCTTTATTACAATCCTTTACTTAAAATTACATATTCATATAAATTAAACTATTCTGCTTCCATTCCTCATTCATTTATATATATAAATCATCATTTTTTCTTATAAAATTAATAAAATAATTCAAAGAAATCAATATTAATCAATATTAATCAACAAATTATATTCTAATTATTAAGGTTCCAGCCAAAAGGTAGGTAAAGCATTTTTAAATGTTGCGGATATCAATACAAAAACAAATATGTCTTATTTATATACTAAGGATGATCATTTCATTATTATCAAATACAATTCTGATATATAAATGCATATATTTTAATAAAACGTTGACAAGTAAGCTTAGAATATATGAAAATCTTCCTATAATTCATCAGAACATCAGAACATTCTTTATTCTTTCCATGGGTCGCCACAATCAGATTATAACCTTCAAAAAGTAATAGCAAAATAAGTAAATAATGTGTATTCCCTTTCATAATATATATATATTTACTTTAAAGAATAGATATGTATCCAATCATCACCAATTCTCCACCGGACCAATCTTCCTTCCCTCCAAAGTATCTGGAAGGACAAAAACATTGATAAATAACACGAATATATAACTAAACAAACCATAAGAAAGTAAAGAAAGTTCCCATCAGCTCACACATATCACCTCTTCATTCATATCAATCAGTCCTCCTTTCTTCAACTACCATTATTTTTTTTATAAATTTTCCCATTCCTTTTTGAGAATCGAGGTTGGGATTACTTAAAAAAAGCCTTACGTCACAGAGGGAAGAGAAGAAGGATTTATTTATTATTTCCTTTTCCGGTGTGACGGGTATTTATTTTTTTATCAAGTTGGGATGTATGGAGTTGTGGATTGATTGGCAAAACTCTTAATAAAAGGCAAGTTTAGTTATTTATACTCTTGTTTCTTATATTTATTTAACTATTTCTGAATATAGGGTTATAAAGAATTTGACAAAAACATAGGATGTTCGCTGAAGTGCTTATGTAAAATTGGAATCCTGTTCAGTTTGCTAGTTAAGGTAACAAATCGAGAGGGTGTGAATATTTTTTGTGTTTGCTTGTTAAAAATATATAATCTTACAGTTAAGTTAGTTTATTTTATTTTTCCTTTATTGGTTCTTCATTAGGAAGAATGAAGAAATATACGTGAGGAGCGAATTACTATCTTACAGAGGACTCAAGAAATCCAACGCTAATGTAAAATATGTACAGGATGGATTTTTTTATAAATTGTGACATTTTTTTGCTTCATACTTATTGAAAGGAAGGCTTAATCAATAACTTTATTATATTACCCATAAATTGTATAAATTATTATTAATTGAAATAAAATATATTGTGTCAAGGTGAAAGTCTCATTGATGGGGAGGGGTAGCTCAATTTTTCTTTTGGAACTCAATGTGAAAGAGGCTCTGCGAGTTTAATCTGAAAGAAGGCCAAGTCGTAGAAAAGGATGCTGACTTGCGACAATACAACTCGGCAACACTAGGAACGAATTTTTCATGAAATATACTCACGCAACCTTCCGGATACTCGAATAAAAAGTAGGCTAACATGTCAAACACTGACGCTGTAACCTCGAAAGCGCCACTAATTACCCCTAAAGGAGAACAACTTACACAAATGGGATGCCTTTAGAATAAAGGAGAACCAACTTACACCTAAGTACCAGGCCGCTCCCGGGGGCAGCATTCCATTGACATATTAGTTCCAGCTTTTACCCCTAATTTAGATATTGTTAACAACTGAGGAAAAAAAAATTTCTTTCTTTTTTTCTCTCTCTTCAATGCTCTCTCCTCTCGTTCCATCTATATTCACCCTATGATATTTAATGTGTAACTATGCTCCCGAGCAAGCCCTATGTGACCATACGGTCATTTACTACCAGGTATTTCGACATGGCGTCAAGCTAAGATACAAATTGATTCAGAGATTGTCATCAACGAGGGTGCATCACATATACCAATTTGGAGGTGATCACGCTCTCATAGGTACTGCAACGACTTACGCCATCTCCTTCTAAAATGTTACACGTACTAAACTGCGTTAGAGGAGATCAAGTCTAACGACCGTTAATACTGCGTACAAGCGAAGGATTCTCATCAAATTTCAACTCTCTTTTTCGTCACTGTATCTCTCACTATTATGACTACTGTCTTCACCCCTTATAGAACCTGTTTTTTTTCTTTAATATAGTCACTTCATACTATATATTCTGCACTTTTTACTACTAATAAATAAATAAAAAATGTTCATATATAAGGTTAACCTAATATGACAAATTTCGGTGCATAGGTACTTAATTAAATCACTAATTAATAGCTTCATAGACCCAACTTTTACTTAATTCAGAGTCAAAATCATAGGCTTAGAATGCTCTTGATGATCTTTAGATGACTGATACCCTCCGAATGTTACCTCCGAGTATTTAGTCGAAGCTGTTCTGCTACTTCAACCGCCTATGCCCCGAGGAGTCCCTTAGGTCAAAAATAAGGCTGGACATTGAATCTGCATGAAGTGTAAAAGATAACCCTAAAGCCTTTACAGAAAATGGGAAAACTTGGATTCATTTGAGAGAAGATTGGAAGAGGTTATAAAGGAAAAGACAAGAGGTAAAATAAAAAACTTATAATCTTCTTAAAACTCACCCACAAAAAAGAGGAGACCCTTGGAAAGTTCCTCAAGAAGAATCAAAATAATAACATAATGAAATTAAGACTTTAATTAAAAATTGGCGTAATTTAATAAAAACTAAATTCATGATTATTTCACACAAACATGTCTTATATAATTACATAAAAAACTTTGAGTGTACTAAATGGCGAACAAAAGGCTAAAAAAGTCTAGAAGATATGTCATGAGTCAGTAGAAATAATCAAAAACTGTTGGGGAATACTACAGGGAATGGTATGGCTGTAATCAGTGTAGAACCAAAGGTATTACACTATTTATAAATGTTGGTAGCAAGGAGATAGTTAACTTGACCATGGATGTATCTCAAACATGCCCCCTTGACTGAGTCAATTAAAAATAGAACTAGAAGGAAAAAAATATCGAGTGAGGAAGTACTTGAGTACATATAACATTACAAAATAACTAATAAGCCCCTCGGTCCAGATGGTTTTCCGTATAAATTTTATGAAAAATAAATAGTCACATTAATAATTAATCTAAGACCTTTGACTAAGCTGAATACAATCAGTGCAGAGGAAGAGGGGAAAAGCCAGGGAGTCTTTGCAGTTGATTTTAAAAAAGCATTTCACAGTATCTCGCATGATCAAATTATTTATACTAATTGAGATATGTCTTTGGGAATAATTTTGTCAGAATGGTAGCAGTGGGACTTTGCTATTTCCATGTAATGTATGGCTGTTATGGAAACTGCTTTGATTTAAACAGAGACTTTAGAAAAGGTCACCCAATCTCACAAGGTATTTTTATCCTAGCTCCATAAGGCTGAAATGAAGTCCGGTTTGGAAATCAATTTTCAGAAGGTCAAAATACTTACAAACTAAGTGACGCCCTCTATAGAAATAGTCTGCAGTCTTATAGATGATATTTGTAAGTCATTCTTGTTCCTGAGGGGTATGAACAAAGTTATCTCTTGGAAGTGAATAGCATGTTTTAAGAAACATGAAGGTCTGAGACCTGTAAAATTATACAATTTCTGAAAATTATGGCTCTATAAGTTGATTAGGAGAGTCTTGGATTCTGAATCATTCTAATCAGAGATACTCCACCATGGATTGAAAACTAGACATGAATTGTCCCTTTAGGAATTAGAAGAAAAGGATTCAGAGCTTTTACTTCAAATCACAAGCCCATATACAGTTTTCGGAAGAGGATAAACCCAATTCTTCGGTATTTATCTTACAAAATAAAAGATCTTATGAAATGGCAGAACCCAGTACCTCAGAATCCAAAACTTAATTTTGTATCGAGGAGGTCGTTGAGAAGGAGAACAGACTTTGGAGATTTGTTGGTTGAGGAGAAGGAAAATACTTTCCTTTAGTCTACGGAGTAAGAGTGAGTACTGAGGAAAATAGACATTCAATGTAGATAAATTAGCCTACGTAACAGTACAGTAAACTTTGTACTGAAAATTAGTAAATATAATATCTGAAAACTACAAATACTCGAGTTAGTCAAGACACACATTCTCAGACAGATCGATAGAATATGAATAAGAGGGACTAAATATTATAAAGGGATCTTCTCAATGCAGTATATGATAAAACTCTTGGCTTATTCGCATATTGGTTTATTAATAGTGTAGTCAAAAGTACAAAATCATTTGGACACATGAAAGGACTCGGTCGAAGAGAATGTTGCTTTTTTTATTTTGTTAAGTTGAAAAATAACCATCAAAACATTTCTATTCCAAATGCAATATCAGAGTTTGGGATTCGTTTGTCGGAGATAGTCAACCCAAAATATGACAGCATAGGCTAGTAACTTTCATTTTTTATACATTGGAAATTAAAACAGCATAATATTAATTTTATATTAATTATTCTGAATGCAAAATAGATCAATTAAATAGAGTTTTACTTAGGCACACACAAAAAAACTCCACTAACTTATAATATAACAATTTTGTAATATTCATTTAGTAGTCTGTTATTAAGACTCAATGACTCTACGCCAACGAGAGCCTACTATTGTTTTGTTAGTTTGTCCATGCCCTTAAGTAACTTACAATAACCCACTTTATACAACAATTCGTGCCTTTCTTTAAAAACTATGTTCAAATGTCTAGTTATCAATTTTGTTCCTTCCCTTTACAATAATAAATACTTAGGTATATTGATATAACTTTAATTATTTTCTGTATATTTAGGATATATGTAAGTGGAAAAACCAAATACATAATAACAAATTCTTTAGAGTATCGGATTATAAAGGTTACGTGAAAATTAAGTATTTTTCGATTGGAGCAACAAAAACTTTTTTTAAATGAATGCCAGTGATACAATTTGTATAAATATGAATTGTTACTACAATATTGAAACAAACTTAATCAGGGATTTGGAAAAATTATTCATTCATCAAAGAGCTACGAAGAATCGATCCCAAACACAGAGCTTCTTTAATATTTTAAAACCTATTTAATTCACTTGTTACCTGTTTTGTTTCGATGTTAAGTGGTTAAATTATACAAACCATGTTTAGATTTGCTCTATTTTTAACCCCGGAAGTAGAGCCACACTTCATTTATAAAATGTACTTCTTCCTTACATTAATTTATTTCTAATGTTAAATATGATTTTTTAAATTTATTTATAAATATTATATAATAAATAAAATGGTAATATGTAGTTATTGACATATTTTATTTTTATAATATACTTTAAGATTGAATAATATTGAATGTTCAAAATAAATTTGATCCTATCACCACGCACAGTAAAATAGTAAATTGAAATTACACATGTTTTGAACTTCAATTTACAATCTAAAGCTAACTCAATTTTGTTGCCAGTCCTACTTTTAGCGCTCTGACAGTCTGTATTAGATGCAAGAAGCAGTGTTAGACAAACAAATCTTAGTACTTTAAAGTAAATACACTTTGTAACAAGAGAATACACAGCAGCCCTAATGAACACTAGCTTTAATATAATAACTTGGTGAAAAATTATTGGTAAAACTACTGTAATTTTGTTATGCTGGTAATTATACATTTAAGTATTTGGCAATGTTTATTACCATTTATAAATATATAAAGATCATTGCTTTTCAATAACAATTTATTTATGATGTTCTTTGATTTTGTTTTTGTTTTTCAAGGTATCATAAGGAATTTTGTTAAAAACTGGACATTCATTGCAGTAATTGAATACAATTTGTAGTTTCAATTTTATTGTAACGTGCTAGAGGTCGCTTTTGAAAGAAAGTGTATACATTTTCGCGCAACCTCTTAATCCATTAAATTTTAATATAATAATATACTATTATTAATTAATAATGCACAACAGGGTTAACCAAAAAGCAAAAAATAAAAAAAATTGAATATGGCTATTTATAAATCATTTAATGGGTATAATTAAATTTACGAACTTAATTTCAGATTGATCAGAATACGTCTTACACTGTCGACATTAGATTTAAATTAAAAAGCCTTATATTCTTATATTTTACCTCAATTTTTAGTTGAATGGTATTTATATATATATATACTCTAGAATTCTTGTCAGGGCTTTTACATAGGAAGAACATGGATTAATATACAAGACGTTCTGTTTTGTTCATAAATCAAATGATTTGTTGAGTATTTATCTTAAACCCTGTTAGATTTTAGATTCTTTAGAGATCCAAAATCTGTAAACTATTACGAAAACTCATTTTTCTGCATCAGGATCTGTTTTTGTTTTTTAAATGTTAAAATCTTTATTTTACTCATTGTTAAGGAGTCGAACATAAAATAGCAAAGTTAATTTAAAAGACAATATATTACATATAATAGAGCCTGTCAATCAAGGGTTAATGTCCTTTGTACTATGAGAATCTGATTAAAACTCAAACTATTTTTTTTAATAGGACTAGAAGAGTCAGTGGGGTAGTAGGGAGGCGCACATTGAACGCGTGCCGGTTCGAGGGTAGTCACTAGGCTTTACTTGAGTCCTTTAGACTTTACTTGTAGGTTTTTGCATAGCGTGTGTAAACAATTGTCAATTACATTGTTTTACCGTCATTAGTGAAGCCATTGAGTATTTTAGTTAGCCAATCGACGAGGCATATGACTCCGTCTGGACTTTGGTTATGATGAACTGGATCTTAAAGGCTCCCTCATAGTCAGTATCGGTCGCAACAAGCCAGTCCATCGGGTTAAGTATTTCACCAAAGTATTCTAAGATCCTCTCTTCCACAGGTTGTATGAGTGGCGAGCTCTGAGAACAACCGTAGAAGAGGTGAAACGAAGTCTCCTCCGCTTCCTTGCAGAGTCGGCATCGCCTATCCTCTGGGTTGTTCTGAGACTTGCCTGTGAAGATAGACGACGTCTCGAGCCTATAGCGAAACCATTCATCGTTTAAGTCGGAGAAGGGATTTTGTAGTATCACGTTTTTTGGCCGGCTCCACCCCCAGTCTCTTCAGCCTTTTCACTGCATGAAGGGCATGGTCTCTGCATTTTTATATTATTAATCTTGAACGAGCATCTGATTCTTTTGTTATCCAGGCAACTCAAGCAGGCAAAGAAGGGAATGTGAGGCCCAACGAGACCGACGTGTCCTGGTTCCTTAGTCACCGTACGCCTTGCCCTGTGCATCAGGATGAAGTTTCTGAGGCCCGCCTCCTTGTAAAATTGAAGTTGGCCTTTAGAGGTGAGTCCAACTTCCAAGATGAATTCGTCCGAACACCCGAGCCTATGATTATAATTCAAGGGCTCGTGAATACCTATCAAGGGGAGCAGCCCGTGAATTATTTTGGCCCATGATGCTCACATGTGCCTCCAATAACACCTGGGTAATTTGGCCATGTCGAATAGCTCTGAGGGGCCCATACACTGTCTCTGAGCGAATAAGCAGCCCGGTTTTTTTTTGAAAAAATCATTTTTAATTTTCCATGACCAAAAATCATCGTTGTATAGGAGCCTTTTCAACCAAGAAAGATTTAGTGTATGCCACACCACTTTGATGTTCGAAGCACCAAGTCCACAGTAATGGATGGCCGTTTCCGTACAGATTCGGCTTATGTATGGTGGAGAGTTCTTCCATACAAGTCTATCCCTAATTGGGTAGATTTTCTGACATAACTGGTCTGTATAAGGGACATACCTGAGAAGATGGAATACTTTAGGTAACACATTAATTTTCCAAGCCGTAAGATATTCAAGCTTAGATAGAAGAAATATTCTGTACAGCCCACTTTTGACCTCCAGAGCCTTAATAATTTTTTCCTCATTCATTCTTGCAGCCTGCGAAGCATTTTGTGGGACCTCTATTCCGGAGAGAGTGGTTGAGTCAACGAACTTAAGCTGAGGGAAAAGTCACCCAAGACCTGCTTCGCAGTCGGAGATTTCCTCATGTTAATTGCTAGGCCGGATTTCTTTTCAAATTTTTGCAACCCAGCTAACGCCGCTTCAATAGATTGAGACAGGGACTCCTCAGAGCCCTCCACGATCAGGGTAAGGTCGTCTGTATATAGTATTTCCTTGAGGCGTTTCGTGTCTATCTCTATACCTTTATGTTTTTTTCGGCACTAATGTCCTTATATTACAGATTTATACAGAGTACGAAGAGAGACGCGAAAGTAAATGCTCTTGCCTAGCCCCCCTCTGGATCCAGAACTTCGAGTTCCGCCCTGATACTTCAATTGTCGAGACCGCGCTGCGCAGAAGAGCAGAGATCATCTCTATAAAGGGGTCCGGGAATCCTTCTCTCAGCAGTTTGCTGGATAATGAATTTGTGAGAGAGGCTATCAAAAGCCTTCTGTAAATCCACCATTAGAGCAGCAAAGTGAGTATTTCGACTCACGCAATCGTCCATTGCGTCCTGAAGACTACGGAGGATGTCCTCCAAACGTTGCGAAGCCATGAAGGGCTTCTGCTCTTGGGAGACAATGTGCAGAAGCACCCTTGCCAGTCTTTTATTATAAATCCCTGTCAGAATCTTGTAAGACGTGTACAGAAGAAGACAGGTCTTTTCCAAAGAAAAGTGTTTATATGAACAATATCGACTCACCGATCACTGAGAGGGAAATCCTGGGTTTATTCCTGCATATCGAAAGGCACCGAAATCCCCGGGTCCCTCCAGGCTCCCCTTCGAGTTCTACAAAGCCTTCGCTCCACAATTATCCCCAATCCTTGAAAGAGTTTTTCAAGACATCTTTAAGTGGAGATTTGTCTCAGAATTCATGGACTTCCTAGCTCTCATTCTAAAAAAGAACAAAAATGGACAAGGTATTAAAAACCACAGGCCAATATCACTTTTGAATCAGGATCTGTTTTTAAGTATTCTTCAAATGTTGGTTCTCCAGAATAAAGCATCAGTAAATATGAGTTAAAACTTTATATTCATTGTAAATAAGTTTGTTAACATCAATTTAAATATAGTTTCAGGGATTATATCAACCTGCAAGCCTCTAAGAATTGACTCATCTTCTAGTTCTGAGAAAATTCACAATTTTGGACAAGTGACAAGTGATTGATTTTAGGAAATGATATTACTTTTTCCTCGTTTTGGTCATCCCCTGATATGTCTTAAGTAATGCGACTTTACTCCTATCATCGAGAATATTCGTGTACCTCTAGTATACTTAGGCATGTAACATCATCGATGGATAACACTTTGGTCTTTTGGTATTATGCGTTGGATTTGATTGCATCTATGATTCTACATACGTGTTTCACAATATTATTAGGAAAGATGATCTTACTCATTAATATGTGAACCATCTGAGGATGGAGTTTTCTTTCTTTATTTGTTAATGTTGGTACTCAAACACCAGTTTTCTTCTCATATCAACATCCATATCGATATTTCTGTGAGATTGCTTAATCATCACAGAAGAAAATATTAGAGAGTTTTACATATCTACAGGAACATTGAATTAGACTTCTACTCATATCAATTATTATGGACCTCAATTATTTCCAGGCCTATCTAAAGGAGTTCAGGAGTCATTGTTTTAAGAGTATTCTTCTCGGTATAGTTTAAAGTCAACGCATTCAATCCCTTTGAGTGTCCATCTATGCTTCCATGCTAAAGACATTTCTAGTCTGAATTAAATATTTTTCAGTGTATTTCGTTTTTGTGATGTTTCTCCATCATGAGCTTTTTATATTGTATTCGTGTAATAATTGATGTCAAGTATCTCGCGGTCAATTTGAATATAATCAAGCGTCCCTGTATAAAGAGCACTCTCCACGATAGAATTTACAATCCAACCATTCTGTTCATGTGAGTATCGTGTACTTTTTTGAGTTTGGGATTATAACTCACAATTCATTATTTCAGAGATATTTTGTCGCTTTGAGAGGGCTGAATCATCGTTGAAGAACATTATAGAGGTTTGTCTGTCTTTTGGGTCAAGGAAGGAAGCATCTACTAATGTAATTTTGTGGTATTGTTGTTGTCCAGCATCCCCAGGGCCAATAAAGCAAACAACAAAGTTACTATGAAACTAAAAGCTAATATTAATTAAATAACAGAAAATTTTATCTTTTCATATTTTCATTAGTCAGACTTATTTTAATGAAATTTCGCTAGTCAATGCATGAAATACTAACGTTTTCCTCATAGTAACTAAAATATACCTTAAATGTCCTTATTAAGAACTTTTGCAACAAGTTAAAAAAGATGAAAATTATTTCTTCAAGAAATGAAATAAAAGTAATTAAAGCAAAAATTGATGATTCATGTAATAGAATTATAGTTCTCCTTTATTATTCGAAAAGAATTTAACATTTTTAAGTTATACCAGTTATGAGCAAAGGGATACCTTCCACAAATAATTGATCCCCTTCCATACCCACAAATAAAACATTGAAAGTAATGAATTAATTTGGTCAAACTTTATTTCCTCACAATATGTATAAAAATATCTTTCAATAACGCTTGTTTGGATAATTGCTACAAGCCAAATGTATATAATTGCTTCAAAAGAGAAAACACCGTTTTCAGAAAATATAATGGAAAACCTCTATATATCAACTTCAAACAATTTTTTTCTTCGGATATATTTACTCTGCATATCCAAAACCATTGGAAAATGTATAAAAAAGATAAGATTTGAAACAAAGTATTTTTCTTCTTTTTTCCATGAATTTTTTTCCAATGAATACATTGCACAAGGCAAATGTACTAGATATTGACACTTTTTGTAGTTCTCATCCACTTTTTATAATCAATGGTTTAAAAATATTATTTTTCTTTTAAAATGTATTCACTAAATATATAAATATTTTTTTTTAATTTTGAATATTGTCTCAGTTAAACCATCTTATTTGACCATCATGATAGTTATTAATCACTCACAACTTAAAAAGTAAATAAATTTTCTATATGTTTGAAAGTCGAAAAGTCTTAATGATAAATATTATTACGCTTTAGATATAAGACAATAATGATTAACTTTGTATTGCATACTAAATTAAAAATATTTAATATTAATAGTTTAAATATAACGTTGTCATTTTTTTACTTTACATTACTATACCGTTTTTGTTTGTTTTTTTCATGTTGACCAAAAAACGATTGGTTTTGTGAGCTACAATGTGATTTAGATACATATATTTATACAAATTACGAAAGTTTTTGAGTTAAAAAGATATTTTGTAAGAACAAAAACATGAAAGGATCCGTTATTGCATCGTATTTTCAAAATAAAGAAGTTTATGATCTATACAGTCCATTTTATTTTTATCAATGAAGAAAAGTCCAATTTTACATTTTCCAATCCTTTAATAAGTCCAGAAAATTGTTAAAAATGGGCGAATGTTCAGGAAAATACGCATTTTGTCTTGAAATTCTATGACCATAATTTATTTGAAAGGCAAACATTATTTACCTTCTATAATGACTATCAGTTTTAATTTTTTTATGGAATGGTTTGATTAAAACAATTCATTGTTTGACAAAACAGGATATATATACCTATTTTGACTAGGGATTGATACTTTTTATGAGTAAAATATATAGATAAAAGTAAATAATTTGTCAGGAAAATAATTTTGAACTTATATTTAAAGAGGATTCGTAATTTACAGTAATAGTTCAATTATGGTTTTGATTTTTGAAAAGACCTGGAAATTAAATTCATTCAGGAAAAAAAACAGTAAGAATTTACAAAATCTAGAAGAAAACGTAAATGCCGCCAATGATAATAACAATTAATTAATTAATGTATTGAGTTTGGTTCTATTAATAAGAAGTACAATGTAGTTGTAGGATCTTTTCATGCTTTTGTACTCACAACCTCTTTTTAGCTTAAAAACTCTCATTTTTACGTTTTGTGCTTTACTATAATTTATTTAAAAAATGAAGAACTTTATTAATGTCTTTTTAATAAATTGCAAGGTAACATATAATTAATTGTTATATGTAACCTTATTCTATTCGTCTTCTTGATTTATACTATGAAATTATTCTTATGTAAAATCAAATGTAGTATAATGTTTCTACATTTTGTTAAGATATGAAAAAACAAGAATATCATCTACTTAATCAAAAGAAATACTTAGATCTTGAATGATGCTCACACATTAAATAAGGATACAAATGGCCACAAGGATACATATTACGTATAGAGGTAAAAGTAACTTCCAGGATTTAAAAATATAATCTATAGTGTTGTACAATTTAATATCATCGGATTTACTAATTAATATATTAATTTTTATGAACTTTGTTCTGATTCTGGTGTTTGTTATTTATTTGGTTATCGGCTACTATCTGCAAGGATCGTATTACGATGTAGATTTATTATTATAGATATGTCTAATTTATGATGTGAAGGGGATGGTTGAGTGTTAAGTTATAAAAACATGACATCAAGTGATATATCAACGGTGAGAAAGAGCTAAAAATAATAAGCAAGCTAGTATGAACACAAACAGTATAAATATCAAGTGCAAAGAAATCTTTTTCGACTTTCAATTTGGAATACAATACACTTTTATCGCATTCAAATAATCAATTACTTTTAATAGACAAAATGAAATTAATTGTAAATCAAATATATATATATATATAACATTACATATAAAGCACCAAAATGATATTTTTATCAATTTTAGGTTATGGTCAATATGCTGCCTAGTAAATCGTTCTATAAAAATACCCAAATCAAGTTCTTTTGCAGGCTTTTTTTCAATATTGATAAACACTTATTTGTTATTTTTAAACGTACATGAGTTTTAGAGCGGAGAAACTGCTTACAAATCCAGGAGTACTAAACTGTAGACCAGCAGCAACCTTGCAAGAAGGATAAAGTTAAGAAAATATATCATAAAAGGAACATAGAAACTTAAGAACATCCATTCAGGTATTAAAAGTTTCTGTTTCATCAGCAATTCTTGAAATAAATGAGCAATTTGTTATAATTCATCCTTAATGTCCATTTGATCCATAAACTTCAACAAACCCCTATATCAGATGTCCATAAAGAAATTTTTAATGAAATGAATTTAAAACATGTATTATTTCCATGATATTGGAAGTACTCTTAGAAAAAACGTTTATCCAAATCAGTGGACATTGTATCAATGGTAGGAAGGAATAAAATGATATTCAAAGTTTCTTTAATATCTACTTGGGTTCTCTGACCAAGAGTTGACATGACAAAAAAGTCTTTTAAAGTACTTCGAGTCAATTTCTCTTTTTGTATGCTTCTATTGTGAATGGCATTACATTCATTGCTTCACTGTCTTCCATATTTCATTATTAGTGCTAAATGTTTTTCCCTCAAGTAGTAAGGAACAGTGATTGTTTATTACATATTTGGCAAATAAAAGATTATGTACAAGTTCCAACAACTAAAAACATCCCTCATTAAGTACAGCTCTAATGATTGTACTTATAAGGTGAGTAATTTAGTGTCTCTTTAAGAAGATAATAATTGCATAGGATTTAAAAACATTGATGAAAGAATAAGTAGATGGAAAGAAATAAACTCAATATCATTTCCAAATATAAATTATATATTTTTGGCTAGTTAGTCGTAAACTAATATTTATTAGAGTATTATAATAATCCATTGGTTCATTTGATAGTCTTTTACGGATGTATTTTCAATGAAATTGGTTACTGTTCTCTCTAAAGTAAATCAAGAAGATGTAAGAGTGTAAAGTTAGCTTGGTTATTTAAAGTAATAAATTTCGAATAGCTAAGAGTAATTTATTTAATGTGAGTCCTCTGTTTTTCTGTATTTAATACATTTTTTTTAACTAGTCAAAATATAAGTTTAATGATTTGATTTGTTTTGTAATTCCCTCGGGATTCCCTTTTCTTTCATCCAGTGTGGTGTTTTAGCTTCGACGAGGTCCAAGTCGTGCTACGTGTCATTCCTAGCAATCAATTTTCTCATTATGAAACTTTCTGGAGAGGAAGGTAAAAGGAGCGATATTAATTCTCCTTAATTCAGGTTAGATGGAGCAATGACATGATAACTGATAACATTGCAGAGACGGACTGGGCTAAAGTGAGACGGTTAAAATTACTATCAAGATATATTCATTTGCTGTTGAAAGAAAATGGTGCGTAAAAGAAGAGTTTTTTTGCTGCGTCTGCTATGAGTGAGAACTATCGAGAGGAAGGAGAGTGTTGAACTGTCTGTGAATTTACGGGAACAGTATTTAAAAGAAAATAAAGCTGGATAAAGACGTACTGCTAATGCTTTGAAGTGCGGAAAAGTGGGGTTTCTTCAAAAGTCATTCGTGATTAACTGAAGCAAGGAAAATATTAAGAAAAAAAAAATTGCCCGGAATAACAGTATTCTCTTTTTTTTACAAAGTTGAAAGAAAATGGTGCGTAAAAGGAGAGTTTTTTTTGCTGCGTCTGCTATGGCCTATGAGTGAAAACTATCGAGAGGAAGGAGAGTGCTGAACGGTCTGTTAATTTACTGGGGTAGTATTTAAAATAAAATAAAGCTGGATAAAGACGTACTGCTATTAAGTGCGGAAAAGTGGGGTTTTTTTCAAAAGTCATTCGTGATTAAATGAAGCAAGGAAAATGAGAAAACCCCTGCAGACACGCAACTTTTAATTAAGAAAGAGAAAAAGTGTCAGAAGATACTCTTAGATGACAAAATGATTTGTATTAAAGGCTTTGTATTTCATCTTTATTCTTTGAGAAGACTCTAACACTAAATTTAAGATACATTAGTAGTCACGTGATAAGTATTGATGAAGCACTTTGGATGAACTCAAGCATTCCTTTTGGACTATAATCAGATTGTTTTTAAGTGTTGAAATGCGAAAGGTGCCATTTTGGACTTCTCAAAAAATTCTCGTTTCTACAATGAGTTGAAAGTGGCTCTTAGGACAAAACCTCCGTTTATCATAATTTATTTTCGCTCTATGGACTTCTCAAAATCAATTGTTCAACAAAGCAAATGATTTAATCGCCAACTAAAACTATAATAAGTATTAAATATTAGAAAATAAAGTAATAATTTCAAAGTAGATATTAGTAAATATACCTCTAGTATTTAAAATATTTCCCTGAATTCCTCCATTTATGGGATCCTCTCCCTTTGGCTATTGTGAATCTCCAAAATTTTGATGGAATCCAATTTCTGATGAGACATTTCGTCAGACTTGAGATTTTTGGGACGTTATTGTTTTTCACGGTATTCAGAACCCTCAAAACGTCACAGTGTTGGTGTGTTTATGTATAGTCACGAAACGAAGTTATATATATATATATTTCTTTTTTTTTAGAAGGGAAAAATAAATTTAACCGTGTTCTAGTGACTCAAGACAGGTATTTTGGATATTAAGGAAGAGGTATTCGGATAGATATCTACGTTTGATATCCATTATACCAACAGAATTGTCGGAAGGTATTATTTTGGACTAATTTCGATGTTCCTCCAGGAAACCTCGTAAAGTGTATCATTACGAAGCCAATTATGTCAGAGTTCTTAAAATAAGAGATAAAAGAAGATAATTTAAGGGAATCAGTTGGTTTATCCCGGCCTAATAGGATTGGTATAAATTACTAAAAAAATACCACGGCAAAAGCTGCAGTATCTAGCAAAAGTGAATAAAGTTGAAGAGATTTTAAAATGCTAATCGATCATAATCAGATCAAGATATATTTTGTGTTTAAACTTGGTATGTTCAAAATCTAATAGAACAAATGAGATTAGATCAACAAGTAGACATGATTGTCTGAATATTTGAGATCTATCAATGGTAATGACTTCAATATAACTGTCAAAATGTCAAAACTCTTAGTAAATTACTTATTTGAAGAGGCATACATACAATAAAAATGTTGAAACTTCTTTCTCTAAATATTGGAATGCAAACACGAGAATACATACCCAGAATTTAGTAGTAATATAATCCTGCTAGGAGTGGAACAGAAAAGTCTTACTTACATATATATTTAGAAATAAAACTTATTAATGATATTGAATTAAGAAGTATGGTTTATGATGATGAAGAAGCAGAATATTTGTAGGTAATTAAATGAATATATATGTATCTTATCACAATAGTACATACCTACAAATAGGTCTTCTTAAACCTCCACATAGTCAAATTTGTAATATATATAATATATGACTTATAAGAAACAAGAAAATTAAAAATTATAATTTGTAGAAAATGAAAAAAAATCTAAATAAATATTCAATTTTTGAAAAAAATCATCAGTCATTAAGAGGCTTTCAAGCTCTTCGGATCTCTTTCTCCTGAATGTAGGGTGAGCTATTGAAGACTTTTTCTTCAGATGCTCTCTTTATAGAGATTTCTTAATAGACTCAAATTCAATTCAAATTATTTTTTCCTGGGCCTTCCTCATTCCACTTTGTGAGTGAAGGAAGTGAGCTCCTTAATTAATTCCTTGTTTTGTATCCAAGTTTATTTGATTGTCTGACAATTTGTTTTCTATTGGCCCTTCCATTCGGAGATTTTAGGATCTTGAGAGTGAGACACACACCTTTTTAATGGCGACAAAAGAATAAAATAAAGTTATGAAAGGTCTTGGCCTTGTCAAACCGTTGTGTTTGGGGTTCGCAACTCGATACGTCCCCCTTTTTATTCGTTTAAACTATTATTTTGCGTGTTGTTCTCATTCAAAAGGCTAAAATTCTCATGAATGTGATTCGGCTTAAGAAGTAAAACTCTATCCTTCTTTTTTATAGTCAATGTAATTAATTATTAAAAGAGGAATCAATCTTTATGGTTACATATTTTTAATCATAACAGAAAATGTATAAATGAGCAAATTTAAATTCCATATGCTCTATAGTCTAAAAGTACAATTTGTAATTGTCATTGTCTTTGAAATGATATATCTAAATACATATTAAATCTATATGAATTTGTCAGATTGACAGAATATTAAGTTTTTATATGGCATTTTTCTATCTGTGTCTAAACTAAGTTGGCTTCATTGCAGCGAAAAACAATTATTTCAATGGGTATACATACATATTTTGAAAGTTGACAGTCATTGTTTGGAAAAAATAAAAGTTTTTTTGAGGGCAATAGTTAGTTTTTTTATCTAGATATATAAAAGACTCCACCAATGAAGACAATTATTCATGTTATAGCTTGAATTAAAGGGGATCCATGTATGTTACATATATTTTACTTTAAAGTAATAATTTTTTTTTTTTTGTCCATGAAATATAACGAAATTGAATTAAAAGGTCATTATGATATGGATATAAAGTAAAACTACGTACATATAGGTATTTAGAAAAAGAATGAAGTGGGTTCTGCCATATTTTGATGTAAGTGGCTTTAATGAGAGTCAATGCTTGGATTTCAACTAATAAGAATATATAATATTGTTTGTTTGTTTAGCTCCTAGATTAGCCCCACCTCACCGGAACTGAATCCGGTATCAGCCGGTAATAGACTATCTAGGAGCAAACTTCTTTATTTATAGAAAATAATTTAAATTTGCACAAATACATAAAAACTTTGTAAATATATTCCTCCAGGGTTTTTCCTTTTCCCAGCGACTCCACGGCGATCTCGTCCATCCCTTGTGCAAGTCTTGTATAAGATGAATGGGAGTCTCCTCTCCCTCCTCACAAAGCCTACAGAATGGGTCATTTGTCATTCCCATTTTATGAAGATGCCTCTTCAAACTGATGTGCCCTGTGATTAGTCCCACTATTTTGGTCACTTAATGTCTCTTGAAGGTAAATAGCTTTCTTCCAACATATGGCTCAGAAATGAAGTTCTTTGTTTGTCGACAATTGCTCATCGCCAGCCTAGTAGTCCTCCATTTAAACAAAGTCTCCCGCCTCAGAGCATTCTTCACTTGACAAGTAGAAGGGTGGACTGAGACTGGTATACCACCACGAGCCCCCTCTTTAGCCAGCATATCGGCATATTCATTACCGGTGAAGTTGCTATGACCTCTTACCCATCCCAAAGTTATATAGCAGTTGGCTATTTCCAGAAGGTTCCTGCAGTCTGCGATTTCTGCCGTCAAAATGTCTCCCGGTCTAGTATCTAAACTTTGTATGGCAGAAAGACTGTCACTAAGGATTAGCAGTTTTTTGCCCTCTGTTTTACTGAGATTAAGTTCACAGACAAGACTTCGGATAGCCTCGACTTCAGCCTGGAACACCGTATTGGTATCATCTAGCCTGATAGATTTTTCATCAATCACTATGTCGCCACTAGTTAGGGCCCATCCTGCACCAGTATGACCATCGATCTTCGAGCCATCAGTATACCCAACAAGATCAAAGTTCCCAATGCACCATTCTCTTGCAACACAATATCCCCGCTTGGCTGACCAAATATTATTTAGAATGTTATGTATCAGTGGGAGCAATATGATTTTTATATTTCATATAACCAGCCATCATTTTGTGACCACTCCAGGATTTCAAACGTGGAAAGATTTGTCGTTTCACTCAGTATTTTATCATCAAAAAATAAAAAACAGTATTGACTTCATTAAGGTAGCACAGGCATTGAAAACAACGTTAATAGTAGAACTTATTTTTCTTCAATGGAATTCAATATCTTACATTCTAATAGTTACTCGTGATATTCAAGTAAACATATGTACATATATTTGATTGATGCTTTATTGATTGATAAATTAATGAACAGATACATACATAATATGTAGTTTACAATAAAGTATATGTATTTACAACGACAAACAAATATGTAGTTCTTTCAGAATACTTATTTTTACTTCATATTATTTGTAATTTAATTTTTCATTTCCATGGCTGTAAATATACATCTTCAAATACACTGAAATAAATATTTAATTCAACAATTAATTCGTTTTTGAATAGGTGATATGAAAATTTATTTCAAATGTGTAAGCCGATTTTACCTTTTTTATGAAGAATGCTTCATGGGAAGAGCAGGGAAATGTTATAAGGGGAGATAACACTTATACATTAAGAAAATTAAACTATTGCTTTTTCCTTGTGAATAATACCCATGAATTTCAATTATACGGAAACGCCTTGATGCAGAATTCCTAATAATTATGCAAGGCAATCTAACATTTGAGTAATGTCTCCAATTCTTTGTCTTTGAATTTCTTTAGCTGTCCCAGAGTGAAGCTTGTCTTCAACTCTGAAATCACGGTTCTTAAAATGTCCAAACCATTTTTTTACATAATTTATCAGATGGAGCAATGTCACCATACACTTCGATGCGATTTAGCTCCACTTTTCTTCTAAATAAAGTAGAATGATAAAACCTCCCGCAGATGCTGCTTAGTTAGCACAACATATTTGACATGTTCAACAAAGTAAAAAACAGTTTTTTTAATTGAAATTCAATCCAATATAAACTGGATATTATTCACAAATTCAATTTGAAATTACAGACACTATCTGTCGCTATGGAACATTTATAACAGTTAGATCTATCTTTAAGAAACGGCCGAAGTAATTTTACTCCCTATATATCTTTAAAAAAATAACAACGAAAAGATTTAGTCAAAGGAATTTAAAAAGAAGAATTGGAAATTATCCTTGGGGAGAAGAACGTTCGAGTTCAGAGGCTGATTCCTTAAATTGGTGGGAAAATATTGGACAATTTAGCTTACCCAAGTCATGTCAAATATATTTTTTTATATGTGATTTAAGGATCTTCTGCTCCCTCAGAAAGATTATTAGGCTTTTGTTGAGATTGTTAATGTACGTACGTCGAATGAAAGTACAAGTGTTTTGCCATTTTGAATGTATAGAAAAAAAATACGAATACTGAGCGTTGTTCTCCTCCAGGTATTAAGAGTCAATGTATATATATATAGAAGCCATTAGCTCAGGGAAGAAAAATGGGAGATCCTGAAGAGTTGAAAGATTTATCATTATCAATGACGACTCATCGTCCAACCTTAGTCATCCCCATGAGGCCCTAAAGTCAGATGGGCCGATCTCCCTGCAAGATGGTTTACGTGAACTGACAGAGGAGATCAAACATCGACTCTTGGCAAAGAACGGACCTTTTTGAACATTTTTTTAAATACTACTCAGAAAGAGAGTATAATTCTAAAACCTACCGTAAATGCTTAGGAGTAGAAAGATGGGCTCCTCTCTCTCATTCCAGAGGGATAATGCCTCTTTAGATGTAATGAATAAACTAAAAAACAAGAATTCCTCACTTCAACATAAATAAAAATATTTGCAGTCAAAGAGTGAATCGGATCAGGCGACTATTTTAAAGTTAGAGTCAACAATTAAGGCTCTCTAGACGACTTCAATGAAGTTAAAAGTATTGAAGAAAAGTCCAAGCTTGTAAAAATTCAGCCAACAAAGTTACGTTCTATCTCATAAGTAATCAAAAATCGTATTGTTCTTCCAAGAAGGTGGTGAGACCTCTGATGGAATGCTGATATAGAGAATACTAATAAAATGCACTGGTATTTTCGATCAAGGCACTGAGATATCCATATGTGGACCAGAATTATGATCAATCTATTTCTCATTCACATAACTTTGTCAATGGATCTACTTTAACGTGTATTGGAAGCGTAAAAGTTACCAACTTGAAAAAAAAAACGCCTCTAAGACCATAATCTTGAAGGAAGTCAAAATTCTTGTTTTGTGCAGAAATATTATTAATATGATAATTGAATTAGTAAATAATTTAAATACAGTTGTCGTTCGTAATGGCTACATAAATGATTGCATTATCTGTGAAAGTATGTCAAAATAAATTCAAATCACAATTTCAATTGTTTTAAGAGCTGTTTGTAACCATTTTGGATTTTAAATGGCTATTAAAGTTACTTGAGGGATAATTCTGAAATATAATTTCAAAGTTATCGGGGATGTATATGTAATAATTCTCCAAAATTCAATTAACTATTGTTAGCCTTTCAATTACTATTTTAATTGATAATGAAACAAATGACCCCAAATGGATTATAAATATCTTATATTGTAATCAACCTAAGAAGACAGAATTATAATGACATTAAATAAGTTGCATCATTTTCTTGCATGAGATCCTTATTTCGTCAGACAACTTTTATAGTATTTAGGATAAATATCTACATCATAATTAATTATTAAACGGTAACAAAATTATTATAGAATACTTGAGTATTACAATGACCCCCGGGAAAGACTCGAGGAATTATCATGTTCATGAAATCGAAAAGATAGGAATTAGATGAAACTTTTGAAGGCAAAATATATTCTTGAGAACCTTAGTCTAAAGGAAAGTCTTGCTGAGCCTAAAATGACTTCTACACGTATAACAAAGTCCGGCATTCCCATTAAAAGAGGGTTGGATTGTATTTTTATAGCACCCAAAACGGTTGAAGCACTCGACTAATTCAAAGACATGCTTTCTCATATGTATGACCACTCCCCAATATTTGTAACCTTTGTCAAACGCTGGAAAAGGCATTAATCATTCTAAAAACTTAATGTTTCGCTCCTTCAATATACAGGCACCTGCAAAGAAATAGAAGGAGTGATTAAAAAAGTAGAAGAATGACTAAAAAAGGGTTTACTTATTCTAATATCAACACTCCAATGGGTGCAGGAACATCCATGCAAATTATTGAGAGGTAAGGGAGTGGAGGGAGCACCACGAAGAAAAACCTACGAGAAAAATTAGAGAAACATAATGAAATTAAAGATGTTGAAGTAGACATAACTGACAAACTTAACAAGATATTAGAATACAAAAAAATGGAAAGAATGATCCGTACAAGAAAGATCTGGTCGAGAGAAACTTAAAAGGGAATATAGAATTCAAATACATTTAAAAATATCTTGGAAATAATAAGGGAATTCCATCCTTATGACTCAATATTGAGAAAATCTCTGATGACCCGCACATTATATTAAACTTAATAAGAGTCGTTTTACTCTAATTTTTATAAGTGTAAGCAATGTTCAATTGGTAGTCAATGAATGTGTTGTATGAGGAAGGTCGAAGTAACCAAATACAAGACCAACTACTCCCGAAGGAATCTCCGATATCTATGACGAAATTATATCGTACATTATCAAGTACAAAAAAGTATAAATCCTCTGGTGTATTTGGATTGCCCATTGAGTTTTATAAGATGTTTGTAAGAAAATGGGCCCCATTTCTTGAGATGGTGTACAAATAAATCTTCGCTATGAAGGAAATATCAAGTTCATGAACACTTTAATTCTAAAAAAAGGAAAATATACACTTAACATAGTAATTTATAGGTCAATAACTTTACTCAATACGTCGTAAAGTTTTTTAACTGAAATCTTAAAACTATCGACTGGGAAAATTTATAGGAAACATAATACTTAAGGATCAAAAAGAGTAGTACAACGAGGACATCCCACTTACTATTCAAGATGTGATAGACTCCATTAGTCGCGAAGAAGTTGATTTTGCCAATTTACTTATGTACTTTGAAAAAGCCATTGACATTAACTCTCACAAGTTTTACGTAAATCAGCTTAAACGGTGTAACATTCCATAGTATCTGGTCGGAAGGATATCAATGACTTTAGGAAACTTGAATTCAAATTTTGACGTTCCTCGACTCTCAAGGGGATTCCTTACAACAAATGAACGCTATTTCTCCGTCCTTATTCATTATTGCTATAAATACCCTATGGAAAAAAAATCCAGATAGATCATGATGTTAGAGGCGTCAAAATTCCTGGAGAGAAGCAATCACCCTTAAATTAATCTTATATACAGAGAACCTCACCATTATCTTTTCTCCGAAGATCCACAAGTTATCATGGAGTAAGATGATTCAGTAATGAAAATCCTGAAGGTGTTTGAAAAAGAATTTGGACAACGTTTAATTTAGACAAGACTCAAGTGATAAGATTCGTTGAGCCACTAATTAAGAAAAAATTTACGATCTTGACGAATACATCTTGTAGTACACTGCTTGGTATTTCCGTTTCCAACCGTGTTGACGAGTTTTCATCAAATCTAAACAAGAATAAGAAAATTATAACTAATACGTTATTTTTCAATTAAACGTACTGGAGAAGGTTATTGTATGGAATTCAAACGTACTTATCAAGATTGCCCACTTGCTTAGGTATGTTCCCTTCTCCACTTCTAATGCGAAATAAATATCAAAATGTCTTGAGGAATTTTTGTGGGCTCCAAATCGACACTATATCTCAATAGCAAGAATATGAGCTCCAAAAGCAAAATGGGGTTTGGAACTGATGAATATTGAAAGGTTTTGGAAATGCATGAACCTCGTGGATGAAAAGAATAAAAGTAAAAGGTGATTTCTGGGCCATGAAAATAAAAGACAATTTCAAGCATATATTCGATAATAGAATTGCAACGGGTCCTAATGAGCTATTAGAGTGTGTTAAAGCACTTGGTAGTTACTGGAATTAAATATGGACATTATGGGCTTTAATTCTGGGAAGAACTCCTCCACGACTTGGCTCGGATGAGCCAGTGAATTTCAATTCATGGATTAGTCCAGGAGACGCACTGTATACATAGATCAGACACCCAATCCAAAATATATAACATTACACTTCTTCGAAGCTTTCTTTATCTGAAAAGGATGCAATCATTAAATAAACATAATTATGATATAATTTACAGACATTCGATTCCCTTTAATCTGGCATTAGAGACGTTGAAAAACCAGGATATCCCTCGAACCATAAGGAAAACTTTAGAAACTTGCTCTACACGCCTAATAGAGGCAATACAATACGAAGGGTTGTGTCTCCCTCTCAATGAAGACATCATAAAGAACTCCGGGCCTATTATGAAAAATCCCCTCATGACTCATTAACAAAAGTGGTTTCGCTATAGAATGGCGACGTCTTCACTGTTTTTTGAAAAAATCCGTTAAGGAGGAAACAGAATGAGAGATTCTGGTGCACCTTGTGTAATGAAGAAGTAGATAACTCCATGGATCTATTCCACAACTAAAGTCCACTCTCTGATCCGGGACGCCTTATCGAGCGATGTCATTGATTTCGTAGCAACGAGCCCAAGCATCGAATACATTTATTATGAAATTGAGTCATTCATTATTAAGTTTAATTTTTGCAGCTTGGTCCCTTAGCTCAGCTATGCCATGTGGATTGGAGGAGATAATGAAGGGGCGTATAAAAACCCTGGATGCCTCTGATGGGGGAGAACTCAATCCTTAGCTCACCAATGTGAAGATATTATTTGATACTTTGTTTTCCTAGCATGAGCTAAAGAAACGGGATGATCTCTCTTCCCCCTCCGAGTATTTCATCTCCTATCAATTATTTTTTTTTAATATAATTTTTAAAGGTCATTGTATTTCGTGGCAATTATTATATAAATATAATATATTATTTTATATACTCATTTAATTTATGAGTTATGTGAGAGTAGAATGGATGTATAATAATACATAATTTTTTGTTATATGTATATCATTACTTTTTCTATTACAATTGATTATGTGCCTGCCTTAAAAGGGGTAGCAAAGAATAAAATCAAATTAGTAGAACAATTCCAGATTGAATCGAAATATTGATTACCATATTTTTTAAATGAAGAAGTACAAGTGTTATATTCAATAATATTGATACTCATAAACATCTTCTTCAAATGGATATTTCTATTTCATATTATGTCAAAATTATTTTAACTACTTTAATGTTCATACTTTATATAATACATTGAGTAATCGTTTGACTGTTAATACTCATTAATTAATTAATTGACACTCATGACATTAAAATTTATATTATTTATTTTATACTTAATACATAATATATACATAGGAATATAGACACAAATAGATAAAAAAACATTCTATATACAAATATAACACCCACAAATGTAATAAAACAATATACAAAATACAGATTGAGCTGGTAGGCCGATGGTTGTAACTGTAATTAATTTATGAAAATCTTGAGCTAAAGTAAATAAAAAAAGAAATAAGTTATCACTTAGAATAGTTTGAACAATTAATTAATCATATTGAGCACAATGAATAGTCTATGGACTACGTACGGGATTTAATAAAGTTTTAAAAATTTTATAGTCTTGTGAATATCAAAGAATATTGCAAAACTATTAATCTTCCAAAAAAAATATTTTTTTGACTCCTGCAAAATAAAAAAAATCCGCAATGGAACATGATTCTTATGAGATTTCGCGTCACGAAGCCTACTGAGTATAATTTCGACTCTCTTCTAGATGCTCCATATCCTTCAACTCATTCATGACAAGTCCAACCACGAATCTTATCACATTACATTTCATACCAACACTGCATAACTAAGGAGGTGAATAGGAAATAAGTATTGAGGGGCCAACAACCCCTCTAGCACAGACCCTGAGACCACTTACACTATAATAATTATCTTAACAATGGTACTAATTCAGGGTTCTTCGATAAATAAGGATACTGGTTCATAAATCATATTATTAACTATTATTATTGTATAAATAATGAATTAGAGTATTATATTTCATACATAATATGGAAATAATTTACATCTGATGCCAGCAGAGTCAACTTCAGAGCACTTTCGATTTCATCTACGGAAATAAAGAGAAACTGAGAGAAGCAATAGGTTTTAAAACCCGTTCCCTTATCCGTCGTAACGTAAAGAATAATGTTTTTATTTCAAAGTTTTATACGTGATGAACCTCACGCAGATCCTCATATGCTGGGAGATCAGCCCCTTAAGTCTCATCGAAGGTCGATGGGTTTCCTACTCTTGCGTCGTAGAACACTCATTGGATTTTTGAGATGAAGAACTCTTCCTTAACAAACTAGTGTTTAATTTATTCCTGTATTTTTGGTTGGAGAAGGAAAACCAATCTCAAAGTGTATGAAGCTTAAAACCTTAGACTAGACATCTCTCAAACTTTCACGGGTTTCATTAAAGCCGAATGACCGTAGGAGTTCATGTGGAGTAGGTTTTCATTCTTATTTCTCTCCCATTTCGCTTATTTTCATTATCTTTTTTTACTTTTTGCTTCACAGTCCTGGAATTGAATACGATGCCCCTCATGATCGTTTTTACCTTGATACTGTGAAATGCTTTCCTGGCCATAGAGAAAACCCTAGATCATAAGAATTGGATCCAAAATTCACATGAAATAGTGAAGAAGAACCTGTCTACGCCTTACAGATTTCTATGGATATCTTGTGCATCCGAAGCTTGAAGATTTATTGCTTTAGAAACTGATAGGATATGTTTTCGGGTATCAAGGATGTAGTCTACATGCTTATATTATTAAATGAAGCCTCTTTGCAGGTTTTATCACCTCAAATATGTTCTGAAGTTCTCTTAATGGCTAATACTCTTGACACTTGGCCCTTCCTTCTCTGTAGACAACCTTTTCCCAAGGAATTTTGAAAGATATTACCTTCGTGTCCCAATATCGATCAACGACATGTTCTCTTCATATTCTGTGTAACCCAATACGCCCACTCCCCAGGATCTACAATATTTCTCTAGCAATACCCTTGAATGGTTTCTTCTTCACCCTCCCAATTAATAAAGGATATCGATAGGAATGTTTAAGGGGTCCAAAACCTTTGCAACCAGATATTAATGCCCCTATGCAATACACCAATGTTCATTCGAAGATACTTTAGTGATACTACGTTTTTCCATTACACTCTTTCATTTTACAAAACGAATTTGGTTCAATCTATTTTCTCGATGCAATGATTCCATTCTTATTCAACAGTTTATTCTTTAGATCTTTTAATTAGAACTTTTTCTTCGTTTTTGAGAAATTTGCACAAATCATAGTATCTTTTGGATTTACATAGACCATCCTGTTCATGTTAAAGTGTACTGTCGAAGACTTCTACATTGTAAGAACATGGGTTGATATACAACAAAGACTCACTCACATTTAGAGATCCCTATTACGATAGGAGCTTCTGTGCAATGCTACTTAGTGAGTCCTACACATCCATAAGTTCCAGGGGGAACTTCAGGTAAAGAAGTCCGACCCAGCGAAATGTTGACCATTTCGACAACTTCTGCAATGTCTGACCGATTCAAACTAAGGCTATGGTGTGTGAGATGGTTGATTAAGTATCATCCTTTTCTAACTACCTCATATTTTCATGGTATCTACTGACACTTGCACCCTGTTAATAGATAATATTTAGGGCCGTACTGACCTCCTTTGTATCGTTCCCATTTTTAGTACTTAGCTCTGCCACGATGTCAGAGAAACTTGAATTTGGATGTTGGTGGAAGTAAATGGTCTCTTACTTTTAAATACTACTCACTACTTCTATTTGCTTAGAAAGTATAACGGTGGTAATAGCCTTCTTAGGGATTGCAATGCTGTGTTGCATATGCAGTTCACCCATAATGGTAGAATATATCTGACCTTTTATTGCTTTCATATCCCCCTTCGAATATTTTATCTGGTGTTAGGTCTGATCGTGATGTCGAATGTTGTAATCCTTCAAAACGACAGTTTTATTACAGATATTTACTATCATTTGTTTCTGGGAAAAAGTACATAATTCGTCGTTAAATATGCGACACCTCGAATCTATTTTCTTTTCTTCATTATTTAGGAAAGATGAGGCAGCATTTAGAAGTAATGAAATACTTATAAAAGAAATCGTGACCAGTCATCTCGCACCAAACATTTTTGCTTCAAGAAATTTCACCATATAATATATATGTATTAATTGTATCAAATTGCCTTTGATTCAAGGGATTTTGCTCCATAATTTCAATATTTATTGAGCTCACTATCAAGAAGAAGGGACTCTGATGCAAAAGGAAAGGTAATCAGACAAACCCTTATCCCGAAACATTGTGAATGTCCACTAATACTTATATTAAATATTTTTCTTCCAAACCAGGTTAGATCCAGCCCTTTGAGTATTCTCTATAGGCAGAGAGACAAAGTGTCGTTGATGGAAGTTATGAATCCTCACATGGCTACTCATTATAGTGTTGAAAAGGTTTGAGAAAAGATTGAAGGTTGAACTTTCCTTCTCCGAGTCTGAAGGGCTCCAACTCATCGTGTTTGGGAATCACCAACTATCCAAAAATGTATTATAATTCACTAAACTTCTTCTAGACTTCAGTCATTTTGACTCTGAGCCTATTATATCAGACTACTACTCATTTGGATTCAGAATTGTCTTGGAATAGCTGTCGTTTGCGACTCAAAATTACATGATTTCTGTTACTAATCAACTATAACTTTTATGGACTTCAGTTTAACATGGACAAATCAAATTTTATTTCAAATTGTGATGAAATTTTAGAGATGAATGGTTTGAAAGAGGTGAAGTTTTTGAAAATTTTGGGATCCCATATTTCAATAGGTGGGACGGATGAATTAGAAAATCAAAAGAATATTGAAAGTAAAATAAGGAACGCAACATTCAAGTATTCTTCTATATTAAATTCAAATCTGCCTGCAAGAATACATGTTTGGAATGTGTTCATTCTACCTCAAGTGACACACCTCCTCAGGAATACAATATTCTCTAGTAAACTCGTTCTGGAAACCCAGAAAGTAATCTCAAGGTTTTTATTCAGACAATCCAAGTAGACAAATCACATGGAAGAGAATAACACATCCAAGGAGTTACGGTGGTCTGGGAATGATTGATTTTGGTGTTTTTTGGAAAACGATATTGTTTTCTTGGTTCAAGAGAGTCTTCGATCAAGGGGCGGTTTGGACGGAGTTATTAGACCTAAAGATGGAAAACAAATATGAAGTAACTAAATTCGATCTGCAAGGTAAAGGACCGGATAAAGTGATTGATTCATTAAAACTAATAAGTAAGTTCTGGAATCAATGTGCTTCTATCAATCGAGAACTTTCTCTGAAAGTTCTGAAGGAAATGGATTGTCAAGAGCCGACTTTAGACAATTTAAGATTGATGTTTTTAGCCTCTACTTCAATTAAGAGGAGAATTGACTTTATTGGGGAAATTTTGAATAACAACAATAGTTTTACGCTGAACGAAATCCTTGAAAAGGAAAAGGTTTTAAAAGAAATATCGTTTAAAAGAAGGCAAATTGGTCCCAGAAACAGTTTTTATAATTTTTTAAATTTGATAGAAAATAGAAAGTTACGCGAACTTTTAATAACATGTAAAGACAAAAAACTTTTTTTAAATCAAATAGAAAGAAAAATTGACCGAATTGGATTAAAATGTAACGTGGAGGATGTTTTAGAATGCTTGAAAGACAAACAATTGAGCTTCCGCTTGTATTGGTTTAAATATAGGGTGGTAACTAGCACTCTACCACTTGGTGGAATATTTGGAAGGTCTGAAAATGAGAGATTATGTTTCTTTTGCAAGATCTCAGTAGAGACATCAGCCCATTATCTATTCGAATGCCCGAAAATAAGGAATATATGGGACGTCGTGATTGAAGAGTTATACTTTAAATTAGATATATTCTTACGTATAAAAGATTTTTGTTTTATATACATTGGCCCTTTTAAAGAAAAAGTAAATTTAATTGTTTCGAAGATCCAAAATGGTATATATGTATAAGTTCAGGAGTACAAAAACCCAATTGCCCTCCAATTTCAATTATTATGTGAAAGAAGTTGTAAGGAAAATAACATGAATTTTATTCAATAATAATATTGCTTTGTGATTTATATATAGAGTTGTTATTTTTTGTGTTTGTAATCTGATCTTAGCTTTATAAATGATTGATACTATGTTCATTTATACTATTTATTATATTGAATGCTAATAAGAAATAAAGTTGTACGGTTGTACAAAAAAAAAAACTATAACTTTTATAAGTTTACTTTACTGACGAGCATTACTGATTTTCTAACAGTTTGTGATAATGAAATCCTTCTCAAGATTTTTCAAAAATGAATAAGGTATGGATGCTGAAGAACAAAATTCCATTTGATAGATTTCATCAATTACACAAACGGTTTGCAATTTTTCTATGATCCATAATTTTTGAAATTTTAACTAATGTATTGGCTAAATGTTAGTAAGGGTAGTTTTGATTATGATTGGTGTATATATGTATTCTTAGTGTGTTTTAAGTGAATTTGTTTAATCTTGAATCTTGACATAAAAAGGAATGATTGAACCAATTTTGGACCTACACCTAGACGTAAGGAGTTCAAAATAGATGTCGAATAGATGAACAATTACTTATGTAAAATGAAAATAAATTGAATTTGTTTCTAGTTAAATCATATATAGTTTTATTGGAGCTTATCTATTCATAGATATTCAAATTATAATATGTATGTAAAGATTTTTAGATAATTATCCTAATGAAGAGTAAATATTAATTTATTAATAGAGAGTACTGTAGCATATTATCTTAACTAAATGAAGTATTTCTTTGAAAAATATAAGCACATTAAAGTACGTACAGTGCAACAAAAAAAATTGGAATTAAACTAGTGCATAAACTTAGGCTTTATTAAGCAAAAGTTGACTATATACGTTATACTAGGTCTTTCATTGAATAAATCCAACTGATTAAAATATCAAAATGCATATAGTAGGCACTTTCTATAGAAAACTTGGTCAATAAACTTAAAAACGGCAAATATCAAGTCCAATTTTCCTCAGATGTTTTAAATAAAATATAAATAAGAAAATGAAATACTAGATAACAAGAGACAAAGAAAGTGGGTCCATATATCATAGCAGAGTCGAGCATTTCTTTAAAGCCACTTACACCAAAATATGGCAGAACCCACTTCACTCTTCTTCTAGATACCTATATATATGTACATTTTTACTTTATATTCACATAAACAAAGAAATAATTAATTACTTTAAAGTAAAATATAATTCAAGCTAGCACATCTACATAGATAAAAAGTTTACTATTGCTCTCAGAAAACCTTTTTTCCATGCAATGACTGCCAACTTTCAAAATATGTATGTATACCCATTGAAATAATTATTTTTCGCTGCAATAAAGCCAACTTAGTTTAGACACATATAGAAAAAATGCCTTATAAAAGCTTAATATTCTGTCAATCTGACAAATTCATGTAGATTTAATATGTAGATATATCATTTCAAAGACAATGACTTTTAGTTTACCTCGATTACAATAATTGGTATTTTTAGACTGTAGAGCATATAGAATTTAAATTTCCTTGTAAATGAATTTGTTATTATAATTAAAAATGTGAAAACATAAAGGTTTCATCCTCTCTTAGTCGTCATTACAATGAAATCAAATACCAAAAAGTGAGAGGAGAGGACCAAATCACATTCATCAGAATTTTAGCCTTCGAATGAGAACAACACACAAAATAATAGCTTTATCGAATAAAAAGGGGGACGTATCAAGTTGTGAACCCCAAACACAACGGTTTGACATAGCCAAGACCTTTTAGTACTTTATTTTACTCTTTTGTCGCCAATAAAAAGGCGTGTCTCACTCTCCAGATCCAAATCTCCGAATGGAAGGGCCAATAGAAAACAAATTGTCAGACAATCAAATAAACTTGGATACAAAACAAGGAATTAATTAAGGAGCTCACTTCCTTCACTCACAAAGTGGAATGAGGAAGGCCCAGGAAAAAATAATTTGAATTGAATTTGAGTCTATTAAGAAATCTCTATAAAGAGAGCATCTGAAGAAAAAGTCTTCAATAGCTCACCCTACATTCAGGAGAAAGAGATCCGAAGAGCTTGAAAGCCTCTTAATGACTGATGATTTTTTTCAAAAATTGAATATTTATTTAGATTTTTTTTCATTTTCTACAAATTATAATTTTTAATTTTCTTGTTTCTTATAAGTCATATATTATATATATTACAAATTTGACTATGTTTAGGTTTAAGAAGACCTATTTGTAGGTTTGTACTATTGTGAAAATTCAAATATATGAAAAATTAAAGCTTGCAAAATACAACAACAATCTTAAAATTATATATAATCAAGTGTTTGCAGTCATTGTTATCTTCATATATTTTGATGGATCCAGTTAAAGTTCTTGCTTAATATTTGGCATGAAACATATTCAAAAATAAGAAAACTCGCTCAATGGTATGTTCAAAATCTAATAGAACAAATGAGATTAGATCAACGAGTAGACATGATTGTCTGAATATTGGAGATCTATCAATAGTAATGACTTCAATATAACTGTAAAAATGTCAAAACTCTAAGTAAATTACTTATTTTATGAGGCGTACATACAATCAAAATGTTGAAACTTCTTTCTCTAATATTGGAATCCAAACACAAAAATACGTACCTAGAATTTAGTAGTAATATAATCCTGCTAGGAGTCGAATAGAAAAGTTTAACTTATATATTTGTTAAAAAAATGGCTAAAGGCGATCCCGAAGGTTTTAAATATCTGTTTAAGAAATGTTCTGATAAGAAAAGTATGATATTGACTTCGAAAACACTCTTACAAGACCAGAAAAAAAAGCTGCCAAATTCTACAATTTGTCACAAGTAAGAGTTCCAGAGATAGGTTTAGAATGAACATCCAAAAAGTCTCAGATAGTTCCAAGAACTGAAATATTTTGTTAAAAGACTTTAACAATATAAAAACACAACAAATCTCATGACTTGAAAGTTCAACCTCATGCATAAAACTTGTTTTCTCGAGCTAAAATTAAGTTAAGTTTCTGTTTTCTCTTCTACACTATCAAAAATTTATATGAATTCCTTAAGAAATGTTTATAATCAATATCTGTCAATAGGGTTTTTATTCAGAGACGTAGAAGAGTTGACTCCTTGAGGAATAAATTCAAGAAAAATCTCTCTAATCCTTATTAAGAAGATTTGGAGCAACAGATATGTTCTTATTCGTTCTATTGTGGATGCTTCACGAGGTCAGAAGATCCACATATCTGAATGTTTCACAGAAAAGATCCATCCAAATCACCAATCAATCATAGCAATCAAATCAACAATTTCTTTTATTCCCTTCATTTTTGTATCTCCCCAGTTCAAAGAGACTACATAAGTCATGTAAGGGCTCTTAAACCCCCATCTCCAAAACGTAATTTTTACACTAAATAAATCAAACACAAAAGGATAACCATTATGAGAAAATTTGGGTTTATTTCTACAAGTATACTTAGTATGCATTAAGCCATTTAAAGGAAAGATCAAACTAAATTCATTCTCATAATGTGGTATCAAATTATCAGCTCCAAAATGATCCATTTTGTTATTTAAGACTTGTTTACTAAGTAACTATCATTACATAAAACGCAAAATGGAGTTTATTTTCAAAACACATAATATTCAGAATATCCATTTATTTTCAAAAACTATTACACTTTAAACATGCATACACCTAATAAAATTCGTTGTTAACGGGAGTTACCAAAATGTTCATAATATTTGCATGGAATTAATTCATTATTAATATCAAATATGCTACGATATGACGCTAATTTTAAAAAAAATATATATGTCAATGAATTCAAATAACAGATTACAAAAATATATACAAATAAGTATAAGCTATTATTATCACATTTCGTATAGAAATCTTAATTCTTTAACTAAATTTTATAATTTAACTTGAAGAAAAAATACAGAATATTGTATAAACTTCATGTTTATCTTTGAAAATTTGACAAACGTAAAATGTCTGTCAACTATACATATGTTCTTATGAAGAAAGCTCCTATTTTTCGTTAAAATGCTTTAATCAAACGTTAAAGTGTTCTTATCTTATCTTAAAACACAAAAACAAACACGAGTAAGTGCTATAAAAGATCAAGTTTCTTCATATTGTCCTGGTGAAAAAGTATCTGCTTCTTCTGAATATGAATATTTAGACCTCCTTATTTATCAAACAGGTTTCAAAATTATTTGGGAACTAGAGACCATATTGTTTTCCAAGGATCCCAATTACATACATGTCTATTGAAGTTTATTTGTCCACTTAATGCTGAGCATTATTGACATATATTTTATAACACTTATCACTAAAAATGCTTGAATACTGCTTAGTATTATTACTTTGAAAGCCACTTACTTTGATTTAATTCTACATAATCCACATACCTAGTTCATACAACTTCTGTTGCTTCATGAAGTTGAAAGATTAATGCTTACAATCCATTTTGTTTACGATAAATTAGATGTTAGAAAAGTTGGAAATATATGGAAAATATCTAGCCAATGGAAAAATATTAGGTAAGTCATCTGTAAAAGCTCCAACTTTGAGCTCTGTACTCCTCACATATAACCCCCCCCCCCCATTTCTTTGGAACCATGGACCTCTTCTATATAGAAAAGGATTAAATGTAAGGATAAAAATACTTGGTGCGATTAGGTTACCTTGTCTACATCCTCTGTTCATTTCAAATCTATTTCTATAGCTAACCTAGATTATGTGGAGATTGCAATACCCCACTGCCACCATTCGGACTAAATTATCCCCAATGAGATACTGTCGAATACTTTTTTAAAATCAACTGCCATGGCTGACAGGAATTTTCCCCTCATGTCTTCACTCCCTATCGAATTTCACGTACAATGTCTTCGCTAAATCTTCCCTGTTCAAAACCTTTTTAAGATTTATGAGCAATATAAGGCAGGAATTTATGCATTCTCTTTGCCAAAATACCATTTTAGATTTTATAGGTTGTATTCAACATAGTCAAAGGTCTTAGGTGATTGATGATACGAGGATCTTTGCCACTTTTTGATATTAGCTATTCAAATCTCCCATCCAACATGGTTTTATATAGAAGTGGTGCTAACTTCGGTGTTTATTTTGCATGAAATTGGACCGGATGACTTTTTGTTTTGTTTTTTGTTAGTTTTTATGTACTCAAAGATTTCCTCACTTGTTCATCATTGAAATTATACCCTCTATGAAGATTTGAAGAGTAAAAGAGTTTATAAGATTCTGTATCCAAATTATTTCCCTTTCGAGACTAGTCTAATCCCGTAAGATTACAACACGGAGTTCATATGGTTCCAATCAGGGGAGTAGCCAGCTGTAGATCAGCTGCAGCATTTAGGTTTTCTTCCTGATTGTTGGAAAATTTCTCCTGGCATGACTATGTTACGTTCCCTCCCATTTACCTTTGATTCTAACGGTTCCAAATTCGAGACGAGTTCAAGTCCAATAAAAATTTTACATTTATGTTATTTAACATGCCGATCGGAGTCACAATTGGATGGGTAAAAATATTAACTTATAAGATGTTGATAATGTCTGAGCGATTGGAGTAGTTTGTTTGTGATTATTTTACTGAGCTTGCTAATTCTTTGGTTATTTTCCACGTCCAATCACAATGGTTATTCAATTTGAAGTTAAGATAAATAACTGCTTTTGAAATAAATAAAAGGAAATGTGGGAACAACAAAAAAAACATGCTAAATTATACTTTAGCCAGTCGCTTTGTGAAAATACAATCAAATGAAAATTCATACAAGTAAAAATTCCAATTTCCAGTATTATTTTGTTTCCAGAGTTTTGATGATAATCAGAAATTGGATTCCATCAAAAATTGGAGATTGACAATAGCCATAGTTAAAGGATTTCATACAACAGTACTAACTGATGTAAGAGTACCATTTCTACCATCTCAATTAACTTTCACTTTGATCCGACCTTTTTTGGCCTTTTTATTTCAATTTGAAAGTTGAAATGTTAAAACTACTTATTTGATGCCAGTTTAAGACTTAGATATGAAAGATTTGCAATTTTTTCATTAATCTACCTGTTAGTTATTACTACAGCTGTATAGATTCTAGTGTACCAGGTTCCTTAAGGTAATTAAGATAACTCATTTTTCGTATTATATAATATTTAAAACTAAACATAAAAGTCCACTGTGTCCCTTACCTACACAGTCTAGTAACAAGGCATTTATCTGATGAATCCAGAGAAAGGATTATAAAAAAATTATAAATATTAAGGAGATGATTATAGGATGCGATCTAATTTATTAGAACACTATAACAAATTCTGTAGTTATAAGCTAATAAATTTTTAATATTTTGTACCTAACATATTTATTTGAGTTGAGGTCACAGTCTCAAAATGTCCCCTATAGTTAAAGCACTGTATCAGCACAATTAATCTTTTGTGAACAAAAATATGTCACTCAATGAAAGAAAGGAATAAATAAATTGAAGGTAAAAACTGATCATATAATGAATATATAGGTTTATATGCAATTTTTATTCTTTGTTAGATATATTTATTGAGAAAGCGTTTATGCGTTATAAGATTATGATAATAACATCTTACCAAAAATTCTGTAAAATATTGTTTTGATACACGACTTATTCGAGTCCGTATTAGTACTAGATTTCTGACTCGAACAAGGACGATTGAAATAAACATGTTGTTAATTAAATTTATCAAAAATTAGTAATTTCTGAACTACAATTAGCAAATTATGGGTTGATTGACGCTTTAACAACACATACTCATTGATTTATTTTGTAACACAAAGATGTACCTTATGTTATGTACCTTATAGGTTTCTATCAAATCATTATTTGGTGTAATAAATCCATCATTCAAATGTTGATAATAACAGATGAGTATTACACTTAGTTTGAAGTTGGCAAGTGCTTTAACTTATTTACTTGTTAAAATGAATTCATCTTTTATTAAGGGATAGCATCCTGAAAATTAGTTGATATGTCTATTTCAGTCAGAGTTTCAGAAAGTGTAATTTTTTACTCGATCCTGACTTTTCTTAAATAGAAAAGGTTCCTCAAAATGGTGGCTGATTCCCCCCTTGAATAAAGTAAATTATCATTCATATCAATTAACAAGTTATTTGTATATATTTCAACAAGCTGTCTCATGAAATGGCTATTTAAAGGATTAATTACCTAGGGGCATAGACGTACGGAAAGAAAAAATGACTGGTCAAAACTTGGCCAAATATGTAAGATATAATTTAGGTTTATCGATGTTCTTTAAAATTACCGCCCACCATGGTTGGGTGGGAAAGAAAATTTTCGTTTCTAGACTCCATAAAACCTTCAGTTTAGACATTTTAAGCAATTAATAATTAATTCTGCCCGAAAAAATGTAATTTTGCCTGAATTTTTTAGATCTCTGACCTACAGGGGGGGTCTGCAGCCCCCAGCCCCCTGCCTCGTACGCCTATGCCTAGGGGTCGAGAAAAATGCAATACATATATGTTCATTTATATATCGCCATTATGAACACAACTAATCTATGAATATAATATTCAACATAAACACAACACAAACAAATAGAATCAGTATAAATATTGACTATAATAAGCATTCAAGAATAAAATGGCACCCTCTGGCTCTTGTCACTAACTCTTTTCAAAACAGTAGACTGGTCAAATTGTCCTCATTTCAGAAAGTAGATGATTATATAACTATAAATAAGATTTGAGGAACATTTCTTGTTTGTTCGAGGAAGTTTTTCATCTTATATTTTAAGATTATTAAATTTTTCGGGTTGATGATAAAACTTCCTCGGACAAGAAAAGTTCCTCAATTTCAATAAGTTTGGAAAAGTAACGAAAGTTTCTCGCGATCCAGGATCGCAGGATCGAAGTTTTCTGAAACTCTGATTTCAGTTGGGATTTTCTTTTATCGCAGAGCTGGTAAATTTATTTTTTTCTTGAGTTAGCACCAGCAGTTTTATAATCTTGCTCATTCGACAGCAAATGAGCATATTCAGCCAGTTGGGGCATAAATTCTGATTATTTAAGGGAGGGGCACGAAGCACGGAAAGTTCACCACGCTCTTTTCTACTACAAAAAGTTCACCTCCATCCTTTCACATGGGGGAAGTTTCATCTGAGAAGGTTTATCCCGAAGAATGAAGCATATATATTGTAAATTGAATAACGAGGGGAAGCGCCGCGAACCTCTTGCATTCAAAATACAGTAAGAGGGGAAGGAGGAGTCAAAACAATTGAATTAGCTTCATTCCTAGTTCTTTATATAAATGACATCGCAGTTAAGTTCATTCAGATTAATTCACATCAAAATTAATTGCTCTGCTCCAGAATGCCGTACTGATTACAAATTGTAAGTTTTTGCAAAGTTATTGCAAAGCTTCACAAGATAAGTCAGGATTTCATTTTTTCCCAAGGAGGTGAAGATTCGAAAAAAGTGAATTCAAGCTATTCCTAATTATTAGGAATGTAAATATCAAGGAAATCGGGCTTGTAAGAAACGAAAAAAGATGAAACCAACCTTGTAACTCTGACAATTTGATGAATGTTGAGAGGGAAGCAACTTGAGCTGTTATGAAGTTTTACTGAGCTACAAGCTACTATTCTCCTTTATTTATACAAATGAAGACATCAATAATAAATAATAACATTATGTATGTACACCATAGATGAGGGGCAGAAAATTATATATTTTTAGCAAATACACCATAGACTAATAATTATTACGAGGACTTCTACCCTTTTTTGTTAACATTGTGTTTGCTTGATTAACCTAAATGCTTGTTTTCCTTTCGACTGGAAGCCTTAAGAATGGGTAGTATACTAAAGAAGTGCAATCAAATCAACTCCTTGTTAAGTAGCTAAATTTGACTCTAAAATTACCCCAGTATGCATAAACATATTAAATCAATATATATTTTTTATTCAGTACTAAATTGAAACAATATAATAGAATGTAATTGAAACTTTTAATGAATTCGATACTAAATATATGTTTAAATTATTCATAAATATAAAATATATATAGCACAATTAGCACAAAATAATTTCAAATCAAAGTAAGATTAAAGCTCAAATAACGTTGTGATGGATGTCGAGCCATGTAGGTGATAATTTAATTAGTGAAGGAAAAATCATATATATATTGAAAACGTTTAATGGCAATTACAAAATTAATAAACGATTAACAATTTAATAAATTCATTCATAAAGTAAGATTAAACAATTACCTTATCGAGGTAGCATAAAATCCTTGATCGTTGACAATGGAAATGAAAATTTTTAAAGTTATAACGAAGATCCTAGATTAGGAAATTACATCTAAATGAATTTGGGACATAAGCCTTGAAAAAGCTAAACATTATACAACACGTTTAAAGTCGTAATCACAAAATAAACATAAAAATGTATTCAAATAACGTAATTGAAGAAAAACATAATATTTTTAATTTAACTCCTAATGAGACCAAGATACTCGTCTCTAACAATGTTCCACTCAAAATGATTATTCATCCAAGCTTTGTCAAGTTCATAAAACTTTATATTGAAAAAGTCGTTTCTTCTTAATTCGTCATAACAGAGTCAATGGAGTCACAAAGTGAAGAAATGTTAAAAACTGTTTACAAATCAGGAGTACTTAATTGTAGACCATCACCAATATTGTATAAAGGATAAAGTTCAGAAAATATATCATTAAAGGGACTCAGCAAAATTCAAGTATTAGGAGTTTCTGTTCCATCAGCTATCTTCAAAATAAACGTCATCCTTCATCTCCTCAATGTTTATTGTTTTAATCTTATTATGCATATGTAAATGTTCAGCAAATAGATCTAACAAAGAATAAAAACCTCAACTCAAATAAATATGCAGGTACAAAATATTGAAAATTTATTAACTTATTATTATTCTAATAATTCAGATCGCATCCTATAATCCTGTTCTTAATATAGCTTTAAATATTATATAATACGAAAAATGAGTTATCTAAATTACCCAATGAATTCTGGTACATTAGAATCTATACAGCTGTAGTAATAACTAACAGGTAGATTAATGAAAAAATTGCAAATCTTTCATATCTAAGTCTTAAACTGGCATCAAATAAGTAGTTTTAACATTTCAACTTTCAAATTGAAATAAAATGGCCAAAAAAGGTCGGATTAATATGAAAGTTAAATGAGATGGTAGAAATGATACTCTTACGTCGGTTAGTACTTTAAAAGTTTCAAAAAAGTGAATTTTAGAGGGAAAAAAATTAATTTAAACAAAAAAATATTTTTAGCCGTATAACCCATATTTTCTCTTTTTTTTTAAGGTTGAAAGAAAGTGGTACGTAAAAGAAGAGTTTTTTTTGCTGCGTCTGCTATAAGTGTGAGCTATTCAGGGGAAGGAGAGTGTTGAACGGTCTGTGAATTTACTGGGGCAGTATTTATAAGAAAATAAAGCTGGATAAAGGCGTACTGCTAATGCTTTTAAGTGCGGAAAAGTGGGTTTTTTTCAGAAGTCATTAGTGATTAACTGAAGCAAGGAAAATGAGAAAACCCCTGCAGTCACGTAACTTTTAATTAAGAAAAAGAAGAGAAAAAGTGTTCAAATACACTCTTAGATGACAAGATAATTTGCTTTGAAAGCTTAGGAACTCATCTTTATTGGAAATGCATTAATCACCAACTAAAATTTGTATTTATATTTTCTCGTGATTACGACTTTGAACCTGTTGCTGAATGAAGGCTTCTTCACAAAGTCACAAAGATGGCATTTGACTAATCTAGGAATTTTTTTTATAACTTTAAACATTTTAATCTCCATAATTAGCAATCAAGGATGAAAAAATCAATATCATATACATGTTTCGGTATCCTTCACAACATATACATTTAAGGCTTAATTTTATTTTGAGTTATATATATTTTAATATAATTTAAGTACATATTTAGTTCCGAGTTCACTAAAAGTCTTAAAGGAAAGATACATCACTAAATCACATCCTTTCTTATTGTTTCAATTTAGTAATGATAAAAAAATCACTGATTTAATGTTATCATTCAAACTGTTTTAATGTTAGAGCCAAATTTAACTACTTTGACAGAGAAGGGAGTTTACAGCCTAACTTGGATTGCATGCACTACACCTTGTTAGGACTTGCAGTTAAAAGTAATACAAGATTTTTGGCTAATAAAACAAGTACAACGTTTACAAAGTAGGACTCAAGTACAATTCCCCGTATTAATTAGTTATTAGTTTACGACTTATTAGCTAAAATTATATATTTTTCTAACGTATGAATTTAAGTTTCTTTTTTTTTCATTTATATTTATATTTTTTCAATATATCCCAAGTTGAGTATTACTGGACTAGACAAAGACTTGTCATAACTCCTTATAACAGTTATGAATCATATTATAGTCATTGGATAACCATTACAGGCTATGCATGGTCATATTGGTAGTTATTGCTTTACAATTGGATACAGTTCTTAGTAAGAAAGTTGGAACAAAATAGTAAGAAAGTTTTGGATATCTCCCATAACATGTAGATCACCAATGACCCTGTCGAAAGAAGAAAAACATTTGAAACAATTATAACATGTATCGCTATTATATTTTTTAATTCATTTTTTTAACCCATTAGTGCCATAAAATATGTCTCTTGCGTGTAAATGTCTTATTTTGAATAAAAATATGGAAATAGTGTTACCTCTTAATAGATCTTTGAAATTTTTAATATTTATTTGTTTATTTGTTTTTAAATTGGTTTGATTACCAAAAACTTGAGCAATTAATTTATCGAAAATTTTTCTGGGAGATCGAATTGGAACAATTCTTCATAATTATTCCCAAAATTTCAATTACCTTTTTATAGATGAAACTACGATGATTGTCCTTGGAATAGACCACAGCTATTAACGATATTTTTTTGCGACTTATGCAAGCATGATCAGACAATGTTTCAGTAATAGGTTAGATATCCTTAGATAATCTGGAGTGAAAAGGTGCCGAGACATCATCTTCAGATAAAACCTTTCAGACACGAGAGTTAAAATAACATTAAACCAACTTTGGGGTCTTCTCCAAACATGGCTTTGTATAGAATTTGGATGATTCCAGCATGATAAACACAGTTTTTTGGTTGCTTAACATATTTGAATCAAACTGTCAATTTCTGACTGAATTTATTTAATACAACTTTCTTTTAGTACTTTAAACTAAATACATTTTGTAACAAGGGGTGACACAGCAGCCTTACTTGTCCAAATAAAAGCTAACTTTAATATAATAACTTGGTGAAACAGTTTTGTTAAAAAAATCCTATAATTTTGTTTAAAACTGGTAAATATATATTTATGCATTTTGCAATGTTAATTATCATTAATTAATATATCATGATTATTTGTGATGTTCTTCGTTTTTTGTTTTTCAGGGTATCATCAGGAATTTCGTTAAAAACTAGACATTCATTCCAGTAATTTCATAAAATTCCTAGTTTTAGTGTTATTGTAACACGCTAGAGGTCGCTTTTGTAAGAAAATGTATACATTTTCAGGCAAACTCTTATTACTCCATTAAATTTTAATATAGTAATATACTCTTATTAATTAATAATGCACAATAGTGCTGACCAAAAAGCAGGGGAAAAATGGTAAATGACTATTTATAAATCATTTCATGGAAATAAGTATATTTACAAGCCTAATTTCAGATGCCGACATTAGATTTAAATTATAAAGTCCTATATTCTTATATTGTACCTCAATTTTTAATTGGATGTTATTTATGTTTTAATTATGAATAAATTTATAAGATTATTTAAAGGTAGTTTACAAAAAAAACATATTATATCTTTCATTTAACAATACGTTACACCTTTTTACCAATAGCTATTTATACATTTCTAAAATAAATATATCTTTTAAATATTGCATTTTTTGTTCAGATATCTTGAAGATTTCTTAGTTTTTTCAAGCAATGAATACATTTTAAGAATTTTTGATGTTTATTTAATTTTTAATTTAAACTTTTTATGTCTAGTTCATTTATATGAACTCAATTAATTTTCTCAATGATTTCATAATTATTATTTCCTCTATATTAATATAACACGACTGTTATTTAATTAAACCTCAAAACAGAGTTCCAGAGTATTTGCACTCGGCATATAGTTAGTATTAATTGAATACTTTATTTTTGTTATTCTTATTTAATAAAAGCTTTAATTAATGAGAGTGACCATACTATAAATATATATGCATATGAATATCGATTATCCATCCTTATCACTATATATTAGTATATGAAGGTCTTACGTGAATGAAGGAATGATCAAAAGGACTGGCAAAAGAATTGAGTTAGCTTATGAAATTCTACTCATGTATTATTTTAATTTTCAATTTTGTTGAGGCGAGGGTATAGACAATTATCATTGGTAATTTTGTCTATGGGAGTAGAACCTTGACGAATAGAATCTCGATGAAATCAAAAACTATTCTAAGATCGAAGCAATCTGCACAAAGTCATGAATATAGGACTGCATCAATTTGGATAGTGAAAATTCTTGCTCTATCTGAAGAACTCAAATAATAATTAGAAGAAAAAAAGAATAGCTAGTGAAGCGGAGAAAATTAAAAAAGAAATTGATAGTATGTTTAGGGGTAGAGTTCGTAAAAATGATTATTTGAGCAGTAATGAACTTAAACTAGGAGAGTTAATGCATAGATTTTTGGTATTTTATCTAAGGACTTCTCCAATGTAGGCCGTATCAAAGTATTGGAATTTAAAGAGAATATGGCTTAGGTGGAAGACATCATTACAGATTTTGATCTTTGGAAACCTTGGACTTATGGTAATGGAATGTCCAATCTCAAGGAAAAGAGGGAATCATTGGTATAATCTCATAAGACAGTCTCAGTGGATAAACTGAAAATGATGACAAGACCTCCTCGATCAATAGAAAATCGTATTTGTATTTACGGTATATTATCATCCTACTACGGTACCATCATCAAGGTTTTGTGTCATTGCTATGCCTCAGAGCCAGCACAATTAATGAAAAGTAAGGTTTTCCTCTCCGGTGATTAATCACCAACCAGTGAGACATAGGCAATGACGCCAGAATCATAGTGGTCATTGTCCGTTGTTTTAAACTAAATATAACAGAATAAACCATATATTTGAAAGTACCAACGTTTAATTCAATATTCATTTATACATATGATGGCATCTTCCTAATAATCACTTCCACTTTTATTCCTTAGTCTGATCTTATTGACCCAATCTACAAATATAATTTCCCTACATTCGATAATATTTAATCTTTTTAATAGTGTTTAAGGCATCAAATAACTCAAGACAAGTTTGTTTGTTTTTGCAAAAGTTGAAGTGATCTAATGAAAGCTTCAATTTGAAAATTATAAAAGATAAAAACCGAAATAATAACCTGTAGCCTTTTGAAATGTAGGGATTTTCCGAATGATACAAACAGATATATTCATTCATATATTTTATGTTCCCGTATGTACGTGATAACAGCCTTCGAATTATATTTATTTTACAATTACATTAAAATTATGAACATAGAGTTTTATCATAATAACTTTTGTAATTTGTTTCCTTGCTTCAGTTAATCACGAATGACTTTTGAAAAAAAAAACACTTTTCCGCACTTAAAAGCAGTACGTCTTGATCCAGCTTTATTATCTTTTAAATATTGCCGAGTAAATTCACAGACCGTTCAACACTCTCCTTCTAACCAATAGTTCTCACTCGTAGCAGACGTAGCAAAAAATTTAATAGTAATTTAATACATAGAAAAACCATTTATTCAAATCAACGGACATTGTATCAATGGTAGGAATGATATTCATAGCTTTTTTAATATCTATTTGGGTTCTCAGACCAAGAGTTGACATGACAAACACTATCTTTTAAAGTACTTGGAGTAAATCTATGTTGTTGGATGTTCCTAATGTGAATGGCATTACATTCATTGTTTCACTGTCTTCTATATTTCATTGTTAGTGCTAAATGTTTTTCCCTCAAGTAGAAAGGAACAGTGATTATTGATTACATATTTAACAAATAGAAAAATTATGTACAAATTCCAAACAACAAAAAGCACCCCTCATTAAGTACAGCTATATTGATTGCACTTATAAGGTAAGTGTTTAAGTGCCTCTTTATAAGGATATTAATTAATGTTTATGATATGAAAACAGGGTCCAGGAAAATTCATTGACATTAATTCATTGATCGATAAATTTGTAGACTATCAATTCATAGATTTGTATATTCATCGACTTTTTTCTCCATCAATTAAGATTTGTAGTACATAGCTGGGGTAACACCTCCTTTTTCCGTAAAATAAGAGGGTTTTTTCCTTCCTTTTTCTTTTACCTCTCATTTCTCGCACTTTTCTTTGCTTTGCCCTATTTTCTATTAAAAATTATTTTAAATCTTATTAAATCTGATAGAAATGCACCCTATTTTAAACCATTGTTTTAGCTCCTTTCAATTCGCAAAATCTAAGAAAAATCTAATTGACGGTTCCTCTAGAGTTTCAAAGTTGGTTGTCGTGCATTTTTTATTTCTACATTTTTGGAAATACAAGTCCTAAATATACAATTAAAATAATAATTTTTGCTATTTTATATACAAAATTTATTTATATAATCTTAATCTGGTCGGTGTTCATGTGAGAAACCCTGCCAAAACAAATTTTCTCTAAGCTGTTGAAAGTATTCATTGGGAGCAAAAAGTCGATGAATTGATGGTCAATGATTTTTATCCATCGATGAATTGATCATCGGTGAGTTTACCTACCGTTGAATTGATGTCGATGAATTTACTGGACACCATAAAGACATAGATGAAAGAAAAAGTAGATGGAAGGAAATAAACTCAATATCATTTCCAGATTGAAGTTATATATTTTTGACTAGTAAGTTGTAATGATTTGTGTAACACGTGTAGTATTCTGTTGACAGACAATCAATTATTTCAATAAAATGCCTATTGGAATGAATCGTGAACATGTTAGGATTTACGACAGGGATTTCAATTCTCCGTACATCAATGTGTTTGACATTTCCTTTATGGACTACTCGAAATCCCTTGTTTCCTACTATGAGTAAGCAATCGCTCTAAGGACGAAATCTCCGTCTCAATTTTGGACAGCACTTCTTTACTTTCAAATGCCGTATTATGAAGGATCGGATTTTTTAGTACGAAACATGAAATTGACTAAAACGAAGTCGAGTTGAACATTCAAGGAAACAAGCGTCTTTGTATTGTTAGGGATACAATTAAAAATATCAGAATTGTCTTCAATTACGTTCTTAGAATAAATTTCTATATTTATATTGTGATTACGACTTTAAACGTGTTGTATAATGTTTAGCTCTCTCAAGGCTTCTGGCCGAAATTCATTTAGATGTCATTTCACTAACTTAGGATCTTAGGTTATTACTTTAAAATTTTTCATCTCTATATTCAACGATCAAGGATTTTTTGCAAACATGAGTAGATAATTTATTTACTCTTACTTTATGAATGAATTTATTATACTGTTAATCGTTCAGTAATTTTGTAATTGCCATTAAACTTTTTCAATATATATATGATTTCCCCTTCACTAATTAAATCATTACCTACATGGCTCGACATCCATCACAACATTATTTGAGGCTTAATCTTACTTTGATTTGAAATTATTTTGTGCTAATTTGAGTTTCTATATATATATTATATTTATGAATAATTACACTTAGTATCGAATTCATTAAAAATCTTAATCACATTCTATTATATTGTTTCAATCTAGTACTGAATAAAAAACTATATATTGATTTAATACGTTTATGCATACTGGGGTAATTTTAGAGTAAATTTAGCTACTTTGCCGGAGAAAGAGGGCTCAAGGAGTTAATGGGATTACACTTTTTGCATATACTACCCATTTTTAAGGCTTGAAATCGAAAGGAATACAAACTCCTGGGTTAATAAAGGAAATACAAAAAGGGCTCAAGTCCAATTCCCCCTTATTATTATATTATTAGCTAAAATATATAATTTTCTGCTTCTCATCTACGGTATGCATAATGATATTATTTATTACTTGTCAGAGTTACCAGGTTGGTTTTCTCTTTCTTTGTTTCTTACAAGCACGATTTGTATGAAATTTACATTCCTAATAATTAGGAATAGCTTGAATCCCCTTTTTCTAATTTCCACCTCCTTGGGAAAAAATGAAATCCTGACTTATCTTGTGAAGCTTTGCAAAAACTTATAATTTGTAATCAGTACGGCATTCTGGAACAGAGCAATTCTTGACCACAACAATTAATTTTGATGTCAATTAACCTGAATGAACATAACTGCGATGTCATTTATGTAAATAACGAGGAATGAAGCTAATTCAATTGTTTTGATTCCCCCTTCCCCTCTTAATGTATTTTGAATGCAAGAGGTTCACGACACTTCCCTTTGTTATTTATTGTACAAACATTTATGCTTCATTCATCAGGATAAACCTTTTTAGATGAAAGTTCCTCCGTGTGAATGGATGGAGGTAAACTTTTTGTAGGTGAAAAGTGTGCGGTGAACTTTTCCGTGCTTCAAGAAAGGAATTTATGCGTGAATATACCTAAAACTGGCTGAATATACTCATTTGCTGTCCAATGAGCAAGGTTATAAAACTGCTGGGGCTAACTCAAGAAAAAGATAAATCTACCAGCTCTGCAATAAATTAGGGAAGGAAAATCCCAACTGAAATAGACATATCAACTAATTTTCAGGGTGCTATCCCTTAATAAAAGATGGATTTATTTTAACAAATAAATAAGTTATCAAGTACTTGCTAGCTTTGAACTATAGTGCAATACTAATCTGTTGTTATCAACAGTTAAAAGATGGATTTATAAGACCATATCAGGATTCGATAGAAACCCCAGTCATAGAAAAAAAATGTTATTCTTTGCCCGGATATTAACATTTTTTTCCCTCTTATTTTTTTCAAAGTTGAAAGAAAGTGGTGCGTAAAAGGAGAGTTTCTTTTTGCTACGTTTGCTACGAGTGAAAACTATTCGTTAGGAAGAAAGTATTGAACGGTTTGTGAATTTACTTGGCAGTATTTAAAAGAAAATAAAGCTGGATCAGAACGTACTGCTTTTAAGTGCGGAAAAGTGGTTTTTTTTTTTTCTAAAGTCATTGGTGATTAACCGAAGCAAAGAAACAAATAACAACAATTATCATGATAAAATTCAATGTTGATGATTTTAATGTAATTGTAAAATAATTTTATTTCGAAGGGTGTTATCACGTCTGTTTCAGGCTGTTTACGGGAAAATAAAATATATGATTGAATATATCTTTTTCCATCATTCGGTAAATCTATACATCTCAAAGAGGTAAAAGTTATTATATAATAAGGAAAATCTTAATTATCCTATGAAACCTAGTATACTAGAGTCTATACAGCTATAGTAGTAACTAACAGATATATTAATTAAAAAATTTGCAATTCATTCAGTTTTTTTTCTGGTACTGGCATCATATAAGTAGCTTAAAAGTACGATATTAGTTGTACCAAATCTTTTAAATGAGGTAGGCCCAGGAAAAAATAATTTGAATTGAATTTGAGATATATTTAATAACTAATGGGTTCTCAGACCAAGAGTTGACATGACAAAAAACTATCTTTTAAATTACTTCGAGTCAATGTTCCATTTGTGAATGGCATTAAATTCATTGCTTTGCTGTCTTCCATATTTCATTGAAACGATCCTTATGTGAATGATATTGGTTCAGGCTCTCTCATTTAAGGTGTGGATCAGATCCATTGCTTTAAAAAGGCCTAATATATTTTTGAAGATTTTTATTGTATGTACACCTCTTAAAATAAGTAATTTACTAAGAGTTTGGACATTTTGAAAGTTATATTGAAGGCATTACTATTGATAAATCTCAAATATTCAGACAATCATGTCTACTTGTGGATCTAATTCCAGAGGATGAATCTCATTTGTTCTATTAGATTTAGATGAGCATTGTATCAATGGTAGGAAGGAATACAATGATATTCAAAGCTTTTTAATATCTACTTGGGTTCTCTGACCAGGAGTTGACATGACAAAAACTATCCTTTAAAATACTTCGAGTTAATCTCTCTTTTTGTATGTTCCTATTGTGAATGGCATTACATTTATTGCGTCACTGTCTTCTATATTTCATTGTTTGTGCTAAATGTTTTTCCCTCAAGTAGTAAGGAACAGTGATTATTGATTACATATTTAACAAATAAAAAAATTATGCACAAATTCCAAACAACTAAAAACATCCCTCATTAAAACTACGGAATTGTTATAGTGTTCTAATAATCTTATCCTTAATATTCATATTTCAGAGCCCCTTTCCCTGGATCTATCAGAAATAGGTCTTGTTACTACACTGTGTTGGTACAAGGACAGAGTGGATTTTTATGTTTAGTTTTAAATATTATTTATTAATTAATAATAATTAAGATGAGATATCTTAATTACCTTATGGAACCTGGTACACTAGAATCTATACAGCTGTAGTAATAACTAACAAGTACATTTATGAAAAAATTGCAAATCTTAAGTCTTAAACTGGCATCAGATAAGTAGTTTTAACATTTCAACTTTCAAATTGAAATAAAAAGACCAAAAAAGGTCGGATTAATATGAAAGTTAAATGAGATGGTAGAAATGGTACTCCAACGTCGGTTAGTACTTTAAAAGTTTCAAAAAAATAAATTTTAGAGGGAAAAAAATTAATTTAAACAAAAAAATATTTTTGCCTTGTATAACCTATATATATATTTTTTTTTAAGTTGAAAGAAAGTGGTACGTAAAAGAAGAGTTTTTTTTGCTGCGTCAGCTATAAGTGAGAGCTATTCAGGGGAAGGAGAGTGTTGAACGGTCTGTGAATTTACTGGCGCAGTATTTATAAGAAAATAAAGCTGGATAAAGGCGTACTGCTATTAAGTGCGGAAAAGTGGGGTTTTTTCCAAAGTCATTGGTGATTAATTGAAGCAAGGAAATGAGAAAAACCTTGCAGTTACGCAACTCTTAATTATGGAAGAGAAAAAGTCTTTGAAGATGTACTTGGATAAAAAGATGATTTGCTTTGAAAGCTTAGTAATTCATCCTTATTCTTTGAGTGATGAAGCACTTTGGATTAACTCAAGCATCCTTTAAGGACTTAAATCAATTTGTTATTATGTGTTGAAGTGCGTAAAGTACCATTATGGATTTTTAAAAAATTTATTGTTTCTACGATGAGTTGAAAGTGGCTTTAAGGACAAAACCTCCGTTCATCTGAGTTGACTTTGGCTCTATGGACAAAATCTATCGTGAGATTTAATCTCATAAATAAATTTAATTAATTAATTTATTTATTAATTTCATTAATTTAATCTCCAATTTCCTTTAATTTCTGATGATCATCAAATTCCTGATGAAACTCTTCGTCAGAATTGTGATTTTCGGGGCGTTTATGTTTTTCACCGTATTGAATACCATCAAACCGTCACAGTTTTTGTTAGGAGTTTTTCTGTATTTTAAGAACTTGCTATTGTGGACTTTAGAATCTGCGGATATTTCCTTTAGTTATTTGTACCCCTTGTTCTTCTCAATCATATAAAGAAAATTACTTTTGATTGATTCCAGTGAAATATGACATTCATGGTGAAAATATACTTTTCTTTTACGTATTTCTTAATCTTGGACAACATTTCTTCATTTTGTGACTCCATTGACTTTGTGATGACAAAGTAAGAAGGAACGACTTTTTTAATATAAAGTTTTATGAACTTGGCAAAATTTGGATGAATAATCGTATTGAGTGGAACATTGTTAGAGATGAGCATCTTGGTCTTATTAGGAGTTAAATTAAAAGTATTACGTTTGTCTTCAATTACATTCCTTGAATAAATTTCTATATTTTCTCGTGATTACGACTTTGAACCTGTTCCATAATGAAGGTGTTCTATCACAGAGTCACAAAGATGGCATTTGACTAATCTATAAATTTTTGTCATAACTTTAAACATTTTAATCTCCATAATCAGCAATTAAGTCCTACTTTGTTAACGTTTTACTTGTATTAATACACATCTTTAGATGAAATTGTCATCAACAAATCCGACGAGTCTATTTGTGAGCCGTATACCGAACGCATTAAAGGTTTTACACAGGTTATTTTTCGTAAAGAACAGTGTAGATATAAATGTGTCAATTTTATTATGTGATCACCAGTTAAAAATGAAAAGGTTGAATAATTTCGTTTAAATCATAACGATTAACTATCTTAAGATTTTAAACCTACATGTCAAAGAAGTTTCAAGATTTTTATTGTATGTACGCCTCTTAAAATAAGTTATTTACTAAGAGTTTGGACATTTTGAAAGTTATATTGAAGTCATTACTATTGATCAATCTCAAATATTCAGACAATCATGTCTACTATTGAGCGAGTTTTCTTATTTTTAAAGATGTTTCATGCCAAATTTTTAAGCCAGAACTTTAATTGGATCCATCAAAATGTAAGAAGATAGCAATGACTGCAAACACTTGATTATACATATATAATTTTAGAATTGTTGTTGTTTTTTGCAGGCTTTGAATTTATGTATCTAATTCAACCGTAATTTTTACCTTCAACAAAAAATAAATAATTTTTTTCAAAATGTTATTTAAAATTTCTTTACATTGCCCTGTACTACCAAAAATTGGTAAAATCATGTAAAAAATGTCTATATTCAAACATTTTCTTTTCAATGCTTATAACTTCTTTTAATGAAATAATCCATATGATGGCTGATATGTATATAGGGAAAATATAAATATTTTACATACGGTCATTTTTTTTCTTCAAATAATTTTTTCAATCGATGCATGATATTGTCGCAGACAAAATAGAAAAATTGAAATCAATTGTCAAACATTTATACAGAAATTTTCATATCACTGCATAAGAAACCTGTTGTTTGATGAATGGATCCCATTTAACAAAAGCCTCCATGCGGATACTTTGTAAGACACTTTTATGATTTTTTAATAAAGTTTTTATACAGAAAAACATTAATCCTCGAAGTTACGGTTCCCTAACTCAAATCATAAGTAACTCATAACATCTTTTTATCTTATTCATGTATTCATTATCGGAATAGTATATTAGATGTTGTTTTTCCTCCTTCCATGTATGAATCTTCCAACACTTAATATATTTCTGATATTTCTTTTTATTAAGTACATATTTTTATATTTTCCCCCACTCATATTCGTATAACATTTTATTACCTAGATTCCTTAATGATTAATCATAAGATACTATAATATGTTAATTTTAGGAAGGAAGAATTAATCAAGAATTATTAACTGATGCTAAGATACTCTTCTATAGTGCCAAGTATTTCTTCCTGGGATCAATCTTTGAAGGTCTTTGAAGTTTAGTACTTACAGTAAATAAGTGAACTGAGTGAAACAGAAAGTTATTTTGTAGTTGTATGACGTAATATATTAGGATTTATATATTATAAAACTATTACGCTATTAATATTGATGAACCATCAATTTGAAAATAAATACTTTGTTGATGAATATTTGGGCGTAATATGACGTCATACAAACATTCTTTTACCCAGCTTCAACTCAAGATAATATTGAAAACAAAGTTTTAGAAAGATGTTATTGAACCAAAAGTTGTAGATATTGCTTTAATAAAATTGGAACTTTTTCAATTTTTAAAATTGGTTCATAACTTTTGGATTTATTGCAACTTTTGCTAACATTTTTAAATTTGTCACACTCTTGAGTTAAATTTTTTTATGATATCACAAATAGTAAAACAATAATTGTTGAGTTTAGATATGCTTTTAATTTTAAAATCGGTAGGTTGTTTCTTAAGTAATGGAATAGCGGTGATATTTTACAATCTGTGGTTGTTAATTTACAAGAAAGAATAGTAATTTCCTTTTTAAAGCAGAAAAATGAAGAAAAACGAAAGTTTGCTTTAGACTATTTACAATTTATTATTTGATGAGACAGAGGAGAGATGTAAAAGTCCCTTTTTCTCTAACAATGAGTTTATGTACATTATGAATTTGTATTAATATGATGCTAAGTGTTTAAAAATTATATTTGTTTTTGAGATGTGAAAAGCTCATTTTTTCATTGTTTTTGCTGTAACATATAATATCAATATTTTTTTACTTCTAGTTGATGTGATTGAATAACAACAATATTAATTAATTAATATGATTCGTTCTTAGTTCGAACAGGGTTTTTAGGAACCCGTCTCATAATTTATTGATATATTTATTTATTTTTTACTTATGACTCATAAGAATAATTATGACACATTTGTTGCATCTGAGACTAAAAATATATAATAAGTCTAAAATAGTCGATGACTAATGAGGATATTCCAGGAAGAAGGTAAACTGCAAATGGGTATTTTTGGCGTGTGGAATGATAGCCCGGGACTCCTATCAAGTGAATTACTTAAGGAAGTTCTCTGTAGAATAAAAGAAAAGGATCCAATGAAAGCTCAATTTCATTGGAAGGAGTTCCATTGGTGTGGTTGAGAAAGAGGAGGATGGAGCTCTCATCAATATCGCAGGACTTACTGCAGTAGTCAAGGGAATCAACATTTCTGTCAAATGAGGAACAACAGGATGGGTCCTTTACACCGACTCAATTCATGGTTAAAATCGTTCTTAACCAAAGATAAAAAGATTAATGTTATGAGCTAAACATTATCTCATAGACTCCCACAAACTATAACGTAGAGTGAAGTGTTGAACTTTTTTCTAGTACAAAGAATAAGGCTGACGCTGTAGCAAGGATTAAAAAGGATTGGAGTATTAAAGCTTGCCATTTATCAATCAACGGCAGTCACCCATGAAATCGCAGAAATGATAAAGAAGAAACATCAAAAGCATTTGCCAAGAGTGTTGAACATGTCAGACTAGTGACCATCATCCAGTATTAACAGAAAGAGGGGATCATGCAATATGCCAATGTTCCCTCGAAGATCGTCATATTCTGTCTTTCCAATACCCTCTTCCATTCTTCAAAACGAATTTGGTTCAATCTGTTTTCTCGATGCTAAGATTTCAATCTTATTCAACTACTTATTCTTTAGATCCTGTAATTCAAACTCTCTTCGTTTGTAAGAAATCTGCACAAATCATAGTATCTTTTGCAATTACTTAGGACATCTTATATATGCTAAAGTATACTCGTCAAAGGATTCTACATTGTAAGAACATGAGTTGATATAGGAGACCTTGTGCTTTGTTCATAGATCAATAGACTTGCTGAGTATTTATCTTGAAACCTTATAAGATTCTAAAGTCTATGAACCGTAAACCATTTTGAAAAATCGCATCAGGATCTCTTTTTATATACATATTCTTCAAATGTTGGTCTTCCTAGAAAAAACATCCTTGCATACGAGGTAAAATTTTCAATTCATTATAAATAAGTATGTTAACATCAATTTAAATATACTTTCAGAAATTATATCAACCTTCTGCCCCTAAGGATTGACTTATCATCTTCCGATAAGATTCATATCAATTACTATGGATTCAAATATCTCCAGTTTTCTCGAAACGAGTTCAGGAGTAATTGTTGAAAGAGTGTTCTCCTTCTTACATTTTAGAGTCAAAATATTTCATCCAATTGTGTATCCATCTATGCTTCCTTGCTAATGTCATTTTTAGTCCATATTCAACATTTTACAGTATATTTTGGTTGTGGAATTTCTCCATCATCATAGAAGAAGCCAATTGATGGGGTTCAAATAAGGAAGTTGAAGCTACTTCCTTACATCAATTCATTTCACAACAGATTTCAAGGATCTCTCGGCCAATTTGAATCTAACCAAGTGTCTCTGTTTGAAGAGTATTCTCCTTTATAGAATTTACAATCTAACAATTCTGTCTCAATAAGTGTCTATCAACGTTTTCTTTCTTTTGGGTTATAGATTACAATTAATTATTTCAGAGTTTATTTTGTCATTGGAATATTGAATCATCAATGGAAAATAAATTTTATTTCACCGATATTATCATGAAAGAAGGCTCCTACTCCTGTGAATCAATATTTTTATGGATTTTAAGCATTTGTAAGCCTGTTGAATCGAATTAAGGAGTCATTCTTTCGAGATTATTCTCCTTGTTATAGTTTTGAATAAACACTGTCTATCACTGGGAGTCCCGATATTTATACATACATTATTTCATACCTATGAAATTAATCCTCTAAATTCAATTTGTGTTTGTGTATATGTAAAGGATCTCCAAATTCAAATACAAATATTATTATTCCACGATATCACGGTTTTGGGGTGATATATAGAATTGGATTTGAGAATGCATTCATCATTAACCTCTTATCAGTGTTTGTTTATGTCACCAAATAAATTTAATTAAACGTTTATCTATATTATTTGAGTAGTTGATTGCTATCTTGTGCGGATAATGTCAAGTTTTTGCTCCAACAATACACTTCTTGTATTCCTGAAAACATATCCCATTATTTGAAGTTTATATGTTCCCTGTCTATAAAGGCTTTTTGTATTTTATTACATATTACTTTTCAGAATAAATTATCAAATAACTTATGTAATGTTTCTGATTTTTATATTTTCTTAGACAATGAAATAAAACTTTATATTGAAATTGGTATTTATAAGATATAAATAGTTTTAAATCACTATGTTGAGACTGTATCAACAGTAAAGTTTGCCCATTTCATAGTTTGGGAAGGCAACATATAATAAGCAATTTAGAGAATATATCCAAGGGTGAGGATTTTGTTGCATATATTGCTAATCATATGAGTATTCAAAGTGAAAATTATTACACATAAGATTAGGATGATTTTAATTTATTGTCTTTTGTTTTTCTTGGTGTAAACATCATACGGAATTTCGTTTAAAACTTGACCATCATTTCATTAATTTGATGGAATTTTTAGTTTCAAGTTTGCTGCACCAAGCGAGTGGGCGCTTTTGTAAAGATGTATTCACTTTCGCGCAACCTCTCCATCCATGAAATTTTTGTTCCAATGCGAGTCTGTATAATATTAAAAACACAAATAAAAATAAGAATTATAAATTGGAATACATTGTAAACAGCCGACACAGGATTGAAATTTAAAAAACTTGTATTCGTATATTTTAACTCATTCTTTGAAATTAATTGCAGGGTAGTCGTGTTTTAATTATGAATAAATTTATATAATTTTAAATGGTAGCATTATTAAAACTATTTCAAAAGATTAGATGACAAAATGTTGATTCGTGGAGATAAGAAAATGTAAGTTAAAAACCAAATATCAATTTTAACAAGTAACGTCTTTTTATCAATTTCCAAAAAAGTGGTTTTATAGTCTTATAAATAAAATAATCAACCCAATTGCACATGTATGATATCATTTATATATTTGTATTGTGAAGATATTTTGTATGTTTCTTAGCGAAGAACACCTAGATTTTATGATATTTTAATTTCTATTGAAGTTTTAATTAGTCTTTTTATTTGTAGTATTATGAACATTTCTTATGTCCATACATAGATATTTACATATTTTAATTCATATAATACAAGTATATTTCATCAAGTTTCAAATTAGAGTTTAAGACTATTTACTCTCTTTATATCATTATTATAAATTCAAGAAATTATTTTTCGTTGTTTTAATTTTATTAAAGCTGAAATTAATAAGAGTGGTTATATTTTAAATATATATAAGGGAGAAAAACCGAAACTCTGAACTGTAAACATTCAATATTAATTAATTTTGAAGAATTTTATGACGAATAGAAGATGTCTATATAGATGAACATATTATCACTTTATTAAAAGGATAATGACTAGTTCTTATCAGTTCACTTTAATTTTTGAGATATATTAATATAAGTGGGTTGAAAATAATGCAAATATAGGCATAACTTATATGCTAACTAAATAAAATATCATTTTCATTTTTAATATAAAAATCAACAGGAAAAAAAATGAGAAAATAGAGGGGATTGAATAGGGCTTAAAATGTAGATGTTGGGATCTATAGATCATAGGAGTGAACGATTTATATTTTTCTAAGCCCTTGATTGAATTTGTTTCGATATGGTAAAAACAATTTATGTATATACACTCTATTTATGTACTACTGGCATAAACTAGATGCTCAAGTCTGATGGAGCAAAATACCCCAAAACGGTTTTTTTGGGGCTGAAACTATCTTACGAGTTCGACTGTTATGATTTTTTTAATGTACTTCAAACATAGAAAGTGTTTTCTACCAATAAGAAGTTTCTAAAAAGGTTATAATAACCTTCATATGTTGATTTTTCAGCTGGAGACACGTCATTTTGACCAAACTGGTGGTACTTCTTCTTAAATATTAAGATTAAACATTCACATATGTCGAAAAAATATTTTTCAGGTTGTTTCTAATATACTCTTCTATATCCGTTTTGAAAAAAAAAAATTGACAATATCTTTTCCTCTCTTAAGTCTAGGGCTTGTCAAACAGGTGGGACACGAAATGTCGCACTTTTTTGAAAATGGCTCATACATGCATCTTATCACAATAGTGCATACTTACATATATGTCTTCTTAAACCACCATATAGTCAAAATTGTAATATATATATATGATTTATAACATATCAGAAAATTAAAAATTATAATTTGTAGAAAATGAAAATAAAAATAAATAGAGATAGAGATTTCTTAATAAACTCAAATTCAATTCAAATTATTTTTTCCTGGGCCTTCCTCATTCCACTTTGTGAGTGAAGGAAGTGAGCTCCTTAATTAATTCCTTGTTTTGAACCCAAGTTTATTTGATTGTCTGACAATTTGTTTTCTATTGGCCCTTCCATTCGGAGATTTGGATTTGGAGAGTGAGACACACCTTTTTATTGGCGACAAAAGAGTAAAATAAAGTACTAAAAGGTCTTGGCTATGTTAAACCGTTGTGTTTGGGGTTCACACCTTGATACGTCCCCCACTTTATTCTAAAAAGCTTTTATTTTATGAGTTGATCTCATTTGAAGGTTAAAATTCTCATAAATGTGATTCGATTCAAGAAATCAACCCTTTTCTTCTTTTTTGTAGTCAATGATACTATTAAAAGAGGAACAAATCTTTATGGTTACATATTTTTAATCATATCAGCCCAATTTATAAATGAGCAAATTTAAATTCAACAACACTCATACTCAAATTATACTCTACAGTCTATAAATACAAATTGTAATCGAGTGTTGGGTCATATGTATGTAGGTAAACTAAAAGTCATTGTCTTTTAAATGATGTATTTTTTTTGGATTATTTACATAAATTGGTCAGATTGACTCAATAAGGCATTTTTCTATCTGCGTTGCAGCGAAAAGCAATTATTTCAATCGTTATACATTTGTATGTAGATTAAATATCCATTGATTTTTTTTTCTTGAAAGTTGACGGTCATTGCTGGAAAAGATAAAGTTTTGTGAGAGCAATAGTTAATTTTTTATCTACACACATAAAAGACTTCAATGAAGAAAATTATTCATGTGATAGGTTGAATTAAATGAGATCCATGAATATTTTACTTGAAAGTAATTAATCATTTTTTTCTTCTTTATAAAATCTACTAAAATTAAAGGAAAAGTCATTCTCATATGGACATAAAGTAAAATTAGCTACATACTATACTATATGTAGGTATCTAGAAAAAGAGTGAAGTGGGTTCTCCCATATTTTGGTGTATGTGGCTTTAAAGAAAGTTAATGCTTGAACATATGAACATATTATTTAGAATGTTGTGCATCAGTGGTAGCAATATGCTTTTTATATTTCGTGTATACAGACATCATTTCCTGCAATTCGAACGTGGAAGGATTGGTCGTTTCAGTCAGTATTTTATCATCAAAAAAATATACATCCAATATTGACTTCATTAAGGTAGCACATACATTGAAAACATTAATAGTAGAACTTATTTTTCTTCAGTGGAATTCAATATCTTACATTCTAACAGTTACTCATGATATTAATGTAAAATATCATGGAGAAGTTACCTGTTGTATAAAGGGTATTGAGTTTAATTGCTGAGGAGTGCAGTTGAAGCAAAAGGACTACTTTTTTTTTACTCGACATGGGATTTATTATTCACCTCGAATAATTTGATTTTTGCATTTTTATAGAACGATTTACTAAGCAGCATATTGCCCATAGCCTAAAATTGATAAAAATATCATTTTGGTATTTTATATGTAATGTTATATATATATATTTTTTAGGTTTACAATTTATTTCATTTTGTCTATTATAAGTAATTGACTAGTTGAATGTAACACAAGTGTATTGTATTCCCAATTGAGGGTCGAAAAAGATTTCTTTGGTGCGGAAAATGCACTTGATATTTATACTGTTTGGGTTGAACACTAGCTATCTTATTTTTGTAGATCTTTCTCATCAAGTGATATATCACTTGATGTCTTGCCTTTATAACTTAACACTCAAACAGCCCCTTTACATCACAAATTATACATATCTATAATAATAAATCTACATCGTAATACGATCCTTGCACATAATAGTCGATAACCAAATAAATAACAAACAGCAGAATCAGCACATAGTTCATAAAAATCAATATATTAATTAGTAAATCCGATGATATTATATTATTCAACCCCATAGACTATTATTTTTTATAATTCTGGAAGTTAATATTACTTCTATACTTAATATGTATCCCTGAGCCGATTTTAATCCTTATTTAATGTCTAAGCATCATTCAATGTCCAAGTACTTCGTTTGATTAAGTAGATGATATTCTGTCTTTTTCATATCTTAATATAAAGTAAAAACATTATACTTCATTTGACTTTACATAAGAATCTTTTCATAATATAAATCAAAAAACAAATTGAATAAGGTTACATATAACAATTAATCATATGTTAATGTAGCAAGTTATAAAAATGACATTAATAAAGTTCTTCATTTTTCAAATAAATGAAAGTTGAACAAAAAATATATAATGCATTAATTAATTTATTGTCATTATCATTTTCCTGGTTTTTTTTCCTGTAACAATTAAATTTTCCAGGGCTTTTCTAGAAAATTTCAAAACTTCTATCTCCTAGTAAATCGTTCTATAAAAATGCTCAAATCAAGTGCTTTTGCAGGCTTTTTTTCGATACTGAGGACACTTATGTGTGATAAACGCTCATTTGTCATTATTAAACGTAAATGAGTTCAGAAAATATATCATTAAAGGGACGTAGAAACTCAGGAAAATCTATTCAAGTGTTAGGAGTTTCTGTCACATTAGCTATCTTCGAAGTAAAGTACACATAGAAAAACTATTTATCCAAATCAACGGACATTGTATCAATGGTAGGAATGATATTCATAGCTTTTTTAATATCTATTTGGGTTCTCAGACCAAGAGTTGACATGACAAACACTATCTTTTAAAGTACTTGGAGTAAATCTATGTTGTTGGATGTTCCTAATGTGAATAGCATTACATTCATTGTTTCACTGTCTTTTATATTTCATTGTTAGTGCTAAATGTTTTTCCCTCAAGTAATAAGGAACAGTGATTATTGATTACATATTTAACAAATAAAAAAATTATGTACAAATTCCAAACAACTAAAAATACTCCTCATTAAGTACAGCTATAATGATTGCACTTATAAGGTGAGTGTTTAAGTACCTCTTCATAAGGATATTAATTAATGCTTAGGATATAAAAAGAGGGTCCAGGAAAATTCATTGACATTAATTCATCGATAGTTAAATTCATCTGTCATCAATTCATTGATCAATAAATTTGTCGACTATCAATTCATAGATTTGTATGTTCATCGACTTTTTTCTCCCTCAATTAAGATTTGCAGTACATAGCTGGGGTAACACCTCCTTTTTCCGTAAAATAAGAAGGTTTTTTCCTTCCTTTTTCTTTTACCTCTCATTTCTCGCACTTTTCTTTGTTTTGCCTTTCATAAGGATCCTCTGCCCTGTATAAAGGCCGTCCTTTCTTTCAGTTTTATTTGTAGTTTTTGCATTCCTTTCTACTTAGTACTGCCCCAATAAGCTAAGTTAAAGAACTTTTCACGACTTTGCACCACCTGTTGCCACTGTCTTTCTCATTCCGACCCTTCAAAGCCAGCTACCCTGACAACACCTGGCGAACGAGGGGTAGAAATTTACTTTACTCCTTTTTATTGGCCCCGGGCCCAATAAAAACTCGTAAAAAAATTGAATTCCGAAAAAACCTCAATTTTCCTTACAAAAAAGGGTCATTTGTATATGAATTTCCCTTTAAAGTAATAAAAAAACCCTCCTTTTTCGTAGCAAAACCAATTAGAAGAGAAATATAAATGAAAATTGTGTTACCCTGGCTAAAAAATAACACCAAAATCGTATTAGACTAGCCTTTTCTCTATGAAGGATTGATTTTTTTTCAAAAATTTCAAAGCCAAAAAGACACAAAAGATCAATACAGATCAGGTGTAAAAGAAAGAAGGCCAATCCGACCTTTTTTTAAGGGAGCTATCTCAATTTAAATGTGGAGAGGTTACCCCCTTCCATCCCCAATGAATACTTTCAACAGTCTATATATTCGTGTATACATATTGCTGCCTCTGGTCAGATGCTCTAGTAGCTTTTAATTTTATTTTGTCGATTCCTAATTAGTGCTTCTTTACATTCGTCAAGCTTACATCTATTAGAAAGTAATTTAAATCTTATTAAATCTGATAGAAATGCACCTTAATTTAATCCATTGTTTTTGCTCCGTTCAATTCGCAAAATCTTAAAAAAATCTAATTGACGGTTCCTCTAGAGTTTAAAAGTTGGTTATCGTGCATTTTTTAATTTCTACATTTTTGGAAATACAAGTCCTAAATATAATTAAAATAGTAATTTTTGCTATTTTATGCACAAAATTTATTTATATAATCTTAATCTGGTCGGTGTTCATGTGAGAAACCCTGCCAAAACAAATTTTCTCTAAGCTATTGAAAGTATTCATTGGGAGCAAAAAATCGATAAATCGATGAATTGATCATCGGTGAGTTTACCAATCGTTGAATTGATGTCGATGAATTTACTGGGCACCATAATGACATAGATGAAAGAAAAAGTAGATGGAAGGAAATAAACTCAATATCATTTCCAGATTGAAGTTATATATTTTTGACTAGTAAGTTGTAAACTAATGTTTATTCGAGAATATAATAATCCATTGCTTCTTTTGATTGTCTATTACGAATGCATTCTCAATGAAATTGTTTAAGAAGAAGATGTAAGAGTGTAAAATTAGCTTGGTTATTTAAAGTAATAAATTTTGACCAGCTAAGAGTAACTTATTCAATATGAGTCCTCTGTTTTTCTGCATTTAATACATTTTTTAACTAGTCAAATTATTAGTTAAGATTTTTCTTGTAATTCCCTTAGGATTATCTTTTTTTTAATGCAGTGTGATTATTTATCTTCGGCGAGGTCCTCGTGTCGTTCGTAGCAATCAATCTTCTCATCGTGAAACTTTCTCCTTGTGAAAAGAGGGAGGTGAAAGAAGCCAGTTTAATTCTCCATACTACAGGTTAGATGAGAGGAATGACATCATTAGGAATGTAGATTTCAAGCAAAATCTCGCATGCAATAGTACCTGATAGTAAGATCTTGTATGATTTGTGTAACACGTGTAGTATTCTGTTGACAGACAATCAATTATTTCAATAAAATGCCTATTGGAATGAATCGTGAACATGTTAGGATTTACGACAGGGATTTCAATTCTCCGTACATTAATGTGTTTGACATTTCCTTTATGGACTACTCCAAATCCCTTGTTTCCTACTATAAGTAAGCAATTGCTCTTAGGACGAAATCTCCGTCTCAATTTTGGACAGCACTTCTTTATTTTCAAATGCCGTATTATGAAGGATCGGATTTTTATAGTACGAAACATGAAATTGACTAAAACGAAGTTGAGTTGAACATTCAAGGAAACAAGCGTCTTTGTATTGTTAGTGATACAATTAAAAATATCAGAATTGTCTTCAAATACGTTCTTTGAATAAATTTCTATATTTATATTGTGATTACGACTTTAAACGTGTTGTATAATGTTTAGCTCTCTCAAGGCTTCTGTCCCAAATTCATTTAGATGTCATTTCACTAACTTAGGATCTTAGGTTATTACTTTAAAATTTTTCATCTCTATATTCAACGATCAAGGATTTTATGCTAACTCGATAAGATAATTTATTTACTCTTTCTTGATGAATTAATTTATTAAAATTGTTCATGGTTTATTAATTTTGTAATTGCCATTAAACGTTTTCTCATTGTAGTTCGGAAATTACGAGTGTTTGATAAATTTAATTAACAACATGATTATTTCAGTCGTCCTTGTTAGAGTTAGAAATCTAATACTAACTCGGACTCGAATAAGTCGTGTATCAAAACAATATTTTACAGAATTTTTCGTGAGATGTTATTGTCTTACTCTTATTAGGCATATGTAAATGTTCAATAAATATATCTAACAAAGAATAAAAATTGCATATAAATATACATATTCATAATATAAGTGGTCTTTTACTTTCAATTAATCTATTCCTTCTTGTTATTGAGACATACTTTTGTCTGCTGTGCTGATACAGTACCTTAACTATTGGGGACATTTTGAGGCTATTCCCTCAATTCAAATAAATATGTAGGCACAAAATATTGAAAACTTATTAACTTAAAATTCTTATAATATAGATCGCATCCTATGATCTTGTCCTTAATATTTATAATTTATTTTAATTAATACCCCCCCCCCTTTCCCTGGATTCCAACAACTAAAAACATCCCTCATTTAGTACAACTCTAATGATTGTACACAACTTTTAATTAAGATTGGGAAAAAGTGTTAAAAGATACTCTAAGAAGATGATTTGCATTTGTCGTTCATTTTTATTCTTTGATACTGACCGCATATAATTAGTTGAACAATTTATTTTAGTTATTCTCATTTAATTAAAGGTTTAATTAATGAGAGTGACCATACTATAGATATATATGTATATGAATATCAATTATCCATCCTTATCACTATATGTTAGTATATGAAGGTCTTACGTGAATCAAGGACTGATCAAAAGGACTGGCAACAGAATTTAGTTAGCTTATGAAATTCTACTCATGTATTATTTTAATTTTCGATTTTGTTGAGGCGGGGGTATAGTCAATTATCATTGGTATTTTCGTCCATGGGAGTAGAACCTTGACGAATAGACTCTTGATGAAAATCAAGAACTATTCTAAGATCGAAGCAATCTGCACAAAGTCATGAATATACATATTATTGCATCAATTTAGGATGGAGAAAATTCTTGTTCTATCTGAAGAACTCAAATAATAATTAGAAGAAAAAAAGAATAGCTAGTGAAGTGGAGAAAATTAAAAAAGAAATTAATGATATGTTAGTGGTAGAGTTTGTAAAAATAATTACTTGAGGAGTAATGAACTTAAACTAGAAGAGTTAATGCATAGATTTTTGGTATTTTATCTAAGGACTTCTCCAATGTAGGCCGTATCAAAGTATTGGAATTTACAGTTGATACTAGTATTAAGGAACCATTGAAGGCAATGGTTAGACCTATGAATCCAACTATTAAATAAAGTTATAAACAATGGATTGATGAAGGAATTATTGAATCGGCTATAAGTGAGTGGGGATCAGCTTAGGTTCTTGCAAAAAAGAAAGACGGAACCTGGAGATTTGCTACGGATTATTGAGATTTAAATCGTATCACTAAATTTGATGCATATCCTATAGCACATTCTATTGAATTGTTAGCAGATTCTTAGATAAGTACTTCGTTTCAATGTACACGGCTGGAGTTGCTGTCCATCTGAACAAAAGAATTGGGACAAGTTAACAATTATTCCCCCGTATGGTACTTAAAAATTTCGGTGGATGCCTTATTGACCAAAGAATGTGTGTGGTACATATGCACGTTTAATGCGTTCGGTATACGGCTCACAAATAAACTCCTCGGATTCGTTGATGACAATTTCATCTAACGATGTACATTCATACAAATTCTGAGTAGATATTTTGAACTTTGCTCTGGGCTTAGAAGGCCCATCTTAGGGTTAGGGCTATAACACAAAAAAGAGTTGTTAGGAACAGTTGAATTTGTTAATCATTTTAAATATTTTTTAACGGGTAGGAAATTTGAAATAAGGACGAATCATCAACCATTACAATGGTTTATGTAATTAGTGGCTCTTACTGGAATATTACACAGATGGAAAAACGGCTAATGGAATCCGAATTTGAAATAAAGTATACTTCCGGGAAGAAGAATTGGACTTTGAAGAAGGTGTATTTGAAGATAAGAAACAGCCAAATGAATATAATTTCAAGGTGATGGAAGCCATTGACAAACCTATTAAAAGTGTGTTGCACTCACAACTCAGAGTAAGCAGAAGGAACTTGATCAGAAAATAGAAAATGAAATGAGATAAATGAAGCGGATGAAATAGATAATTCGAGAGAAGGTTTTACACAGGTTATTTTTCATAAAGAACAGAGTAGATATAAATGTGTCAATTTCATTATGTGATTGCTTGTCAAAAATGAAAAGATTGAATAAATTCGTATAAGCCATAAAAATTAACTATCTTAAGATTTTAAAACTTATCTCAAAATATACGGTCAGTTACAAGTAATTGATTGTACAGTGTATATGAGTGTTGAGGAAAGTAATATGTAATATTAGAATTCATGTTCAATAAGATGTATTTGTATGGTTCTTGCAACTATATATGTACATCCTTTAGCACATATAGGGATGACAAAGTCAAAATTGTTAGCTAAACAATATTTCTATTGGCCCAGTATGCATAAAGATATTGAGAATGAAGTTAAAGGTCGTGAAGTCTGTGTTTGTACAAAATAAGGGAAGCAACGTGCATCGGAGAGGATGGATCAAACATATACAGCCATAAACGAAAGATTTTTAGTATTCTACATGGATTTGATGTAATAGCTGTGACAGTGATTCAAAATATTTGTTGATATTCATTGAGGCTGTTAAAAAATTTCCTGAAGCATTCTCATTTAAAGAACCCACAGATGAAAACATTTGTAAATATCATTAAGTGATTTCTTCCCAAGATATGAGACAAGCATGAAAATAGTTAAAGACATGGATTTACAGCTTATTTCTAAGTTAATGAGACAGGTACGAGACGAATCGGAAGTTATTAAAACAGAAACTCAAGGTTATGGACCTCATACTAACCTATTTGAAAGATTGAAGAGGGATATCGGTCAATCTATTATAACATTAACAATACTAGAAGATATCCCAGATAATAAGTGGCATGAATACCTGGGTGAAACTATATCTCAAGTAAGGTTAATGATAGTACCAGGGTTAGGATATTCTCCCTTTTTATTATTAATTGGGACACATTCACTTATACCTGCAGTGCAATTAGATTCTAATATGTAAAATGCATATCAATTAGTAACTACAGATACTGATTCGTTGGAAAAGGATAAAGTCCAGCAGTTCGACAATCTTTTGAAGAACATAAATGCTTGTAATAAGAAAACTGTTCAATAGGTAATAAATATTGGTGATAGTGTCATATTGTTGAAACCACAAACAATTTCCTAATCGTAAATTAGCTTTATACCATTATTCGCTCATTTAAGGTTTTAAAGCTAATCAACAATAGAATGATTGAAATTTAAACTAAAAAGGTATTAAGAGTCAAAGCATTGTGTTCAAGTACTTTGGGGAAGACAACGAAAAGTCAAGAAGTGCTGGGTCGTCGAAAATGGATAACATTGTGGAACAACTGCAATGTTAGGATAAGTGAATGTATAATCGGAGAAAGACCATTGACGAGCAAGATTAAGATGAGACTCGTAGAAACAGTGAATATGGGTTAAGTGGAAGACATCATTACAGATTTTGATCTTACGATGGTAATGGAATGTCCAATCTCAAGAAAAAAAGGGAATCATTGATAGAATCTCACAAGTCAGTCTCCGTGGAAAAACTGAAAATGATGACAAGACCTCTTCGATCTTTAAAGTTTTAAAAATTAACATATAATATTTTCCAAATGCAAGCAATTGGATGCATTTTAATTTACGGGTATTCAATGCAATTTTATTAGAAAGAAAAAATTTACGTATCATTGCTTTTTTCGAGATGTAGTCTAGAATTTTTGTTGTTGTTGATTTCCTAGCAGACTCCTATCTATTAACACAGACAGTGATTCATAAAGTTTTTTTTCTTCTTACCCCAAGAGTATATGCTATGAGCAACCTCTTAGGGTCACGGAAACTGAAATTTAATCCAGCAACCCGTAATGCATACACCCCAAGGCGAGCTATATTTCAATCATTAGTATAAAAATTTCATATAAACAAAAAAGACACAATAAAACAAAACAAACACTGATTTCAATAAAACAAAATATCAAAAAACCCATAATACAACTTTAAGAGATAGCAATAGTTAAAAATTTACGTGGGCTTTCTCCCAGATTCATATTCAAAAGCATCTTCGAAGCGACAGGTGCTTATAAGAACTTGGATCATTTTAAGCACATCGTCCTTACTCCAACGAGCGCCCCCGTGATCCTGTAATAGGTCCCTCCTATGTCGAGCTAAAGCGTCGCATATTTCCGCAAAGTGAAGTGGAGACTCCTTTTCTTCTCCACAGAGCCTACACGAATCGTCTTCCGTCAACCCCATTTCCTTAAGATGCTTCTTCATAGGGATATGGCCCGACACAAAGCTCAAAACATTTTTTATTGATGTTCTAGTATGCGTATGCAACTTCCATCCATTGATAAGGTCCGGGAAGAAAAACTTCGTCTGTCGACAACTTGAATCGCCTTGCCATTCTTTGAGCCATTGTGAGCGAACATCTTTTTTAATTTTTTCTTTGATAGTTATTTGCAGTACTTCTAAGCAAGATTGAAATGCTATATTACAACCCATCTTGGCCAAAGCATCCACAAATTCGTTTCCAGTGTGATCTTCATGGCCTTTGATCCATGAAATAGTAATAGCCCTTTTCGATTTGTTTATTTCTTTTAAAATATTTTCCTGTTGTTGAGTAAACAATCCTCGCTTTTTTGAAAGTGCTTCGATGGCTGCCATACTATCCACATGGATGACCACTTGGTAGTTTTGATATTTTTCTAAGCTGTTTAGGGCCCGTACTGCCTGAAGGATTCCTTCCAACTCAGCTTGGAAAACTGTGTTGAACCAACTAAGGTTCCCGAATCCTTCATCAATACTGCAGTCCGCTAAGGAAATGTACCATCCATAGCCCACTCCATTCTCCATTTTTGATCCATCTGTAAAAATATTAAGGTAGGCAGGATCCAATGAAGTCCTCCCTTTAACGGTTATAAAATTAGGCAAACAATACGCCCTATGGTAGTTCTTTTCCAGTGGAACTCCATACTGTTTGAATATCACATTTAATTCCTTTTGAAGGATGCTTCCTCCACCTTTAGTTTGTGAATGTGCCAACCAGTTTATCGGGACATCATCCTTGGTTCTCAATCTAGTCATTAATGCCCATTTTTTAATACTTAAATGGAGGGGTTCAATGTTAAGAATGACTTCCATAGCTTTTGTAGGAGTAGATCGCATAGCCCTACTCATTAGGAGACATGCAAGTCTATTGATTCTCCGAAACTTAGTTATATACTTCTTTTGTTCTATAATGCGCGGTGCCCATACACTGGCTCCATAACAAATAATCGGCTCTAAACAGGCCTTCCTAATCCAATGGATATAAAAAGGCCACAGGCCCCACTTCAATCCGATTAGATTACGAACCGAGAACAAAATTTTCTTGGCTTTTGCAATAGCGTATTCAATCTGTGGCCCCCACTGAACCTTACGATCAATTATGATACCAAGATACTTATAGTGATTGACCCATTCAATAACCGTATTACTGATTTTTATTTTGGGAAAATGTATTTTACGTGCCCAGGTGCACACCATTCCTTTTGTCTTTGATTCGCTAAATCTTAGACCTATCTTGGATACACAAAGGTTCATTTGGTTAACCCTTTCTTGAATGTTATTTGTACTTTAAGTTTGAAAAGGATACTTAAATATCATTCATGTCGGTTGTGTCTCAAGATATATTTTCTACATTCACATATAGATCATTTCCCTTTCAATTTAGAAGCTGTTAGCGATAAACAGGGAGAACGTTTTCATCAAGATATTAAAAAAATGAAAACAATGTATGAAGGGTTTTGGAATGCAAGCATGATGGGAGATTATTGTTGGATGTTATAACGGGATGAGCCTGAAAAGAAGTAAAAGCACAAATCTAGTACCAAACATCCGTGATGTAATTGAAATTATATTTTAAATCTTAAAATAATTATGTAAAATATATTAAGATAATAATAAAAAATAAAATATTATAATATTATATCAATTTATTAATTTTATCATCAACGAAGGAGGGGGGGGGATTTTTCATTACACTGCAAATTCAAGAATTAATCATAAGTAAGAATTATTGAGATAGATTTGAAATGAATATCCAAAAACCCTCATAGATCCAAGAACTGTAATGTTTTATTAAAAGACTTAAACAATATAAAAACATAACAAATCTTATGACTCGAATGTTCAACCTTGTCTATAAAACTTGTAAAGTCCTTATTTCTCTTCTACATCATCAAAATTTCATTTGAATTCCTTAAGAAATGTTTATAATCAATATCTGTCAATAGGATTTTTATCCAGACACGAAAAAAGTTGACTCCTTGAGGAATAAATTCAATAATTTCAAGAAAAACCTCTCTATTCCTCATTTAAAAGATTTGGCACAACTAATATAATACTTTTAAACTACTTATCTGATGCCAGTATCAGACTAGAAACTGAATGAATTGCAAATTTTTCATAAATATATCTGTTAATTACTACTATAGCTGTATAGACTCTAGTATACTAGGTTTCATAGGATAATTAAGATTTTCCTTATTATATAATAACTTTTACCACATTGAGATGTAGAGATTTACCAAATGATGCAAAAAGATATATTCAATCATATATTTTATTTTCCCGTAAACAGCCTGAAACAGACGTGATAACACCCTTTGAAATAAAATTATTTTACAATTACATTAAAATTATCAACATAATTTGTTACCTTGCTTCAGTTAATCACCAATGACTTTTGAAAAAACACCACTTTTCCTCACTTAAAAGCAGTACTTTTTGATGCAGCTTTATTTCTATTACTGCCTTGTAAATTCACAGACCGTTCAACACTCTCCTTCTAAAAAATAGTTCTCACTCTCACAGACGCAGCAAAAAGAAACCCTCCTTTCACGCAAAAGGAGCATGCAAAAGCACTTGATTTGGGAATTTTTATAGAACGAGTTACTAGGGAGCATATTGACCATAACCTAAAAATGATACAATATCATTGGGGTGCTTCATACGTAATGTTATATAGATTGTTTAACAATTGATTTCATTTTGTCTATTATAAGTAATTGACTAATTGAATGTAACACAAGTGTATTTGACACACAAAAGCTGCAAAAATATCACACATCCCTTGAAAAAATAATTTGAAGAATAAAAATGACTGTATATAAAAGATTTATATTTTCCCTATATACATACATATAAGCCATCATATGGATTATTTCATTAAAAGAAGTTATAAGCATTGAAAAGAAAATGTTTGAATATAGACATTTTTTACATGATTTTACCAATTTTTGGTAGTACAGGGCAATGTAAAGAAATTTTAAATATCATTTTGAAAAAAATTATTTATTTTTTGTTGAAGGTAAAAATTACGGTTGAATTAGATACATAAATTCAAAGCTTGCAAAAAACAACAACAATCCTAAAATTATTTATGCATAATCAAGTGTTTGCAGTTATTGCTATCTTCTTACATTTTGATGGATCCAATTAAAGTTCTGGCTTAAAAATTTGGCATGCAACATCTTTAAAAATAAGAAAACTCGCTCAATAGTAGACATGATTGTCTGAATATTTGAGATTGATCAATTCACACATAAATTCCTTTCTTGAAGCACGGAAAAGTTCACCGCACTCTTTTCACCTACAAAAAGTTTACCTCCATCCATTCACACGGAGGAACTTTCATCTAAAAAGGTTTATCCTGATGAATGAAGCATAAATGTTTGTACAATAAATAACAAAGGGAAGTGTCGCGAACCTCTTGCATTCAAAATACATTAAGAGGGGAAGGGGGAATCAAAACAATTGAATTAGCTTCATTCCTAGTTATTTACATAAATGACATCGCAGTTATGTTCATTCAGGTTAATTGACATCAAAATTAATTGTTGTGGTCAAGAATTGCTCTGTTCCAGAATGCCGTACTGATTACAAATTATAAGTTTTTACAAAGCTTCACAAGATAAGTCAGGATTTCATTTTTTCAAGGAGGTGGAAATTAGAAAAAGGGGATTCAAGCTATTCCTAATTATTAGGAATGTAAATTTCATACAAATCGTGCTTGTAAGAAACAAAGAAAGAGAAAACCAACCTGGTAACTCTGACAAGTAATAAATAATATCATTATGCATACCGTAGATGAGAAGCAGAAAATTATATATTTTAGCTAATAATATAATAATAAGGGGGAATTGGACTTGAGCCCTTTTTGTATTTCCTTTATTAACCCAGGAGTTTGTATTCCTTTCGATTTCAAGCCTTAAAAATGGATAGTATATGCAAGAAGTGTAATCCCATTAACTCCTTGAGCCCTCTTTCTCCGGCAAAGTAGCAAAATTTACTCTAAAATTACCCCAGTATGCATAAACGTATTAAATCAATATATAGTTTTTTATTCAGTACTAGATTGAAACAATATAATAGAATGTGATTAAGATTTTTAATGAATTCGATACTAAGTATAATTATTCATAAATATAATATATATATAGAAACTCAAATTAGCACAAAATAATTTCAAATCAAAGTAAGATTAAGCCTCAAATAATGTTGTGATGGATGTCGAGCCATGTAGGTAATGATTTAATTAGTGAAGGGGAAATCATATATATATTGAAAACGTTTAATGGCAATTACAAAATTAATAAACGATGAACAATTTAATAAATTCATTCATAAAGTAAGAGTAAATAAATTATCTACTCATGTTTGCAAAAAATCCTTGATCGTTGAATATAGAGATGAAAATTTTTAAAGTAATAACCTAAGATCCTAAGTTAGTGAAATTACATCTAAATGAATTTGAGACAGAAGCTTTGAGAAAGTTAAACATTATACAACACGTTTAAAGTCGTAATCACAAGATAAATATAGATATTTATTTAAAAAACGTAATTGAAGACAATTCTGATATTTTTAATTGTATGACTAATAATACAAAGACGCTTGTTTCCTTGAATGTCCAACTCAACTTCGTTTTAGTCAATTTCATGTTCTATACTGAAAAATCCGATTCTTCATACTACGGCATTTGAAAGTAAAGAAGTGCTGTCCAAAAAAGACGGAAATTTCGTCCTTAGAGCGATTGCTTACTCATAGTAGGAAACAAGGGATTTGGAGTAGTCCATAAAGGAAATGTCAAACACATTGATGTACGGAGAATTGAAATCCCTGTCGTAAATCCTAACATGTTCACGATTCATTCCAATAGGCATTTTATTGAAATAATTGATTGTCTGTCAACAGAATACTACACGTGTTACACAAATCATTACAATTTACTAGTCAAAAATATATAACTTCAATCTGGAAATGATATTGAGTTTATTTACTTCCATCTACTTATTCTTTCATCTATGTCTTTATGGTGTCCAGTAAATTCATCGACATCAATTCAACGGTAGGTAAACTCACCGATGATCAATTCATCGATGGATAAAAATCATTGACCATCAATTCATCGACTTTTTGCTCCCAATGAATACTTTCAACAGCTTAGAGAAAATTTGTTTTGGCAGGGTTTCTCACATGAACACCGACCAGATTAAGATTATATAAATAAATTTTGTATATAAAATAGCAAAAATTATTATTTTAATTGTATATTTAGGACTTGTATTTCCAAAAATGTAGAAATAAAAAATGCACGACAACCAACTTTGAAACTCTAGAGGAACCGTCAATTAGATTTTTCTTAGATTTTGCGAATTGAAAGGAGCGAAAACAATGGTTTAAAATAGGGTGCATTTCTATCAGATTTAATAAGATTTAAAATAATTTTTAATAAAAAATAGGGCAAAGCAAAGAAAAGTGCGAGAAATGAGAGGTAAAAGAAAAAGGAAGGAAAAAACCCTCTTATTTTACGGAAAAAGGAGGTGTTACCCCAGCTATGTACTACAAATCTTAATTGATGGAGAAAAAAGTCGATGAATATACAAATCTATGAATTGATAGTCTACAAATTTATCGATCAATGAATTAATGTCAATGAATTTTCCTGGACCCTGTTTTCATATCATAAACATTAATTAATATCCTTATAAAGAGGCACTTAAACACTTACCTTATAAGTGCAATCAATATAGCTGTACTTAATGAGGGGTGCTTTTTGTTGTTTGGAATTTGTACATAATTTTTCTATTTGTTAAATATGTAATCAATAATCACTGTTCCTTTCTACTTGAGGGAAAAACATTTAGCACTAACAATGAAATATAGAAGACAGTGAAACAATGAATGTAATGCCATTCACATTAGGAACATCCAACAACATAGATTTACTCCAAGTACTTTAAAAGATAGTGTTTGTCATGTCAACTCTTGGTCTGAGAACCCAAATAGATATTAAAAAAGCTATGAATATCATTCCTACCATTGATACAATGTCCGTTGATTTGAATAAATGGTTTTTCTATGTATTAAATTACTATTAAATTTTTTGCTACGTCTGCTACGAGTGAGAACTATTGGTTAGAAGGAGAGTGTTGAACGGTCTGTGAATTTACTCGGCAATATTTAAAAGATAATAAAGCTGGATCAAGACGTACTGCTTTTAAGTGCGGAAAAGTGTTTTTTTTTTTCAAAAGTCATTCGTGATTAACTGAAGCAAGGAAACAAATTACAAAAGTTATTATGATAAAACTCTATGTTCATAATTTTAATGTAATTGTAAAATAAATATAATTCGAAGGCTGTTATCACGTACATACGGGAACATAAAATATATGAATGAATATATCTGTTTGTATCATTCGGAAAATCCCTACATTTCAAAAGGCTACAGGTTATTATTTCGGTTTTTATCTTTTATAATTTTCAAATTGAAGCTTTCATTAGATCACTTCAACTTTTGCAAAAACAAACAAACTTGTCTTGAGTTATTTGATGCCTTAAACACTATTAAAAACATTAAATCAGAATGTAGGGAAATTATATTTGTAGATTGGGTCAATAAGATCAGACTAAGGAATAAAAGTGGAATTGATTATTAGGAAGATGCCATCATATGTATAAATGAATATTGAATTAAACGTTTGTATATTCAAATATATGGTTTATTCTGTTATATTTAGTTTAAGACAACGGACAATGACCACTATGATTCTGGCGTCATTGCCTATGTCTCACTGGTTGGTGATTAATCACCGGAGAGGAAAACCTTACTTTTCATTAATTGTGCTGGCTCTGAGGCACAGCAATGACACAAAACCTTGATGATGGTACCGTAGTAGGAGGATAATATACCGTAAATACAAATACGATTTTCTATTGATCGAGGAGGTCTTGTCATCATTTTCAGTTTATCCACTGAGACTGTCCTATGAGATTATACCAATGATTCCCTCTTTTCCTTGAGATTGGACATTCCATTACCATAAGTCCAAGGTTTCCAAAGATCAAAATCTGTAATGATGTCTTCCACCTAAGCCATATTCTCTTTAAATTCCAATACTTTGATACGGCCTACATTGGAGAAGTCCTTAGATAAAATACCAAAAATCTATGCATTAACTCTCCTAGTTTAAGTTCATTACTGCTCAAATAATTATTTTTACGAACTCTACCCCTAAACATACTATCAATTTCTTTTTTAATTTTCTCCGCTTCACTAGCTATTCTTTTTTTCTTCTAATTATTATTTGAGTTCTTCAGATAGAGCAAGAATTTTCACTATCCAAATTGATGCAGTCCTATATTCATGACTTTGTGCAGATTGCTTCGATCTTAGAATAGTTTTTGATTTCATCGAGATTCTATTCGTCAAGGTTCTACTCCCATAGACAAAATTACCAATGATAATTGTCTATACCCTCGCCTCAACAAAATTGAAAATTAAAATAATACATGAGTAGAATTTCATAAGCTAACCCAATTCTGTTGCCAGTCCTTTTGATCATTCCTTGATTCACGTAAGACCTTCATATACTAACATATAGTGATAAGGATGGATAATCGATATTCATATACATATATATTTATAGTATGGTCACTCTCATTAATTAAAGATTTAATTAAATAAGAATAACAAAAATAAATTATTCAATTAATACTAATTATATGCCGAGTGAAAATACTCTGGAACTCTGTTTTGAGGCTTAGTTAAATAACAGTCGTGTTATATTAATATAAAGGAAATAATAATTATGAAATCATTGAGAAAATTAATTGAATTCATATAAATGAACTAGACATAAAAAGTTTAAATTAAAAATTAAATAAACATCAAAAATTTTCTTAAAATGTATTCATTGCTTGAAAAAACTAAGAAATCTTCAAGATATCTGAACAAAAAATACAATATTTAAAAGATATATTTATTTTAGAAATGTATAAATAGCTATTAGTAAAAAGGTGTAACGTATTGTTGAATGAAAGATATAATAATATGTTATTTTTGTAAACTACCTTTAAATAATCATATAAATTTATTCATAATTAAAACATAAATACCATCCAATTAAAAATTGAAGTACAATATAAGAATATAAGACTTTATAATTTAAATCTAATGTCGGCAGTGTAATACGTATTCTGATCCATCTGAAATTAGGCTTGTAAATTTATTTATGTTCATGAAATGATTTATAAATAGCCATATTCCATTTCCCCCCCCCCCCTCTTTTTGGTCAACCCTGTTGTACATTATTAATTAATAAGAGTATGTTACTATATTAAAATTTAATGGAGTAAGAGTTTGCATGAAAATGTATACTGATGTATTCCTGATGATACCCTTGTTGGCTAGACATTCTACTTACCAATCTCCCCTTCTAAAGATCCACACATATTTAAGATCACCACAATGTGGCATTGACAAATGATGACTGACAATGTGACAAACGACTATACTCAAGGACACGCTCAAGTACACGTACTCGTAACCATTTATAACCATGTACTCCTTAGATATTGTAGCTATATAAAGTCCAAGTGGGATAATAATTAAGTCAGATGTAAGCCAACCCTACTCTCATTTACTGTCATATCCGTATCCAACAACCCTGAAAAATAAAAAACGAAGAACATCACAAATAATCATGATCTTGGTATATTAATTAATGATAACAAACATTGCAAAATGCATAAATATATACTTACCAACTTTAAACAAAGTTACAGCTATTTTACCAAAACTATTTCACAAAGTTATTATATTAAAGTTAGATTTTATTTGGACAAGTAAGGCTGCTGTGTCATCTCTTGTTACAAAATCTATTTAGTTTAAAGTACTATTAAATAAATTCAGTCAGAAATTGACAGTTTGATTCAAATTTGTTAAGCAACCAAAAAACTGTGTTTATCATGCTGGAATCATCCAAATTCTATACAAAACCATGTTTGGAGAAGACCCTAAAGTTGGTTTAATGTTATTTGAACTCTCATTTCTGAAAGGTTTCATATGAAGATGATGTCTCGGCTCCAGATTATCTTAGGATATCTAATCTATTACTGAAACATTATTTGATCATGCTAGCATAAGTCGCAAAAAAATATCGTTAAAAGCTATGATCTATTTCTAGGACAATCATCGTAGTCTTATCTATAAAAAGGTCATTGAAATTTTGGCAATAATTATGAAGAATTGTTCCAATTCGATCTCCCAGAAAAGTTTTCAATAAATTAATTGCTCAAGTTCAGTTATCATGAAACAATGTTTTAAGCCACTTCATTTATTCAAAATCAGTTCTCTCTACAATTACTACCCTTGTGTAAAATCATTGGGACAGTTTGATTGTTTTATAAATCTATATTCTTTCAAAAGTTGAATTTCCTTCATCATTAATAACATTAAAGAAACCCTAAAGCTACTATCATTTCAGTTTATTTTTTCAAACATTTTCCCTTCCATTTCATTGCTAAAATTTTTATCGTTATTCATCCTTTACGTATGTCAATTCTAAAGTTTATGATTCCCTAGGTAAGACATAAATTTTGGTTTTTTTCAAAAAAAAAAGAAAAAGAAAATAGCCGGTTTTCCAGCTTTTTTCAATATAGTTTTGTATAAATTTCATTCTTTTAATAAGCTGCATTATTTTCCTGTGTTTAAAGAAATCCGAAAATTTTCTTAATACTCCTATGAACAATTTTTGAATAATAACAACTGTAAAAGATAAACATTGAATAAAAACCCTCTAGACAAATGTAATCAAAATGTATTTTGCTGTATAATAATTTTTTGATAATCAAACCAATTTAAAAACAAATAAACCAATAAATATTAAAAAGTTCAAAGATCTTAAAAGAGGTAACACTATTCCCATATTTTTATTCAAAATAAGACCTTCACACGCAAAAGACATATTTTATGGCACTAATGGGTTAAAAAAATGAATCAAAAAATATAAAACCGATACATGTTATAATTGCTACAAATGTTTTTCTTTTTCGACAGGGTCATTGGTGACCTACATGTTATGGGAGATATCCAAAAACTTCTTACTAATTTGTTCCAACTTTCTTACTAAGAACTGTATCCAATTGTTAAGCAATAACTACCAATATGACCATGTATGGCCTGTAATGGTTATCCAATGACTATAGTATGATTCATAACTGTTATAAGGAGTTATGACAAGTCTTTGTCTAGTCCAGTAATACTCAACTTAGGATAAAAAATATAAATATAAATGAAAAAAAAAGAAACTTAAATTCATACGTATGAAAAATATATAATTTTAGCTAATAAGTCGTAAACTAATAACTAATTAATACGGGGAATTGTACTTGGGTCCTACTTTGTAAACGTTGTACTTGCTTTCTTAACCTAAAATGCTGTATTACTTTTAACTGTAAGTCCTAACAATGTGTAGTGCATGCAATCCAATTTAGGCTGTAAACTCCCTTCTCTGTCAAGGTAGTTAAATTTGGCTCTAGCATTACCACAGTTTGAATGATAACATTAAATCAGTGATTTTTTTATCATTACTAAATTGAAACAATAAGAAAGGATGTGATTTAGTGATATATCTTTCCTTTAAGACTTTTAGTGAACTCGAAATTAAATAAGTACATAAATTATATTAAAATATATATAACTCAAAATACAATGAAGCCTTAAATGTATATGTTTTGAAGGATGCCGAACCATGTACATATATGATATTGATTTTTTCATCCTTGATTGCTAATTATGGAGGTTAAAATGTTTAAAGTTATAACAAAAATTTCTAGATTAGTCAAATGCCATCTTTGTGACTCTGTGATAGAACCCCTTCATTATGGAACAGGTTCAAAGTCGTAATCACGAGAAAATAAAGAAATTTATTCAAAGAACGTAATTGAAGACAAACATAATACTTTTAATTTAACTCCTAATAAGACCAAATTCATCCAAATTTTGTCAAATTCATAAAACTTTATATTAAAAAAGTCGTTTCTTCTTACTTTGTCATCACAAAGTCAATGGAGTCACAAAATGAAGAAATGTTGTCCAAGATTAAGAAATACATAAAGGAAAAGGATATTTTCACCATGAATGTCATATTACACTGGAATCAATCTAAAGTAAATTTCTTTATATGATTGAGAAGAACAAGGGGTACAAATAACTAATGGAAATATCAGCAGATTCCAAAGTCCACGATAGCAAGTTCTTAAAATGTAGAAAAACTTCCAACATAAACAGTGACGCTTTGAGGGCTCTCAATACGGTGAAAAACATAAACGTTCCGAAAATCTCAAGTCTGACGAAGGGTCTTATCAAGGATTTGATAATCATCAGAAATCGGATTTCATCAAAATTGGAAATTTACAATAGCCATAGTGAAGGGATCTCATAAATGTAGGAATCCAGGGAAATATTTTAAATACTGGAGGTATATTTTATATATTTTAATTGGGGATTAAAGCCTTTGCCAACTCTTTGTTGGACGATAAATTTTAAGAAGTCCATAGAGCCAATGTCAACTCTGATGAACGGAGGTTTTGTCCTTAGAGCCACTTTTAACTCATCGTAGAAGCGAGAAATTTTTGAGAAGTCCATAATGGCACCTTTCGCACTTCAACACTTAAAAACAGACTGATTAAAGTCCTTGAAGGAATGCTGGAGTTGATCCAAAGTGCTTCATCAATACTTATCACATGACCAGTAAAGTATCTTGAATTTAGTATTAGAGTCTTCTCAAAGAATAAAGATGAATTACTAAGCTTTCAAAGCAAATCATCTTGTCATCCCAGTACATCTTCAAACACTTTTTCTCTTTCTTAATTAAGAGTTGCGTAACTGCAAGGTTTTTCTCATTTTCCTTGCTTCAGTTAACCTCCGATGACTTTTGAAAAAACCCCACTTTTCCCCGCTTAATAGCAGTACGCCTTTATCCAGCTTTATTTTCTTATAAATACTGCCCCAGTAAATTCACAGACCGTTCAACACTCTCCTTCCCCTGAATAGCTCTCACTTATAGCAGACGCAGCAAAAAAAAACTCTTCGTTTACGTACCACTTTCTTTCAACTTAAAAAAAAAAAGAAAATATGGGTTATGCAATAACTTTGCAAAAACTTACAATTTGTAATCAGTACGGCATTCTGGAGCAGAGCAATTCTTGACCACAACAATTAATTTTGATGTGAATTAATCTGAATGAACATAACTACGTTGTCATTTAAATAAAGAACTAGGAATGAAGCTAATTCAATTGTTTTGACTCCTCCTTCCCCTCTTACTGTATTTTGAATGCAAGAGGTTCGCGGCGCTTTCCTTCGTTATTCAATTTACAATATATATGCTTCATTCCTCGAGATAAACCTTCTCAGATGAAACTTCCCCCATGTGAAAGGATGGAGGTGAACTTTTTGTAGTAGAAAAGAGCGTGGTGAACTTTCCGTGCTTCGTGCCCCTCCCTTAAATAATCAGAATTTATGCCCAAACTGGCTGAATATGCTCATTTGCTGTCGAATGAGCAAGGTTATAAAACTGCTGGTGCTAACTCAAGAAAAAAATAAATTTACCAGCTCTGCGATAAAGGAAAATCCATACTAAAATAGACATATCAACTAATTTTCAGGATGCTATCCCTTAATAAAAGATGAATTTATTTTAACAAGTAAATAAGTTAAAGCACTTGCCAACTTCGAACTAAGTGTAATACTCGTATGTTGTTATCGACATTTGAAAGATGGATTTATTACACCAAATAAGGATTTGATAGAAACCCATAATGTACATAACATATGGTACATCTTTGAATTATAAAATAAATCAATGAGTGTGTGTTGTTAAAGCGTCAATCAACCCATAATTTGCTAATTGTAGTTCGGAAATTACGAATTTTTGATAAATTTAATTAACAACATGTTTATTTCAATCGTCCTTGTTCGAGTTTTTGGAAGCAGTTATTTATCTTAACATCAAATTCAATAACCATTGTGATTGGACGTGGAAAATAACCAAAGAATTAGCGAGCTCAGTAAAATAATCACAAACAAACTACTCCAAGCGCTCAGACATCATCAACATCTTATAAGTTAATATTTTTTACCCATCCAATTGTGACTCTGATCAGCATGTTAAATAACATAAATGTAAAATTGAGTATTTGAGACACTTTTTATTGGACTTGAACTCGTCTCGAATTTGGAACCATTAGAATCAAAGGTAAATGGGAGGGAACGTACCATAGTCATACCAGGAGAAATTTTCCAACAATCAGGAAGAAAACCTAAATGCTGCAGCTGATCTACAGCTGGCTACTCCCCTGATTGGAACCATATGAACTCCGTGTTGTAATCTTACGGGATTAGACTAGTCTCGGAAGGGAAATAATTTGGATACAGAATCTTATAAACTCTTTTACTCTTCCAATCACCATAGAGGGTATAATTTTAATGATGAACAAGTGAGGAAATCTTTGAGTACATAAAAACTAACAAAAAACAAAACAAAAAGTCATCCGGTCCAATTTCATGCAAAATAAACACCGAAGTTAGCACCACTTCTATATAAAACCATGTTGGATGGAAGATTTGAATAGCTAATATCAAAAAGTGGCCAAGATCCTCGTATCATCAATCACCTAAGACCTTTGACTATGTTGAATACAACCTATAAAATCTAAAATGGTATTTTGGCAAAGAGAATGCATAAATTCCTGCCTTATATTGCTCATAAATCTTAAAAAGGTTTTGAACAGGGAAGATTTAGCGAAGACATTGTACGTGAAATTCGATAGGGAGTGAAGACATGAGGGGAAAATTCCTGTCAGCCATGGCAGTTGATTTTAAAAAAGTATTCGACAGTATCTCATTGGGGATAATTTAGTCCGAATGGTGGCAGTGGGGTATTGCAATCTCCACATAATCTAGGTTAGCTATAGAAATAGCTTTGAAATGAACAGAGGATGTAGACAAGGTAACCTAATCGCACCAAGTATTTTTATCCTTACATTTAATCCTTTTCTATATAGAAGAGGTCCATGGTTCCAAAGAAATGGGGGGGGGGGGGTTATATGTGAGGAGTACAGAGCTCAAAGTTGGAGCTTTTACAGATGACTTACCTAATACTTTTCCATTGGATAGATATTTTCCATATATTTCCAACTTTTCTAACATCTAATTTATCGTAAACAAAATGGATTGTAAGCATTAATCTTTCAACTTCATGAAGCAACAAAAGTTGTATGAACTAGGTATGTGGATTATGTAGAATTAAATCAAAGTAAGTGGCTTTCAAAGTAATAATACTAAGCAGTATTCAAGCATTTTTAGTGATAAGTGTTATAAAATATATGTCAATAATGCTCAGCATTAAGTGGACAAATAAACTTCAATAGACATGTATGTAATTGGGATCCTTGGAAAACAATATGGTCTCTAGTTCCCAAATAATTTTGAAACCTGTTTGATAAATAAGGAGGTCTAAATATTCATATTCAGAAGAAGCAGATACTTTTTCACCAGGACAATATGAAGAAACTTGATCTTTTATAGCACTTACTCGTGTTTGTTTTTGTGTTTTAAGATAAGATAAGAACACTTTAACGTTTGATTAAAGCATTTTAACGAAAAATAGGAGCTTTCTTCATAAGAACATATGTATAGTTGACAGACATTTTACGTTTATCAAATTTTCAAAGATAAACATGAAGTTTATACAATATTCTGTATTTTTTCTCCAAGTTAAATTGTAAAATTTAGTTAAAGAATTAAGATTTCTATACGAAATGTGATAATAATAGCTTATACTTATTTGTGGATATTTTTGTAATCTGTTATTTGAATTCATTGACATATATATATTTTTTAAAACTAGCGTCATATCGTAGCATATTTGATATTAATAATGAATTAATTCCATGCAAATATTATGAACATTTTGATTACTCCCGTTGACAACGAACTTTAATAGGTGTATGCATGTTTAAAGTGTAATAGTTTCAATTTATTTTTGAAAATGAATGGATATTCTGAATATTATATGTTTTGAATATAAACTCCATGTTGCGTTTTATGTAATGATAGTTACTTAGTAAACAAGTCTTAAATAACATTAATGGATCATTTTGGAGCTGATAATTTGATACCACATTATGAGAATGAATCTAGTTTGATCTTTCCTTTAAATGGCTTAATGCATACTAAGTATACTTGTAGAAATAAACCCAAATTTTCTCATAATGGGTATCCTTGTGTGTTTGATTTACTTAGTGTAAAAATTACGTTTTGGAGATGGGGGTTTAAGAGATACAAAAATGAAGGGAATAAAAGAAATTGTCGGTTTGATTGCTATGATTGATTGGTGATTTGGATGGATCTTTTCTGTGAAACATTCAGATATTTGGATCTTCTGACCTCGTGAAGTATCCACAATAGGACGAATAAGAACACATCAGTTGCTCCAGATCTTCTTAATAAGGATTAGAAAGATTTTTCTTGAATTTATTCCTCAAGGAGTCAACTTTTCTACGTCTCTGAATAAAAATCCTATTGACAGATATGGATTATAAGCATTTCTTAAGGAATTCATATAAAATTTTGATAATTTAGAAGAGAAATAAGAAACTTAAATTAATTTTAGCTCGAGAAAACAAGTTTTATACATGAGGTTGAACTCTCAAGTCATGAGATTTGTTGTGTTTTTATATTGTTAAAGTCTTTTAACAAAACATTTCAGGTCTTGGATCTACCTGAGAGTATTGGGATCTTCATTCCAAATCTATCTCAAGAACTCTTAGTTGTGACAAATTGTTGAATTTGGCAGCTTTTTTTCTGATGATGTAAGAGTGTTTCGAAGGAAATGTTACAAATAACTTTTCTTAACTCTGGGCCCACAAATATATCTTTTTTTCTTTTTAGCGTTGCTTTTATAAGAACATTTCTTACACAGATATTTAAAACCTTCAGGATTGTTTTTTGACTTTTCCGTTCGACTCCTAGCAGGATTATATTACTACTAAATTCTAGGTATGTATTCTTGTGTTTGCATTCCAATATTTACAGAAAGAAGTTTCAACATTTTGATTGTATGAACGCCTCTTTAAATAAGCAATTTACTAAGAGTTTTGACATTTTTACAGTTATATTGAAGTCATTACTATTGATAGATCTCAAATATTCAGACAATCATGTCTACTCGTTGATCTAATCTCATTTGTTCTATTAGATTTTGAACATACTATTGAGCGAGTTTTCTTATTTTTGAATATGTTTCATGCCAAATATTAAGCAAGAACTTTAACTGGATCCATCAAAATATATGAAGATAACAATAACTGCAAACACTTGATTATAATCAAGTGTTAATTATATATAATTTTAGGATTGTTGTTGTATTTTGCAAGCTTTAATTTTTCATATATTTGAATTTTCACAATAGTACATACCTACAAATAGGTCTTCTTAAACCTCCACATAGTCAAATTTGTAATATATGTATATGACTTATAACAAATAAGAAAATTAAAAATTATAATTTGTAGAAAATGAAAAAAAATCTAAATAAATATTCAATTTTTGAAAAAAATCATCAGTTATTAAGAGGCTTTCAATCTCTTCGGATCTCTTTCTCCTGAATGGAGGGTGAGCTATTGAAGACTTTTTCTTCAGATGCTCTCTTTATAGAGATTTCTTAATAGACTCAAATTCAAGTCAAATTATTTTTACATGGGCCTTCCTCATTCCACTTTGTGAGTGAAGGAAGTGAGCTCCTTAATTAATTCCTTGTTTTGAACCCAAGTTTATTTGATTGTCTGACAATCATGATAGTTTTTACAAATTTATAGGATATCTAATTAATTAGCACTTTTTGCTTATTGTTTTAATTACTTTTCTGCAAACGTAAAAAGACAAATCTTGCTGATGCTCAAACAAATATATTTATATATATATATATATATCAAATATATTGATTTATACTTATTTATTTGATACCCTTGTAATAAAGAAAATCACCTATAATTAATGATCTCATCCTGTAAACTAGTGGTTTATCGAATAGTCCTATGTAAACCTACAGACTATTCACATTTATAAAAAATTGCATCCACATTTGACAACTTCTAAAGGTTGAAATTTGCACCCACTTATACGTATTTTTAGATATTCGATCCATCAATCGACACTAAGCATTTTATTATGATAAATATTGTAGTACAATCTAGAAAATGTGTATTTTAATTTTGACAATAAAAGTAAATTGCAAATCGATTATAACAAGTCTATTTTGAAAATGCATTCTTTTTGAAGTTGTAAAATTAGACTTACTTATTCTATCATACTCGTATTAGCCAATATACAAAGCATTTGAAGGAAAATGAGAAAATTATAATTAGCCTTTAGATATTATCAATTGTTTTTCATTTTAATTGTAGTTTACTGCTACGTTACTAACATATTTAATGAATCCTCTCCAAGAAAAAAGGATATAAAGGTCAAACTGGTGTTTCATGAAGGTTTTAATGACTACTAAATTCACAATGCATTTCAAGATATTACTTACTATCAGATTTCTGGGAATTTTCTACATAAATAATGTTGGAGAACAAAAAAATATAAATATAATTTGAGCAAATTTACACTATAAAAACAATCAAATCAATGAGTCAATCTATAAAATGTTTTATAAGCCTACGTATTTTTGCAACATAAAAAAACATGAACTTTCAGTAATGGATCAATTGAAGAATACAAAAGGATTTTGTAAATCACTTTTTTCCATGTAGAAAACAAGAGAAAATAAAACTTACTATTAGTGGCTGCTCTTCAAGGAAATTAAGATTGGGTTTCACAGATAAGAGGGAATAAAATTATCACAAATTAAATGATAAAAAAAGATATTTAATTTAGGACATGAGACACTCAGTCAATGTACCATCGGTGTCAATATTTAACTCTAGTAATCTTGGGCAAAGGATGAGGTTTTTCCTATTAAGGAGTACAAAATAAGAAACATGACGTTTTTCCCAGAAACTCAATCTTTTCCTTCAAGGATTTTAATGGAAAGTTATATTGATCAAGACTTGTATTTAGATTTAAATTCGAATATTCCATGGAAAAAGTCTTATATCAATTAGAAGGTAGCTTTGAATTGTTGAAAATATCACAATTAAATGATTCTACGGCAAACCTTAATCATAATTGTATAAGGAATGAAGAAAAGTATAAATCTTATACATATTCCATATCTCAAGGCTTCAATCTTCTATCTATAAGTGATGAAGAAATAGAATGATCGGATTTATAATTTCAGGAGAATGATGTCTTCATGATGTAACTCAAACATATTCATTATACATAGTGATACATCAGGTTATATAAAGTAATTAAATAAATAATATATACATTAGAATATATACACACAAATAAATAAACTTCATCTATTTACAACAAGTCCTATCACTGACCTTAGCACATTCCAGATCATACCAGCACATCATAACCAAGGAACCAAATACAGAATAAGTATTCAAGGGGACAACAACCCCTCTAGCACAGACCCTGAGGAAATCAGAGATGTGACTTAATCTATAATTATTCTAACACTGGTACTAATCCAGGGTTCATCGATTAATAAGGCTACTGGCTCAGAAATCATATTATTTAATATATTCTTAACAATGACATTATTGACCATAATCCTTTTGAGATTTCACTTCTTATCCACTCCTGATTATAGTTGAAACTCTTCATAGATTATTCCATGACTTTCTTTTCAATGGACAAAGTTCTATTCACACCAAGGATCTCAACTCATTTTGACTAAAAGGCATAATTGAACAAGGTGCTTTAGGGAATAGAAAATGTATTTGAGTATCCTCTAGTTGGTCCAAATCCTTAAGTACATATATTTCTTCATTAAACACAGATCTAATTAAGTAATTATTCAGGGGATTTCATAGAGTCTTTACAATGACATTATTGACCATAATCCTCATGAGATTTCCCTTCCAAATGACTCTTGAATATAGTTGAAATTTTACCTCTTAACCAACCACTCCTCCAAAAAGTCAACTATTAGTTTATTCAGTTATCCTAGCTGATATATTGTGGTCTTTGATAATGTAGCAATGTTCATTATCACCTATAATTGCAACAACATCAGGAAAACGATTCTGATTATTGTGGTTCAGGGTGAGTTTTGTAGGTACTTTTATTTTATTTTGTTTAGAGAGGCTACTAAGAGGCCTTGAAGCTGGTTGTGGTGATGGATTCTTACTGACTGGGTGTTGGGACAGATTTGTCAATTGGGATGATTTATGAGACTGTTTTGCTCACTTTTATTATGACGTGTACTATCAAGTCACTAAATACATTACTTTAAATTATCCACACTTTTGTTTGTTGGAAAAGAGACTGAGCAGTCCAGACCTCCAAACGCATAACGTGCATAGTTGTCTTCTACTGGAATGTATTTGAACAATATTTTCCAGCTCCTTATACTCTCCAAGATTAGCTGATTCACTACCCGAAGTTCCTGGCGTCTGCAGCAATTGTTGTATACATATACTATCTTAGAGTAGATACATCTTTTCACGACGTTCTCATACTCATTATGATTAGGAACCAGGGCTCGCCCAATCCTAATTGACACAAATTTCGAGATTGTCTTACTCTCTTTCAGTATAACCTCTTTAATCAGGTCACTACCATACTTTAAACGCTGTTTTATTGTGAAAGATGGCATCTTTGGTGAAAAGACTGAACAGTCCTAGACCTACAAATACACACCGTGCATAGTTGTACTATACCGGAGTGTCTTTAAATAGCCCTGTCTAGCTCTCTAAGATTTTTTCAATCATTTCATTTCAATATACAACTTAATGTAAGAGTGAATCTCTTACCACAATATATCTCTGTAAATTATACAGCCTGTATTTAGTCAGGTTGGAGAGCCCTTTTTTGATAAACTGAGCACATCTACTTTGTTCTGGTGTGCCGGTCAATATTTAATCCCAAGATATATATATGTATGTATCTGAGAATTTTATAGGCGTCAGGGTCTTATAATGTATGGTAAGGGAAGAAGAGGGATCCACTATAAACGTCCCAGCACCTTTTGTGATGCTGGTGAAAATACATTTCCCAGGATTCATATTTCTAAACTGTTTTAGTAAGATTACTAAGGTTGTTGGAAATTAAGACCGTATCATCGACATATAGCAAAGCTGGTATATGGAATGATTTGATTTGAAATGGGCATTGTACTTTAGAATCAATTAGGCCAGCAATAACCCAGTCCATCACAAAATTGAAAAGGAGACCCGACAATAGGTCCCCCCCCCCTGTAAAATGCCTTTTACAGGCCAATGGGATTGTGTTGTGAAATACGCTATCAAACACCTTAGCCATATCAAGGAACGCCACAGCAACAGGCTGCTTGTTCCTTTATGATACAATAAATCAAGGACACTTTTCCGGATAACTTTGTTTTCACTACAACTATCCACATCACGGCACCCCTTCTGACAAATGTCTATATTAATACTTGAAAACCTTTAATTCATTACCTTGTGATAAGCCCTTGTGAAATCAGGTAATACCGTATTAGGACGATAGTCCCCCATTCTTTCGGGATATCAACTTTAGGGATAAAACCTATCATCAAAAACTCTGGCATATCTGTTGTACACTTTTGTATTAGTATTAGTTACTCATGACTTTTTAAAATAATTTATTTTCGAATTTTGCCATTGTATCCATGTTAATGCAGGTACCAGATGATGGTAAAGATCATTTTATTGCGTACAGAGAAATTATTCTTTGACACAAAAAGAGTTTAAGCTGCAATTGAATTTCTTGAATATTTTAAGTATTTTTTTTTGGTATGGAATTTGAAATCAAGATCTTTTTACCTTTATATTGGTTTATGAAGTCGGTGGCTCCTCACTGGAATGATACACAGATGAAATTAATGAAAAGTAATTAAGTTTTATCCTCGTTTTGCTTGCTCAAATGAAGGATTTTGTTTCATCATGCCGAGTTTGCAATTGAATCAAGCCTTCTTTTTTCATAAAAATCTCCAAAACATATAATTCAAAGACCATTTCATCGTCCCAACTTAGACTTCAATAGACCTGCATTGAGGAATAGAGATACTTTTTAGTGCCTGCAGACAAAATACCGCAGGTTACCTTTCGCTGTTTGATGAAGGTATACATAGTTCAACCCTGTCCAACTGTAAATGCTCTTACAACAACTTCTCATTATTTGGGACTCCCTATTATATTCAAGAGTAAGGAATTTAGATTTCATTTTGTCACACCATATCACCATACTGGTATTAGTTGAGCTGAAAGATTTGTTGAGACAGTATGAAGAACAATAGTTTTATTGTTGTGGTCTAAAGGGATGCCAAAATTTAAATGGATACATCTTTTTGACGGTGTCCTTTACTCTATTAGATCTCGCATTTTTGTTGTTACAAATTTTGGAATCTAAAGAAGTATTCCATCGTAAATTTGTGATGAACAAAATGAATCCTCTTGTAGAAAGAGTGGAAATTGGTGAGCTCTACCCAGGTTATATGTATGCTGAATTCCCTGGATGTAGAATAGATACTACGTCAATATGTGATTTATTTCCTTATGTAAGTGATAAAAATAAACGTCCATTAATATAATTAACAAATCATCAAAGCGAAATGAATCCTAACACTACGACGATTGTTCAACAAGAACAAATGATGAAAGTAATTTTAACCAGCCTTCGAGAGAGAAATTTTTTTCCAGAAAGACTAGTATGTAATGAAAGATTTTTGCTTAATAAAGTCTTATTCGAAGGTTGATAAACGAATATGAATAATCGAATCTTTACACAAATTTGAGATTTGATGTTTCACATTGCAATTCATTTGAGTCCTTCAATCTTTCTCATCACAAAGATCCTGATCATGAATTATTTATGTTAAGTAATTAATTATGTCGACTATTAAATACTTAAATTAAGTAATCCATTCCTTGATGTGTCAACATTCTTCTAATTTTTAAATAATAAAAAAAATTAACTGTTTCTTAAGGATCAAAATTTGAACTTATAGTGATATTCAAATTAACTATTATGAGATCATTAATTATTTGGCTAAAAAGGAAAGTTCTATATAGGTTAGATGTTACCATAATTCAAAATAATAATAAGAAAATTATATCAGTTGAAATTACAAAGTATCTGTATCGAAAATCATTGCAAATTTCATTGATAACACACGTCAACAAATTTAAAGTGTCATAAATTCAAGGGGTGAAAGTATAATAAAAGTTATTCAATTTTACACACTTATTTCAAATCTGTAATTTTTTTTCTCGCGAAATGGGACTCTACTTTTTGAGCTAATTAGACCCATTAATTTAAATCTATATAGAAGGATACTCATTTTGTGCATTGACCTAAAGGAACTCCTGGGGGAATAGGCGGCGGGAGTAGGCAAAAAAGTCAGCCAAATAGTTTTGCCAAGGCCACTCCAGCGATTCCTTAAAAGAAAACCACATCCCCCATCCAAGGCCAATCGCTTTTTCGTATTAAAAAAAGAGAGATTGTGTGACCTTCAATGTTTTCTCAACATCTAGCTTAAGTCAATCACCAATGACTGTTAAAAAAAAACCACTTTTCCGCACTATAATGCATGAGCAGTACATGTTTTATTGGCATTTAAATTATTTTAAGTACTAGCCCAGTCTCTTTCCGTTCCAAAGCTCTAAAAAACCTTCCTAAAGGGAGTGTGCAAGAAATAATGGATGGAAAAAAGGAATGGAATCGATAGAAATTATTGATGGAAGTATCCGTCGAAAAGAAGAATAAAAAGCGTAAAACAATGGCTGAAACTACAAACAAGTCAAAGAAATTAATAACGAACTCGTTAAAGGCACAGAGGGCACATTTTGCCATTAAAATTAAAGGCAGAGAAAGCCACTGGGCGATCATATTCGCTGAATGAGTTGTTGACTTGACTCATCATTTTTTTAAATTAAAGGAGAATACGCAAAGAAATATAGAAATGTTAAATATTGTTGAAAAAATAAAAGAAAATACTTTCTCTTATTTAGCTTAATAAATAATCTTAATGATTAAAAGAGTGGATAAGAATTTTTTTAATTACGTATGGATTAAGGACATATAATATTACTAAAAAAATGAACTCAATATTCTTCTGACAAATAACGTTAGTAAAAAATTTAATATGCACTATGCACAAGGCAACAAAAAATTACCATAAAAGCAATAAAATGATAATAATATAGAAAATATATGGAGAGTACACCTAAATCAAAACGAATTAAGAAATTATTAAACAAAAAATAAGTAAATAAAACGTCTGATTGTTTTAGTTATTATCTTCCCGAAAACAATAAGGAAAAGAAGAATGTGGACGACGTCGACAATACTTTGTATAAAATAATAATAAAGGAGGAGAAGAAACACTAGTGACTGATAATATTAAGAATTACGGGCCAGGCCTGTGCTTAATGAAATATACATATATACCAAAGAGAGTAAATTATCACTAAAAAGATAATTAATCTCAACCAAAACCAAACTTTGAACTACTTTTAAGTAAAATAAATGAGTGAGCACTCAGTCACAATCAGAAATATAAATAATGCAATTTAATAAAATCAACAGAAGCAGTAAAAGAATAATTATACTCAAGAAAGGCTCCAAATAATGGTAAATACGATCAATAAAGAAGAGAAGTACATATTATGCTCCAGGAGTGAGCAAGAAATAATGTATACAGATGTGAGATGAGACAGAAACAACGAAAATTATTGTGGAATTTCTACTAGCGGAAAATGAAGAGGGCATGAAAAAAAGTTTTTCTGAGAAAGAATATATACACTGATCAACAGTTAAAAGTCATAGAGCAGAAGGAGAAAGAAATTAATGTAGATGTGAAATTTCTTGAAGCCGTCAAAGATATTCAAAGGGTTCTTTTGTTTGTTAATTCTCTACCTCGTATTTTTCAATTCCACATCGAGATATTTTTTCACATCTCTTTGTATGTGCATGTACATTTCGTTAGACAACGTTTTTTCTTGTGTATGTTGCACTGTCCATGCTGCAGTCTAGAACGAAATTCCTGGTGGCCTTGGTGTAATAGGTATTCCGTATTTGACACATATGTTAGTACAACAGAGCTCCTTAATTAGCACTGAAACAAATTATTGCTACAGCATAGACCGAAATTAGCAAATTTATTACTACCCTATTATGTGAGTATTAAAAATATAAATGAAAAAGTAAAATAGGCTGTACAGTTTATTCATAATAAAGTTAATAAGCTCAATAAAGATTTAGGCTACTATTATATTCCTAGACGGGAATTAAGAGTCTCTGTTGACTCTTTTATCGAAGTAATTGTTCGTGTTTTCAGAGACAGGGGGAAGGTTGTTTATTTTACCCATTCACTTTTTATTGCAGAGTTCTAACAGAAAGATAGAAAAAGGATTCAGATCATTAATTAAAACATGACTACCCTGCAATTAATATTAAAAATGAGTTACAATATATAAATATAAGTTTTTTAAATTTAAATCCTGTGTTGATTTAAATTTACAATGTATTCCAATTTTTATTTTTATTTGGGTTTTTAATATTACAAAGACACATAAGGACAAAAATTTCATGGATGAAGAGGTTGCGCGAAAGTGAATACATCTTTACAAAAGTGCCCTCTTGCTTGGTGTAGTAAACTTGAAACTAGGGTTTTCATCAAATTAATGAAATGATGATCAAGTTTTAAACGAAATTCCGTATGATTTTTACCCCAAGAAAAACAAAAAACAATAAATTAATTATTTATACAAAGATCATCCTAATCTTATATTTATAAATGTGTAATAATTTTCACTTTGAATACTCATATGAGTAGTAATATAAGTACGTAACAAAATCCTCATCCTTGGAATTATTTTCTAAATATTTTACTATATATAATCTCCTCCCAAGGTATGAAATTGACAACCCCTGCTGTTCATATAGCCTCAACATAGTGATTTAAAGTTATTCATATATCTTATGAATATCTATTCCAATTGTAAGTTTTATTTTATTGTCTAAGAAAATATAAAAATCAGACATACCACATAAAAGTTATTTGATAATAAATGAATCCTCAAAGGTAATATGTTTTGTTTCAAAACTTATAATACGAATATTTTTATTAATATTTACTTCATACTTAAATTTCAATCTGGTTTAACCTTTACCAACAAATTATACCAAATATAATCTAAACTGTAACAAGCATATAACAATATATAATTTAAACTTTTACGTACGTAGAATAAAATACAAAAAGCCTTTATAGACAGGTAATATATCAAATAATGGGATATGTTTTCAGGAATACAAGGAGTGTATTGTTGGAGCAAAACACTTGACATCATCTGCAAATAATAGCAATCAACTACTCAAATAATATAGATAAACGCTTTATTTATTTTATTAGGTGACATAAACAAACATTGATAAAATGTTACTGATGAATGCATTCTCAAACCAAATTCTATATATCACCCCAAAACCGTGATATCGTTGAATAATATTATTTGAAGACAAATTTGGAGATCCTTTATATATACGACAACACAAATTGACATCCTCTATCATAGATCAGATAAATAAGAGGAGTTTAACGATTATTTAAATATGTTGCAACGACACAACAAGCTGTTCAATATTGAATTTAGAGGATTAATTTCATAGGTATGAAATAATGTATGTATAAATATCGGGACTCCCAGTGATAGACAGTGTTTATTCAAAACTATAACAAGGAGAATAATCTCGAAAGAATGACTCCTTAATTCAATTCAACAGGCTTACAAGTACTGGAGATCCATAAAAATATTGATTCACAGGAGTAGGAGCCTTCTTTCATGATCCGATCAGTAAAATAAAATTTTGTTTTCCATTGATGATTCAATATTCCAGTGACAAAATAAACTCTGAAATAATTAATTGTAATCTACAATCCAAAAGAAAGAAAACGTTGATAGACACTTATTGAGACAGAATTGTTGGATTGTAAATTCTATAAAGAAGAATACTCTTCAAACAGAGACACTTGGTTAGATTCAAATTGGCCGAGAGATGCTTGAAATCTGTTGTGAAATGAATTGATGTAAGGAAGTAGCTTCAACTTCCTTATTTGAACCCCATCAATTGGCTTCTTCTATGATAATGGAGAAATTCCACAACCAAAATATACTGTAAAATGTTGAATATGGAGTAAAAATGACATTAGCAAGGAAGCATAGATGAATAAACAACTGGATGGAATATTTTGACTCTAAAATGTAAGCAGAACACTCTTTCAACAATTACTCCTGAACTCGTTTCGAGAAAACTGGAGATATTTGAATCCATAGTAATTGATATGAATCTTATCGGAAGATGATAAGTCAATCCTTAGGGGCAGAAGGTTGATATAATTTCTGAAACTATATTTAAATTGATGTTAACATACTTATTTATAATGAATTGAAAATTTTACCTCGTATGCAAGGATGTTTTTTCTAGGAAGACCAACATTTGAAGAATATGTATATAAAAAGAGATCCTGATGCGATTTTTCAAAATGGTTTACGGTTCATAGACTTTAGAATCTTATAAGGTTTCAAGATAAATACTCAGCAAGTCTATTGATCTATGAACAAAGCACAAGGTCTCCTATATCAACTCATGTTCTTACAATGTAGAATCCTTTGACGAGTATACTTTAGCATATACAAGATGTCCTAAGTAATTGCAAAAGATACTATGATTTGTGCAGATTTCTTACAAACGAAGAGAGTTTGAATTACAGGATCTAAAGAATAAGTAGTTGAATAAGATTGAAATCTTAGCATCGAGAAAACAGATTGAACCAAATTCGTTTTGAAGAATGGAAGAGGGTATTGGAAAGACAGAATATGACGATCTTCGAGGGAACATTGGCATGGGGACGTGAACCTAGAGCTGCGAAGGCTGACCACTTAAACGTTCCTGTCGATTTTCTTATTATTATTTTCCTTTTATTTATGTTAGCTCCATTATAAGAAATTGAATAAAAAGGAACCAAAAAAACTCGGTTCGTATAAATGATGATGGTGATGCTTTTGATGTATCTCCTTTATCCTTTCTGCGATTTCATGGGTGACTGCCGTTGATCGGCAATGGCAAGCCTTAATACCCCAATCCTTTTGAATCCTTGCTTTAGCGTCAGTTCAACACTCTACTCCATGTTATAGCTTGTGGTAGTCTTTGAGTTAATATTTGACCTTGTTTTTACTAACCACTCAGCAGGCCTATAACTTTAATCTTTTTATCTTTGGTTAAGGACGATTTTAATCATGAGTTGAGTCGGTGTTAATGGCCCATTCCGTTGCTCTTCATTTGATGGGAATGTTGATTCCCTCGACTTCTGCAGTAAGTCCTACGATATTGAAGTGAGCCCCATTCTCCTCTTTCTTAACGTAATTGATCTTCACCTTATCGTCACACGTTTTATTCAGGTAGTTAAGTTGATATAAGCCCCTGTCTGCCATTCCATACGCTGACAACACCCCTTTGGAGTTTCCCTTCTCCTTGGAATATCTTCATCCACTACTTTAGATTTATTATACATTATTTAGTCTCAGAAGCAACAAATGTGTCATAATAATATTATTATGAGTCATAAGTAAAAAATAAATAAATATATCAATAAATTATGAGACGGGTTCCTAAAAACCCTGTTCGAACTAAGAACAAATCATAATTAATTATAACTAATTAATAATTATTATTATTCATACCAACTTCAAAAAATTAATAATTTTAATTTTATAAGTTATAACAAAAACAATGAAAAAGTAAAATTATATGAATATTACAAATATTTTTTTACATCTCAAAATCAGATATATATACTTTTTTAATACTTAGCATCATATTAATACACAGTCGTAATTTACATAAACTCATTGTTCGAGAAAAAGGGACTTTTACATCTGTCCCCTATCTCATCAAATTATAAATTGTAAAGGGTATAAAGTAAGGTTTCGTTTTTCCTCATTTTTCAGCTTTAAAAAAGGAATACTCAAGTTCAAAAAAGCTGATACATAATTTTTATAAATTGTATTTTTATGAGGTGAAAAATGACTTTGAATACATTTAAGCCAAAATTACTCTAAAAACTATACTTGTGAGCGTCAAACTGAGATCAGTTTTGGATTTGGGCTTAAAGATAAATTGCATACAAATATTAAGTCAAGTGATAATTTTTCATCCTACAATTGTTCCCTTGGCCGATTTTAGATCTTAAAAACATAGTATTCATTAGAAAATGGAATCTCTACGACTTTTTGTTAATATCAATTTTAGCAAGTTTTTTTTTTTTTTTTTTTTTATAGAGGTTGTAACATACCAACCGATTTTCAGAACTTTTTCATCATTGATTTTAGAAAAGAAAGTTCTCCAACTAAGTAAGTATTTTACTTATGTTATAGACAACAACCGATCATAATGAACATGACACCTTGTTCTCACAACTGTGGTTAGTACTTGCTCAATAGCAATCAATTAAAATAAATTTAACTCTCTTTCTTTATTTTAGAAGACACAAGCCCTCCCATTTGCCGATAAAAAGCGGCTGATGAGATTATTCGTTGCCTTTGAAGCCTCCTGGAGGATTGCCAAGGTGGATGTTATTAAATATTTATTCAAAGATATAATGGACCCTAAAAAAGAAGAAATTCGGAAGGTTCTTATTGATTTTTTAACTTAAAACATAATAAATATGAATAAAAAGCCTTCCCTTTACAAGACTCTTAGTATTATTTAAAAGAAGAATATAATATATACATACAAAGTTAATTATGATTCAATGTTTTAATTATCTCTTGAAAGACATTTTAATGATATGCAGTACTGCTGTGAATTATTTCAAAGGAAAGGGATTTTTCTTGCTCATTTCAGTTGATCTTTACACTTAATGAAGGATGTACTAAGTGATTATCTCCTATATTATCTGAAAAACAAAGCACAATTTTTATTTATTAATAATATAATTGAATTTAATATTACTTATACTAGTAGATATCATCACATTCGTCATTAAGGCTTTATGTACTGTATTATAAAACACATTACTGTCCATATTTCTCTTGAGATTTTGCATCATGAAGTCCACTGAGTTGAAACTTTCTTCTACTTTGTACACATCCCTCAACTCATTTACGACAAGTCTAAATAGGAGTCTCATAACATTCGTCATTAAAGATTTATCTACTGATGATTCACGTGAATTGAAATTAGAAATTAAGCAAATCTTTCCTTTAGGCAAAGAATTGACCCTTTTCATCTTCAGCAATTGTTTTTTTTAAGAGCGTGGGGAAACCATTTGAAAAGAAAAAAAAAATCGGAAATTGATAAATGACTAGGATAAAAAGATGTTACGAGTTACTTATGACTTATGAGTCATATTATGTCTTATGTGTTGCATAGAATCAAAGGAAAAAAACTTTCATGAATTGAAAGATTGAGCGAAAATAAACACATTATAGGAAAAACGCCCTCTAGTGTGTTACAAAAACTAGGGATTTCATAAAATTTCCGAAATAATAGTCCAGTTTTAAAGAAAATTTCTGATGATTCATTAATTTTTTTAATTAATATTATCTACAACCCAGCTATGAAATAATGGGCAACCCCTGTTGATAATACACAGTCTCAACACAGAGATTTGAAATTATTGATTTCTTAAGAATATCTTTTTAATGTATATAAGTTTTATTTTATTGTCAAAGAAAATATAAAAATCAGAAAATACCACATAATATAAATGGCAGAAAGAAAGTGTTTGGATAATTAATCTATAGAAGTAACGAGTTTTGTTTAAAAGCTTATGATGCAAATATTTTCATCAGTTTTTACTTCATAGTTAAATTTTGATTAATCGTTATTAACAAATTATACTCTATTATTATAAAGTTATTATTATAATTATTTGAAATTACATTTTAATACAGAAATTATAACTTGAAAAACTTCAGTCATAAAATCAATTTAAAAAAACATTTATTTTAAAATTAGTTTGAGATATATGTACACAATAACAATTAATACCAACTTAATCAAATTATACGCATAAACTTCATATAATATACAATAGGTACAGGGACACATAAAGATGAAAAGAGAAATTGGAGAAAAACACACTTCACGTAGTAAATTAGTATAAACAATATTCCATCTACACTTTTATGTAGCTAGAAGAAAATACGAATGAGTCATTCTAGACAGGGAAACATAGAAATTTAAAGTGATGAGATGGCTTGATTTCAAGTATAGGAGATTGCTTTTCAAACAAAGACACTTAATGTCGTTCACAGATGACGATAATCATCACCTCAAATATAATATTATAGATAAAATGATTTTATACTATTTTATGCAACATAAAGGAACCGACATGATATGACGCCAAAGTGATAAAGGGAAGTGCTCTTCAAACACAAATACATGAAGTCGTTCAAAGATGATGAAAAACCTCTGCTTAAATAATATAGATAAAATGATTTCATACTATTTTATGCAACATAAATGAACATACATGCTAAGGTGTCAAAATGATGAATGAATTCTGGAAACAAAGTCTATATCTCACCAATAAACAGTGATTTTGTCTAATAGAATATGTCAGACAAGTCTGAAGATCCTTCAAGTCAATGAAAATACAAACTTGGGAGTATTTGAGATCAGTCCCCTGGAAAATAAAATAGCACTGAAGAAGAAAATTCACAAAGCAAATGCAGAGTGGATCCCCAGCAACCCTTGAAAGACTTAGCTTGTAAAAATCTGGACTTGAATCCCCTTGGAGTATCCCAACCGCGTGCCATAGACATAATCGTTTCAGCATCGTAAAGACGGATTACTTCCATCTATGTCAAAGGAAATAAAAGATGCAAAAAGACTGAAAAAATATATAAATAAATCTGTATTGTATAACGAAAGAAAAATAAGCAATTCCTAATGACTATAGCACAAACAAAGAACACAACAATGGCAGATATTTTAACATACAAAATTAACTCAATAGCGTCTTATTGGAGAGAGAAAAAAATATTCGGTTATTTAAAAGTAATCAGGTTCCCGGACCTAGTCACTCAAACTGATACTAGGACTATCAACTGTAACTCAATATCTAAACTAGTTTCTCCATCCCATATTGCTTTCTCAGCGAAGGCTTGAGTTTGGTCGTTGCGCCCATCAAAGTCTTTGAACTCAGCGACGGTTCGTCTAGATGACCAGGAAAACTTGGTAATGGTTGACTTCCTAGGGCATAGAACGAGGGTCTATGGTATATATGAACCAAACCAAGACAGAGCAGGGTTCTTCTCTGAATTAATCAATCATGATTCAACGAGATTGAACACCACTGTAACTGGAGACTTTAATGTAATACGAAATCCCAAGCGTGACTTTATGTGAAATACAGGCTTGGTCAACAAGAAGAACAGTCTTGATCTAGAGAACATAATAAGATGCAGGATTGATGTTGTAGCCGGATGGTCCAGCAATGACATTCAAAGGAGTAGTTTTTAGCCTTTAAGGCTATTCTTGAATTGTTTGCAGACTTTAAGCTACTTCTCAGTTTTATATCTGATCACTGCCCAATTATTGCAAAATTCTGTCTTCCACGAAGAATCAATAAGCGCTTTTGGAAAATGATCGTTTCTCGTCTCCAATATCCTGCAACTAAAGAAAAGATTAGCAGTATCATAAATAACTGTACACATATAATGAACTTGAGAGTAAATTCTCTATTCTATACTCTAGAGAAAATTGAAACATTATCAAAGGAACTTTACAAAAAAGTAGTATATGAAAAAACCAAAGAAAGGAGGGAAGTCATGGAGAGGCTCATTTCCAGGGATAAGTCTGTCAAAAACTAATAAGAATAAAGTCAAAACTCATAGAGAATTTAAAGGGGAAAAGATCATCCAAATACATGGAGAGATTCCAAATAAATTCTAGTCCTCTGACGGCCCAGCGAGACAATAATGGAAACATCTCAAACGACCCTGGAATCCTCGGTAATGAAGCAACTATCTTTTATTTGCAGCTGTATTCATGCCAGAAATGTCAAAAACAAGAACAGTGTTATTTTTTGATGTAATTGAGAAATCAAAGAGATAACTCCTGGACAATCCGGAGTCGTTAGTATGCCACAATACACGATCCTCAGAATCTTCAATAGAAGAGATACAAAGCCCTGTAAGTATTGAAGAAATTAAACATTTTATCATTAATGAAAAAAAAAGATAAAAATACAAGTCTTCTGGTCCATCTGGCTTACCTTTTGAATTTTACCAATGTTATGTAACGGAGCTTGCTCCAGTTCTTCAAAGGATATTTAATGATGTATTTAAAAAAAGGACACGCTCCATCTTTCATAAATAAGGGAATTCTGAAATTAATTCACAAAACAGGAAAATATAAGTTTGACATAAGAAGCATAAGACAAGGAGATATCCTCGCTTCGACGCTGTTTATAATTGCAATCAGCACATTGAGAAACACTAAGGAATCAAATGGGAAAATAACTGGTCTAAGAAGGTATGGTGATCTTAAATACCTTCTATACACAAACGATCTGATGGTATTCATGATAAGAAACTCTACTTCGGGCAAAGAATCAATAAATGAGCTCTTAGCAAGCCTATAGTCGTTCGATGATCGGTCTGGACTTTCACTGAGAGTCACCAAATCCATAGTCGTCTGATCGGCCAAGCTTCTAGTTGTTCACATATCACTGAGGAAGGAATACAACCTACGAGAAAATGAAAAAGAGCATTTTAGATAACTCAAAAGAAAAGGTAATAGTTTCAAAGATTCAACCTCAACCTCCTTGATAAGATTGGAGTGTGGAATACAAGTATACTTTCTAAAACTATTCACTTATTCAAATTGCTTAACGAACATGGAGGTCCTGTGGCGATCATTAAACTTCTCATGGCTTAAACGTCGTAGGTTTAGCGAAGACTTTTGGGCAAAAACCCTAAAATACAATTTCTATAAAGTTACAAGTTACTTGTTTGAAATGAGAATCGCAATCGGCCCCTCAAAACTCTTTTGTAACATTAATGTTGAATCCTTATATTGGAGAACATGGTCTCTTCATGGAAGTCCACATTGCTTAGTATTCTCACACTCCTTATATGTGATGAACCCTTGAATTTCTACATCCAAATACAAAGTAGAGACGAATTTCTTCAAGAGAGCTAATCTATAGCTCTTGATCGGAGGATGGTAAAAAATAAAATGAACATTTATCAACCAGCAATGTCTCTGAAACTTCTGGTCAATAGACTCATGGAGTGCCTACAAGAAACAAACAATGATTATATTAGAACTTGTCGAATAAAATTATGAAGAGCCCATACACTACCTCACAACATAAATGGTTAAGATACAGACTGGCAACATTTAGTCTTTTTATTGATAAATCTAATATCAACAAGGACGATAGAAAATGCTCTTTTTTAGACCTTTGGAGGAGACGTCCTTCCCCCTCATTTACAAATATGATGTAGACAATCCCCTAGGACTGAAAGTGAAAAATATAATGATGGTAGCACTTAAACCTCTATCTCGAAGACACATTAAAGCCGACTCCATTCTAACAAAAGTTATCGCGATGATTTACTCTGCCAGAACAAATGGAGGCAATGAAAGTCTTTTTTTTGTTGCTATTAGCTATACCCTACACTTCAGATATAGACATGAAGTCTGCTTTTGGTGTCGCCTGAATTTGAGCACTTGCATGTGAATGTAGGCCCATAACAAATGCTACTTTCACGAAGTCGACCTTCGAACCTTTCCCTAGGAGGCCAAAAAGGATCTTGATTCGGCTTAAATAGAAGCCCCTTTGAATTCGTAAGACACAAAAGTATTCAAGGATAATGCTTTGAGAAGCTCCTTTTCCATTCGCCCCTCTTTGAGTCGTCTTGGATCTTGAAGTTGGTCCTTGGTCCAAGGAAAAGAGGAATCCCTTTGAAGAGGTCCTCCAGCAGCAGCTCAAGGACATCTTCATTAGGATGGTCGTTCTAGGATAGCTCTCATATCTTGATCCTTAAATGATAATTTAAATCTACATTAATTAATGATTGTATCTTGAATCTATGAAGTAATAACAATGTGTCACATAATTATTGTTATGACTCATAATTCAAAAATAAATAAATAAATAAATTATGAGACGGGTTCCTTGAAGCCCTGTTCGAACTAAGAACGAATCATAAATTCTATTAATTAAAAGCAAAAAATAATAATTCCAATTACATAAGTTACGTCAAAAACAATGAAAAAGTCAATTTATACATACATTACAAAATAAGACTCTTCCAAAAAGTTACTTTCACACCAAAAAATGAATCATTGCTCAATATATCTAAGTAGTCCATGGAGTCGTGCTCTCTGTATCTCCAGAAATTCATTGAGAAATGAATTGATCTGATGGGTCCATGTTCAATGTTCACACACATACTTATTTAAAGTGCATAAGACATAAGATGGCTCATTCCAACCCCAGCTCTGCAATCTCATAGACTCTTTAAATATTTATTACTTCTGGTGTTTAATTCCTTATACAGGATATATTTCAATCGTTTACTGAGAACATTTTTGCAAACACCAAAATTGGGTTGATATGAACAAAGTATTATTTATTATTATTTTAAATACAACACTTTCAAATGAATACAACTATTTCACCAAGATCATCTACACACTATTCAACTATTTTGTCAGTAATTGAAAGTTAGAAAACAGAAGGATGATCTAATCTCAGAATCCAATACAGTCATAGAGACTACCGATTCTAACCTTATGGTTTTGAAGATAACTAGAGTTTCGTTCTTGCAAATAAAACTCACAAATACCACAAATTTACTAAAATACTTTATATTATATCTATTGGTTTAAAAAAGAAAGATTCTTGCTCATTTAGACTTGCAATGATATTATGTCATTGTAGACATAATTTATTCATTATGCACTGTACATTTATTTTTTCTCCTTTATTGTCACTAAGAATACATTTTAAAGATTTTAATCAACTAAAAAAGGTAACACGCAATATATCCTTATGTTTTTGGATGATAATGAAAGAAGATGAATAACTTTCAAATGATAAAAATATATAATTTTTCAAATTGTACGTTTATTTACACTATAAATGCAAAACTTAGAAGATAAGATCTTCAAAAAAAAATAAAATTCAATGCTCATTTCATTAGTAGATTAGTACTCTTATAGATATACATACAGTAAGTTACAGGAATATATATCACATGAACTTATAGTAACACAAACAAAAATTGCAAACTGAAAAATAGGGATTCCATCAAATTGCAGTTTTGTACGAAATTCCTTGTGATGATTGTACCCATAAAAATAAGAAACAATAAATTAAACATTTATCAAAAAATCATCTTTGTAATATACTATATATAATATTTATAAATTATAATAATCATGACAAAAAGCATAGTTAGCACCATAAAACAATCATTACATTAATTTTACCACAGTTATTTCATTTAAAGCTAGTTTTTATTTGGACAAGTAAGCCTTCAGTTTCATCAGATTGGTAAACTTGAGTTATTAGGTCCATATCATTATATACATACATATATGTATACGATTTTAATAAGCACGGATCTCATCATTTTCTTGTACCAGGGATTTCATAAATTATTGACCATAATTCTCTTGAGATCTCACTTCCCAATGACTCCTGAATAAAGTTGAAATTATCTTTCCATATGTATTCTCGTGTTTGCATTTCAATATTTAGAGAAAGAAGTTTCAACATTTTTATTGTGTGTACGCCTCTTAAAATAAGTAATTTACTAAGAATTTTGACATTTTGACAGTTATATTGAAGTCATTACTATTGATAGATCTCAAATATTCAGACAATCATGTCTACTCGTGGATTTAATTCCAGAGGATGAATTTCATTTGTTCTATTAGATTTTGAACATACCATTGAGCGAGTTTTCTTATTTTTGAAGATGTTTCATGCCAAATATTATGCAAGAACTTTAACTGGATCCATCAAAATGTAAGAAGATAACAATTACTGCAAACAATTAATTATATATAATCATAGAATTGTTGCTGTTGTTTTTTCAGCCCTTAATTTTTATATATTTGAATTTTTGTATCTAATTCAATCGTAATTTTATCTTTGAAAGAAAAGAATAATTTTTTCCACAATGACTAAGATTTTCAAAATGATATTTTTACTACAAAAAATGGGTAGAAATATGTAAAAAATATCAATAATCATACATTTTCCTTTCAATGCTTATGACTTCTTTAAATGAAATAACCCATATGATAAGGGAAAATATAAATATTTTACATACAGTCATTTTTTTTTCTAATAATTTATCAAGGGATACTTTAATAAAGGTAAAAGTAATTAAGGAACCAAATATAAAGAAAAGGTTGCATGATATAGTTGCAGCTTTTGTGTAAGTCAAATACACATGTGTTGCATTTGATTAGACAAATGAAATAAATTGTTATACATAAATATATATATATATATACATATATGATATTACGTATTATATCAATTTTAGGTTATGGTCAAAATGCTGCCTACTAAATCGTTCTATAAAAATCTTTTTTCATACTGATAGGCACTTATTTGTCATTATTAAACGCAAATCAGAAAACGACCTTTAGAGAGGAAAAACCGCTTTTAAATCCAGGAGTATTAAATTGTAGACCAGCAGCAATCTTACATAAAGGATAAAGTTTAGAAAATTTATCATTAAAGGAACATAGAAACTCAGGAAAATCCTTTCAAGTGTTAGGAGTTTCTGTTCCATCAGCTATCCTCGAAATAAACGTCCAATTTGTCTTAATCCATCCTTAATGTCAACAAACCCAAATATCAGATGTTCATAAAGATATTTTTGACGAAATGAAATTAAAGCTGTATTATTTCCATGGCATTGAATGTACACTTTGAAAAAATGGTAGAAAGGAGTAGAATTATATTCAATGTTTATTTAACATCTACTTGGGTTCTCTGACCTAGATTTGACATGACAAAAACTATGTTTTAAAGTACTTTGAGTCAATCTCTTTTTTTGTATGTTCCTATTGTGAATGGCATTACATTTATTGCTTCGCTGTCTTTTATATTTCATTGTTTGTGCTAAATGTTTTTTCCTCAAGTAGTAAGGAGTAATGATTATTGACTACATATTTAACAAATAAAAAAATTATATACAGATTCCAAACAACTAAAAACACCCCTCATTAAGTACAGCTATAATGATTGCACTTATAAGGTGAGTGTTTAAGTGTCTCTTTATAAAGATATTAATTAATGTTTAGGATATAAAAACAGGGTTCAGGAAAATTCATTGACATTAATTCATCGATAGTTAAATTCATCTATCATCAATTCATAGATCGATAAATTTGTCGACTATCAATTCATAGATTTGTATATTCATCGACTTTTTTCTCCCTAAATTAAGATTTGCACCACCTTTTTACGTAAAATAAGAGGTTTTTTTCCTTCCTTTTTCTTTTACCTCTCATTTCTCGCACCTTTCTTTGTTTTGCCCTTCATAAGGATCCTTTGCCCTGCATAAAGGACGTCCTTTCTTTCATTTTTATTTGCAGTTTTTGAATTCCTTTCTACTTAGTATTGCCCCAATAAGCCAAGTTTAAAAACTTTTCACGACTTTACACCACCTTCTGCCACTGTCTTTCTCATTCCGACCCTCCAAAGCCAGCTACCCTGACAACACCTCGCGAACGAGGGGTAGAAATTTACTTTACTCCTTTTTATTGGCCCCGGGCCCAATAAAAACTCGTAAAAAATTGAATTCCGAAAAAACCTCAATTTTCCTTACAAAAAAGGGTCATTTGTATATGAATTTCCCTTTAAAGTAATAAAAAAACCCTCCTTTTTCGTAGCAAAACCAATTAGAAGAGAAATATAAATGAAAATTGTGTTACCCTGGCTAAAAAATAACACCAAAATCGTATTAGACTAGCCTTTTCTCTATGAAGGATTGATTTTTTTTCAAAAATTTCAAAGCCAAAAAGACACAAAAGATCAATACAGATCAGGTGTAAAAGAAAGAAGGCCAATCCGACCTTTTTTTAAGGGAGCTATCTCAATTTAAATATGGAGAGATTACCCCCTTCCATCCCCAATGAATACTTTCAACAGTCTATATAGAGTAAATTCGTGTAATACCTATTGCTGCCTCTGGTCAGATGCTCTAGTAGCTTTTAATTTTAAAATTTTATTTAATAAGTGAGACGGTTCAAATTACTATCAAGATATGCTCATTTGCTTTCAAAAGGGCAAGGTTATTAACTCCGAACTATAGTGCAACAGTTAAAAGATGGATTTATTACACAAAATTAGGATTCGATAGAAACCCCAGTCATAAAAAAAAATTCAATTTGAAAAAAAAATGTTATTTTTTACTCGGTTATTAACATTTTTTTCCCTCTTTTTTTTTAAAGTTGAAGGAAAGTGATGCGTAAAAGGAGAGTTTTTTTTTGCTGCGTCTGCTACGAGTGAAAACTATTGTTTTGGAGGAGAGTGTTGAACGGGCAGTATTTAAAATAAAATAAAGCTGGATCAAGACGTACTGCTTTTAAGTGCGGAAAAATGGGGTTTTTTTTCAAAAGTAATTGGTGATTAACTGAACCAAGGAAACAAATAACAACAATTATCATGATAAAATTCTATGTTGATAATTTTAATGTAATTGTAAAATAAATTTTTTTCGAAGGCTGTTATCACGTACATACGGGAAAATAAAATATATGATTGAATATATCTTTTTCATCATTAGGTAAATTTCTACATCTCAATGTGGTAAAAGTAATAAGGGAAATTTTAATTACCTTATGAAACTTAGTATAATAGAGTCTATACAGATATAGTAGTAACTAACAGATATATTAATGAACAATTTGCAATTCATTCAGTTTCTAGTCTGGTACTGGCATCGTATAAGTAGTTTAAAAGTACTATATTAGTTGTGCCAAATCTTTTAAATGAGGAACAGACAGATTTTTCTTGAAATTATTGATTTTATTCCTCAAGGACTCAACTTTTTTCGTTTCTGGATAAAAATCCTATTGACAGATATTGCTTATAAACATTTCTTAAGGAATTCAAATGAAATTTTGATAATTTAGAAGAAAAATAAGAAACTTAATTTAATTTTGGCTCAAGAAAACAAGTTTTATACATAAGTTGAACTTTCGAGTCATAAGATTCGTTATGTTTTTATATTGTTTAAGTCTTTTAGCAAAAAATTTCAGTTATGGGATCTACTTGAGGGTTTTTGGACATTCATTTCAAATCTATCTTGGATATTCTTACTTGTGACAAATTGTTGAATTTGGTACTAAATTTACGCTTGTACTTCTTTTCAGGATCATCATGTCACAACATCCAACAATAATCTCCCATTATGCTTGCATTCCAAGACCCTTCATACATTGTTTTCATTTTTTTATTATCTTGATGAAAATGTTCTCCCAGTTTATCACTAACAGCTTCTAAATTGAAAGGGAAATGATCTATATGTGAATGTAGAAAATGTATCTTGAGACACATCCGACATGTTCATCCAATATGAGTGATATAAAAGTATCATTTTCAAACTTAAAGTACAAATAACTTTATGAGTCACTGTCTGTGTTAATAGATAGGAGTCTGCTTAGAAATCAACAACAACAAAAATTTTAGACTACATTTCAACAAAAGCAAAGATACGTAATTTTTTTCTTTCTAATACAATTGCATTGAATACCCGTAAATTAAAATGCATTTGGAAAATATTGTAAATTAATTTTTAAAACTTTAAAACAAATACCATTGGTGGCAGCGGTATGAAGCCTAAAAACAACCTCTGAAAAATATTATCTACCAACATGTATGGAAACTAACTCATTCAAATGGGTCTACATCTACTGAAGATTCCTGACGAGGGAATGGTTACAGCTATAAACAAACAAATAATCACAGCCTACATACATGAAAACAATAATCTACAAAGTAGAAGGTACTTAAAAAAGGGAAAGTGTCAAACCCAAAAAAGAGGAAATAGGTAATTGGAACGAATACGGCAGTAAGCACCTGCCGTACCAGAAGAAAAATATATTTTGCAAATAATGCAAACCATGGAGTAATTATCTGATCGAACACTGACGTTTATTTTGTGTGTTGTTCTCCTTTGAAGGTTAAAATGATCATAAATGTGATTTGGTTCAAGAAGTCCTTTCTTTTTATCTCTCTTTTTTTCTTATTTGACTTGATAATAATAAGTTAGAGAAGATGAAATCTTTAAGGTTTCCCATTTTTATTCATAATAAAAAATTAATTAACAAGCAAATTTAACATTTCTTGTTATTTCTTCCGAAATGACTAGAAAAATTGTCTATTCAAAAACAAGTTTCCCCAAGTAATTTCATTTCCTTTAATTTTACACTTTTTGATTTTAATTTCCAATTAAATTAGCTACTTTGGTCCGCCCAAATCCACGTAAAATACTAAAAATATATCGTTTATGGCTGTAAATGTTTGTTCCATCCTCTCCGATGCACGTTGCTTCCCTTATTTTTGTACAAACACAGACTTCACAACCTTCAACTTCATTCTCAATATCTCATATTGCATACTGGGCCTATAGAAATATTGTTTAGCTAACAATTTTGACTTTTTCATTCCTAGATGTGCTGAAGGATGTACATATATAGTTGAAAGAACCATACAAATAGATTTTTTTTAACATGAATTCTAATATTACATATTACTTTTCTCAACGCTCATATACACTGTACAATCAATTACTTGTGATTGACCGTATATATTGAGATAAGTTTTAAAATCTTAAGATAGTTAATTTTTATGATTTAAACGAATTTATTCAACCTTTTCATTATTAACTAGTGATCACATAGTAAAATTGACACATATATATCTACACTGTTTTTTATGAAAAATAACCTGCGTAAAACCTTAAATGCGTTCAGTATATGGCCCACAAATAGACTCCTCGGATTCGTTGATGACAATTTCATCTAAGGATGTACATTCATACAAACACTGAGTAGATTTCTGAACTTTGCTCTGGACTGAGAAGGCCCATCTTAGGACGTGTAAAAAAAATAATACGCCTATGATCAATTGGTTAGGACAAGAAATAGGGGGAGGATATGTTGTTCCGGATAATAGGTTAATTGGTGCTGTTCATATCAGCAGATTAACTGTGACGTTTTGAGGGTTCTCAATACGGTGAAAAACATAAACGTCCCGAAAATCTCAAGTATGACGAAGGGTCTTATCAGGAATTTGATGATCATCAGAAATCGGATTCTATCAAAATTGGAGATTTACAATAACCATAGTGAAAGAATCTCATAAATGGAGGAATCCAGGGAAATATCTTAAATTTTCAAATATTTAATACTAATTATAGTTTTAGTTGGCGATTAAAGCATTTGCCAACTCTTTGTTGGACGATAGATTGAGAACTCCATAGAGCCAATGTCAACTCTGATGAACAGAAGTTTTGTCCTTAGATCCATTTTCAACTCATCGTAGAAACAAAAAATTTTTGAGATGTCCATAAAGGTACCTTTTGCACTTCAACACTTAAAAACAAACTGATTAAATTCCTGCTATGAATGTTTGAGTTAATCCAAAGTGCTTCATCAATACTTATCACGTGACTAATAAAGTATCTTGAATTTAGTGTAAGAGTCTTCTCAAAGAATAAAGATGAATTCTTAAGTTTTCAAAGCAAATTATCTTGTCATCTAAGAGTGTATTCTAACACTTCTTCTCTTTCTTAAATTAAAGTTACGTAACTGCAGGGGTTTTCTCATTTTCCTTGCTTCAGTTAATCACGAATGACTTTTGAAAAAACCCCACTTTTCCGCATTTCAAAGCATTAGCAGTACGTCTTGATCCAGCTTTATTTTCTTTTAAATACTGCTTCAGTAAATTCACAAACCGTTTAACACTCTCCTTCCTCTGAATAGCTCTCACTCATAGCAGACGCAGCAAAAAAAAAAAACTCTTCTTTTACGTACCACTTTCTTTCAACTTAAAAAAAAAATATATATATAGGTTATACTGGATTCATAGGTCTAACCATTGCCTTCAATGGTTCCTTAATACTTAAAATTCCAATACTTTGATACGGCCTACATTGGAGAAGTCCTTAGATAAAATACCAAAAATCTATTCATTAACTCTTCTAGTTTAAGTTCATTACTCCTCAAGTAATTATTTTTACAAACTCTACCACTAACATATCATTAATTTCTTTTTTAATTTTCTCCACTTCACTAGCTATTCTTTTTTTCTTCTAATTACTATTTGAGTTCTTCAGATAGAGCAAGAACTTTCTCCATCCAAATTGATGCAATAATATGTATATTCATGACTTTGTGCAGATTGCTTCGATCTTAGAATAGTTCTTGATTTTCATCGAGAGTCTATTCGCCAAGGTTCTACTCCCATAGACGAAATTACCAATGATAATTGACTATATCCTCGCCTCAACAAAATCGAAAATTAAAATAATACATGAGTAGAATTTCATAAGCGAACTAAATTCTGTTGCCAGTCCTTTTGATCAGTCCTAGATTCACGTAAGACCTTCATATACTAACATATAGTGATAAGGATGGATAATCGATATTTATATACATATATATTTATAGTATGGTCACTCTCATTAATTGAACCTTTAATTAAATGAGAATAACAAAATTAATTATTCAACTAATTATATGCGATCAGTATCAAAGAATAAAATGAACGACAAATGCAAATCATCTTCTAAGAGTATTTTTTAACACTTTTTCCTTATCTTAATTAAAAGTTGTGTGACTGCAGAGGTTTTCTCATTTTCCTTGCTTCAGTTAATCACCAATGACTTTTGAAAAAAAAAAACCACTTTTCCCCACTTAAAAGCAGTACGTCTTGATCCAGCTTGATTTGCTTTTAAATACTGCCGCAGTAAATTCACAAACCGTTCAACACTCTCCTCCCTCTGAATAGCTCTCACTCATAGCAGACGCAGGAAAAAACTCTTCTTTTACGCACCACTTTCTTTCAACTTACCTACCATCTTATTTTACTTTCATTTTGATTTGACCTTTTTTTGGCTATTTTGTTTCAATTTGAAATGTTATAACTACTTATCAGATGCCAGTTTAAGACTTAGAACTGAAAGATTTGCAAAATTTTTATTAATCTGCCTGTTAGTTATTACTACAGCTGTATAGATTCTAGTGTACCAGGATCCATACGGTAATTAAGAACACTATAACAATTCCGTAGTTTAAGTTAATAAATTTTCAATATTTTATACCTACATATTTATTTGAGCTGAGGACACAGGCTCAAATGTCCCCTATAGTTAAGGCACTGTATCAGCACAAAATTGCAAACAAAAATATGTCTCTCAATAACAAAAATGAATAAATTAATTGAAAGTAAAAAACTAATTATATTATGAATATGTACATATATTTATATGCAATTTTTATTCTTTGTTAGATATATTTACTGAACATTTACATATGCATAATAAGATTAAGATAATAAATCCAACAAAAAATATGTAGAATATTGTTTTGATGCACGACTTATTTGAGCCCGTATTTGATTTTGTATTCGAACAAGGACGATTGAAATAATCATGTTGTAAATGAAATTTATCAAAAACTTGTAATTTCCGAATTTTAATTTGCAAACTATGGGTTGATTGACACTTTAACAACATATACTCATTGATTTATTTTAGAATTCAAAGATCTACCTTATCTTATAACTAGGGTTTCTATCAAATCTAATTTGGTGTAATAAATCCATCTTTCAACTGTTAATAATAACGGCTGCGTTATTCCTAAGAGAGAATAACAAGAAAGGTCAAATCACTTAACTAATATTTTGACTAGTTAAAATAATGTATTGAATGCAGAAAAACAGAGAAATCACATTGAACAAATTACTCTTAGCTGGTTGAAATTTATTACATTAAATAACCAAGCTAATTTTACACTCTTACATCTTCTTGATTTACTTAAGAGAGAACAGTAACCAATTTCATTGAGAATACATCCTTAAAAGACTATCAAAAGGAGCAATGGATTATTATATTCTCTATTAAATAATAGTTTACGACTTACTAGTCAAAAATATATAACTTCAATCTGGAAATGATTTTGAGTTTATTTCTTTCCATCTACTTATTCTTTCATCTATATTTTTAAATCCTAAGTAATTATTGTCCTGTTAAAGAGCCACTTAAACACTCACTCACAATTATTAGATCTGTACTTAATGACGGATGTTTTTAGTTGTTGGAATTGGTGAATAATTTTTCATTTGCCCAATATTTAGCACTAACAATGAAATATGGAAGACAGCAAAACAATAAATGTAATGCCATTCGCAATAGGAACATACAAAAAGAGAGATTTACTCGAAGTACTTTAAAAAATAGTTTTTGCCATGTCAACTCTTGGTCAGAGAACCCAAGTAGATATTAAAGAAACTTTGAATATCATTCTACTCCTTCCTACCATTGATACAATGTCCGTTATGATTTGGATAAATGTTTTTTCTAAGTGTACATGTAATGTCATGGAAATTGTTGGATACGGATACGACAGTAAGTGAGAGTAAGGTTGGTTTACATCTGACTTTATTATTCTCCCTCTTGAGCTTTATATAGTTACAACATTCAGGTAATACATAGTTACAAATGGTTACGAGTACGTGTACTTGAGCGTGTTCTTGAATATAGTTGTTTGTCACTTTATCAGTAATCATTTGTCAATGACACATCTTAAATATGTGTGGATCTTTAGAAGGGCAGATTGGTAAGTAGAATGTGTAGCCAACAGAACTAATACAGCTTTAATTTCATTTCATCAAAAATTTCTTTATGAACATTTGATATTAGGGTTTGTTCAAGTTTTTGGATTAAATATAGAGGACATTAAGGATGAATTAAGACAAATTAGATGTTTATTTCGAGGATAACTGATGGAACAGAAACTCTTAAGACTTGAACGGATTTTTCTGAGTTTCTATATTCCTTTAATAATATATATTCTAAACTTCATCCTTTAGACAAGATTGCTGCTGGTCCACAGTTTAGTACTCTTCGATTTTTTAAGCCGTGTTCCGCTCTAAAGCTCATCTAAACTGATTTGTGTTTGATAATGACAAATAAGTGCTTATCAGTATGGAAAACGAGCCAGCAAAAGTACTTGATTTGGGCTTTTTTATATAAGGATTTACTAGCCAGCATTTTGACCATAACTTAATATTGATATAATATCATTTTGGTGCTTCATACGTAATATCATATATATTATGTATACATATAAGCCATCATCGTTTGATTATAGACATTTTTGACATGTTTTACCAATTTTTTGCTGTACAGGACAAGATAAAGAACTTATAAATATCTTTTTGAATATCTTAGTCATTGTGAAAAAAATTATTTTTTTTCGTTGAAGGTAAAAATTACGGTTGAATTAGATACATAAATTCAAAGCTTGAAAAAAACAACAACAATCCTAAAATTATTTATGTATATTCAAGTGTCTGCAGTCATTGCTATCTTCTTACATTTCGATGGATCCAGTTAAAGTTCTGGGTTAAAAATTTGGCATGAAACATCTTTCAAAATAAGAAAACTCGCTCAATAGTAGACATGATTGTCTGAATATTTGAGATTGATCAATAGTAATGACTTCAATATAACTTTCAAAATGTCAAAACTCTTAGTAAATTACTTATTTGAAGAGGCGTACATACAATAAAAATCTTGAAACTTCTTTCTCTAAATATTGGAATGCATACACAAGAATACATACCAAGAATTTAGTAGTAATATAATCCTGCTAGGAGTCGAATGGAAAAGTCTTACTTATATGTACATTTAGATATCAAACTTCTTCGTTATATTGAATTAACAAGTATGGTTTATCATGATAAAGAAGTAGGCTATTTCTAGGTAACTAAATGAATATATATGCAGGATCTTATCTACAAATAGGTTTTCTTAAACCTCCACATAGTCAAATTTGTAATATATATATATGACTTATAACAAAAGAAGAAAATTAAAAATTATAATTTGTAGTTTTCATGTATAAAGGCTATGATTATTTGTTTATAGCTGTAACCATTCCCTTGTCAGGGATCTTCAGTAGATTTAGACCCATTTGAATGAGTTAGTTTCCATACGTGTTGGAAGATAATATTTTTTAGAGGTTGTTTTTAGGTTCCATACCGCTACCACCATTGTTATTGGTTTTAAAGTTTTAAAAATGAACATATAATATTTTTCAAATGCAATCATATGTTATTTGTTTTATTTTATAATTCCTTTTTATATTAGTGATTTAATCCATTTGTTTCATAAATTATTATCATTGATTTAAAACGGGATAAAAGTTAAAAGCAAATACTTTAAACGACATCAGTATCCTTGTTAGTTCTTAACTATTGGATGCATTTTAATTTACAGGTCTTCAATCCAATTTTATTAAAAGAAAAAGTTTACGTATCTTTGTTTTTTCGGGATGTAGTCTAGAATTTTTGTTTGTTTATTTCCTTTGCAGACTCATATCTATCAACACAGACAGTGATTCATAAAGTTATGTGTACTTTAAGTTTAAAAAGGACAATTATATATCATTCATATGGAAATAAAGTATTTCAGTCTTGTACATATTAATTTTCAGGCAAGACTGTTTTCTAAATGCAGAAAAAAAACCTCAGTAACGTTCTGAAACGATGTCATTATGTCTCAAAGTGTTTCCTTAAAAAATATTGACACATCATTAGATTAAAGAAGCGTCTCAATGCTTGATTATTGTAATCGTAAGTACAGTGTTGTGTCTCCTGCAGCAATTGAATATTTTTGGCTTGTGGCAATTCACCAAGCTATTGTATTATAATGTGAGAAAATAGTCTTTGACCAAATTAATTCTTTCCTTTCAATGTTATATTTACTAGTATGGATAAGATCAACAATTGCTGAAGCTGTCCCTTGGCTCATAGCTAGTATAATTCAAAAATATCAAATTCCCTTAGAATTATAAAACATTACTATAATTTCATTACATTAATTCATCAATTTTCGCTTTAATTGTATTATTTTGAAATTTGAAATAATCGCTCAACATTTTCTGATAAATTTCCTTTGTTTCTTTATTAATCATTTCATGATTAATGTTAACTATGATAAAAAAAGATAATAACTAAAAAGAAAATATTATAATATTATATAAATTTTATCAATTTTATCATCAACAGGGGGGGGGATTTTCATAAAGCTGGAAAATTCAACAATTTTTCACAAGTAAGAATTTCTGAGATAGATTTAGAATGGACATCCAAAAATACTCAAACAGACCCAAGAACTATAATGTTTTGTTAAAAAACTTATAAAAGCCATATAAAAACAGAACAAATCTCATGACTTGAGAGTTTAACCTCATGTATAAAACTTTTTAAGTTTCTTATTTCTCTTAATTCCTTAAGAAATGTTTATGATCAATATCTGTTAATAGGATTTTTATTCAGAGGTGTAGAAGAATTGACTCCTTGAAGAATAAATGCAAGAATTTCTGGAAAAATGTATTCTTATTCTTCCTATTGTGGATGTTCCACGAGGTCAGAAGATCCATTCATCTTAATGTTTACCAGAAAAGATCCATCCAAATCATCAATAAATCAAAACAATCAAACCAACAATTTCTTTTACTCCCTTCATTCATGAAAGGGCTCTTAGACCCCCATCTTCATAATGTATTACACTAAATAAATCAAACACAAAATGATACCCATTATGAGAAAATTTGGGTTTATTTCTACAAGTATACTTAGTATGCATTAAGCCAATAAAGGAAAGATCAAACTAAATTCTTTCTCATAATGTGGTACCAAATTATTGGCTCCAAAATGATCCATTTTGTTATTTAAGGCTTGCTTACTAAGTAACTATCATGACATAAAACGCAACATAGAGCTTATATTCAAAACATATAATATTTAGAATATTCATTTATTTTAAAAATAAATTGAAACTATTTCACTTTAAACATGCATACACCTATTAAAGTTCGTTGTCAACGGAAGTAATTAAAATATTCATAATATTTGTATGGAATTAATTCATTTTTAATATCAAATGCACTACGATGTGACGTTAATTCTTAAAAGAATATTTATGTCAATGAATTCAAATAACAGATTACAAAAATATCCACAAATAGGTATAAGCTATTATTATCACATTTCGTATAGAAATCTTAATTCTTTAACTAAATTTTACAATTTAGAACATTGTATAAACTTCATGTTTATCTTTGAAAATTTGATAAATGTAAAATTCTTCCGAGTATGAATATATAGACTCTCTTATTTATCAAATAGGTTTTAAAATTATTTGGGAAATGCAGTCTATATATATTGTTTTCCAAGGATCCCAATTACATACATGCCTATTGAAGTTTATTTGTACACTTAATGCTGAGCATTATTGACATATATTTTATAACACTTATCACTAAAAATGCTTGAATACTGCCTAGTACTATTACTTTGAAAGTCATTTACTTTTATTTAATTCTACATAATCCACATACCTAGTTCATACAACTTTTGTTACTTCATGAAGTTAAAAGATTATTGTTTACAATCCATTTTGTTTACGATAAATTAGATGTTAGATAAGTTGGAAACTCGGAGAAAAATATCTAGCCAATGGAAAAGTATTAGGTAAGTCATCTTTAGAAGCTCCAACTTTGAGCTCTGTACTCATTACATATAACCCCCCCTCTCTATCTCTTTGGAAGTATGGACCTCTTCCATATAGAAAAAGATTAAGTGTAAGAATTAAAATACTTGGTGCGATTAGGTTACCTTGTCGACATCCTCTGTTCATTTCAAAGCTATTTTTATAGCTGACCTAGATTATGTGGTGATTGCAATACCCCACTGCCACCATTCGGAATAAATTATCCCCAATGCCATACCTCGCTGCTTAGAATAATGTGATCATATGAGATACTGTCGAATACTTTTTTAAAATCAACTGCCATGGCTGACAGGAATTTTCCCCTCATGTCTTCACTCCCTATCGAATTTCACGTACAACGTCTTCGCTAAATCTTCCCTGTTCAAAACCTTTTTAAGATTTATGAGCAATATAAGGCAGGAATTTATGCATTCTCTTTGCCAAAATACCATTTTAGATTTTATGGGTTGTATTCAACATAGTCAAAGGTCTTAGGTGATTGATGATACGAGGATCTTGGCCAATTTTTGATATTAGCTATTCAAATCTCCCATCCAACATGGTTTTATATAGAAGTGGTGCTAACTTCGGTGTTTATTTTGCATTAAATTAATACGGAAAACCGTCTGGACCGGATGACTTTTTGTTTTGTTTTTTGTTAGTTTTTATTACTCAAAGATTTTCTCACATGTTCTTCATTAAACTTATACCCTCTATGGTGATTGGAAGAGTAAAAGAGTTTATAAGATTATGTATCTAAATTATTTCCCTTCCAAGACTAGTCTAATCCCGTAGGATTACAGCACGGAGTTCATATAGTTCCGAGCAGGGGAGTAGCCAGCTGTCGATCAGCTGCACCATTTAGGTTTTCTATGTTACGTTCCTTCCCATTTATCTTTGATTCTAACGGTTCCAAGTTCGAGACGAGTTCAAGTCCAATAAAAAGTGTCTCAAGTACTCAATTTTACATTTATGTTATTTAACATGCTGATCGGAGTCACAATTGGATGGGTAAAAAATATTAACTTATAAGATGTTGATAATGTCTGAGCGCTTGGAGTAGTTAGTTTGTGATTATTTTACTGAGCTCACTAATTCTTTGGTTATTTTCCACGTCCAATCACAATGGTTATTGAATTTGAAGTTAAGATAAATAATTACTTCTGAAATAAATAAAAGGAAATGTGGGAACAACAAACAAACATGCAAAAATATACTTTAGCCAGTCGCTTTGTGAAAATACAATCAAATGAAAATTCATACAAGAAAAAATTCCTAAGTAACTATCATTTTGTTTCCAGGGATTTGATAATCATCAGAAATTGGATCCCATCAAAATTGGAGATTGACAATAGCCATAGTGAAAGGATTTCATACATGGAGGAATCCAGGGAAATATTTTAAATACATCAAGTATATTTAGACTTCTCAAAGAATAAAGATGAATTACTGAGCTTTTAATGCTAATCATCTAGTCATCTAAGAGTATCTTCTAACACTTTTTCTCTTCCATAATTAAAAGTTGCGTAACTGCAGGGTTTTTCTAATTTTCCTTGCTTCAGTTAATCACGAATTACTTTGAAAAAAAAACCACTTTTCCGCACATAAAAGAAGTACGTCTTTATTCAGTTTTATTTTATTTTAAATACTGCCCCAGTAAATTCATAGACCGTTCAACATTCTCCTTCCTCTGAATAGCTCTCACTCATAGCCGACGCAGCAAAAAAACTTTTCTTTTACGCACTACTTCCTTTCAACTTTGAAAAAAAAAGAGAAATTAAATGTTATACCGGGCTAAAAATATTATTTTTTTTTAAATTAAATTTTTTTCCTATAAAATTATTTTTTTTTGAAATTTTTAAAGTGTCAACCAACGCAAGAATACCATTTCTACAATCTTATTTTAATTTTATTTTGTTTCAATTTGAAAGTTGAAATGTTAAAACTATTTATTTGATGTCAGTTTAAAACTTAGATCTGAAAGATTTGCAATTTTTTCATAAATGTACTTGAAAGTTATTATTACAGCATTTATAGATTCTAGTGTACCAGGATCCATACGGTAATTAACAACATGAAAGAAAAGAGAATCCCAAGGAAATTACAAAAAAAATCAAATCACATAACTAATATTTTGACTAGTTAAATAAAGTGTATTATAGTATCATCGGATTTACTAATTAATATATTTATTTTTATGAACTTTGTACTGAATATTGTGTTTGCTATTGTTTTTGTTATCGGCTATTATGTGCAAGGATCGTATTACAATGTAGATTTATTATTTTAGATATTTATGATTTATGATGTAAAGGGGCTGGTTGAGTGTTAAGTAATAAGGTCATGACATCATGTGATATATCACTTGATGAGAAAGATCTAGAAAGAATAAGCAAGCTAGTACTCAACCCTAACCGTATAAATATCAAGCGCACTGTCCGCACCAGTATCAGTATTATTCGAACTTCAATTGGGGAATACAATTGTAAGGAACGGTACGTAAATATATGTGTTTGTATATAATACACAATGAGTCTTATTTACCCAAACTGATTAACAAATAAATCAAGGTAAGCCCCGATCCCATTTACACATGCTTGCGTAAGACATCTCCCTCGCAATTATATTCTTAGAAGGAATACTCTTTTAAATATCAACTCTCACAAAATTATTATAAACTTTATAAATTAACTTTGTAGTGGCTTTCCACGATTGCATTCGCTTGAATGAAAGGACACTACAGTATTAAATGCAGAAAAACAGAGAACTCACATTGAATAAAGTACACTTAGCTGGTTGACATTTATTACTTTAAATAACCAAGATAATTTTACACTCTTACATCTTCTTCTTAATCAATTTCATTGAGAATGCATTCGTAAAAGACTATCAAAAGAAGCAATGGATTATTATATTCTCTATAATAAACATTAGTTTACGACTTACTAGTCAAAAATATATAACTTCAATCTGGAAACGATATTGAGTTTATTTCCTCCCATCTACTTTTTCTTTCATTTATGTCTTTATAATCCTAAGTAGTTATTATCCTGTTAAAGAGACACATAAATACACACCTTAAAAGTACAATCATTAGAGCTGTACTTAATTAGGGAGGTTTTTAGTTGTTGGAAATTGTATATAATTTTTAATTTGCTAAATATGTAATAAATAATCACTGTTACTTACTACTTGAGGAAAAAACATTTAGCACTTATAATAAAATATGGTAGACAGCAAAGCAATGAATGTAATGCCATTCACAATAGCAACATACAAAAAGAGAGATTTGTATATATTTATTTTTGGTTTACAATTTGTTTCATTTTGTCATATTTACCAGTGCTCTTGGAATCTGTACAATCTCCATATGTTTTGTATCCACCCATTTCTTGTTATTTCTTCCAAAATGACTTGAAAAATAAACTGCACAAAAACCAGTTTACCCAAGTAGCTTCATTTCCTTTAATTTTACGATTCTGGATTTTAATTTCAAATTAAATTAGCTACTTCGGTCCCACTAAATCCACGTAGAATACTAAAAATCTCTCGTTTATGGCTGTAAATGTTTGTTCCATCTTCTCCGATGCACGTTGCTTCCCTTATTTTTGTACATACACAGACTTCACAACCTTCAACTTCATTCTCAATATGATCAATTGGTTAGGACACGAAATAGGGGGAGGATATGCTGTTCCAATAATAGGTTAATTGGTGCTGTTCGACAATGGCCCGTTCCTGTTACTAAAAAAGATTACCATTATTATTATGTGAGTCCTACTTTGTTAACGCTGTACTTGTTTTATTAACCAAAAATCTTGTATTACTTATAACTGCAAGTCTTAAGAATATGTAGTGCATGTAGTCCGAGTTAGGCTGTAACCTCCCTTCTCCGTCAATGTAGTTAAATTTGGCTCTAACATTAAAACAGTTTGAATGATAACATTAAATCAGTGATTTTTTTATCATTACTAAATTGAAACAATAAGAAAGGATGTGATTTAGTGATGTATCTTTCCTTTAAGACTTTTAGTGAACTCGAAACTAAATATGTACTTAAATTATATTAAAATATATATAACTCAAAATAAAATTAAGCCTTAAATGTATATGTTGTGAAGGATACCGAAACATGTATATGATATTGATTATTTCATCCTTAATTGCTGATTATGGAGATTAAAATGTTTAAAGTTATAACAAAAATTTCTAGATTAGTCAAATGCCATCTTTGTGACTTTGTGAAGAAGCCTTCATTCAGCAACAGGTTCAAAGTCGTAATCACGAGAAAATATAAATACAAATTTTAGTTGGTGATTAATGCATTTCCAATAAAGATGAGTTCCTAAGCTTTCAAAGCAAATTATCTTGTCATCTAAGAGTGTATTTGAACACTTTTTCTCTTCTTTTTCTTAATTAAAAGTTACGTGACTGCAGGGGTTTTCTCATTTTCCTTGCTTCAGTTAATCACTAATGACTTTTGAAAAAAACCCACTTTTACGCACTTAAAAGCATAAGCAGTACGTCTTTATCCAGTTTTATTTTCTTTTAAATACTGCCGCAGTAAATTCACAAACCGTTCAACCTTCTCCTTCCTCTGAATAGCTCTCACTCATAGCAGACGCAGCAAAAAAAACTCTTCTTTTACGCACCACTTTCTTTCAGCTTAATAATTACTTATTAACTTATTAATCTCCAAATCTTTTGCTGTTGCACCATTTGCTCCAGAAGAGACGTTAGTATTCCATTTATTTTTACCAATGGGAATTCCATTCTAACTTCTATCAATTCCACTTGATCTTCACACTCCAACCATTTCTTGTTATTTTTTCCGAAATAACTTGAAGAATTGACAACATTAAGACAAGTTTTCCAAGTAACTTCATTTCCCTTAATTGTCACACTTTTAAGTTTTAATTCCCAAATAAATTAGCTACTTCTTTATTCTTTTCCAGCAAAACATTTTTCCTGTCCTCTTCATTTTCCGCTTGTGGAAATTACCCAAGAGGTGTTGATTCCGCCTCTTCTCCATCCATTATTTCTCGCTCACTACTTTCAGTACTTGAGCCTAAATTGTTTCCTCTTAAGCTTCTTTGGGCGTGTTTTGCTATCAACCAACGCTGCTAACTCCTCAAATGCAGCACCTATTAATTTCTTTGACTTGTTTGTAGTTCCAGCTATTGTTTTATTGACGGATACTTGTATCCCGTTACATTAAGTGTATTTCCCTCGCTCTGGCTCTTTTTTTCTATTTCTTTTCCCCCTGCTCTTGTGCATCATCAAGCTTTTCTCCTTCCATATGACCTTCATCTGCTGTGTCTTTACTCTCCACCCCCTCTCATCCCCTTCTTTTGAGAGATCTTCTATATTTTTAGATAATAAAGGTATAGAAATCTATGGAATTGAATTATCAGCATTTGACTTGGAATTATCCAACGGATAGTCCGGAAATGCATATGTTTAATATGGAATAACTTGGGTGTCTATTACATTTTTCTTGATGTTCATCTTCTTCCGTTAACCTAGAGTTCGAAGGTTTATTCCTCGTATTTCCATAGAGAGGCGTATTAAAATGTATTATTCCGTATCATGGAAATATCTTTCCATGATACGACTCGTAATCTATCTTTTGCTACTTTTCTTTCAGTTTTAATTTCAATCATTTTATCTTTGATTACCTTTAAAACCTTAAATGAACCATTATCATAAATAGCTAATTTACGATTAGTATCTTTGTTGTTTCCACAAAAAGGCTTCATCACCAACATATATTACCTGCTAGACAATCTTCTTATAAAAAGCATTTCTGTTCTTCAATTGATTGTCGAACTGCTGTACTCTAACTTTTTCCAACGTATCAGCAACTGTAGTTACTAATTGATTAACTGATTGATGTGCATTTTGCATATTAGAATCTAATTGTACTGCAGGTATAACTGTATGTGTCCCAGTTACAAAGATACGGAGAATACCCTAACCTAGGTAATATCATGAACTTTACAGGACCTAAAGTTCCAACCAGGCATTTATGCCACTTCTTATCTGGGATATTTCTTGTATCATTAATGTTCTAATAGATTGACCAAGATCCTTGTTCAATTTTTCAACCGGGTTAGTATGAGGCTTATAAACCTGAGTTTCTATTTTAATAACTCCCAATTCGTCACATACCTATCTCATTAACTTAGGAATAAACTGTGAGCCCCTGTCGGTAACTATTTTTTATGCCCGTCCCATACCTTGGGAAGAATTCATTTAATAGTATTTATTTTACAAATGTTTTCAACCGTGGGCTCTTTTAAAGGGAACGCTTCAGGAAATTTTGTATAAGCATCAATGATCGTCAACAAATATTTCGGATCACTGGCATAGCCCATGTAGATCGGTCCCATCAAATCCATGTAGAATACTTAAATCTATCATTGATGGCTGTATATGTTTGTCCCATCCTCCTCGATGCACGTTGCATCCTTTCCTTTGCACAAACTCAGACTTCACAACCTTGAACTTCATCCTCAATATTTATATCCACATTGTTCATTTTTTTTTTGTTTTGGAACAGTATTTATAATATTATTACTTTCCTTTCCTTATCTATCATATACATTTTACCATCAATTACAATTTGGGATAAGTTTTATCATCTTGAGATAGTTTATCTATATGCTTAGTTTATGATTTAAACGAATTGATTCAACCTTTTCATTTTGAATTAGCGAACACCTAATAAATTTGACAAATTTATATTTACACTGTTCTTTATAAAAATTAACCTGTGTAAAACCTTATGTCGAATTGTTTATTTCATCCCCCTTATTACCTCAGCCATTTCATTTTCTATTACCTTGATCTATATTTTACCTGATCAAGTTCTTTCTGCTTACCCTGAGTTGTGACTGCAGCAACACTTTTAATGGGTATGCCAATGGCTTACATTACCTTGAAATCATAATCATTTTGCTCTTTCTTCCCAGAAGTATACTTTATTTCAAATTCGGATTCCATTAGCCGTTTTTCCATCTGTGTAATATTCTAGTAAGAGCCACCAATTACATAAACCATTGTAATGGTTGATGATTCGTCCTTATTTCAAATTTCCTACCCATTAAAAAATATTTAAAATGATTAACAAATTCAACTGTTGCTAACAACTCTTTTTTGTGTTATAGAATATTTTCTCTGACTGATAAAGGGATTTACTTTCAATCGTAATAATATGTTATTTACCATCATCTCCTACTTGTGTTATCACGGCTCCATTGGCAAAGTTCGAAGTATCTGCTTCCAATATAAACTCTTTTGAAAAGTCATGAATTTTCTATACAGTGTTTACTTCTAATTTCTCCTTCAATTTCTTGAATGGTTCTTCTCCTTTTTTAAGTTCATTGCCATTCTACATCTTTATCCAGAAGCTTTACAATTGGTTCGGATTTTTGTACGTACGATGTTTCGAATTTCTGATAATAAGAAGTCTTGTCTTAAAAGGTTTGGTAATCTTTTTTAATAACAGGAATGGGGCATTGTCGAACAGCAACAATTAACCTATTATCGGGAACAACATATCCTCCCCCTATTGACCAATTGATCATAGGCGTATTAATTTTTTTACACGTCCTAGCCCTAAGATGGGCCTTCTCAGCCCAGAGCAAAATTCAGCAAATCTACTCAGTTTTTGTATGAATGTACATCCTTATATGAAATTGTCATCAACGAATCCGAGGAGTCTATTTGTGAGCCGTATACCGAACGCATTAAACGTGCATATGTACCACACACATTCTTTGGTCCATAAGCATCCAAAGAAATTTATTAATGCCATACGGGGGAACAATTGTTAACTTGTCCTAATTCTCTTGTTCATAGGGACAGCAATGTAAGCTCCAGCCGTGCACATTGAAACAAAGAACTTATCTAAGGATCTGTTAACAATTCAATAGAATGTGCTATAGGATATGCATCAGATTTAGTAATACAATTTAAATCTCAATAATCCGCAGCAAATCTCCAGGTTCCGTCTTTCTTTTTTGCAAGAACCTAAGCTGATCCCACTCACTTATAGCCGATTCGATAATTCCTTCATCAATCCATTGTTTATAACTTTATTTCATAGCTGGATTCATAGGTCTAACCATTGCCTTCAATGGTTCCTTAATACTTAAAATTCCAATACTTTGATACGGCCTACATTGGAGAAGTCCTTAGATAAAATACCAAAAATCTATTCATTAACTCTTCTAGCTTAAGTTCATTACTCCTCAAGTAATTATTTTTACAAACTCTACCACTAACATATCATTAATTTCTTTTTTAATTTTCTCCACTTCACTAGCTATTCTTTTTTTCTTCTAATTACTATTTGAGTTCTTCAGATAGAGCAAGAACTTTCTCCATCCAAATTGATGCAATAATATGTATATTCATGACTTTGTGCAGATTGCTTCGATCTTAGAATAGTTCTTGATTTTCATCGAGAGTCTATTCGCCAAGGTTCTACTCCCATAGACGAAAATACCAATGATAATTGACTATACCCTCGCCTCAACAAAATCGAAAAATAAAATAATACATGAGTAGAATTTCATAAGCTAACTAAATTCTGTTGCCAGTCCTTTTGATCAGTCCTTGATTCACGTAAGACCTTCATATACTAACATATAGTGATAAGGATGGATAATCAATATTTATATACATATATATTTATAGTATGGTCACTCTCATTAATTAAACCTTTAATTAAATGAGAATAACAAAATTAATTATTCAACTAATTATATGCGATCAGTATCAAAGAATAAAATGAACGACAAATGCAAATCATCTTCTAAGAGTATTTTTTAACACTTTTTCCTTACCTTAATTAAAAGTTGTGTGACTGCAGAGGTTTTCTCATTTTCCTTGCTTCAGTTAATCACCAATGACTTTTGAAAAAAAAACCACTTTTCCCCTCTTAAAAGCAGTACGTCTTGATCCAGCTTGATTTGCTTTTAAATACTGCCGCAGTAAATTCACAAACCGTTCAACACTCTCCTCCCTCTGAATAGCTCTCACTCATAGCAGACGCAGCAAAAAAAAAACCTCTTCTTTTACGCACCACTTTCTTTCAACTTTGAAAAAAAAAAGAGAAATTTAATGTTATACCGGGCTAAAAAAAATAAATTTTTTTAAATGGATTTTTTTTCCTTTAAAATTCACTTTTTCGAAACTTTCATCGTACCAACCAACGTAGGAGTGCCATTTCTACCATCTCATTTAACTTTCATTTTGATCCGACATTATTTGGCCGTTTTATTTCAATTTGAATGTTGAAATGTTAAAACTATTTATCTGATACCAGTTTAAGACTTAGATCTGAAAAATTTGCAATTTTTTCATTAATGTACTTGTTTGTTATTACTACAGATGTATAGATTCTAGTGTACCAGGTTCCATACGGTAATTAAGATAATTCATTTTTCTAATTATATAATATTTAAAACTAAACATAAAAATTCACTCTGCCCTTGTACAAACACAGTGTAGTAACAAGACCTTTTTCTGATAAATCCAGGGAAAGGGGCTCTGAAATATGAATATTAAGGATAAGATTATTAGAACACTATAACAATTCCGTAGTTTTAATTTAATAAATTTTCAATATTTTATACCTACATATTTATTTGAGCTGAGGACACAGGCTCAAAATGTTCCCTATAGTTAAGGCACTGTATCAGCACAGCAGACAAAAGTATGTCTCAATAACAAGAAGGAATAGATTAATTGAAAGTAAAAGACCACTTATATTATGAATATGTATATTTATATGCAATTTTCATTCTTTGTTAGATATATTTATTGAACATTTACATATGCCTAATAAGAGTAAGACAATAACATCTCACGAAAAATTCTTTAAAATATTGTTTTGATACACGACTTATTCGAGTCCGAGTTAGTATTAGATTTCTAACTCTAACAAGGACGACTGAAATAATCATGTTGTTAATTAAATTTATCAAACACTCGTAATTTCCGAACTACAATGAGAAAACGTTTAATGGCAATTAAAAAATTAATAAACGATGAACAATTTAATAAATTCATTCATAAAGTAAGATTAAACAAATTATCTTATCGAGTTAGCATAAAATCCTTGATCGTTGATAATGGAGATGAATATTTTTAAAGATATAACGAAGATCCTAGATTAGTGAAATTACATCTAAATGAATTTAGACAGAAGCTTTGAGAAAGTTAAACATTATACAACACGTTTAAAGTCGTAATCACAAGATAAATATAGAGATTTATTCTAAAAACGTAATTGAAGACATTTCTGATATTTTTAATTGTATCCCTAACAATACAAAGACGCTTGTTTCCTTGAATGTTCAACTCGACTTCGTTTTAGTCAATTTCATGTTTCGTGCTATAAAAATCCGATCCTTCATAATACGGCATTTGAAAATAAAGAAGTGCTGTCCAAAATTGAGACGGAGATTTCGTCCTTAGAGCGATTGCTTACTCATAGTAGGAAACAAGGGATTTCGAGTAGTCCATAAAGGAAATGTCAAACACATTGATGTACGGAGAATTGAAATCCCTGTCGTAAATCCTAACATGTTCACGATTCATTCCAATAGGCATTTTATTGAAATAATTGATTGTTTGTCAACAGAATACTACACGTGTTACACAAGATCTTACTATCAAGTAGATGTTCTCCCATCAATAATAAAATAAAAAAGTACTGTACAAAGTGCCAATCCCAAGAAATCTCACGTGCAAGATTTTGCTTGAAATCTACATTCCTAATGATGTCATTGCTCTCATCTAACCTGTAGTATGGAGAATTAAACTGGCTCCTATCACCTCCCTCTTTTTTCGCAAGGAGAAAGTTCCATAATGAAAAGATTGATTGCTACGAATGACACGAGGACCTCATCGAAACTAAATACCACACTGCATGAAAGAAAAGAGAATCCCAACTGAGTTACAAAAAAAAATCACAGCTTAGAGAAAATTTGTTTTGGCAGGGTTTCTCACATGAGCACCGACCAGATTAAGATTATATAAATAAATTTTGTACATAAAATAGCAACAATTATTATTTTAATTGTATATTTAGGACTTGTATTTCCAAAAATGTAGAAATAAAAAATGCACAACAATCAACTTTGAAACTCTTACAAGAACCGTCAATTAGATCTTTTTAGATTTTGTGAATTGAAACGAGCAAAAACAATGGTTTAGAATAAGATGCATTTCTATCAGATTTAATAAGATTTAAAATAATTTCTAATAGATGTAAACTTGACGAATGCAATGAAGCACTAAAATAGGAAACGACAAATTACAATTAAAAGCTACTAGAGCATCTGACCAGAGGCAGCAATAGGTATACACGAATATATATACTGTTGAATGTATTCATTGGGGATAGAAGGGAGTAAAAAAGGTCAGATTGGCCTTCTTTCTTTTGCACCTGATCTTTCTTGATCTCTTGTGTTCTTTGGGCTTTAAAATTGCCAAAAAAAATAAATCCTTCATGGAGAAAAGACCAGTCTAACAAGATTTCAGTGTTATTTTTTCATTTAAATTTCCCTTCTAATTCATTTTGCTACGAAAAAGGAGAGTTTTTTTATTACTTTAAAGGGGAATTGATTGAGATTAGACAAATAGGAATTTATTCATGTACAATTGACCTTTTTTTGTAAGGAAAAGTGGATTTTTTTCGGAATTCAATTTTTGTAGGAGTTTTTATTGGGCCCGGGACCAATTTTTTTTAATTTTTTTATTTTAAAAAAAAATTCTGTGTCTTTCCCAAGGTGTTGTCAGGGTGGCTGGCCTTGACCTTGGAGGGTTGGAATGAGGAAGACAGTGGCAGAAGGTAGTGCAAAGTCGTGGAAAGTTCTTAAACTTGGCTTGCTGGGGCAATACTAAGTAGAAAGGAATGCAAAAACTGCAAATAAAAATGAAAGAAAGGACAGCCTTTATGCAGGGCAGAGGATCCTTTATATCAAGGATGGTCTTTATCAAGGGCAAAACAAAGAAAAGTGCAAGAAATGAGAGGTAAAAGAAAAAGAAAGGAAAAAACCCTCTTATTTTTTGGAAAAAGGAGGTGTTACCCCAGCTATGTAGTGCAAATCTTAATAAAGGGAGAAAAAGTCGATGAATATACAAATCTATGAATTGATAGTGGACAAATTTATCGATCGATCAATTGACGGTCGGTGAATTAATGATAGATGAATTTACCTATCGATGAATTAATGTCAATGAATTTTCCTGGACCCTGTTTTTATATCCTATGTAATAAATATCCTGTTTAAAAGACACTTTAATACTCACCTTATATGTAAATACAATCATTAGAGCTGTACTTAATAAGGGATGTCTTCGTTGTTTGGAATCTGTACATAATTTTTTTATTTGTTAAATATGTAATCAATAATCACTGTTCCTTACTACTTGAGGGAAAAACATTTAGCGCTAACAATGAAATATAGAAGACAGCGAAGCTATGAATGTAATGACTAATGTCATTCACAACAGGAACTTAAATAAAAGAGAAATCGACTCGAAGTACTTTAAAAGATAGCTTTTGTCATGTCAACTCTTCATCGGAGAACCCAAGTAGATATTAAAAAAGCTTTGAATATCATTGTATTTCTTCCTACCATTGATACAATGTCTGTTGATTTGGATAAACGGTTTTTCTACGTGTAATTTATTTCGAAGATAGCTGATGGGACAGAAACTCCTAACACTTGAATAGATTTTCCTGAGTTTCTACGTCCCTTTAATGATATATTTTCTGAACTCATTAACGTTTAATAATGACAAATGAGCATTTATCACACATAAGTGTCCTCAGTATCGAAAAAAAGCCTGCAAAAGCACTTGATTTGGGCATTTTTATAGAACGGTTTACTAGGCAGCATATTGACCATAACCTAAAATTGATACAATATTATTTTGGTGCTTCATACCTAATGTTATATATTAAGATACAGATAATATCCCTCTTGGTTTTTGAATATTTAAAGTTGTCTTTGATTTCAATACATCTGAAAATAGGGTATATACATATATGCAAGATCCGTGAAAAGCATATTTATCTTTATATATTTAACCAACTGAATACGAGACAAAAGTCCCATGAAATATCTAGGTTCTATCCTAAAAATAAAATCTACTCAATGTCGAATATCAGATTTAAATGTATACAAAAGTTGCTACATTATTCATTGCTAATACTGTTTCAATTACTTAACAGATAATGCAATTTGCAATATTTATCTGAACAATATGAAATAGTAATGATAAATAGGTACATGTAAAAATCAATTTATTTGACATTCATGATCATTGATAATTTTATGTATATTGAGTAGATATGATTTTACTCAATGTGAAAAAATCATTTGGTGTGTAGTTTGTGGCCTTTAACTACAATAAATATTCCTTGGAACCTTAATGATTAAATATCAATTATTATATGTGAAAAGTCTTATTCATACTTTTTTTTATTATTAATCTAGAAAAGTTAAATCTTATAGAAATTTTAAACTACACATTTTAGTTTAAAATTACTTTCCAAGAAAAAGATCATTAGCTTACAACAAAGCATAGATATAAAAAAGCCCTATATATATTAAAAATGATAACAAAACATCAATAAAATAACATATAAAATAGCACAAAAAGAAAGAAATAAGTCTTAACAAGGAGAAAATTGGGAGTAAAAAATTGTTTATTATTCAGATAATGACAAGAAAAGAAAAAAAAACCTTGGCTGTATTGAGTAAACCTGAAATTTGTGGGAGTTTATAAGAAAAAGTTGCACGATTATTGATCATAAAATTTTCTGAAGTATTCAAATGAAAATAAATCTTTTTGGTATAGATATAATTTAAATTTTGGGTCGAGATAACAAGCTTTATACATTGGACATTGAATCGATGCATACAAATTTATTTACACAGATTGAGCATTTAAAAGAAATAAAATCTATTTTCTATGACGGAAATTTGTAAGATGTACAGAAATAAATGAACATTAATCGTCTTTAAAGAATGATTTTCTTCACAAAATATCGTTGAAAATAATACAAGAAATTAGAAAGAGAAAAGGTGCGTCTTCATACGTCTTCAACGAAGTAAGGAGGTCGTGAGGTGTGAGCCGGTTAATCTCAGTGGTAGAGGAATGTGTGTTAGGCGAGAATAGCACTCACTAGTACGGTGTAGGCTAAGACTCACCAGACAGGTAAAAAAGATGAAAATAATTTCTTCTAGAAATAAAAATGTACGTTAGCTCCTTTTCTTAAAAAGTAGAGGACGAAGCTTAGTCAAAAATTGTAAAGGAAAATACGTTGATGATTGATAAATATGAAATAAAGTAAAAATACCCGTTGATGACAAAATTGAATAATTTATAAAATTATTTTAAATTATTGTCAAATGTCAACCCATTGAGTACATTGATAGATCTGATTTAAAAAAAAAGAGTAAACGTAGGAGAAAAAAAACGCCAAGGCAAGCTAGAAGCAGAAAAACTTGACTAAAATTGGATAAAGAGAAGATTAACACGGAAGGGATTTTTTTAAAAAAAGATAAATAAGTTAGATTCTAGATCGATAAGGAAACATAAGAAATTTATCATCAAAGTTTGAACTATTATTTCATATTTCAAAAAATTGATGAATTAATGTAATAGAATTATAGTACTCCTGTATTAATCGAAGGGAATTTGATATTCTTGCATTATTCCAGATATGAGTAAAGGGACACCTTCAGCAACTAATTGATTACTTTCCATACTGGCAAATAAAACATTGAAAGGAAGGAATTAATAGAATAAAACGTCATTTCCTCACAATATGTATAAAATATCTTTTAATAACACTTGTTTGGGAAATTGCTACAAGTCAAATGCATACAATTTCTTCAAGAGAAAAAATATAATCGAAAGCCTCTATAAACTTTAAACAAATTTTTTCTTCGGATATTCTTACTTTGCATTTCCAAAATATGGTAAAATGTGCAAAGCATAATAATATCGTACAAAGTCTTCTTCTTTTTTTTGTATAGCTTTAGGATATTTATCAATACATTGCTCCACGGCAAACCATCTTATTTGACAATCATGATTGTAATTAATAACTCACAACTTTAATAAATAAATAAATTTTTTATATGTTTTAAAGTCGAAAAGTCTGAATGATATATATTCAGAGATTTTACATATCAGACAATAATGATTAACATTGTATTGCAGACTAATTTAAAAAAATAGTTATCGTCAATAATTTAAATATAACGTTGTCATTTTACTTAAGTGATTTAAGTATATATAAAAATTTAAAAAGTTTTTGAGTTAAAAAGAGGTTTTGTGAGTACAGAAATATGAAAAGCTCCGTTACTACATCGTATTTTCAATATGAAGAAGCTTATAATCTATTCCATTTTATTTTTATCAATGCAAAAAGTACATTTTTACATTTTCCAATCCTTTATAAAGTCCAGAAAATTGTCAAAAATGGACAAAATGTCCAGGAAATCACACATGTATATGAGACAATAACACTATGTAATAGTATTTTTGCCCATTTTAAGGTTTCCAGAATAATAAAATTTTCTTAGATAAAAGTACTTATTAGTGGATTATTGTCTCCAATACATTGAATTTATTCATTGATAATAATGTACTAAATGAAATAATTAAACTATTTATTTATTTAAAATATACTAAAGTTTATTACACAATTCTTCATTTTAATAACTATATACAAATGATACTGTCATAATTATTATAACAAATTCAGTCAAAATTAACATATTTTTAATCTCTTAAATATTTATATATATATATATACATATATAATAGAATAATATTTCATTATAACTATAAAAATTACAAATATAGACTGAAAAGTGATTCAGAAAGGGAATGTGACTCCAAATTAAGTTTTTATAAGGAAACCAAAAAAATAACTAATATTGATTATATATTGAATTTGATAATATGATGATAATGTTTGTAAGTTGAAATGGATATTATGATAATTTTGAATATAGAAGACATATTTTTAAAGGAAAAAAGAAATATCTATCTAATTATACTTGTTGGTTATGACAACTACTGCCTCCAATGTTGGATACGGATACGACTGTAATGAGAGTAAGATTGGTTTGCATCTGTTTTTATTATTCTCCCTCTTAGATTTTATATAGTTACAATATCTAAGCAGTACATAGTTATAAATGGTTACGAATACGTGTACTTGTGCGTGTCCTTGAATATAGTCGTTTATCACATTATCAATTTATTATCATTTGTCAATGCCACATTGTTGTGATCTTAAATATGTATCGATCTTTAGAAGTGGAGATTGGTAAGTAGAATGTTTCACAATGATTTATTGCCATCGACTTGAGGTATAGACACAAAGTACTTAGTATTTTATATACTCAAAGCTGTATTCCTTGAGTCTGACTTAGATTTGAGTTATTTTTTATCAACTAGGTACATGTCAAGCCTTGAGTCTGAACTCCCCATGACTTCTTATTGTGACGGCTGATAATGAGAATCGGATGGGATGAGATGGAAGTGATGCCGATGAGGCCATCACAATACTCTCAAGAACTCGAGCATTAGCTTCCAATCAAGAGCTTCAATCCAAGTAGGGGAGGGCCCTTCGAGTGCCCTTCCATTATCAAAAGTTGAAAAACTAAACCATTGAGCATTTAGATGAAATAAGGTGATCTAAATGAGGTATACCTCAGCTGAGACAGTCTTCTTTGCTGGCTGGCTGGGTGTCAGGGTTTGGGGTACCAAATTATGTACAATCCGACGGAAGAGTTCTATTTACTGGTGCATTGTGAAGACATTTAGAATAACTTCTAGGTGTGAACAATTTATTTATGACTTCGTACCACCCTGAATCAAATGGAATCTTTGAGTGTTTCTATTAAATACTCAAAATGTCTATTTCTGCCTGGATGAATAAAGAGGGAGAGTCATGGATAGAAAACCATTTGTACTTCTGGGTCTTCGATCATCGATACCTTTTATCCCTGAGACGTGTTTATCTCCTATGGATCATGTGCTGGGATCGGTTTTAAAACTTCACTTGAAGTTGGCATATTCTCCATGCAGTCCTAACATCAGGCATCTTTCTGAAAAATTTCAAAAGATATAAAGCATGCCCGATTTCTCTTAGATCTGCCGAGAAGAATGAAGTTAGCAATATAATATTTGAGGAGACTTATCTCAGTCTCTTCAAAGTTTAGTCAAAAAACTGTTGTTTTTTTAAGTTGGATCTGGGGTATTGCACGGACCGGTTTCAATCGACCGAATGGAATTGGCAACATTTTTCCAAATTTTAGAATTAGTGACGAAGCATTTTTTAGTTAGAATCCGCATTTAAGTGTCTTATTTTTATCATCATTATGAGTTATCATTTATGTTTATTCCATGACACTACTGATTTTATATGACGGCATGTTCTTCATATATTTAATTCTTGTATATTTTTATGTAATGACTTTATTTATACTCCGGTTCCGTGAATAACATCATTTTAATAATTCTCTTTGGACTCAGATTCTAGCGTGAGCATGGTGGGAGTTAAGGTTTTGATCTATCCAAGCCTGATGAAATATCTTGTTGATTTTGTGGATTTAATTAAACTTGAATAAAATTATTCTTGGCTTTAACCTCCTAAAACTAAGTTCCTTGAAACACATGAATTAGTTCTGATTTTTATTAATTATCTTGTTTACAACAAGATATATTTTAATCAGGCATAGAAATCTGTTACATTGGGTTAAACAATTATTTCATTGGAAGGGGTATGATTCGGAATGTCTCAATTTTTTTTCCTAAAAGAGGCATTATACAATCATAATATTCTTAATTTAAGGAATCAATCATGCCTCTTTCATAAAATATTATCACTCATGTTTTAGATAAAGATTTATCTTAAATGGGACTGATGCAACAACAATGCACAATCTCTGAATTATCACTTGAGTAGCATGTGGATTGATTGCACTATTGGTTTCTATGAGTTTGCTGTCCTGTAAAAAGGGGTTCCTTAAGACATCTTATCTGTTAGGAATTAAAAACATAAAAAAGTTAAATAAGAAATACGTTCTGGTAGTCGTTTTAGTGTTGACTTTTGAATTTCTATTGATAAATTCAAGTCAATTGAATGAAATTTATCAGAAACTAGTCGTTTCCTAACTGCAATTATCAAATTATGGGTGGATTGACGCTTTAACAACACATACTCATTGATTTATGTTAGAATTCAATGATATACCGTATCTTATGACTGGGATTTCTATCGAATCCTAATTTGGTGTAATAAATCCATCTTTCAACTTTAGATATCAACGGCTGGGTATTACATTATAGTTCGAAGTCAGCATGTACTTGATGACTTACTATTTAGCTGCTAAAATATATATTTTTTCATTAAATGATAACATCCTGAAAATTAGTTGATATGTCTAACGATAAGTCTATTTAGTTGGGATTTTCCCTCCCTACTTTATCGCAGAACTGGTAGATTTATCTTTTTCTTGAGTTAGCACCAGCAGTTTTATAACCTCGCTAATTCGATAGCAAATGAGCATATTCAGCCAGTTATAGGTATATTCGCGCATAAATTCTGATTATTTGGGGGGGGGGGGGGGTAATCTCTCCAAACTTTCCTCTAACCTGAAGCACCGAAAGTTCACCACGCTCTTTTCACCTGCCAAAAGTTCATCTCTATCCTTTCACACGGAGGAAGTTTCATCTGAGAAGGTTTATCCCAAGGAATGAAGCATACATATTTGTATAATGAATAACGAAGGGAAGCATCGCAAACCTCTTGCATTCAAAATACAGTAAGAGGGGAAGGAGGTATCAAAACAATTGAATTAGCTTTGTTAGCTTCTCAAAAAAATTATTGCAAAGCTCCACAAGATAAAATAGGATTTTATTTTTCCCCAAGGAGGAGGAAAAAAGTGTTCAAGCTATACCACAAAAAAATCAGAAACCTTCAAAATAAAATATGATTTTTCCTCCATACTTTATCCCAGGGCTGGTACATTTATCTTTGTATCTAGTTAGCACCCAATAGCAGTTTTATAACCTTGTCCTTTTTGCCGCAAATGAGTTATCTTTATGATTTTTTTACTCGTCTCACTTTTAGCTCTGTCCAAAGTAAGATTAAGCCTCAAATGTAAATGTTGTGAGGGATGTCGATCCATGTACGTGATAATTTATTTAGTGAAGGAAAAAGTAATTTATGAGGAAGTATTTTATCAATTCTGTATTGTTTTTATTAGCGTTGATTATTCGTCATTGTTGTAGCTGACTCCTGCTTTACCATCAAACAGAAGAGAACAATTACTTTTATTTGATAAATATAGTAACTATCAGTACTGCGTATGTATTATTTAATTGATACATTTAATAGTATATTGCCTGTCTTTTTTGACAAAAATGGATTTTATTATTAGGTTTGATAATTCATTTTAAAATAATTCTGGTATAAAAATATTTGGCTCAAAGTACAGTTTTAAATACTAATAATTGTTACGAGGACTTGGACTGATAACATGTCAAGCCTTGAGTCTTTAGGCTCAAGTCAAGTTGCGAGTCTTTAACAAAAAGTTCAGATTGAGTAAAATCCAATTTAAATACTAAGTGTAGTAAAAATGAAATATCGAAAATATCTTTAAAATAATAGAACTGTTGTAAGCACTGTTTTGATTGCCCAGGACAACTTGTATAAAGCCTTCAATTTCATGGAAAAATAATGAATTTCTTTTCATTACATCTATTATTTTATTTCCGATAAGAATACAAGTAAAATATCAAATCGTTGTGGGTGATACCATTAGGCAACACCATGTTTGTGCCCAGGGTTTAATAGAAAGTTTAATAGATACGGTGTAACAAATCTTAAAGAAAAATAAATAATTATCTTAATGACCATTGATGGATGGGAAATTATTCATCCTCTCATGGATTTTTCATATCTTAAGAAAATGTGTAAACATTATACTTCAGTTAATTTTAAATAAGAATATTTTCATAATATACTTCAAGAAGACAAATAGAATAAGGTTACACATAACAACTAATGATATGTTAATGTTGGAAGTTATTAAAAAGACACTCTTAAAGTTCTTCATTTTTTAAATAAATTAAAGTTTAGCCAAAAATTTAAAATGTGTATTTTTCATTAAAAAGAGGTTTGGTGAGTACATAAACAGTAAAAGATCCGAAAACTACATTCTACTTTTTATTAATAGAGCCAAGTTCAATACATTAATTAATTAATTATCATTATCATTGGGAGCATTTACGTTTTCTTCCTAATTTTGTAAATTATTCCTATTTTTTTTCCTGTAAGAATTAAATTTCCAGGGCTCTTCCAGGACTTTTTATGAAAAAAAATTCAAAACTATAATTGAACTTTTATTGTAAATTACGAATCTTCTTTAAATATAACTTCAAAATTAATTCCCTGACAAATTCTTTATTTTTATTAATATATTTTAATCATAAGAAATATTATTCTTAACAAACCATTCCATAAAAAAATTAGAAACGACAATTAGAAAATGATATATAATCTTAATATATAATGCTCGCCTTTCAAATAAATTATGGTAATAGAATTTCAAGACCAAATGTGTGATTTCCTGGACATTTGTCCATTTTTGACCATTTTTTTGACTTTATACAGGGTTGAAAAATGTAAAAATGGACATTTCTTCATTGATAAAAATAAAGTTTATAATAAATAATATTGAAAATACGATGTAATTTCCATGTTTCTGTACTCACAAAGCCTCTTTTTAACTCAAAAACTATCCTAATTTATATATTTAAACCACTTTCTTTGTAGGACACAAAACCAATAGTTCATTTGATGTTTTTAATTTCATGTTTTTAGTCAACATATATAAAAATAATGATATTGTAATGTAAAGTAAAAAATGACATCCTTTTTTTTTAAATTATTGATGATAAATATTTTTAAGAAACCATTGAATCAATAATTAAGACATTTATATATGTTTACTTGACCAAATTCATTCCTTCCTCTCAATATTTTTATTTGCCTGTATGGAAGGAAATCAAATAGTTGCTGAAGATGTCCCTCAATTCGAAAATGTCAAATTCCCTTCGAATATTACAAGAGTACAATAACTCTATTACATTAATTCATTATTTGATATTTTGTTGAAATTTAAAATAATCGTTCGACCTTTGATGTTACATTTCCTACGTTTCACAATAATTAAAAATAATATATGACCATAATTCTATTTTATAAATTATTCAATTTTGTCATCAACGGGTATTTTGACTTTATTTTATATTCATCAATCATCAACTTTTTTTAAATACATATATGCAATCAAACATTTTTTAAGTATGAGTGCTGTGGAATTTAAATTTGCTTATAATTGAATTCGTTATTATAATCAAAAATGAGAACCCATAAAGATTTCGTCCTCTCGAAGTTATTACTATCAAGTCAAATAAGAAGAAAAAAAATAAAAAAAAAAGAGAAAACTTCTTGAGCCAAATCACATTCATGAGAATTTCAACCTTTGAACGAGAACAACACACAAAATAAAAGCTTATAGAACAAGGCGGGGGACGTATCAAGTTGTGAACCCCAAACACAACGGTTTGACATAGTCAAGACCTTTTAGTACTTTGTTGATCTTTTCGCCATTAAAAAGGTGTGTCTCATTCTCCGGATCCAAATCTCTGAATGGAAGGGCCTTAGAAAGTCACCGACAATTACAAAAAAAAATCACGAGAAGACAACGAACTAATCCACGAATTCACTTCCTTCACTCGCAAAATGGAGTGAGGAAGGTTCAGAAAAAAAGAATAATTTATATTACAGTTAAGTTTATTGAGAGACCTTTTGTTCAAGACCTTTCTGCTTTCCTTCCAAACACAGAAAATAGATCCGAAGTTCTTGGACGCTTCTTAACGACTAAAGATAATATCTCAAAATTGAATGCCTATTTATACTCGTTTCACATTCATGAAAATGAATGAGAACAATACATAAAATAATATTTAACTCGTGAGTTGAGCAAATGTGTGAGACACTTCCTAAGTACTCACTCCCTGCTCACGTATTGAATTGAAAATTGCCAAAACTTTTTAATTTTTCTATGAAATATCCATGAATTTCTAATGATGCCATTATTTCATTTTGCTAAAATTAGAAATGGCTTCAATAGTGTGGATGTCAAAGGTACAATCTCCATAATTATTTTAAATATTATAATATCACTGGTCAACAGCCAAAAATATTCTGGGGTATAAGTATAATAAAAGTTATTCAGTTTTGCTCACTGATTTCAAATCTGTAATTCTTTTTTTCGAGAGTCCGACGGTTTTCGAGAAATCGGTCCCTACTTTTTTAGCTTTTTTGGCCCATTTTCCAACTTCAACTTCAATTTAAGCCTAGAAAGATACACATTTTGGGCATTAAAAAATAATGATTGGCTAGTGTTTTTTATGGAAATTTCATTTCTAGTCTTTGTTTTGACCTAAAAGGACTCCTAGGGGCTTAAGGTGCCGGAGTAGGCCCAAAAGTCGATGAAATTCTTTTGTACGTAAATAACTCCTTGAATATTGCATGAAATGGATTAATAAGGAATGCATTAAAGAGATTAGACCCACAGCTTTTAAACAAGATGTCAAGCACTCGATAAGAGCCTTTAACTTTGAAGAAATCGTCCATCAAAGTGTGTAAATTTTCATCCAATTTTGAGCAAAAATGCGCTAGAAATCTAAGACTCACGGTAGATCTAATAAAAAACAAGTGCTATAGACTGTAGTAGTAGAGCGCAGAAGAAGACTCTGATATCAGCTGAAGATAACCAAATTCAAAAACATGGATCTCTTATTAATAAAATATATAATAAATATCTCTTACATTAGATTTCTAACTTTTTAAATTGACAGTTCATTGCAATGGCGTAATAGTTTTATAATATAAATCCTATTATATTACGTCATGCAACTACAAAATAACTTTCTGTTTCACTCAGTTCACCTATTTACTGTAAGTAGTAAACTCACAAGACCTAGAAAAGTTTTTCCCTGGAGGAAATGCTTGGCATTATAGAAGAATATATTAAACCATATAATACTAGGAGACACTCAAAAGGCCCAGGAGTAGATATATTTAGAATTATATATCATTTAGCTCGGCCTTTGCTCTGTGTAAGGGTTGACTGAAAGAAACAACCCGGATTGTCTTTCTTAAAAGCAACCGGAGCTGTATTTACTTGGTCGAACACTACACATTTTGGTGTCAACTGTCAGAAGAGATGATCAGAACGTCTTTAGGATATGAAGTAGGGAACCTTTGCAAGACATGAGGAACTTGGTTGAGATCCGTAAGAATCACCTATCACCATTCCAAAGGGCTCGAAACACTTACTACGAGTGCAGTAAGAAAAGTTTTTGCTACTCTTGGTCAGCGTGTACCTGTGCTCAAGGGTGGGATATCTTCAAAATTACCGAGCTTCAATAGAAATCAAGAAATTGATTTAAGAATTCTTGAGTAAAATTGTAAATACCATTTATTACAAAAGTTAATTAGAATCACCTAATAATTTTAATCAATTAATAATTATAATTAATCATTTTTTGGTAGGATTTTGTTATGAGAAATTCAGCTTCTTATCAACCTGAAGTAAGTAATAATTCATTTTGTCGAAGATTTGTATTATAATTTTACTTATGTTACAGGCAACAACTGATAATGATCAAAATGGCACCTTTGCTTAAACACCTGTGGTTAGTATTTGCTTCATAGCAATCAATTGATATAAATTTATCTCTTTTTCTTTATTTTAGAAGACATAAGCCCTACCATTTGCCAATAAAAAGCGGCTGATGGGAAGATCGTTGTCTTTGAAGCCTCCTGGAGGGACACCATGGAGAATTCTATGTTTGTTAAAATTCATTCAGAGACATAATCAACCGTAAAATGTTCGGATTGTCCTTATTCATTTTAAACATAAAACAGATTAAACCAAAACAAAATAAATATGAATAGAAAATACAAATTCAGAAGACTTAGTTTTATTTAAAAGAGAAATATAACATATACATTCAATGTTTTAATTATCTCTTGAAAGACATTTTAATGAAAAGCAGTACTGCTGTGGATTATTCTTAAGAAACGGGATTTTTCTTGCTCATTGCAATAAATCTTCTGTACTAAGGCTGTACTAAGTGATAATCTTCCATATTATCTGAAAAACAAAACAAAGCACAATTTTTATTTAATAATGAATGATATAATTTAATTTAATTTAATATTACTTATACTAGTAAATCTCATCACATTCGTCATCAAGGATTTAACTACTGAATTACAAAACAAATCACTGTCCATGATTCTCCTGATATTTTGCATCATCATATAGTCCATCGAGTGTAGTTGAGACTTTCCTCTACTTTTTACACATCCGTCAACTCATTTACGACAAGTCATAACATTCGTCATTAAAGATTTATCTACTGATGATTTACGTGAATTGACATAGGAAATCAAGGACATAGTCAAATCGTTCCTCTTGGCAAAAAATTGACCCTTTTCAACCGTTTTTAGCCACTCAGGACCAAAATATTATTTTAAATCGAACAGTAAAACGCTTTGGAGGAGAAGAATGGGAGACGGGGGCTCCTCTTCTCATTCCAATGTGATAATGACTCTTCAGAATTGATAAATAAACTAGAGAACGAAAACCCCTCATTGAAACATCAATCATAATTCATAAGTAACATATGTGCAGGTGAAGAGTAAATTTGGGTCAGGCTATTATTTAAAAACCAGAATCAACAATTAATTGTGTTGCATTAGAAAATGTATGTGTCTACAGTTCAACCAGACGTAAATATATAAATTGATAATAACTATGAATAAAGATGAAATAAATGATAGCCTCAGTTTATAATTCTTTTTTCCTAAAATTAACAAATTAGGATATCTTATAATTAATCATTAAGTAATAAAATGTTAAAAGAATACGAGTGGAAAAAGTGAAAAAATATGTACTTTATAAAAAGAAATATCAAAAATATTTTTTAGTGTTGGAAAAAAAAAATAATTCTCTTCACAAAATATCGTTGAAAATAATACAAGAAATTAGAAAGAGAAAAAGTTTGTCTATATACGTCTTCGATGATGAAGTAAAGAGGTGGGGAGGTGTGAGCCGGTTGATCTCTGAAGTGGAAGAATGTGGCTCAGGCGAGAATAGCACAAGCTACCACGGTGCAGGCTAAGACGCACCAGATAGGTAAAAAAAGATGAAAATTATGTCTTCAAGAATCGAAATTGCACGTTAACTCCTTTTCTTAAATATTGGACTCTTCCAAAAATAGGGGAGGAAGCTTAGTCAGGAGCTGTAAATGAAAATAGAACGTTTATGAAGATGATTGATGAATATAAAATAAAGTAAAATGAATATCCATTGATGATAAAATTGTTTTGTTTTTTTAATAAAATATATTTATGGTCATATTTTATTTTAAATTATTGTGCATCAAAGATTCCATATAAAAAAATAGTAGATGTAGGAGGAAAGAAAATGCCAGGGCAAGTTAGAAAAAGAAAAACCTGGCTGAGATGGCTACGTTACAAATAGTAAAAAGAGTGAAATAGAATATATTGATATATATGATTTTAAAAAAAGAAGATAAATAACAATAATTTAGATCGATATGCTGGTGATGAAGGAAACTTATCATAAAAGGTTGAGCGATTATTTCAAATGTCAATATAATACTATTAAAGCAAAAATTGATGAATTAAAGTCATGGTTTATTATTTGAAGGGAATTTGATATTTTTGAATTATACCAGTTATGAGCAAAGGGACACCTTCAGCAATTGTATACCATTATTTAATTTTTTAAGGGGGTGGGAGAACCCTTTGAAAGAAAAAAAAAACTTTTTTGGAAATTGATAAATGACTAGGATAAAAAGATGTTATTAATATGACATGTGTTGCATAGAATCAAAGGAAAAAACTTTCATGAATGGAAAGATTGAGCGAAAATGAGTACATTATAGCAAAAACACTCTCTAATGTGTTACAAAAACTAGGGATTTCATAAAATTTCCGAAATAATAGTCCAGTTTTAAAGAAAATTTCTAATGATTCCTTATTTTTTTTAAATTAATATTATCTACTACCCAGCTATGAAATAATGGGCAACCCCTGCTGATAATACAGTCTCTACACAGAGATTTAAAATTATTGATTTCTTAAGAATATCTTTTTAATGTTTTAAGTTTTATTTTATTGTCAAAGAAAGTATAAAAATCAGAAAATACCACAAAATATAAATGGCAGAAAAAAAGTTTTTTGATAATTAATCTATAAAAGTAACAATTTTCTTTAAAAGCTTATGATGCAAATATTTTCATCAGTTTTTACTTCATAGTTATTCATCGTTATTAACAAATTATACTCTATTATTATAAAGTTATTATTATAATTATTTGAAATAACATTTTAATACAGAAATTATAACTTGAAAAACTTCATTCATAAAATCAATTTAAAAAAAAAAAGACATTTATTTTAAAATAAGTTTGAAATATATGTACACAATAACAATTAATACCAACTTAATCAAATTATACGCATAAACTTCATATGGTATACAATAGGTACAGGGACACATAAAGATGAAAAGAGAAATTGGAGAAAAACACACTTCCCGTAGTAAATTAGTATAAACAATATTCCATCTACACTTTTATATAGCTAGAAGAAAATACGAGAGAGTCATTCTAGACAGGGAAACATAGAAATTTAAAGTGATGAGATGGCTTGATTTCAAGTATAGGAGATTGCTTTTCAAACAAAGTTCACAGATGATGATAATCATCACCTCAAATAATATAGACAAAATGATTTTATACTATTTTATGCAACATAAAGGAACCGACATGATATGACGCCAAAGTGATACAGAGAAGTGCTCTTCAAACACAAATACATGAAGTCGTTCAAAAGTTAATGAAAAACCTCTGCTCAAATAAAATAGATAAAATGATTTCATACTATTTTATGCAACATAAGTGAACATACATGCTAAGATGTCAAAATGATGAATGAGTTCTCGAAACAAAGTATATATCTCACCAATAAACAGTGATTTTGTCTAATAGAATATGTCTGACAAGTCTGAAGATCCTTCAAGTCAATGAAAATACAAACTTGGGAGTATTTGAGATCAGTCCCCTGGAAAATAAAATAGCACTGAAGAAGAAAATTCACATAGCAAATGCAGAATGGATCCCCAGCAACCCTTGAAAGACTTAGCTTGTAAAAATCTGGACTTGAATCTCCTTGGAGTATCCCAACCGCGTGCCATAGACATAATAGTTTCAGCATCGCAAAGACGGATTCCTTAATCTAGTAGATGGAATGACAAAGGAAATAAAAGATGCAAAAAGAAGAACTGAAAAAATATATAAATAAATCTGTGTTGTATAAAAAAAGAAAAATAAGCAATTCCTAATGACTATAGCACAAACAAAGAACACAACAATGGCAGATATTTTAACATACAACGTTAAATCAATAGCGTCTTTTTGGAGAGTGAAATCAATATTCGGATATTTAAAAGTAATCAGGTTCCCGGACCTACTCACTCTAGCTGATACTAGGACTATCAACTGTGACTCAATATCTAAACTAGTTCCTCTATCCCATATTACCTACTCAGCTAACGCTTGAGTTTGCTCGTTGCACCCATCAAAGTCTTTGAACTCAGTGACGGTTCGTCTAGATGACCAGGGAAACTTGGTAGTGGTTAACGTTGACTTGCTAGGGCATAGAACGAGTGTCTATGGTATACATGGACTAAACCAAGACAGAGCAGGGTTCTTCTCTGAATTAATCAATCACGATTCAATGAGATTGAACACCACTGTAACTGGAGACTTTAATGTAATACGAAATCCCAAGCGTGACTTTATGTGAAATACAAGCTTGGTCAACAAGAAGAACAGTCTTAATCTAGAGAATATAATAAGATGCAAGATTGATGATCCAGCCGGATAGTCCAGCAATGACATTCAAAGGAGTAGTCTTAAGCCTTTAATGCTATTCTTGAATTGTTTGCCGACTTTAAGCTACTTCTCAGTTTTATATCTGATCACAGCCCAATTATTGCAAAATTCTGTCTTCCACGAAGAATCAATAAGCGCTTTTGGAAAATGATCGTTTCTCGTCTCCAATATCCTGCAACTAAAGAAAAGATTAGCAGTATCATAAATAACTGTACACATATAATGAACTTGAGAGTAAATTCTCTATTCTATACTCTAGAGAAAATTGAAACATTATCAAAGGGACTTTACAAAAAAGTAGTATATGAAAAAACCAAAGAAAGGAGGGAAGTCATGGAGAGGCTCATTTCCAGGGATAAGTCTGTCAAAAACTAATAAGAATAAAGTCAAAACTCATAGAGAATTTAAAGGGGAAAAGATCATCCAAATACATGGAGAGATTCCAAATAAATTCTAGTCCTCTGACGGCCCTGCGAGACAATAATGGAAACATCTCAAACGACCCTGGAATCCTCGGTAATGAAGCAACTATCTTTTATTTGCAACTGTATTCATGCCAGAAATGTCAAAAACAAGAACAGTGTTATTTTTTGATGTAATTGAGAAATCAAAGAGATAACTCCTGGACAATCCGGAGCGGGTAGTATGCCACAATACACGATCCTCAGAATCTTCGATAGAAGAGGTACAAAGCCCTGTAAGTATTGAAGAAATTAAACATTTTATCATTAATGAAAAAAAAGATAAAAATACAAGTCTTTTGGTCCATCTGGCTTACCTTTTGAATTTTACCAATGTAATGTAACGGAGCTTGCTCCAGTTCTTCAAAGGATATTTAATGATGTATTTAAAAAAGGACACGCTCCATCTTTCATAAATGAGGGAATTCTGAAATTAATTCACAAAACAGGAAAATATAAGTATGACATAAGAAACATAAGACAAGGAGATATCCTCGCACACATTGAGAAACACTAAGGAATCCAATGAGAAAATAACTGGTCTAAGAAGGTATGGTGATCTTAAATACCTTCTATACACAGAGGATCTGATGATATTCATGCTGAGAAATTCCAAAGAATCAATAAATGAGCTCTTAGCAAACCTAAAGTCGTTCGATGATTGGTCTGGGATTTCACTGAGAGTCACCAAATCCATAGTCGTCTCATCGGCCAAGCTTCTAGTTGTTCACATATCACTGAGGAAGGAAGACGGCCTACGAGAAAATGAAAAAGGATATTTTAGAAGTCTCAAAAAAAAAAGTTAATGGTTTCAAAGATTCAACCTCAACCTGCTTGATAAGATTAAAGTGTAGAATACATGTATACTTTCTAAAACTATTCACTTATTCAAGCTACTTAACGAACATGGAGGTCCCTAAAAATCCTAAAATACAATTTCTATAAAGTTACGAGTTACTTTTTTGAAATGAGAATCGCAATCGGGCCATCGAAACTCTTTTGGAACATTAATGTTGAATCCTTATATTGGAGAACATGGTCTCTTCAAGGAAGTACACATTGCTTAGTATTCTCACACTCATTATATGTGATGAACCCTTGAATTTCTACATCCAAATACAAAGTAGGGAGAATTTCTTCAAGAGAGCAAATCTATAGTCCATAGCTCTTGATCGGAGGATGGTAAAAAATAGAATGAAAATTCAGCAATGTCTCTGAAACTTCTGGTCAATAGACGTATGGAGCGCCTACAAGAAACAAACAATGAGTAAATTAGAACTTGTCGAATTAAAATTATGAAGAGCCCATATACTACCTCACAACAGAAATGGTTAGGATACAGACTGGCAACATTTAGTCTTTTTACTAATAAATCTAATATCAACAAGGACGATAGAAAAGAACTTTTGAGGAGACGTCCTTACACCTCTTTTACAAATGTGGACGCAGCCAATCCCCTAAGACCGAAAGTGAAAAGTATAATGATGGTAGCACTTAGACCTCTATCTCCAAGACACTTTAAAGTCGACTCCATTATAGCAAAAGCTACGAGAACAAATATCGTGGAGGCAGTGAAAGAGGACATTGATCTTCATTTTGCTATACCCAACACTTCAGACATAGACATGAACTCTGCTTTTGGTGTCGCCTGAATTTGAGCACTTGCATGTGAATGCTTTGAATAATGCTTTGAAAAGGTTCTTTTCCATTTGCCCCTCTTTGTAAAAGAGGAATCCCTTTGAAGAGGTCCTCCAGCAGCTCAAGGACATCTTCATTAGGATGGTCGTTCTAGGATAGCTCTCATATCTTGATCCTTAAATGATAATTTAAATCTATATTAATTAATGATTGTATCTTGAATCTATGAAGTAATAACAATGTGTCACATAATTATTGTTATGAGTCATAATTAAAAAATAAATAAATAGGTCAATAAATTATGAGACGGGTTCCTTGAAGCCCTGTTCGAACTAAGAACGAATCATATATATATAATTAATAGAATATATATATAATTAATAGAATATATATATAATTAATAGAATATATATATAATTAATAGAATATATATATAATTAATAGAATATATATATATATATTCTATTAATTAAAAGCAAAAAATAATAATTTAAATTACATAAGTTTCATCAAAAACAATGAAAAAGTCACATTATACATACATTACAAAAGAAGACTCCTCACACCTCAATATGAATCATTGTCCTATATATCTCAAAGAAAAGTCAACATAAGTAATTGATTTTTCTTTAAATCGGCATCCTATTATACAATTGTAATATAAAGTTGATGTTCGAAACAAAGAGACTTTTACAGATGTTTATTATACTCCTCCTTAAATTGTTAATGCAACTAGCCATTATAAATTAAGTTTTGACATCTATCACCTCAGATTTCAACCAAATTTGGATGAATTGTTTCTATATACAAGATATGCAAAATTACAAAATTGAACTGTGAAATTTCAAGTTATTGAAAACTTATGAGGGTTTGAGGATGGGTCTAATTTAATTTTTCTGGTGTTCTTTTTTTGTGTAGCCCCCACAACGAATTTTGTAAGAACACATAATTAGCTAAATTCATAATTGAATTGAAGACATTTTATTCTCAACAAAAAATACTTGTTCTAGGTGTCAAATTGCATCACCAAGGGCACTTAATCTTTTCTCTAGTTGGTTTATATTATTTAATATACACATGACTTCATTAAATACGGATCTCATCATCTTTTGTGTTCAAAAGGGTTTTAAAGCTTTCAAACAAAAAAAAAACAACCACTATAATACAGTTGATCTACTACAAATACACAATTTAATCATACTGATTAATTCTTTCACATCTTGTATAACAAAATAAACACTATGGTGCCAATCCATAAATTTTTAATTTTCAATTTTTTGATATTGTCCTATTGATCAACAAACCAATTGAAGAATTTTCAACATTTAAAGGCTACTCCATGCCTTTAAAGTTCAGAAAATTGGCAACTTTTTTGAAAATTTCATATTTTTATTTGATTATAATCAAATAAGAAATTGACAAGAGAGACACAGAAAGAGAAAGTGAGAGGCGCTAGAACTCATAAGGCAAAATTCATAAATTAAAATAAAATTCTTTTGAGAATAGAATCCAGGATCAACGCTTATCAATGGAGAAATGTCTGTGTGTGGTAAGGAATCCTCGACAACAAAGTCCCCACTCGAAGATCTCCTATTAATTATTCAGGGATATCTAATTCTACTCAGATATTGTTTTAAAATGTGAGGAATTCAATTTCATTACTTCCGAATGCATTTGGATTGGAATAGGGTTTCCAAGTTGATGAAGATAACAGAAGTGGTACTACCACTATAGCCAACTCTCCTCCGCATGAAACAAAGCCATGAAATAAAACATTCCACAACCTCACGTTTCTCACAGAAACAAAAATATACACATACTTTTTTAAATTTTATAAGGCATAAGATGGCTCATTCGAACCCCAGCTCTGCAATCTCATAGACTTAGAAGATAAGATCTTGAAAAAAGTTCAAAGCTCATTTGCTATCGATTAGTACTCTTATAAATATACATACAGTAAGTTACAGGAATATACATCACACGAACTTATAGTCATACAAACTTCCATGGATTGAGAGTTTGCGGGAAAACAAATACTTTTTCACAAAAACGCCTTCTAGTCTGTTTAGTAAAACTGAAAAATAGGGATTCCATCAAATTCTAGTTTTGTACGAAATTCCTTGTGATGATTTTACCAATAAAAATAAGAAACAATTAATTAAATATTTATGGAAAGATCATCTTTGTAATATATTATAGATAATATTTATAAATTATAATAATCATGACAAAAAGCATAGTTAGAACCATCAAACAATAATTACATTAAGTTTACCAAAGTTATTTTATTTAAAGCTACTTTTGATTTGGACAAGTAAGCCTGCAGTTTCATCAGATTAGTAAACTTGAGTCATTAGGTCCATATCTTTATATACATACATACATGTGAACGACTTTAATAAACACGGATCTCATCACTTTCTTGTACCAGGGATTTCATAAATTCTTTACAATGACATTATTGACCATAATTCTCCTGAGATCTCACTTCCCAATGACTCCTGAATAAAGTTGAGATTATCTTTCTATTCCTCTCCAACAAGAGTCAAAGAAAAAAATGAGTGCTCCTTTTGTATTTGGTAGGATTTCAAAATTGTACTTCATTTTTTTTAACATCACGGTGCTTCCTTTGAACGTATGGTCTTTCAAATTGACAATGGATAAAAAAAGATAGTTACAGTCATAACGTCTACAATAATTAATTAATAACTTTATATCAATATATACTGTTATTAGTCAATATAAATAACGATATGAGTTCCAACATCTCCTGGCCCGTAACATTATATATCGAGAACGGATATGATCTTGAACGCAGCAAACATTTCTTGTTTTCCAAACTGTTGTGATGGACTATGTCGTATAAATACTTGTATAGACATAGTAATCAATTTGAGTGAGTTTTTTTGTTCTTCAAATTCATTCTTTTTAAACAAATTTAAAATTATATGTAAAGCTTATTTTATCACTATGAGATTGCTTCTTCATTACAAAAGAAGTTATTAGAAAGCTTCACATGTCTATTGGAACATTGAACTATTATAGACCTGAAGCATCTTCAGGCCTATTTAAACGAGTTCAAGAGTCATTGTTTTAAGAGTATTTTTATTCTTACAGTTTAAAGTCGAACCATTCAGTCCCTTTGAGTGTCCATCTATGCTTCCATGCTACAGACATTTCTTCTCTGAATTCAATATTTTTGGGTTTATTCTTGCTGTGTAATATTTCTCCATTATGAGATTTGATAATTGTATTCGTGTAATAATTGATTTCAAGCATTTTCCAGCTAATTTGAATTTTGAAAAGAGCCAGAACATTCATCCAGAAGAAATTGTTTCCATCTTAGACGAGGAATCATTGTGTATGAATTTGGATTCGAGTGAGAATCCCTTTTTATTCCTTGTTTCAAGATAAGTCTCCAAATCACAGTTCTCTAGATTCAAGTGTACCTACTTTTATGAACAAATCGTGGATTAAAAAAGGTTTTCCCTCTACAAGTTTCTATGAATCAGTAGAGAAGAATTGCAAAACTATCAACCCCAACTGAGGCTACATTCTTAAATTTATCCTCGAGCATCAACGACACACAATTTCATATTTTCTTTATCCCAAAAATGGCAATTCTAGTTTCTAGGTTGCTAGACTTCAAATACAACGTTAAAATCAGTTATTGATTTTATAAATGAATGGTCATTCACTTCGTTTGTAGATTTAACAAAAAGTGGAACCAAATAAAGTTATAATTTGACTGAGTTCATTCCTTTCATTTTTTGTTTGTGTGTTGCACGTTCTATTTCACTCTGCATTTTTGAGCAAAAAAAACCCAGAATTTGAGACGAACATGAAATCATATTCTCCAACGATTCTAATAAAATTAATATGGAACTATAAGAAATTTATTGTTTAAATGAATTAGAATACAGATACTATCATATTTTTATGAGGAAAGATTCCGACAATCGGATGATGAATTCGACACTTACCTCCGAAAAGGAAAATAATTCTGCTGGATTTGAGGATTTTGGCTCAGATCTTTTTGGAGATGATCAAAGTGTTTTTGTTTCAATACACGATAATTAAGAACATAAAGATGACTCAGGTGAGAGTCAACCTTCAATTCAAGAGGATCTGAGTGGATATTAATTTGTTCTTTGATGACATAAGTATTGCAGATGAAATTCAAAAATACAACACTTTATCAAAATCACATTATATTTACTTCACCGACGATATAATACCAAAAGGTAGCATGAATAAATGGAACCGAATCAGGGACATTTTAAACTCAGACATTCATTATAATACACAATTGAAAATCAATACACCTTCGAATAGGAAGTTCAATGATTCTAAATGTTATAAAAGAGATTTGGAAGACAAGGAAAACATATTCAAAGCAAAAATTTCTTGTAAAAAAGACTCAAGAAAAATGTTTGCTCAATCTTTTGAGAAAATGGAAATATGACAAATTAATTTTTAATGAAAACTCACTCCTGTTTGTATTTATGTCCTAGGGCAAAATATCCCCTTCTACTTATAGATTCAATGGACTTTTAATGACTTTTTAAGTGTTAAATATTTTTATTTAAAATAAATTTTAAACTAATTTTCCTGTTTTTCTGTTTTTGAAATAGTCGAACTATCAAGAAATTGCTGATTTTTTGAAAAGACAGGTCTTTATTATGCAGTAAACAATTTTTTTTTATTAAAACAAATAAAATTTATGAATATCACATTGAGTCATTTTAAAACTGTTTGTACTATTAGAGTGCAAGCAAAAGAGATTTTCCCTACCCCCTACTCAGACTTAAAATGATTTTTCCATTTATTAAAAAGTACTTCAAAAAATTTATAGATGGGTTCGTAACTCTCAACTTATGACAGCATCATTTGATCATACAAAATTGGTTTTCTTCATAGCTTAATTTCATATCTGTATCAAAGTGTTGCAGCCCTAAGACAATTCTTACATGTACATACATAACTTATGACATGAATAACATGCAAAAACATAAAATCTCTTTGTATTGGGGCTTTTATTTTATACTTTATCTACTGAAAATGCAAACTATAAAATAAGCAGTGGTAATTCTATTCCCTTAATCAATTATCCACTTGACAGTTATAATAGCAAAGATCCAAGTCCATCAAGATTATTCAAAAGTTCAGCTCTAGTTACAACATTTCTTAAGCGCCCAGCATATTGAATTCGTGCATTGAAATAATTTGTTGAACAAAACTACTATATCTAAGTAATCTCACAAGTATTATACAAAAATGTTAAATAAAATGCAATGACATTAACTACAATTATTTTAAATAAATAAATCCCTTTATTTCATAAGTAAATAAGTATATATGTATATGGTTCAAAGATATTCACAATCAAATCATGATTAAAAAATGTAAAATTATAAGGTTTCTCATCTGAATGAATGTCTAGGTCTTAACCAAGTTAGTCTAGTTACTCCTTTTAAAAGCATTGAATATAGATGGAGTCTCGGCTTCATCCTGGCTATAGATGCAACTGCCATCACTCTCGGAATAATCACATTCAGCCTCTTTACTGCTTGAATCCTCCAGAGGAGGAGGAAGAGTTGTAATCCATCATGTCATCTTCTGAAGATTCATAGTCGGGGAAAACTATAGATTCTGCACTCATCTCGTGATTGTCCAAAAGATTCTAAAATCTTCAATAATATTTAGTATCTCTCACGTCCAAAAACTTTTCGTAAGATAACAGGGATTGCAGTGAAAAATTGCGTACAATTGAAGCAATACAAATTAGAAAACTTACAGTTCTCTTCATTTTAGTTTAATTTTTTTTCTATATTATTAATGAATTCAGTATCGGGTATATTACTTGTTTAATATTAATTAATGTTAAATTAGTTATCATTAGATTAGAGCTCATGATGCCATCTTTGCTCATTTCCACATGCATCAAATATCCGTTGCTAATTAAAAACTATACTTATAAAAAGTGAGATGATTTTTGATAACTTAAAAACAAATAAGAACCAAGTAGGTATAGCTTAAAAATCCGTAATCCATATGTAATTAAATGAGATAAATAGTATTCTGACAAGTGGTTTATATTTTATAACCATTACTATGAATCAGAGAGTACTTATTAAAAAACTTTTTGTTTTCTCTAAAGCAAAAAGGAAGAATAAATAAATAAGTGTAAAAGAACTCTAGCTGAATGATTTATAAAACAAAGAGATTGTTATTGTTATTGTCTTCCCGAAAACAATAAAAAAAGGAAGAAGGAAGTCGTTCTCTTATATAAAGTATTCAATGAAAGGAAATGAAATGAAAGAGGGGGGGGGGGGGGTCGCGCGATTGATTGTGGGGGAAGTATTTGTGATAATAAATGATAATGTTATTAAAAGAATAACGGACCTGGCCTGTGCTAATAATAAAATCGAAATTTGGAAAATATCACTATATGAGTTATAAGAAATAAATAATAAGTAACCCAAATGTAATAATGTTATTAACAATTATCACTTTTCTGAATCTCGAAAACACTTAAAATGAATGAGCTTACAATTAAACGTGGAGTATAGTAAAACAATCCGTAAAACAAAATTACTTGAAAATAATAAAATGAACAAAAAATGATCAAATTGAGTAATAATGAGTAAAAAGAAGAATTCTCGTCGAGACTCCAAGATGCGAAGAAATAAGAATTTTCTTATGTTTGTATGTTACAATCATTCCTCCCTTACACTTTTTTCTACGTTTCCTATGCTTAGATGTCTACTTGTGCTTTTTCTGATATTGTAATTGGTAGTATTCAACCCTTTATATAATTTTGTTTTAAATCCTTATTTTTTGTGTAAGCATAAGTATTTCTTTTGATGAAGTGGTGATATTCCATATTTACTATATTTTAACATTAGAAACATTTTACTATTTGTAAAATGATTGTATATAAGGTTTTTTTCATTTCGTATATCAAGTATATATTTATTTCTCTGTTCTATTGAAGTAGATTTTCCTTTAAATATTTGTTTTATAAGATTCCACCTCCAAGAATTATAAGATTTTGATGAGGATACTTCAATCTTTACTCGGATCCGTAGCTTGAATGGACAATCCCTTGTCAACGTACACAATTCATCTCATAATTTCTTCGATAAATAACAGGATTACTCTGTCGATATCAATAATTTGAGATGCCGTATGGACGATAAAACATGTTGTGATAGCTGTTATTGAAAGTAATTCCTCCTTTAACTCCTGCTTTATCATTAAGCAGAAGAGTACATGTAATAGTACTGACTAAATGAATTTGATTGTTGCCTTCCAATTACTTTTATTTGAATAATATAGTAACTTTCAGTACTGTGTATGTATTATTTAATTGATATATTTAATAATATATTGCCTGTCCTTTTTGACAGATATGGATTTTATTATTACTTTTTATAATTTTTTATAATAACTCTGGTATAAAAATATTGGGCTCAAAATACAGTTTGAAATACTAATAATTATTACAAGGACTTGGACTATAGCCATTTTTTCTTTCCAAGTGGAACTCAATACTTTTTTATAGCTTAAATGTGTAATGGTTTTAAGAAGTTGCTAACTAATCAATAAAAAAATTTATACAAATCTCAAGATTTTCCTTCATATTTAAGATCTACAGTATAGGTAGGTACTCTATATAGAGATAAATAAGTACATGGACCTCGAAAATTTCTGTCTCTCTCTTCCCTCAAACGTACATAGTGTTAAGTAAAGTATATTTTTTGTTTAAAGAAATATGTAGTTCAAATGAAGGAAGAATTAAAAGAAAAAAAAACTTATAAAAAAATAAAATAATCAGATATAGGAAAAACCTTAGTTAAGAATGCGTTTATGTACACGTAATTGAAAGTAATCAGTCATATTTTTCTGACGTAATATAAGCTCCATTAATTCCTTAGGAGCCTTCTTTTTTTTCTTTCTTTCTTCTTCCTTACATGTATATTTCTTAACAAAAGATCTCCTTAAAGAATGGAATGACTAGTCAGGTATATAAACTATGAATGTATGTATTATGTGAAATAATTTGTAAGAAGTCAAAAAAACAAACAAACAAACAGAGATTTAAGGCCTACATAGAATTTATGTGAATTTTTTTATTTTTTTGTTAAACACAGCAAATTGCTCCTTGTAACAATAATAAAACTTAACATATACTCTTTTCTTAATACAACAACTAAAATTTGTGAAGGAATGAAGTAGTGTTATGTATTTTAACAATGCATTTTTTTAACTGTTAATTTAGATAAATCTAATCTAATAGAGTACTTAAGTGTATTATTATTTCTCTTATATATATAAAAAATCTACATTCAGTTTTATTGCGAATATTTATACCGCAGTGGATGACAAGTATCCAGCTAATTTAAATATAAAAAAATGTCGTACCTATTTGTCTAATATGAACAAATACATATTTAGGGGTTTTAACTTTGTGGAGAAAAAAATTATACATTTGAATGATTTGAAAAGAAAAAATGGTTGGAGATGCTCTTTTTCCTTTTTTGAAATAGTTAGATTGTTGTGAAGGAAGAAGTCATCTCCCTCTAAAAAAAAACATAATTAAAAAACTCCTGCCTAATTTGCGGCAAATTTAGTTAAAAATGCATATTGGAATTATAGTAATATATGTATCAACCTATAGTAGTCAAATTTTCCCTGAATGAATGCTACCTATTTTAAATTTAATAGAAAGTTCACTTCCCTTGTATATATTTTTTCCATTCTATATGATATAAAAGACAGCTGATTTTAATAAAGGTTTTTTAATCATTAGTGCCATAGGAACGTCTCACCCCCAACAAAAGTTCCCTCCCTTCCATAGTAATTTAGTCATTAGAGTTTCCCGTTTATTGGGCATGGTTTTTATGACTGTAGTATGGATTGGTCTACTCAAAGCCATCAATAAAACAACATCATCTATATGGAAATTCAAGTCCCTCATGGCAATTTTTGCTATGTAGCTGCTGGCAATTTAAAAATGAAAAAAATGGAATTGTATGGCTTAAAATTTGACGTTATCAAACGTCTTGTAAAGTGACAATTATAAAGCTTAAAATTGACTCTAAAATTACTCCAATAAGCATAAATGCATTAAATCAAAACATATTTTTTTTATTCATTACTAAATTGAAACAGTGATTAAGACTTTTAATGAATTTGATACGAAATATATGCTTAAACTATACATACATATAATATATATATATATAGATATAGAAACTCAAATTAGAAGAAATAATTTCAACTCAAAGTAAGATTAAGCGTCAAATGTAAATGTTGTGACGGATGTCGATAACTTAATTAGTGAAAGAAAAATCATATATATGTATGTATATATTGAAAACGTTTAATGGCAATTACAAAATTAATAAATGATTCACAATTTAATAAATTCATTCAGAAAGAATAAAATTCTTGATCGTTGATAATAGAGATAAAAAACTTTAAAATTATAAGAAAGATCCTAGGTTAGTGAAATGACGTCTAAGTGAATTTAGGACAGAAACCTTGAGAAAGTTAAAAATTATACAACACGTTCAAAGTCATAATCACGAGATAAATATTAAAGATTTATTCAAGGAACGTAATATCACTAATAAGACCAAAACACTTGTTTCCTTCAATGTCCAACTCAACATTGAGTTAGTCAGTCCATTTCATGTTCTATATTGAAAAATCCGATCCTTTATACAACTGCATTTGAAAGTAAAGAACATTTCTACCCTCATGTTATGTTATTACACTTGAATCACTCAAAAGTACATGTCTGTATGTGATTGAGACGAACAAGGGATACATGTAACTGAAGAAAATGTCAACAGAATCCATAATCCACGAGAACAAGTTCTTTAAATGCATAATTATTCCTATCGTAAACCGTGAAGCCCTGAGGGTTCTCAATACAATGAAGGAGATGAGGGAGACGATAATCATCAGATGGAATTCGGACTCCAACAAAATTGTAGATATACAATGACCATAATGAAATTATCTCAGTAGTGGAGGAATCCAGGGAAACATCCCAAAAATCTTAAATCATACAGTTAATATAATTAACATTTTTTATAGAATCATAGCTTTAATTTCTAACACTTAATACTTCTTATGGTTTAAGTTGACCATTAGAGCATTTGTAGGACCATAGATTTGAAGAAGTCCTTAGAGACAATGACAATTCTGATGAACGGAAGTTTTGTCATAGTAGGAAACAAGGAATTTGGAGTTGTCCACTTTGACGCACGAAGAATTGAAATCCATGTCGTAAATCTAAACATGTTCACATCGATATTCGAAATTTAAATTTATTTTAGAAATAAAAATTTTTTATTTTAGAAATTTTAGATTCTGACATTGTAATATATATATTTTTGGATTTTGAAATTGAGGTTTTTAAGAAAATATTAATTTTAAAAATTAAGGTTGATTGATGTTATGTGTAAAAAAATAAAAAATGGGTTTTGACAATATAAAAAACACAAATTATCAGTATTGGATCAATTCAAAATACCTTGAAATTAATATTTTGTAAATCATATCTATCTCTAGTATATTAAAAACAGGAGGAAGTTAGACCTACATAATTAATATAAAATTATAAAATCACTAAATTTATGACTATTGTAAAATATATATTTAAGCAAAAATTTAATAATTTCAATTATATAAGTTACAGAAAAAACAATGAAAAGTCGCATTATATACATTACAAAAAAATGCTCGTCCAAAAAGTTGCTTTCACATTTCAAAATCAGTTTAAAAAAAAAAAAAAAAATTATACATATATTTTGTTACTTCTAAAGTAAATATGTACAAATTAATTATACATAGAAAATTAACTTTTAATTCTACAAAATTGATGAAAGTTTTATGTTTTAAAATATTTCATTTTTTTTGTTCATATCATCGGATAGCTAAAGCTCCTACTGAATTATCTTCAGACGAAGAATTGGAGGATTCATGAAATTATGATCCCCTATTTGGAAAAGCATTCTGCAAAACAATATATCCAAGGCAAATCAATTCAGTTTGGGTTCAATAGGTGGTGGACATCTCCATTGAATTGAGTTATTTCTTGGTTAAAAATGAAATTACGGGACAGAAAAGTATCCCAGAAATAGGAGTAGGAGTACAAGTTGAAATGAACTTGATTGATAGGTGCAAAGTTTCATCAAAGAACGATTTACATGTATAATTAAGCTTATAATTAATTATTAGTGTTGCTCATTAGGATTGTCTATATTAGGGAAACTTTTGTTTCCATTACTTTTGACTTAAATATCTAATAATTTTTTTCCTTTCTTACTGTTCTTATTAATAAATTAACAACCACTGGTTGTAAAGCATGAAAAAAACACCATCGCAATTACTAACGAATTGATTTTTAAATTAAAGGCAGATCTGAACTCAACAATTATTGCTCTATGATTTTTGATTTCATAAACTTTTTGGAACTCTAATATTAGAGTTGGACAAATTTTGAAAATTTAGCAAAAGTTGCCATAAATTCAAAACTTATGAACCGATTTTAAAAATTGAAAAAAATCTTATTCTATTAAAGTAATATCTACAACTTTTGGTTCAATGGCATCTCTCTAAAACCTTGTTTTCAATATTAATCTGAGTTGAAGGGTAAATGAATGTTTGTATAACGTCATCTTACGGCCAAGTTTTTATTTTCAAACGTAATATATGCATATATCTATATCATGGAATATTAATTATAACTTGGATCATTTAAAATGCAAAATAAACTACCCAGAATGAGTCACGAAGAACAACATTTAAAATGAAGTTGCCCAACGTTTCCCCACTTGTTTAAATGATCCCAACAAGAACTTTAGATACCTTCATGTTGCTTCCATTTGATGATGGTTACTTTTCCCCTGGATGTTTATCTTTTTCTTTATAGGTGGGGATTTTGGAGACTGAACGATCTTTTAAAGCCAAGGCAGCCATATAGGTATTACTAAAAATAACTATGTCAGTAAAGAAAGAATATTTTGAAGAGTGAGGCTTTTTATTTTTATTGAGCCTTCTCCAAGATGACCGACTTTCAAGGCCAAGGAGGTTGTTTTTAAAAATTGATTCAAAGATATAATGAACCCTAAAAAAGAACGAGTTCGGAGGATTCTTATTCATTTTTTAACATAAAACATAATGAATATGAATTAAAAGCCTTCCATTCACAAGACTTTTAGTTTTATTTAAAAGAGAAATATAATATATACATTCAATGTTTTAGTTATCTCTTGAAAAACTTTTAATGAAAAGCAGTACTACTCCGGATTGTTCATAACAAACGGAATTTTTCTTACTCATTGCAGTTAATATTCACACTTAATGAAGGCTGTACTATGTGATTATCTTCCAGGGATTGGAATTTTTAGTATGTTATACTTTTGGTATCTGAAAAAGAAAACAAAGTACAATTTTTATTTATTGATAATATATAGGCCAAGTTCTCAGAGATGTGGTTGGGAATAATCCGTGCACGTTCCTACAATTCAGAAAAATAAAGAAAATTATAAGACAGTCATGGGAGGAGGTCATGGATCCCCCAGCACCCTTTTATGTTGCCCTCAATACCTTACCACTTTCCAAAATTCAAAGAGTGCACCAAAACAGCTTTTTGGAAGATCGCCCAGAGCACTTAGTCCGTTTAGGATGTACCCCGATGGAGACGTTCTTGGAAACTTCATCCCTCTTCGTTAACAAATAAAGTGAGAGAAAAGAGGAGAGGAACTCCAGGTTTTGTGCTCAAGGCCTTGAGACCACGAAACATCTTTTCTTGGACTGCATCAAAGTGGATCCCCTGGTGTACAATAATATGGCATTGCTTGTATTTTTCATCTACATACATATATCATATATAAAAAAGTAGTAATGACAAAAAAAAAAAAAGAAAAAGAAACAAAGTACAATATATAAGACAATAACACTATGTAATAGCATTTTTGCCCATTTTTTGGTTTCCAGAATAATCAAATTTTCTTAGATAAAAGTACATATGAGTGTATTAGTGGATCACTGTCTCCTATGAAATATATATTGAATGTATATAAAATTTACTCATTGATAGTAATTAATGTACTAAATGAAACAATTGAACTACTTATTTATTTAAAAAATGAACAAAAGTTTATTTTACAATTCTTCATTTTAATAACTTTATTATTTCTCACAACTCTTACTTTTTACTTACAATTTCACAAGTTTTAATGCTGTGATCATGATTTTTTTATGCTCAAAAACAAAAAAATAAAAAATTTACCACAATATTTTTTTTTGTGGCCACAGGATCTTTTTTACTAAATAATGATTTTTCATCTGATAACATCAATTAAAACTTAAGTTTTAAGATAACGAAGCAAGTGGCTTCACAAAAGTATAAAAACTTATTGTGGATAAATATCTTGAAATTTTATAAAAAGCTATGAACATTTCTGTACCTCTTTTCATATTTGATTAAAACTCTTATTGAATGCTGAAAATACAGGAAAGTTGATTAATCTCTTTTGAGCTTAATGTTTTTTTCATTTGTAACACTAAATATAAACAAATATAGTAAATGAAATACAAATTATATATCTGAAATAAATAAAAAAAAGAACTTCTTTCGAAAACCACTTCTTTAAAAAAATATTAACTATTTAATATAATTTGGAGAAATATAATTATGAAATATAGAATATAGAAATATGACAATATGTTCATAATTTTAATTAATATGAAAAATAACACATCTGAATAACTTTTCAATGGAAAGCAAAAGGGAAGACATATAAATGGTGTAAAAGTTAGTGGAACTGTGAATGATGATTAATGGCTTCCAGTAAGAATTTTCAAAATCAGGAAGTAAATGCTTTCAAGATCTTAAGCCAAGGAGTCACATTGTTTTATTTTACATTGTCACATTGTTTTTATTTTTACTTATTCACCTAGGTTAATTATGATTTTGCTTGGAATGTAAAAAGTGAGAATTCAATGTTATCAAAATGTAATGACAAATACGTTTATATTAAAGAGCTGTCAAGTTTTGAATTTTTTGTTTGTATACGAATACTTTAGAACATAATTTATACCACAATATATACATTTTTAAACCAAGTTTCAAAATTATGCCAACATTGTTTATGTCAAAAATAGATTTATTACACAAAGAAAAATTAACTACCCATGAAGAGGTTATCATTCATGTTTAGAATGCAAAATTTAATTTTGCATTATTTTTTTTTTAAACAATGATACATACCTAATGCTTAAACATCATCAGTAGTTATTTAAACTAAAAATATTTATTATTTTATTAATTTTAGACTCCAAATGGACTGTCTATACAAAAACATTTAAAAATCCTAAAATTTTATGCAAAACAGATATTTTTTTTTTGAAGGAACTGTATATATATCCATTCTTTGTTAGTAGTGACCTATGTAGACTACAATAATGTACATAGAGGAACAAGACCTAAGGCAATTTGTAAATATGTTTGTGATCAAATGAGTTGATTGGAGTAGATATAGTCCTTATTTAAGGAATTCATGCTTTGCCTGTGAGGTTGAAAATTTGATTAAAGCCATACCTTACCCATCAGTTATTGATGGTTCATGAATAACAGAGTCGGAGTACAAGAATATTAATTAAACACAAACATATTATGTATATTTAGAAACAACAGTGAAAAACTAAACAAAACATATTTTGCATTGAATTTCTTTTTTCTCATAAATAACAGAATCTATGAAATTGAAATAACAAAAAAATGTATACATCAAAATGTGTTTAAAATTTTGTCTTTTGTTGAACAGCAGAGCCAAATTAATTTATATTTATTTATATCTGATATTCGACATTGCGTAGATTTTGTTTACTGATCTGTAAACTTATCTCCCAGAGCTTAAATGTAGTGCAATGAAAATTGCTAAAGTTGCAGTTTTTGTGATTTGTACATATAGTTTGTTACAGTCAATTCCGTTCTCCCCAAATTGCAGTATCTCAAACAATATTTTGGAAACTTAGCAAGAAGAAAAATGGGGGTAAGAAATTGTTATTATTCTGATAATGACAAGAAAAGAAAAAAAAACTAGGTCAGAAATTTGTAGGAAGAGGGCAAAACAAAGATTGGAAACAAAATTATTATCAATTGGTAAGGGTGTTTATAAGAAAAGGTTGCGCGATTATTGATTAATAATTTTATTAGGTATTCAAATGAAAATAAATCATTTAGGTATATACAGAATTTAAATCTTAGGTCGAGATGACATAGGACATTGAAAAGAGGCATATACATTTATTTACACAGATTGAGCATTTAAGAGAAATAAAATTTATTTTCCATTACGGAAATTTGTTAGATGTACAGAGATAAATAATAATTAATCGTCATTGACAAATAATTCTCTTCACATAATATCGTTGAATATAATACAAGAAATTAGAAAGAGAAAAAGTGTGTCTATATGAATACGTCTTCGATGATGAAGTAAGGAGGTGGGGAGGTGTGAGCCGGTTAATCAAGCTACCACGGTGCAGGCTAAAAAAATATTCCTTCAAGAAATGAAATTGCACGTTAACTCCTTTTCTTAAAAAGTAGGGGACGAAGCTGAGTCAGAAGTTGTAAACGAAAATACGTTGATGAGATGATTGATGAATATAAAATAAAGACAAAATACCCGTTGATGACAAAATTGATTTATTTATAAAATAGAATTATGGTCATATATTATTTTTAATTATTGTGAAACGTAGGAAATCTAACATCAAAGGTCGAACGATTAGTTCAAATTTCAATAAAATATCAAATGATTAATTAATGCAAAAATTGATGAATTAATATAATAGAATTATTGTACTCTTGTAATATTCGAAGGGAATTTGACATTTTTGAATTGAAGGACACCTTCAGCAACTAATTGATTTCCTTCCATACAGGAAAATAAAAATATTGTAAGGAAGGAAGGAATTTGGTAAACATAAATAAATGTCTTAATTATTGATTCAATGGGTTCTTAAAAATATTTATCATCAATAATTCAAAAAGAAGGATGTCATTTTTTTATTTCATGTTGACTAAAAAAAAATCAATGACTATTAATATACATGAACGATTGGTTTTATGTCCTACAAAGAAAGTCATTGAAATATATAAAATCCGATAGTTTTTGAGTTAAAAAGAGGCTTTGTGAGTACAAAAACATGAAAAGATACGTTATTACATCGTATTTTCAATATGATCTATTCTGCTTTATTTTTATCAATGAAAAAACGACCATTTTTACATTTTTCAACCCTGTATAATGTCAAAAAAATGGTCAAAAATGGACAAATGTCCAGGAAATCACACATTTGGTCTTGAAATTTTATTACCATAATTTATTTGATATGCAAACATTATATATTACGATTATATATTCTTTTCTAATTGTCGTTTCTAATTTTTCTATGGAATGGTTTGCTAAAAATAATATTTCTTATGATTAAAATATATTAATAAAAATAAAGAATTTGTCAGGAAATTAATTTTGAAGTTATATTTAAAGAAGATTCGTAATTTACAATAAAAATTCAATTATAGTTTTGAATTTTTTTTCATGAAAAGTCCTGGAAGAGCCCTGGAAATTTAATTCTTGCAGGAAAAAAAATAGGAATAATTTGCAAAATTAGAAAGAAAACGTAAATGCTCCCAATGATAATGATAATTAATTAATTAATGTATTGAACTTGGCTCTATTAATAAAAAGTAGAATGTAGTTTTCGGATCTTTTACTGTTTATGTACTCACCAAACCTCTTTTTAATGAAAAATACTCATTTTAAATTTTTGGCAAAACTATAACTTATTTAAAAAATGAAGAACTTTATAAATGCCATTTGAATAACTTCCAACATTAACATATAATTAATTGTTATATGTAACCTTATTCTATTTGTCTTCTTGGTTTATATTATGAAAACATTCTTATTTAAAATCAACTAATTAATTTCCCATCCATCGATGGTCATTAAGATAATTATTTATTTTTCTTTAAGATTTGTTTCACCGTATCCATAAGCAAGAAAATATAAACTATCTATTAAACCCTGGGCACAAAAATGGTGTTGCCTAATGGTATCACTTATCACCCACAACGATTTGATATTTTACTTGTATTCTTATCGGAAATAAAATAATAGATGTAGTGAAAAGAAATTCATTATTTTTTTTCCATTAAATTGAAGGCTTTATACAAGTTGTCCTGGGCAATCAAAACAGTGCTTACAACAGTTCTATTATTTTAAAGATATTTTCGATATTTCATTTTTACTACACCTAATATTTAAATTGGATTTTACTTGAGCCTAAAGACTCAAGGCTTGACATGTAACCTACTTACAAAAAATTGTCTCGTGAGCATCTCTAAATATAAAATATTAAGTACAATATACGAGACAATAACACCATGTAATAGCATTTTTGCCCATTTGAAGGTTTCCAGAATAATAAAATTTTCCTAAAGTTAAAAAAAGTTAAAAGGATATCTGCACTCGACAATTATTGTTATTTAAAAGGTTGCAGATATTTGTCGTATTTCTTCTTTGATGATGAAATCCTAGATTGAAGGGCTACCAAAAAAAAGTGAGGGCATTTCAGATATTTGAAGATTTGATGATATTCTTGATTATACTTTTGTTGTGATAGCTCGAATGTGAAGCTTAATGTCTTTATCAAACTTATTCTAACTCTGACATACACCATAGTGCATAAAATGCCTTTAAGCTTGAATAATTTGTTCGTTAGTGTCGTAATCATAAAGTTCTCTATCAAAAGTGCTTCTCAAACATCCCTCAATATTAACCGCTTTTCTCATTTTCTCTGGTGAAATGTTCAATTTGTTGATAATTCTTTTCGCATCCTCTCCACAAATCCCTCATATCTTAAGGGACAGTTTTATAGGCCCAACTCTAAAGGTTCCTAAGTATACCAATTATCACTGTAGAAAATAAATTGTTGCATTTGATGTACTAAACAAATTTAATTGTTTGAATTAATAAAAAAAATTTAACTCTAAAATTCGAGGTTAACCAATTTTGAAATTTTAGCAAAAGTAGCAATAAATCCAAAACTAATGAACCGATTTGAAAAATTGAAAAAAAATTATATTTTATCAAACTAATATCTACAACTTTTGGTTCAATGAAATCTTTCTTAAACTTTACTTTTAATCCTACTTAGAGTTGAAGGCTAAAAAAGTGTTTATATGACGTCATATTACGCCCAAATGATGAACAATGTATTTGTTTTTAAATTGACACTTCATATATTATGGCGTAACAGTTTTTTTAATATAAATCTTTACATTTACGTCACTCATCTGCAAAATAACTTTCTGTTTCACTCGGTTTACGTATTTATATTAGTACTGTGAGTAATAAACACCGAAGATCTAAAAAGATTGATCCCAGGAGGAAATACTTGGCATTGTAGAAGAATACCTTAAATTATTTAATAATAAAAACACTCATATCATTTAGCTCGGCCTTTGCTTTGTGTGAGGATTGATGGAAAGAAACAAGAGCAATTGGAGTCATCGCCACCTCGTTTTGGTGTTATCTTCAAAAAGAGGCAGTCAGAATCTCTTTAGAGCATGGAATGGGGAACCTTTGCAAGGCATAAGGAGCTTGCTTGAGATCCTAAAGGATCCAAAGATCCTTGCAAGAATCGCCGATCCCTATGACAAAGGGCTCGATACACTTACTACGGGTGGAGTAAGAAAAGCATTTGCTACTTGGGCCATGAGTCGTTCCAGCAACACAGTCAGGTTGAGCAAAATTACCAAGCTTCTATTGAGACCATGGGAATGATATCCGATGTATTAAGTAAAATTGTAATTACTATTAATTTATGAAATATAATTTAAATTTAAAATTTTTCTCATTTTTATAGGTAAATAACTAAATGCTATTTGGAATCACATAACGTGGATCAGCGAGGTCTAAATGGGAATGATATAAGTGATTAAAATATATGACTAACAATTGTTAATTAATCATTTTTCTATTTTGGTAGGATTTTGATAAGGGAAGTCCAGCTCCTAATCAATTTGAAGTATGCAATAAAACAAACATTATCTAAAGTTTGTATTATAACTTTACTTATGTCTTAGACAACAACTGATGATGATCTTTACTCACACAACTAGGGTTAGTATTTGCTCCATAGAAATCAATTAATATACATTTTACTCTCTGATTACTGATTTTAGAAGACACATTTTTTTTATTCGTCAGTGATAGGAAGATCGTTGTCTTTGTAGACTCCTGTAGGATCGCCAAGAAAGTTTCTATGTTTTTAAAAATGCATTTAGAATTATAATGAGCCTTAAAAAAGAACGAGCTTGGAAGGTCCTTAATAATTTTAAACATGATTATCTTCCTGGGACCAGAATTTTTAGTATAATATACTTTAGAAATCTGAAAAAACAAAACACCATTTTTTTATTAACAATATAATAGAATTCAATGTTACTTATAGTAGTACATCTTATCACATTCGTCATAAACCACAAAACAAAAACACATTACTGTTCATGTTTTTCTTTAGATTTTGCATCATAAAGTCCACAGAGTGTAGTTGAGGCTTCCTTCTAAATTTTACACATCCCTCAACTCATTTACGAAAAGGATAAACGGAGATCTCATAACATTTGTCATCAAAGATTGATCTACTGAGGATTCACGCGGATTGAAAAAGGAAACCAAGCACTTTGTTCCTTTAGGAAAAGAATTGACCCTTTTCAACGATTTGATGAATTGATCAGAATGTAAACTCAATATTATAACGAAGGGAATCTTTTTGTTGAAAGACTTTGTAAGTCCCGGTCTGGACTTATGATACTATTGAATTAACAGCCATTTTAACATCAGTTGCATCATTTTATGGGGAAGAAAGAAGTGCATCACTGTTATTCTGGAACTATAATTTCATATTTAAGGTAAATTATGAAACTTCTTGAAAAATAATTTCAAAATTAATTTCCTGAGAACTTTTTTATTTTTTATCTACATGTTTTACCCATAGAAAATATAGGAATATCCTTTTTTGTCAAGGAAATAATTGTTTTTATCAGACCATACTATAAAAAATTTAAAAATATCAAAATAAAGGAGGGAGTAATTTCAAATAATGTATGGTCATCGAACTCCAAGACAAATGTGTGATTTCCTATTTTTGGCAATTTTTAGGACTGGAAAATGTAAAAATGCACTCTTCTTCATTAATAAAAATAAAACGGATAGATCATAAATTGGATTTTTATTTTTTTAGATGATGAAATATTGACTGAAAGGACAAATCCTTCCATGTTTGAAATGCAGAAGTGGTCATACAATGATGGCTGTATATATGAAATATAACAAGCCTATTGCTCCCACTGATGCAAAACATTCTAAATAATATGTTCCTATTATTTTAATTGCAAGCATTGACTCTCTTTAAAGCCACTTCACTCTTTTTCTAGATATCTATCTGTATAGTATGTATGTAATTTTACTTTTTATCCATGAGAATGACCTTTCCTTGAATATTGGTAGATTTTATGGAAAACAAAAAAATATTTAATTACTTTTAAGTAAAATATACATAGCTGATATGCTTTAATTCAAGCTATCGCACCAATAATTTAATAAAATAAAATTAAAAGTGTTTTCTTCATTGGAGTCTTTTATGTAAGTAGATACTGTTCACACAAAACCTCCTATCTTTTCCATGCAAGGACTTTCAACTTTCAAAATATGAAATACTCGAGAAAAAAAAATCCACAGATATCTAATATACTAATGTATACTCATTGAAATAATTGTTTTTCGCTTAGTTAGTTTTGACACGCAATTCTACAATTTTTAATTTTCTTATTTGTTATAAGTCACATATATTAGAAATTTGACAATGTGGAGGTTTAAGAAAACCTATTTATAGGTATGTACTATTCTGATAAGATGCATTACCTACAATATACCTAGCTCTCAAATTTCTTTACTGCAACCCTCTACCCTTTTCAATAGGAGCAAAAAAGAAGAGATGATTTGAAATCCACATGCTTTGAGTCTGGAATCGAGTATTACAGAGCGTGAATCACTATATAATTCGACCAAGATGAGTTTTGAAAATAGATAAGAAAGAAATAGAGGCCTTAATAGATAACATGTTTCCTTTATTGTAAAACAGATTCACTATCCATCATCAAAATTACACTTACTAACATTAAATAAAAACATTATTTACAATCTACCAAATGGAATTTTATTCTTCAGTATCAATATCAAATTCATTTTTGAGAATCTTGAGAAGGATTTCAATATCACAACGATTTTGAATATCGGTGATGTTCATCAGTAAGCTTATAAAAAGTCTAGTTGATGAGTAAGAGAGGTCATGAAATTTTGTGCTCCAAATGACAAGACGAGTCTGAAGGGAAATGAGTGTAAGTCCCATATCATAGGCTGATATCTGTAGATCATTGACTTGATCCTTCATAACACTTGCTACCTTCCGATTTAGAAGATTCGAACTTGAAAAGAATCCTGCTCTGAGTCCGAGTCTTTCTCTCTTCATGGCTCAGGAGTTCAAAAACTTGAATTTTCTCTTCGCATTCCAGAGCTTTGCAAAAACAGGAAGAGCATTAGCATTAGCCTTAAATAATGAAGGGACTCGAGTCCTATTCTTTGAGAGTCGGGACTCGCCTCGAATGAATTCCTTGAGCCTTGTTTTCCAAAAACTCTTCTAAAGAGTGCAAAACTTGCTTGAAGCACTGAATTCGTAAAAGATTCATTCTCTTAAATGCAGTTTAGTTTTGGAATTCTTTTCCAAGGAAGAAGTGGGTTTAATGAGTCACATGAGTGGGTTGAAGGATTCCTATGATATGGAGGGATTCGCAGATTGATTCACTCTCCCATCACGAATGACACTTCCGAATACGTCATTTGCCTTGGATGAAACTGATGAGAAAGGAAAATGGATGGGGTTGAGAGTGGGAGGACTACTTTGGACTGGAGGCTCTTGAATTGGACTATGAAATTGGAGGATAGAGTGGAGAAGAGGTTGAAGAAAACTTCAACTTGGATCCATCCTGGAAATGTCCCTTGAAGCGCTCAGCTGAGAGGAAGGAATGCTTTGCTATGACGTCATGAGATCCTCTCTAGAATGTTTACTGTCTGCCTGCACTAGAGAGTCTCTCTTCTTGGCTGGCCTGGCTGAGCTAACTAACTTGAATGGATGAGAAACTGTTGACCCTGTTCGACTGCTCCAAGGTGCCTCAAGTCAGCTGTTGAATAGACAATGTTTATTTTCACTATTTTCAGTACTTCTGACGTGACTTGAAATGGCGCAGCTCTGGCTTGGACCCAAGGACGTCTCATTGCTTCGCTCTTCCTGACTGCGGAGAATGGGAATGGGATGGGATGAAGGTGATGGCTGATGCATGAGCTTCCAATCAAGAGCTTCGATCCAAGGATTGTGACACTAACAAAGAGTTCATTGCACAGAAGAGGCACAAAGAGCAGCAAGAGTCAGTAGATCCAATCCCTTGAGGTCGAAAATCATGAATCACCTGATGTGCAGACGATTCGAATCTCATCACCATCCAATGCCATTGTCTCTAAAATCAAATTTAACTTTTCTTAGTAGAAAAGTTAAAATGTCTCCTGGATGGGGTTTGGATCATTATTGATCCTGGAGTAATACTTCATAATATCCGCTTCCTACTGTTTTTAGCATTGTCATTCATTCACTCATTCATTCATTCATTCTTGAACTTTCTCACATTAGAAATTCAATTCATATATTTTTCCACTATTTTAAAATACGAATTCCATTTTAAATGCTGCTTTGCTTTGAATACCTTTTGAATAAAAGTTGTATTCAGAAAATGAATTATTTATTATTCAGTCAAAAATAGTTATGAGTACCTCAATTCAATATTTTGATTTGTAATTTATACAAAATGGAACTGTCTCTTCGTAAAGTATGATTTTAAAATACTTCATGAGAGCAATAAACAAGGCTAGAACCCTCAATTTAATTTTAAAAAGTAGGCAATTTAGTGATTTTGTAATCTTTTATTAATATATGATTGACAAAATTTTAATTTAAAGGTACTCTGGATTGATCCACTACTAATTATTTATGTTTGTTATATTGGAAAAACCCATAGATTTTTTAACTCTTTCATTTCAGACTTACTCAATATATACAAATTATACAATGTCAGAATCTAAACTTTCTAAAATAAATAAGATATCAAATAGATTTCAATTTCGAATATCAATTTCCTACTATGACAAAACCTCCGTCCATCAGAGTTGTCATTGCCTCGAAGGACTTCTCCTAATCTATGGTCCTACAAAGAGTTGGTAAATGCTCTTAGTGCCAACTTAAACAATAATAAGTATTAAACGTTAGAAATTAAAGCTGTGATTTTATAATAAATATTAACTATATTAACTGTAGGATTCTCCCCGGATTCCTCCACTACTCAGATAATTTCACAAGGTCATTGTCGATCTCCAATTTTGTTGGAATCCGAGTTCCATCGTATGGTCATCGAATCGTATTTGAAGAGCAAGTTGAATAACACGACATGAGGGAAGGTGGAAATATTCTTTACATTCAAATGCCGTAGACTGAAGGATCGGATTTTTCAATATAAAACATGAAATGGACTGACTAACTCAATGTTGAGTTGGACATTGAAGGAAACAAGTGTCTTGGTTTTATTAGTGATGAAATTAAAAGCATGAGGATTGTCTTCAATTATTACGTCCCTTGAATAAATCTTTAATATGTATCTCGTGATTAGGACTTTGAACGTCTTCTATAATTTTTAACTTTCCCAAGGTTTCTGTCCTAAATTCATTTAGACGTCATTTCAATAACCTTGGATGCTCGTTATAATTTTATAGCTTTTCATCTCCATTATCAACGATCAAGGATTTTATTCTTTCTGAATGAATTTATTAAATTGTGAATCATTTATTAATTTTGTAATTGCCATTACACGTTTTCAATATATACATACATATATATGATTTTTCCTTTCACTAATTAAATTATCGACATCCGTCACAACATTTACATTTGAGGCTTAATCTTAGTTAGAGTTAAAATTATTTTGTTCTAATTTGAGTTTCTATATCTATATATATATATATTCTATTTTATTGTTTCAATCAAGTAATGAACAAAAAATATGTGTTTATTTAATGGGATTATGCTTACTGCAGCAATTTTAGAGTCAAATTTACCTAATTCGCCGGAGAAAAAAGGCTCAAGGAGTTGATTTGATTGCACTTCTTGAATGTACATACTGCCCATTTTTAAGGCTTCCAGTCGAAAGGAATACAAGAACTTAGGTTAATAAAGTAAATACAATGCTAACAAAAAATGGATACACTCCAAGTCCTCATAATAATTCTTAGTATTTGGAACTGTACTTTGAGCCCAATATTTTTATAGTAGAATTATTATAAAATGAATTATCAAATGTAATCATCAAATCCATTTTGTCAAAAAAGACAGGCAATATACTATTAAATATATCAATTGAATAATACATACACAGTACTGATAGTTACTATATTTATCAAATAAAAGTAATTGTTCTCTTCTGTTTGATGGTAAAGCAGGAGTCAGCTACAACAATGACGAATAATCAACGCTAATAAAAACAATACAGAATTGATAAAATACTTCCTCATAAATTACATTCAATAATAGCAATCACGACATATTTTATTGTCCATACGGTACCTACAATATTTGTAACAATTTCACCTCCAATGATTCAGTGTCACTATGAAAAGAGAGATACTAAACATCCTTCGATTATTCATAAATAATAAAATGAACATGGAGTGTTGGGATCAGAAACAAAGATTATATAAAATGAATACTTATTTACTTTCTACTTTGAATTTTCAAATTAATGCTTCACAAAAGAAGGAGTAAAAATTGAAAAAAGAAGTCTTCTAAAATATGGTTTTGTGATTTTTGACCATTCCGAGTCTGCTACGTACATTCAAATCAATGATCTAAAACCATTCCTGGTATTAAATATACAGATTTGACAAATTTTGTCTCCATATATAAGCTAGCACCATCTAGCGTTCATATTATCATACAAATGATGAAAATGCAAATTGCCAATATGCATGGTTTTTATTAATTTCAACATTCAAAAAATGCTTAGCACATTCGAAAAAATTACCAGAATCTATTCGCCACTTCAATTTCAAGGATTTCCAAATTTCAAATTAGTATGACACCTAGCAACATCTAGGGTTCATATTATCATACAAATGAAAAGTGCCAATATGCATGGTTTTTTATTAATTTCAACATTCAAAAAATGCTTAGCACATTCAAAAAAATTACTTGAATCTATTCGCCTATTCAATTTGAAGGATTTCCAAATTTCAAATTGGTATGACACCTAGCAACATCTAGGGTTCATATTATATACAAATGAAAAGTGCCAATATGCATGGTTTTTTATTAATTTCAACATTCAAAAAATGCTTAGCACATTCAAAAAAATTACCTGAATCTATTCGCCACTTCAATTTGAAGGATTTCCAAATTTCAAATTGGTATGACACCTAGCAACATCTAGGGTTCATATTATCATACAAATGAAAAAAGCCAATATGCATGGTTTTTTATTAATTTCAACATTCAAAAAATGCTTAGCACATTCAAAAAAATTACCTGAATCTATTCGCCACTTCAATTTGAAGGATTTCCAAATTTCAAATTGGTATGACACCTAGCAACATCTAGGGTTCATATTATCATCAAAATGAAAAGTGCCAATATGCATGGTTTTTTATTAATTTCAACATTCAAAAAATGCTTAGCACATTCAAAAAAATTACCTGAATCTATTCGCCACTTCAATTTGAAGGATTTCCAAATTTCAAATTGGTATGACACCTAGCAACATCTAGGGTTCATATTATCATCAAAATGAAAAGTGCCAATATGCATGGTTTTTTATTAATTTCAACATTCAAAAAATGCTTAGCACATTCAAAAAAATTACCTGAATCTATTCGCCACTTCAATTTGAAGGATTTCCAAATTTCAAATTGGTATGACACCTAGCAACATCTAGGGTTCATATTATCATCAAAATGAAAAGTGCCAATATGCATGGTTTTTTATTAATTTCAACATTCAAAAAATGCTTAGCACATTCAAAAAAATTACCTGAATCTATTCGCCACTTCAATTTGAAGGATTTCCAAATTTCAAATCGGTATGACACCTAGCAACATCTAGGGTTCATATTATCATACAAATGAAAAGTGCCAATATGCATGGTTTTTTATTAATTTCAACATTCAAAAAATCTTAGCACATTCAAAAAAATTACCTGAATCTATTCGCCACTTCAATTTGAAGGATTTCCAAATTTCAAATTGGTATGACACCTAGCAACATCTAGGGTTCATATTATCATACAAATGAAAAGTGCCAATATGCATGGTTTTTTATTAATTTCAACATTCAAAAAATGCTTAGCACATTCAAAAAAATTACCTGAATCTATTCGCCACTTCAATTTGAAGGATTTCCAAATTTCAAATTGGTATGACACCTAGCAACATCTAGGGTTCATATTATCATACAAATGAAAAGTGCCAATATGCATGGTTTTTTATTAATTTCAACATTCAAAAAATGCTTAGCACATTCAAAAAAATTACCTGAATCTATTCGCCACTTCAATTTGAAGGATTTCCAAATTTCAAATTGGTATGACACCTAGCAACATCTAGGGTTCATATTATCATCAAAATGAAAAGTGCCAATATGCATGGTTTTTTATTAATTTCAACATTCAAAAAATGCTTAGCACATTCAAAAAAATTACCTGAATCTATTCGCCACTTCAATTTGAAGGATTTCCAAATTTCAAATTGGTATGACACCTAGCAACATCTAGGGTTCATATTATCATACAAATGAAAAGTGCCAATATGCATGGTTTTTTATTAATTTCAACATTCAAAAAATCTTAGCACATTCAAAAAAATTACCTGAATCTATTCGCCACTTCAATTTGAAGGATTTCCAAATTTCAAATTGGTATGACACCTAGCAACATCTAGGGTTCATATTATCATACAAATGAAAAGTGCCAATATGCATGGTTTTTTATTAATTTCAACATTCAAAAAATGCTTAGCACATTCAAAAAAATTACCTGAATCTATTCGCCACTTCAATTTGAAGGATTTCCAAATTTCAAATTGGTATGACACCTAGCAACATCTAGGGTTCATATTATCATACAAATGAAAAGTGCCATTATGCATGGTTTTTTATTAATTTCAACATTCAAAAAATGCTTAGCACATTCAAAAAAATTACCTGAATCTATTCGCCACTTCAATTTGAAGGATTTCCAAATTTCAAATTGGTATGACACCTAGCAACATCTAGGGTTCATATTATCATACAAATGAAAAAAGCCAATATGCATGGTTTTTTATTAATTTCAACATTCAAAAAATGCTTAGCACATTCAAAAAAATTACCTGAACCTATTCGCCACTTCAATTTGAAGGATTTCCAAATTTCAAATTGGTATGACACCTAGCAACATCTAGGGTTCATATTATCATACAAATGAAAAGTGCCAATATGCAAGGTTTTTTATTAATTTCAACATTCAAAAAATGCTTAGCACATTCAAAAAAATTACCTGAATCTATTCGCAACTTCAATTTGAAGGATTTCCAAATTTCAAATTGGTATGACACCTAGCAACATCTAGGGTTCATATTATCATACAAATGAAAAGTGCCATTATGCATGCTTTTTTATTAATTTCAACATTCAAAAAATGCTTAGCACATTCAAAAAAATTACCTGAATCTATTCGCCACTTCAATTTGAAGGATTTCCAAATTTCAAATTGGTATGACACCTAGCAACATCTAGGGTTCATATTATCATACAAATGAAAAAAGCCAATATGCATGGTTTTTTATTAATTTCAACATTCAAAAAATGCTTAGCACATTCAAAAAAATTACCTGAATCTATTCGCCACTTCAATTTGAAGGATTTCCAAATTTCAAATTGGTATGACACCTAGCAACATCTAGGGTTCATATTATCATACAAATGAAAAAAGCCAATATGCATGGTTTTTTATTAATTTCAACATTCAAAAAATGCTTAGCACATTCAAAAAAATTACCTGAATCTATTCGCCACTTCAATTTGAAGGATTTCCAAATTTCAAATTGGTATGACACCTAGCAACATCTAGGGTTCAAATTATCATACAAATGAAAAGTGCCAATATGCATGGTTTTTTATCAATTTCAACATTCAAAAAATGCTTAGCACATTCAAAAAAATTACTTGAATCTATTCGCCACTTCAATTTGAAGGATTTCCAAATTTCAAATTGGTATGACACCTAGCAACATCTAGGGTTCATATTATCATACAAATGAAAAGTGCCATTATGCATGGTTTTTTATTAATTTCAACATTCAAAAAATGCTTAGCACATTCAAAAAAATTACCTGAATCTATTCGCCACTTCAATTTGAAGGATTTCCAAATTTCAAATTGGTATGACACCTAGCAACATCTAGGGTTCATATTATCATCAAAATGAAAAGTGCCAATATGCATGGTTTTTTATTAATTTCAACATTCAAAAAATGCTTAGCACATTCAAAAAAATTACCTGAATCTATTCGCCACTTCAATTTGAAGGATTTCCAAATTTCAAATTGGTATGACACCTATCAACATCTAGGGTTCATATTATCATCAAAATGAAAAGTGCCAATATGCATGGTTTTTTATTAATTTCAACATTCAAAAAATGCTTAGCACATTCAAAAAAATTACCTGAATCTATTCGCCACTTCAATTTGAAGGATTTCCAAATTTCAAATTGGTATGACACCTAGCAACATCTAGGGTTCATATTAACATCAAAATGAAAAGTGCCAATATGCATGGTTTTTTATTAATTTCAACATTCAAAAAATGCTTAGCATATTCAAAAAAATTACCTGAATCTATTCGCCACTTCAATTTGAAGGATTTCCAAATTTCAAATTGGTATGACACCTAGCAACATCTAGGGTTCATATTATCATCAAAATGAAAAGTGCCAATATGCATGGTTTTTTATTAATTTCAACATTCAAAAAATGCTTAGCACATTCAAAAAAATTACCTGAATCTATTCGCCACTTCAATTTGAAGGATTTCCAAATTTCAAATTGGTATGACACCTAGCAACATCTAGGGTTCATATTATCATCAAAATGAAAAGTGCCAATATGCATGGTTTTTTATTAATTTCAACATTCAAAAAATGCTTAGCACATTCAAAAAAATTACCTGAATCTATTTGCCACTTCAATTTGAAGGATTTCCAAATTTCAAATTGGTATGACACCTAGCAACATCTAGGGTTCATATTATCATCAAAATGAAAAGTGCCAATATGCATGGTTTTTTATTAATTTCAACATTCAAAAAATGCTTAGCACATTCAAAAAAATTACCTGAATCTATTCGCCACTTCAATTTGAAGGATTTCCAAACTTCAAATTGGTATGACACCTAGCAACATCTAGGGTTCATATTATCATCAAAATGAAAAGTGCCAATATGCATGGTTTTTTATTAATTTCAACATTCAAAAAATGCTTAGCACATTCAAAAAAATTACCTGAATCTATTTGCCACTTCAATTTGAAGGATTTCCAAATTTCAAATTGGTATGACACCTAGCAACATCTAGGGTTCATATTATCATCAAAATGAAAAGTGCCAATATGCATGGTTTTTTATTAATTTCAACATTCAAAAAATGCTTAGCACATTCAAAAAAATTACCTGAATCTATTCGCCACTTCAATTTGAAGGATTTCCAAATTTCAAATTGGTATGACACCTAGCAACATCTAGGGTTCATATTATCATCAAAATGAAAAGTGCCAATATGCATGGTTTTTTATTAATTTCAACATTCAAAAAATGCTTAGCACATTCAAAAAAATTACCTGAATCTATTCGCCACTTCAATTTGAAGGTTTTCCAAATTTCAAATTGGTATGACACCTAGCAACATCTAGGGTTCATATTATCATACAAATGAAAAGTGCCAATATGCATGGTTTTTTATTAATTTCAACATTCAAAAAATGCTTAGCACATTCAAAAAAATTACCTGAATCTATTCGCAACTTCAATTTGAAGGATTTCCAAATTTCAAATTGGTATGACACCTAGCAACATCTAGGGTTCATATTATCATACAAATGAAAAGTGCCATTATGCATGCTTTTTTATTAATTTCAACATTCAAAAAATGCTTAGCACATTCAAAAAAATTACCTGAATCTATTCGCCACTTCAATTTGAAGGATTTCCAAATTTCAAATTGGTATGACACCTAGCAACATCTAGGGTTCATATTATCATACAAATGAAAAAAGCCAATATGCATGGTTTTTTATTAATTTCAACATTCAAAAAATGCTTAGCACATTCAAAAAAATTACCTGAATCTATTCGCCACTTCAATTTGAAGGATTTCCAAATTTCAAATTGGTATGACACCTAGCAACATCTAGGGTTCATATTATCATACAAATGAAAAAAGCCAATATGCATGGTTTTTTATTAATTTCAACATTCAAAAAATGCTTAGCACATTCAAAAAAATTACCTGAATCTATTTGCCACTTCAATTTGAAGGATTTCCAAATTTCAAATTGGTATGACACCTAGCAACATCTAGGGTTCATATTATCATACAAATGAAAAGTGCCAATATGCATGGTTTTTTATTAATTTCAACATTCAAAAAATGCTTAGCACATTCAAAAAAATTACCTGAATCTATTCGCCACTTCAATTTGAAGGATTTCCAAATTTCAAATTGGTATGACACCTAGCAACATCTAGGGTTCATATTATCATACAAATGAAAAAAGCCAATATGCATGGTTTTTTATTAATTTCAACATTCAAAAAATGCTTAGCACATTCAAAAAAATTACCTGAATCTATTCGCCACTTCAATTTGAAGGATTTCCAAATTTCAAATTGGTATGACACCTAGCAACATCTAGGGTTCATATTATCATACAAATGAAAAAAGCCAATATGCATGGTTTTTTATTAATTTCAACATTCAAAAAATGCTTAGCACATTCAAAAAAATTACCTGAATCTATTCGCCACTTCAATTTGAAGGATTTCCAAATTTCAAATTGGTATGACACCTAGCAACATCTAGGGTTCATATTATCATACAAATGAAAAAAGCCAATATGCATGGTTTTTTATTAATTTCAACATTCAAAAAATGCTTAGCACATTCAAAAAAATTACCTGAATCTATTCGCCACTTCAATTTGAAGGATTTCCAAGTTTCAAATTGGTATGACACCTAGCAACATCTAGGGTTCATATTATCATACAAATGAAAAGTGCCAATATGCATGGTTTTTTATCAATTTCAACATTCAAAAAATGCTTAGCACATTCAAAAAAATTACTTGAATCTATTCGCCACTTCAATTTGAAGGATTTCCAAATTTCAAATTGGTATGACACCTAGCAACATCTAGGGTTCATATTATCATCAAAATGAAAAGTGCCAATATGCATGGTTTTTTATTAATTTCAACATTCAAAAAATGCTTAGCACATTCAAAAAAATTACCTGAATCTATTCGCCACTTCAATTTGAAGGATTTCCAAATTTCAAATTGGTATGACACCTAGCAACATCTAGGGTTCATATTATCATCAAAATGAAAAGTGCCAATATGCATGGTTTTTTATTAATTTCAACATTCAAAAAATGCTTAGCACATTCAAAAAAATTACCTGAATCTATTCGCCACTTCAATTTGAAGGATTTCCAAATTTCAAATTGGTATGACACCTAGCAACATCTAGGGTTCATATTATCATACAAATGAAAAAAGCCAATATGCATGGTTTTTTATTAATTTCAACATTCAAAAAATGCTTAGCACATTCAAAAAAATTACCTGAATCTATTTGCCACTTCAATTTGAAGGATTTCCAAATTTCAAATTGGTATGACACCTAGCAACATCTAGGGTTCATATTATCATACAAATGAAAAGTGCCAATATGCATGGTTTTTTATTAATTTCAACATTCAAAAAATGCTTAGCACATTCAAAAAAATTACCTGAATCTATTCGCCACTTCAATTTGAAGGATTTCCAAATTTCAAATTGGTATGACACCTAGCAACATCTAGGGTTCATATTATCATACAAATGAAAAAAGCCAATATGCATGGTTTTTTATTAATTTCAACATTCAAAAAATGCTTAGCACATTCAAAAAAATTACCTGAATCTATTCGCCACTTCAATTTGAAGGATTTCCAAATTTCAAATTGGTATGACACCTAGCAACATCTAGGGTTCATATTATCATACAAATGAAAAAAGCCAATATGCATGGTTTTTTATCAATTTCAACATTCAAAAAATGCTTAGCACATTCAAAAAAATTACTTGAATCTATTCGCCACTTCAATTTGAAGGATTTCCAAATTTCAAATTGGTATGACACCTAGCAACATCTAGGGTTCATATTATCATCAAAATGAAAAGTGCCAATATGCATGGTTTTTTATTAATTTCAACATTCAAAAAATGCTTAGCACATTCAAAAAAATTACCTGAATCTATTCGCCACTTCAATTTGAAGGATTTCCAAATTTCAAATTGGTATGACACCTAGCAACATCTAGGGTTCATATTATCATCAAAATGAAAAGTGCCAATATGCATGGTTTTTTATTAATTTCAACATTCAAAAAATGCTTAGCACATTCAAAAAAATTACCTGAATCTATTCGCCACTTCAATTTGAAGGATTTCCAAATTTCAAATTGGTATGACACCTAGCAACATCTAGGGTTCATATTATCATCAAAATGAAAAGTGCCAATATGCATGGTTTTTTATTAATTTCAACATTCAAAAAATGCTTAGCATATTCAAAAAAATTACCTGAATCTATTCGCCACTTCAATTTGAAGGATTTCCAAATTTCAAATTGGTATGACACCTAGCAACATCTAGGGTTCATATTATCATCAAAATGAAAAGTGCCAATATGCATGGTTTTTTATTAATTTCAACATTCAAAAAATGCTTAGCACATTCAAAAAAATTACCTGAATCTATTCGCCACTTCAATTTGAAGGATTTCCAAATTTCAAATTGGTATGACACCTAGCAACATCTAGGGTTCATATTATCATATAAATGAAAAGTGCCAATATGCATGGTTTTTTATTAATTTCAACACTCAAAAAATGCTTAGCACATTCAAAAAAATTACCTGAATCTATTCGCAACTTCAATTTGAAGGATTTCCAAATTTCAAATTGGTATGACACCTAGCAACATCTAGGGTTCATATTATCATCAAAATGAAAAGTGCCAATATGCATGGTTTTTTATTAATTTCAACATTCAAAAAATGCTTAGCACATTCAAAAAAATTACCTGAATCTATTCGCCACTTCAATTTGAAGGATTTCCAAATTTCAAATTGGTATGACACCTAGCAACATCTAGGGTTCATATTATCATCAAAATGAAAAGTGCCAATATGCATGGTTTTTTATTAATTTCAACATTCAAAAAATGCTTAGCACATTCAAAAAAATTACCTGAATCTATTCGCCACTTCAATTTGAAGGATTTCCAAACTTCAAATTGGTATGACACCTAGCAACATCTAGGGTTCATATTATCATACAAATGAAAAGTGCCAATATGCATGGTTTTTTATTAATTTCAACATTCAAAAAATGCTTAGCACATTCAAAAAAATTACCTGAATCTATTCGCCACTTCAATTTGAAGGATTTCCAAATTTCAAATTGGTATGACACCTAGCAACATCTAGGGTTCATATTATCATACAAATGAAAAAAGCCAATATGCATGGTTTTTTATTAATTTCAACATTCAAAAAATGCTTAGCACATTCAAAAAAATTACCTGAATCTATTCGCCACTTCAATTTGAAGGATTTCCAAGTTTCAAATTGGTATGACACCTAGCAACATCTAGGGTTCATATTATCATACAAATGAAACGTGCCAATATGCATGGTTTTTTATCAATTTCAACATTCAAAAAATGCTTAGCACATTCAAAAAAATTACTTGAATCTATTCGCCACTTCAATTTGAAGGATTTCCAAATTTCAAATTGGTATGACACCTAGCAACATCTAGGGTTCATATTATCATACAAATGAAAAGTGCCATTATGCATGGTTTTTTATTAATTTCAACATTCAAAAAATGCTTAGCACATTCAAAAAAATTACCTGAATCTATTCGCCACTTCAATTTGAAGGATTTCCAAATTTCAAATTGGTATGACACCTAGCAACATCTAGGGTTCATATTATCATACAAATGAAAAGTGCCAATATGCATGGTTTTTTATTAATTTCAACATTCAAAAAATGCTTAGCACATTCAAAAAAATTACCTGAATCTATTCGCCACTTCAATTTGAAGGATTTCCAAATTTCAAATTGGTATGACACCTAGCAACATCTAGGGTTCATATTATCATACAAATGAAAAGTGCCAATATGCATGGTTTTTTATTAATTTCAACATTCAAAAAATGCTTAGCACATTCAAAAAAATTACTTGAATCTATTCGCCACTTCAATTTGAAGGATTTCCAAATTTCAAATTGGTATGACACCTAGCAACATCTAGGGTTCATATTATCATACAAATGAAAAGTGCCAATATGCATGGTTTTTTATTAATTTCAACATTCAAAAAATGCTTAGCACATTCAAAAAAATTACCTGAATCTATTCGCCACTTCAATTTGAAGGATTTCCAAATTTCAAATTGGTATGACACCTAGCAACATCTAGGGTTCATATTATCATACAAATGAAAAGTGCCATTATGCATGGTTTTTTATTAATTTCAACATTCAAAAAATGCTTAGCACATTCAAAAAAATTACCTGAATCTATTCGCCACTTCAATTTGAAGGATTTCCAAATTTCAAATTGGTATGACACCTAGCAACATCTAGGGTTCATATTATCATACAAATGAAAAAAGCCAATATGCATGGTTTTTTATTAATTTCAACATTCAAAAAATGCTTAGCACATTCAAAAAAATTACCTGAATCTATTCGCCACTTCAATTTGAAGGATTTCCAAATTTCAAATTGGTATGACACCTAGCAACATCTAGGGTTCATATTATCATCAAAATGAAAAGTGCCAATATGCATGGTTTTTTATTAATTTCAACATTCAAAAAATGCTTAGCACATTCAAAAAAATTACCTGAATCTATTCGCCACTTCAATTTGAAGGATTTCCAAATTTCAAATTGGTATGACACCTAGCAACATCTAGGGTTCATATTATCATCAAAATGAAAAGTGCCAATATGCATGGTTTTTTATTAATTTCAACATTCAAAAAATGCTTAGCACATTCAAAAAAATTACCTGAATCTATTCGCCACTTCAATTTGAAGGATTTCCAAATTTCAAATTGGTATGACACCTAGCAACATCTAGGGTTCATATTATCATACAAATGAAAAGTGCCAATATGCATGGTTTTTTATTAATTTCAACATTCAAAAAATGCTTAGCACATTCAAAAAAATTACCTGAATCTATTCGCCACTTCAATTTGAAGGATTTCCAAATTTCAAATTGGTATGACACCTAGCAACATCTAGGGTTCATATTATCATACAAATGAAAAGTGCCAATATGCATGGTTTTTTATTAATTTCAACATTCAAAAAATGCTTAGCACATTCAAAAAAATTACCTGAATCTATTCGCCACTTCAATTTGAAGGATTTCCAAATTTCAAATTGGTATGACACCTAGCAACATCTAGGGTTCATATTATCATACAAATGAAAAGTGCCAATATGCATGGTTTTTTATTAATTTCAACATTCAAAAAATGCTTAGCACATTCAAAAAAATTACCTGAATCTATTCGCCACTTCAATTTGAAGGATTTCCAAATTTCAAATTGGTATGACACCTAGCAACATCTAGGGTTCATATTATCATACAAATGAAAAGTGCCAATATGCATGGTTTTTTATTAATTTCAACATTCAAAAAATGCTTAGCACATTCAAAAAAATTACCTGAATCTATTCGCCACTTCAATTTGAAGGATTTCCAAATTTCAAATTGGTATGACACCTAGCAACATCTAGGGTTCATATTATCATACAAATGAAAAGTGCCAATATGCATGGTTTTTTATTAATTTCAACATTCAAAAAATGCTTAGCACATTCAAAAAAATTACCTGAATCTATTCGCCACTTCAATTTGAAGGATTTCCAAATTTCAAATTGGTATGACACCTAGCAACATCTAGGGTTCATATTATCATACAAATGAAAAGTGCCAATATGCATGGTTTTTTATTAATTCCAACATTCAAAAAATGCTTAGCACATTCAAAAAAATTACATGAATCTATTCGCCACTTCAATTTGAAGGATTTCCAAATTTCAAATTGGTATGACACCTAGCAACATCTAGGGTTCATATTATCATACAAATGAAAAAAGCCAATATGCATGGTTTTTTATTAATTTCAACATTCAAAAAATGCTTAGCACATTCAAAAAAATTACCTGAATCTATTCGCCACTTCAATTTGAAGGATTTCCAAATTTCAAATTGGTATGACACCTAGCAACATCTAGGGTTCATATTATCATCAAAATGAAAAGTGCCAATATGCATGGTTTTTTATTAATTTCAACATTCAAAAAATGCTTAGCACATTCAAAAAAATTACCTGAATCTATTCGCCACTTCAATTTGAAGGATTTCCAAATTTCAAATTGGTATGACACCTAGCAACATCTAGGGTTCATATTCTCATCAAAATGAAAAGTGCCAATATGCATGGATTTTTATTAATTTCAACATTCAAAAAATGCTTAGCACATTCAAAAAAACTACCTGAATCTATTCGCCACTTCAATTTGAAGGATTTCCAAATTTCAAATTGGTATGACACCTAGCAACATCTAGGGTTCATATTATCATACAAATGAAAAGTGCCAATATGCATGGTTTTTTATTAATTTCAACATTCAAAAAATGCTTAGCACATTCAAAAAAATTACCTGAATCTATTCGCCACTTCAATTTGAAGGATTTCCAAATTTCAAATTGGTATGACACCTAGCAACATCTAGGGTTCATATTATCATACAAATGAAAAGTGCCAATATGCATGGTTTTTTATTAATTTCAACATTCAAAAAATGCTTAGCACATTCAAAAAAATTACCTGAATCTATTCGCCACTTCAATTTGAAGGATTTCCAAATTTCAAATTGGTATGACACCTAGCAACATCTAGGGTTCATATTATCATACAAATGAAAAGTGCCAATATGCATGGTTTTTTATTAATTTCAACATTCAAAAAATGCTTAGCACATTCAAAAAAATTACCTGAATCTATTCGCCACTTCAATTTGAAGGATTTCCAAATTTCAAATTGGTATGACACCTAGCAACATCTAGGGTTCATATTATCATACAAATGAAAAGTGCCAATATGCATGGTTTTTTATTAATTTCAACATTCAAAAAATGCTTAGCACATTCAAAAAAATTACCTGAATCTATTCGCCACTTCAATTTGAAGGATTTCCAAATTTCAAATTGGTATGACACCTAGCAACATCTAGGGTTCATATTATCATACAAATGAAAAGTGCCAATATGCATGGTTTTTTATTAATTCCAACATTCAAAAAATGCTTAGCACATTCAAAAAAATTACATGAATCTATTCGCCACTTCAATTTGAAGGATTTCCAAATTTCAAATTGGTATGACACCTAGCAACATCTAGGGTTCATATTATCATACAAATGAAAAAAGCCAATATGCATGGTTTTTTATTAATTTCAACATTCAAAAAATGCTTAGCACATTCAAAAAAATTACCTGAATCTATTCGCCACTTCAATTTGAAGGATTTCCAAATTTCAAATTGGTATGACACCTAGCAACATCTAGGGTTCATATTATCATCAAAATGAAAAGTGCCAATATGCATAGTTTTTTATTAATTTCAACATTCAAAAAATGCTTAGCACATTCAAAAAAATTACCTGAATCTATTCGCCACTTCAATTTGAAGGATTTCCAAATTTCAAATTGGTATGACACCTAGCAACATCTAGGGTTCATATTCTCATCAAAATGAAAAGTGCCAATATGCATGGATTTTTATTAATTTCAACATTCAAAAAATGCTTAGCACATTCAAAAAAACTACCTGAATCTATTCGCCACTTCAATTTGAAGGATTTCCAAATTTCAAATTGGTATGACACCTAGCAACATCTAGGGTTCATATTATCATCAAAATGAAAAGTGCCAATATGCATGGTTTTTTATTAATTTCAACATTCAAAAAATGCTTAGCACATTCAAAAAAATTACCTGAATCTATTCGCCACTTCAATTTGAAGGATTTCCAAATTTCAAATTGGTATGACACCTAGCAACATCTAGGGTTCATATTATCATACAAATGAAAAGTGCCAATATGCATGGTTTTTTATTAATTTCAACATTAAAAAAATTCTTAGCACATTCAAAAAAATTACCTGAATCTATTCGCCACTTCAATTTGAAGGATTTCCAAATTTCAAATTGGTATGACACCTAGCAACATCTAGGGTTCATATTATCATCAAAATGAAAAGTGCCAATATGCATGGTTTTTTATTAATTTCAACATTCAAAAAATGCTTAGCACATTCAAAAAAATTACCTGAATCTATTCGCCACTTCAATTTGAAGGATTTCCAAATTTCAAATTGGTATGACACCTAGCAACATCTAGGGTTCATATTATCATCAAAATGAAAAGTGCCAATATGCATGGTTTTTTATTAATTTCAACATTCAAAAAATGCTTAGCACATTCAAAAAAATTACCTGAATCTATTTGCCACTTCAATTTGAAGGATTTCCAAATTTCAAATTGGTATGACACCTAGCAACATCTAGGGTTCATATTATCATCAAAATGAAAAGTGCCAATATGCATGGTTTTTTATTAATTTCAACATTCAAAAAATGCTTAGCACATTCAAAAAAATTACCTGAATCTATTCGCCACTTCAATTTGAAGGATTTCCAAATTTCAAATTGGTATGACACCTAGCAACATCTAGGGTTCATATTATCATACAAATGAAAAGTGCCAATATGCATGGTTTTTTATTAATTTCAACATTCAAAAAATGCTTAGCACATTCAAAAAAATTACCTGAATCTATTCGCCACTTCAATTTGAAGGATTTCCAAATTTCAAATTGGTATGACACCTAGCAACATCTAGGGTTCATATTATCATACAAATGAAAAGTGCCAATATGCATGGTTTTTTATTAATTTCAACATTCAAAAAATGCTTAGCACATTCAAAAAAATTACCTGAATCTATTCGCCACTTCAATTTGAAGGATTTCCAAATTTCAAATTGGTATGACACCTAGCAACATCTAGGGTTCATATTATCATACAAATGAAAAGTGCCAATATGCATGGTTTTTTATTAATTTCAACATTCAAAAAATGCTTAGCACATTCAAAAAAATTACTTGAATCTATTCGCCACTTCAATTTGAAGGATTTCCAAATTTCAAATTGGTATGACACCTAGCAACATCTAGGGTTCATATTATCATACAAATGGAAAGTGCCAATATGCATGGTTTTTTATTAATTTCAACATTCAAAAAATGCTTAGCACATTCAAAAAAATTACCTGAATCTATTCGCCACTTCAATTTGAAGGATTTCCAAATTTCAAATTGGTATGACACCTAGCAACATCTAGGGTTCATATTATCATACAAATGAAAAGTGCCAATATGCATGGTTTTTTATTAATTTCAACATTCAAAAAATGCTTAGCACATTCAAAAAAATTACCTGAATCTATTCGCCACTTCAATTTGAAGGATTTCCAAATTTCAAATTGGTATGACACCTAGCAACATCTAGGGTTCATATTATCATACAAATGAAAAGTGCCAATATGCATGGTTTTTTATTAATTTCAACATTAAAAAAATTCATAGCACATTCAAAAAAATTACCTGAATCTATTCGCCACTTCAATTTGAAGGATTTCCAAATTTCAAATTGGTATGACACCTAGCAACATCTAGGGTTCATATTATCATCAAAATGAAAAGTGCCAATATGCATGGTTTTTTATTAATTTCAACATTCAAAAAATGCTTAGCACATTCAAAAAAATTACCTGAATCTATTCGCCACTTCAATTTGAAGGATTTCCAAATTTCAAATTGGTATGACACCTAGCAACATCTAGGGTTCATATTATCATACAAATGAAAAGTGCCATTATGCATGGTTTTTTATTAATTTCAACATTCAAAAAATGCTTAGCACATTCAAAAAAATTACCTGAATCTATTCGCCACTTCAATTTGAAGGATTTCCAAATTTCAAATTGGTATGACACCTAGCAACATCTAGGGTTCATATTATCATACAAATGAAAAGTGCCAATATGCATGGTTTTTTATTAATTTCAACATTCAAAAAATGCTTAGCACATTCAAAAAAATTACTTGAATCTATTCGCCACTTCAATTTGAAGGATTTCCAAATTTCAAATTGGTATGACACCTAGCAACATCTAGGGTTCATATTATCATACAAATGGAAAGTGCCAATATGCATGGTTTTTTATTAATTTCAACATTCAAAAAATGCTTAGCACATTCAAAAAAATTACCTGAATCTATTCGCCACTTCAATTTGAAGGATTTCCAAATTTCAAATTGGTATGACACCTAGCAACATCTAGGGTTCATATTATCATACAAATGAAAAGTGCCAATATGCATGGTTTTTTATTAATTTCAACATTCAAAAAATGCTTAGCACATTCAAAAAAATTACCTGAATCTATTCGCCACTTCAATTTGAAGGATTTCCAAATTTCAAATTGGTATGACACCTAGCAACATCTAGGGTTCATATTATCATACAAATGAAAAGTGCCAATATGCATGGTTTTTTATTAATTTCAACATTCAAAAAATGCTTAGCACATTCAAAAAAATTACTTGAATCTATTCGCCACTTCAATTTGAAGGATTTCCAAATTTCAAATTGGTATGACACCTAGCAACATCTAGGGTTCATATTATCATACAAATGGAAAGTGCCAATATGCATGGTTTTTTATTAATTTCAACATTCAAAAAATGCTTAGCACATTCAAAAAAATTACCTGAATCTATTTGCCACTTCAATTTGAAGGATTTCCAAATTTCAAATTGGTATGACACCTAGCAACATCTAGGGTTCATATTATCATACAAATGAAAAGTGCCAATATGCATGGTTTTTTATTAATTTCAACATTCAAAAAATGCTTAGCACATTCAAAAAAATTACCTGAATCTATTCGCCACTTCAATTTGAAGGATTTCCAAATTTCAAATTGGTATGACACCTAGCAACATCTAGGGTTCATATTATCATACAAATGAAAAGTGCCAATATGCATGGTTTTTTATTAATTTCAACATTCAAAAAATGCTTAGCACATTCAAAAAAATTACCTGAATCTATTCGCCACTTCAATTTGAAGGATTTCCAAATTTCAAATTGGTATGACACCTAGCAACATCTAGGGTTCATATTATCATACAAATGAAAAGTGCCAATATGCATGGTTTTTTATTAATTTCAACATTCAAAAAATGCTTAGCACATTCAAAAAAATTACCTGAATCTATTCGCCACTTCAATTTGAAGGATTTCCAAATTTCAAATTGGTATGACACCTAGCAACATCTAGGGTTCATATTATCATACAAATGAAAAGTGCCAATATGCATGGTTTTTTATTAATTTCAACATTCAAAAAATGCTTAGCACATTCAAAAAAATTACTTGAATCTATTCGCCACTTCAATTTGAAGGATTTCCAAATTTCAAATTGGTATGACACCTAGCAACATCTAGGGTTCATATTATCATACAAATGAAAAGTGCCAATATGCATGGTTTTTTATTAATTTCAACATTCAAAAAATGCTTAGCACATTCAAAAAAATTACCTGAATCTATTCGCCACTTCAATTTGAAGGATTTCCAAATTTCAAATTGGTATGACACCTAGCAACATCTAGGGTTCATATTATCATACAAATGAAAAGTGCCAATATGCATGGTTTTTTATTAATTTCAACATTCAAAAAATGCTTAGCACATTCAAAAAAATTACCTGAATCTATTCGCCACTTCAATTTGAAAGATTTCCAAATTTCAAATTGGTATGACACCTAGCAACATCTAGGGTTCATATTATCATACAAATGAAGAGTGCCAATATGCATGGTTTTTTATTAATTTCAACATTCAAAAAATGCTTAGCACATTCAAAAAAATTACCTGAATCTATTCGCCACTTCAATTTGAAGGATTTCCAAATTTCAAATTGGTATGACACCTAGCAACATCTAGGGTTCATATTATCATACAAATGAAAAGTGCCAATATGCATGGTTTTTTATTAATTTCAACATTCAAAAAATGCTTAGCACATTCAAAAAAATTACCTGAATCTATTCGCCACTTCAATTTGAAGGATTTCCAAATTTCAAATTGGTATGACACCTAGCAACATCTAGGGTTCATATTATCATACAAATGAAAAGTGCCAATATGCATGGTTTTTTATTAATTTCAACATTCAAAAAATGCTTAGCACATTCAAAAAAACTACCTGAATCTATTCGCCACTTCAATTTGAAGGATTTCCAAATTTCAAATTGGTATGACACCTAGCAACATATAGGGTTCATATTATCATCAAAATGAAAAGTGCCAATATGCATGGTTTTTTATTAATTTCAACATTCAAAAAATGCTTAGCACATTCAAAAAAATTACCTGAATCTATTCGCCACTTCAATTTGAAGGATTTCCAAATTTCAAATTGGTATGACACCTAGCAACATCTAGGGTTCATATTATCATACAAATGAAAAGTGCCAATATGCATGGTTTTTTATTAATTTCAACATTAAAAAAATTCATAGCACATTCAAAAAAATTACCTGAATCTATTCGCAACTTCAATTTGAAGGATTTCCAAATTTCAAATTGGTATGACACCTAGCAACATCTAGGGTTCATATTATCATCAAAATGAAAAGTGCCAATATGCATGGTTTTTTATTAATTTCAACATTCAAAAAATGCTTAGCACATTCAAAAAAATTACCTGAATCTATTCGCCACTTCAATTTGAAGGATTTCCAAATTTCAAATTGGTATGACACCTAGCAACATCTAGGGTTCATATTATCATACAAATGAAAAGTGCCATTATGCATGGTTTTTTATTAATTTCAACATTCAAAAAATGCTTAGCACATTCAAAAAAATTACCTGAATCTATTCGCCACTTCAATTTGAAGGATTTCCAAATTTCAAATTGGTATGACACCTAGCAACATCTAGGGTTCATATTATCATACAAATGAAAAGTGCCAATATGCATGGTTTTTTATTAATTTCAACATTCAAAAAATGCTTAGCACATTCAAAAAAATTACCTGAATCTATTCGCCACTTCAATTTGAAGGATTTCCAAATTTCAAATTGGTATGACACCTAGCAACATCTAGGGTTCATATTATCATACAAATGAAAAGTGCCAATATGCATGGTTTTTTATTAATTTCAACATTCAAAAAATGCTTAGCACATTCAAAAAAATTACCTGAATCTATTCGCCACTTCAATTTGAAGGATTTCCAAATTTCAAATTGGTATGACACCTAGCAACATCTAGGGTTCATATTATCATACAAATGAAAAGTGCCAATATGCATGGTTTTTTATTAATTTCAACATTCAAAAAATGCTTAGCACATTCAAAAAAATTACCTGAATCTATTCGCCACTTCAATTTGAAGGATTTCCAAATTTCAAATTGGTATGACACCTAGCAACATCTAGGGTTCATATTATCATACAAATGAAAAGTGCCAATATGCATGGTTTTTTATTAATTTCAACATTCAAAAAATGCTTAGCACATTCAAAAAAATTACCTGAATCTATTCGCCACTTCAATTTGAAGGATTTCCAAATTTCAAATTGGTATGACACCTAGCAACATCTAGGGTTCATATTATCATACAAATGAAAAGTGCCAATATGCATGGTTTTTTATTAATTTCAACATTCAAAAAATGCTTAGCACATTCAAAAAAATTACCTGAATCTATTCGCCACTTCAATTTGAAGGATTTCCAAATTTCAAATTGGTATGACACCTAGCAACATCTAGGGTTCATATTATCATACAAATGAAAAGTGCCAATATGCATGGTTTTTTATTAATTTCAACATTCAAAAAATGCTTAGCACATTCAAAAAAATTACCTGAATCTATTCGCCACTTCAATTTGAAGGATTTCCAAATTTCAAATTGGTATGACACCTAGCAACATCTAGGGTTCATATTATCATACAAATGAAAAGTGCCAATATGCATGGTTTTTTATTAATTTCAACATTCAAAAAATGCTTAGCACATTCAAAAAAATTACCTGAATCTATTCGCCACTTCAATTTGAAGGATTTCCAAATTTCAAATTGGTATGACACCTAGCAACATCTAGGGTTCATATTATCATACAAATGAAAAGTGCCAATATACATGGTTTTTTATTAATTTCAACATTCAAAAAATGCTTAGCACATTCAAAAAAAGTACTTGAATCTATTCGCCACTTCAATTTGAAGGATTTCCAAATTTCAAATTGGTATGACACATAGCAACATCTAGGGTTCATATTATCATACAAATGAAAAGTGCCAATATGCATGGTTTTTTATTAATTTCAACATTCAAAAAATGCTTAGCACATTCAAAAAAATTACCTGAATCTATTCGCCACTTCAATTTGAAGGATTTCCAAATTTCAAATTGGTATGACACCTAGCAACATCTAGGGTTCATATTATCATACAAATGAAAAGTGCCAATATGCATGGTTTTTTATTAATTTCAACATTCAAAAAATGCTTAGCACATTCAAAAAAATTACCTGAATCTATTCGCCACTTCAATTTGAAGGATTTCCAAATTTCAAATCGGTATGACACCTAGCAACATCTAGGGTTCATATTATCATACAAATGAAAAGTGCCAATATGCATGGTTTTTTATTAATTTCAACATTCAAAAAATGCTTAGCACATTCAAAAAAATTACCTGAATCTATTCGCCACTTCAATTTGAAGGATTTCCAAATTTCAAATAGGTATGACACCTAGCAACATCTAGGGTTCATATTATCATACAAATGAAAAGTGCCAATATGCATGGTTTTTTATTAATTTCAACATTCAAAAAATCTTAGCACATTCAAAAAAATTACCTGAATCTATTCGCCACTTCAATTTGAAGGATTTCCAAATTTCAAATTGGTATGACACCTAGCAACATCTAGGGTTCATATTATCATACAAATGAAAAGTGCCAATATGCATGGTTTTTTATTAATTTTAACATTCAAAAAATGCTTAGCACATTCAAAAAAATTACCTGAATCTATTCGCCACTTCAAATTGAAGGATTTCCAAATTTCAAATTGGTATGACACCTAGCAACATCTAGGGTTCATATTATCATACAAATGAAAAAAGCCAATATGCATGGTTTTTTATTAATTTCAACATTCAAAAAATGCTTAGCACATTCAAAAAAATTACCTGAATCTATTCGCCACTTCAATTTGAAGGATTTCCAAATTTCAAATTGGTATGACACCTAGCAACATCTAGGGTTCATATTATCATCAAAATGAAAAGTGCCAATATGCATGGTTTTTTATTAATTTCAACATTCAAAAAATGCTTAGCACATTCAAAAAAATTACCTGAATCTATTCGCCACTTCAATTTGAAGGATTTCCAAATTTCAAATTGGTATGACACCTAGCAACATCTAGGGTTCATATTCTCATCAAAATGAAAAGTGCCAATATGCATGGATTTTTATTAATTTCAACATTCAAAAAATGCTTAGCACATTCAAAAAAACTACCTGAATCTATTCGCCACTTCAATTTGAAGGATTTCCAAATTTCAAATTGGTATGACACCTAGCAACATCTAGGGTTCATATTATCATCAAAATGAAAAGTGCCAATATGCATGGTTTTTTATTAATTTCAACATTCAAAAAATGCTTAGCACATTCAAAAAAATTACCTGAATCTATTCGCCACTTCAATTTGAAGGATTTCCAAATTTCAAATTGGTATGACACCTAGCAACATCTAGGGTTCATATTATCATACAAATGAAAAGTGCCAATATGCATGGTTTTTTATTAATTTCAACATTCAAAAAATGCTTAGCACATTCAAAAAAATTACCTGAATCTATTCGCCACTTCAATTTGAAGGATTTCCAAATTTCAAATTGGTATGACACCTAGCAACATCTAGGGTTCATATTATCATACAAATGAAAAGTGCCAATATGCATGGTTTTTTATTAATTTCAACATTCAAAAAATGCTTAGCACATTCAAAAAAATTACCTGAATCTATTCGCCACTTCAATTTGAAGGATTTCCAAATTTCAAATTGGTATGACACCTAGCAACATCTAGGGTTCATATTATCATACAAATGAAAAGTGCCAATATGCATGGTTTTTTATTAATTTCAACATTCAAAAAATGCTTAGCACATTCAAAAAAATTACCTGAATCTATTCGCCACTTCAATTTGAAGGATTTCCAAATTTCAAATTGGTATGACACCTAGCAACATCTAGGGTTCATATTATCATACAAATGAAAAGTGCCAATATACATGGTTTTTTATTAATTTCAACATTCAAAAAATGCTTAGCACATTCAAAAAAAGTACTTGAATCTATTCGCCACTTCAATTTGAAGGATTTCCAAATTTCAAATTGGTATGACACATAGCAACATCTAGGGTTCATATTATCATACAAATGAAAAGTGCCAATATGCATGGTTTTTTATTAATTTCAACATTCAAAAAATGCTTAGCACATTCAAAAAAATTACCTGAATCTATTCGCCACTTCAATTTGAAGGATTTCCAAATTTCAAATTGGTATGACACCTAGCAACATCTAGGGTTCATATTATCATACAAATGAAAAGTGCCAATATGCATGGTTTTTTATTAATTTCAACATTCAAAAAATGCTTAGCACATTCAAAAAAATTACCTGAATCTATTCGCCACTTCAATTTGAAGGATTTCCAAATTTCAAATCGGTATGACACCTAGCAACATCTAGGGTTCATATTATCATACAAATGAAAAGTGCCAATATGCATGGTTTTTTATTAATTTCAACATTCAAAAAATGCTTAGCACATTCAAAAAAATTACCTGAATCTATTCGCCACTTCAATTTGAAGGATTTCCAAATTTCAAATAGGTATGACACCTAGCAACATCTAGGGTTCATATTATCATACAAATGAAAAGTGCCAATATGCATGGTTTTTTATTAATTTCAACATTCAAAAAATCTTAGCACATTCAAAAAAATTACCTGAATCTATTCGCCACTTCAATTTGAAGGATTTCCAAATTTCAAATTGGTATGACACCTAGCAACATCTAGGGTTCATATTATCATACAAATGAAAAGTGCCAATATGCATGGTTTTTTATTAATTTTAACATTCAAAAAATGCTTAGCACATTCAAAAAAATTACCTGAATCTATTCGCCACTTCAAATTGAAGGATTTCCAAATTTCAAATTGGTATGACACCTAGCAACATCTAGGGTTCATATTATCATACAAATGAAAAGTGCCAATATGCATGGTTTTTTATTAATTTCAACATTCAAAAAATGCTTAGCACATTCAAAAAAATTACCTGAATCTATTCGCCACTTCAATTTGAAGGATTTCCAAATTTCAAATTGGTATGACACCTAGCAACATCTAGGGTTCATATTATCATATAAATGAAAAGTGCACATATGCATGGTTTTTTATTAATTTCAACATTCAAAAAATGCTTAGCACATTCAAAAAAATTACCTGAATCTATTCGCAACTTCAATTTGAAGGATTTCCAAATTTCAAATTGGTATGACACCTAGCAACATCTAGGGTTCATATTATCATACAAATGAAAAGTGCCATTATGCATGCTTTTTTATTAATTTCAACATTCAAAAAATGCTTAGCACATTCAAAAAAATTACCTGAATCTATTCGCCACTTCAATTTGAAGGATTTCCAAATTTCAAATTGGTATGACACCTAGCAACATCTAGGGTTCATATTATCATCAAAATGAAAAGTGCCAATATGCATGGTTTTTTATTAATTTCAACATTCAAAAAATGCTTAGCACATTCAAAAAAATTACCTGAATCTATTCGCCACTTCAATTTGAAGGATTTCCAAATTTCAAATTGGTATGACACCTAGCAACATCTAGGGTTCATATTATCATACAAATGAAAAGTGCCAATATGCATGGTTTTTTATTAATTTCAACATTCAAAAAATCTTAGCACATTCAAAAAAATTACCTGAATCTATTCGCTACTTCAATTTGAAGGATTTCCAAATTTCAAATTGGTATGACACCTAGCAACATCTAGGGTTCATATTATCATACAAATGAAAAGTGCCAATATGCATGGTTTTTTATTAATTTCAACATTCAAAAAATGCTTAGCACATTCAAAAAAATTACTTGAATCTATTCGCCACTTCAATTTGAAGGATTTCCAAATTTCAAATTGGTATGACACCTAGCAACATCTAGGGTTCATATTATCATACAAATGAAAAGTGCCAATATGCATGGTTTTTTATTAATTTCAACATTCAAAAAATGCTTAGCACATTCAAAAAAATTACCTGAATCTATTCGCCACTTCAATTTGAAGGATTTCCAAATTTCAAATTGGTATGACACCTAGCAACATCTAGGGTTCATATTATCATACAAATGAAAAGTGCCAATATGCATGGTTTTTTATTAATTTCAACATTCAAAAAATGCTTAGCACATTCAAAAAAATTACCTGAATCTATTCGCCACTTCAATTTGAAGGATTTCCAAATTTCAAATTGGTATGACACCTAGCAACATCTAGGGTTCATATTATCATACAAATGAAAAGTGCCAATATGCATGGTTTTTTATTAATTTCAACATTCAAAAAATGCTTAGCACATTCAAAAAAATTACCTGAATCTATTCGCCACTTCAATTTGAAGGATTTCCAAATTTCAAATTGGTATGACACCTAGCAACATCTAGGGTTCATATTATCATACAAATGAAAAGTGCCAATATGCATGGTTTTTTATTAATTTCAACATTCAAAAAATGCTTAGCACATTCAAAAAAATTACCTGAATCTATTCGCCACTTCAATTTGAAGGATTTCCAAATTTCAAATTGGTATGACACCTAGCAACATCTAGGGTTCATATTATCATACAAATGAAAAGTGCCAATATGCATGGTTTTTTATTAATTTCAACATTCAAAAAATGCTTAGCACATTCAAAAAAATTACCTGAATCTATTCGCCACTTCAATTTGAAGGATTTCCAAATTTCAAATTGGTATGACACCTAGCAACATCTAGGGTTCATATTATCATACAAATGAAAAGTGCCAATATACATGGTTTTTTATTAATTTCAACATTCAAAAAATGCTTAGCACATTCAAAAAAATTACTTGAATCTATTCGCCACTTCAATTTGAAGGATTTCCAAATTTCAAATTGGTATGACACCTAGCAACATCTAGGGTTCATATTATCATACAAATGAAAAGTGCCAATATGCATGGTTTTTTATTAATTTCAACATTCAAAAAATGCTTAGCACATTCAAAAAAATTACCTGAATCTATTCGCCACTTCAATTTGAAGGATTTCCAAATTTCAAATTGGTATGACACCTAGCAACATCTAGGGTTCATATTATCATACAAATGAAAAGTGCCAATATGCATGGTTTTTTATTAATTTCAACATTCAAAAAATGCTTAGCACATTCAAAAAAATTACCTGAATCTATTCGCCACTTCAATTTGAAGGATTTCCAAATTTCAAATTGGTATGACACCTAGCAACATCTAGGGTTCATATTATCATACAAATGAAAAGTGCCAATATGCATGGTTTTTTATTAATTTCAACATTCAAAAAATGCTTAGCACATTCAAAAAAATTACCTGAATCTATTCGCCACTTCAATTTGAAGGATTTCCAAATTTCAAATTGGTATGACACCTAGCAACATCTAGGGTTCATATTATCATACAAATGAAAAAAGCCAATATGCATGGTTTTTTATTAATTTCAACATTCAAAAAATGCTTAGCACATTCAAAAAAATTACCTGAATCTATTCGCCACTTCAATTTGAAGGATTTCCAAATTTCAAATAGGTATGACACCTAGCAACATCTAGGGTTCATATTATCATACAAATGAAAAGTGCCAATATGCATGGTTTTTTATTATTTCAACATTCAAAAAATCTTAGCACATTCAAAAAAATTACCTGAATCTATTCGCCACTTCAATTTGAAGGATTTCCAAATTTCAAATTGGTATGACACCTAGCAACATCTAGGGTTCATATTATCATACAAATGAAAAGTGCCAATATGCATGGTTTTTTATTAATTTTAACATTCAAAAAATGCTTAGCACATTCAAAAAAATTACCTGAATCTATTCGCCACTTCAATTTGAAGGATTTCCAAATTTCAAATTGGTATGACACCTAGCAACATCTAGGGTTCATATTATCATACAAATGAAAAGTGCCAATATGCATGGTTTTTTATTAATTTCAACATTCAAAAAATGCTTAGCACATTCAAAAAAATTACTTGAATCTATTCGCCACTTCAATTTGAAGGATTTCCAAATTTCAAATTGGTATGACACCTAGCAACATCTAGGGTTCATATTATCATACAAATGAAAAGTGCCAATATGCATGGTTTTTTATTAATTTCAACATTCAAAAAATGTTTAGCACATTCAAAAAAATTACCTGAATCTATTCGCCACTTCAATTTGAAAGATTTCCAAATTTCAAATTGGTATGACACCTAGCAACATCTAGGGTTCATATTATCATACAAATGAAAAGTGCCAATATGCATGGTTTTTTATTAATTTCAACATTCAAAAAATGCTTAGCACATTCAAAAAAATTACCTGAATCTATTCGCCACTTCAATTTGAAGGATTTCCAAATTTCAAATTGGTATGACACCTAGCAACATCTAGGGTTCATATTATCATACAAATGAAAAGTGCCAATATGCATGGTTTTTTATTAATTTCAACATTCAAAAAATGCTTAGCACATTCAAAAAAATTACCTGAATCTATTCGCCACTTCAATTTGAAGGATTTCCATATTTCAAATTGGTATGACACCTAGCAACATCTAGGGTTCATATTATCATACAAATGAAAAGTGCCAATATGCATGGTTTTTTATTAATTTCAACATTCAAAAAATGCTTAGCACATTCAAAAAAATTACTTGAATCTATTCGCCACTTCAATTTGAAGGATTTCCAAATTTCAAATTGGTATGACACCTAGCAACATCTAGGGTTCATATTATCATACAAATGAAAAGTGCCAATATGCATGGTTTTTTATTAATTTAAACATTCAAAAAATGCTTAGCACATTCAAAAAAATTACCTGAATCTATTCGCCACTTCAATTTGAAGGATTTCCAAATTTCAAATTGGTATGACACCTAGCAACATCTAGGGTTCATATTATCATACAAATGAAAAGTGCCAATATGCATGGTTTTTTATTAATTTCAACATTCAAAAAATGCTTAGCACATTCAAAAAAATTACCTGAATCTATTCGCCACTTCAATTTGAAGGATTTCCAAATTTCAAATTGGTATGACACCTAGCAACATCTAGGGTTCATATTATCATACAAATGAAAAGTGCCAATATGCATGGTTTTTTATTAATTTCAACATTCAAAAAATGCTTAGCACATTCAAAAAAATTACCTGAATCTATTCGCCACTTCAATTTGAAGGATTTCCAAATTTCAAATTGGTATGACACCTAGCAACATCTAGGGTTCATATTATCATACAAATGAAAAAAGCCAATATGCATGGTTTTTTATTAATTTCAACATTCAAAAAATGCTTAGCACATTCAAAAAAATTACCTGAATCTATTCGCCACTTCAATTTGAAGGATTTCCAAATTTCAAATTGGTATGACACCTAGCAACATCTAGGGTTCATATTATCATACAAATGAAAAGTGCCAATATGCATGGTTTTTTATTGATTTCAACATTCCAAAAATGCTTAGCACATTCAAAAAAATTACCTGAATCTATTCGCCTCTTCAATTTGAAGGATTTCCAAATTTCAAATTGGTATGACACCTAGCAACATCTAGGGTTCATATTATCATACAAATGAAAAGTGCCAATATGCATGGTTTTTTATTAATTTCAACATTCAAAAAATGCTTAGCACATTCAAAAAAATTACCTGAATCTATTCGCCACTTCAATTTGAAGGATTTCCATATTTCAAATTGGTATGACACCTAGCAACATCTAGGGTTCATATTATCATACAAATGAAAAGTGCCAATATGCATGGTTTTTTATTAATTTCAACATTCAAAAAATGCTTAGCACATTCAAAAAAATTACCTGAATCTATTCGCCACTTCAATTTGAAGGATTTGCAAATTTCAAATTGGTATGACACCTAGCAACATCTAGGGTTCATATTATCATACAAATGAAAAGTGCCAATATGCATGGTTTTTTATTAATTTCAACATTCAAAAAATGCTTAGCACATTCAAAAAAATTACTTGAATCTATTCGCCACTTCAATTTGAAGGATTTCCAAATTTCAAATTGGTATGACACCTAGCAACATCTAGGGTTCATATTATCATACAAATGAAAAGTGCCAATATGCATGGTTTTTTATTAATTTCAACATTCAAAAAATGCTTAGCACATTCAAAAAAATTACTTGAATCTATTCGCCACTTCAATTTGAAGGATTTCCAAATTTCAAATTGGTATGACACCTAGCAACATCTAGGGTTCATATTATCATACAAATGAAAAGTGCCAATATGCATGGTTTTTTATTAATTTCAACATTCAAAAAATGCTTAGCACATTCAAAAAAATTACCTGAATCTATTCGCCACTTCAATTTAAATAAATCCAAAACTTATGAACCGATTTGAAAAATTGAAAAAATTTATATTTTGTTAAAGTAATATCTACAACTTTTGGTTCAATGACATCTCTCTTAAACTTTATTTTTAATCCTATCTGGAGTTGAAGGCTAAAAAAGTGTTTGTATGACGTCATATTGCGCCCAAATAATAAACAATATATTTGTTTTCAAATTGACAGTTCATCAATAGTGACGTCATTCATCTGCAAAATAACTTTCTGTTTCACTCGGTTTACGTATTTAGTACTGTGAGTAATAAACACCGAAGATCTATAAAAATTGATCCCAGGAGGAAATACTTGGCATTGTAGAAGAATACCCTAAATTATTTAATTCTACAATTGATGGAGATCCTAAAGGATCCAAAGGTCCTTGTGAGAATCGCCGATTCCCATGACAAAGGGCTCGATACACTTACTGCGGGTGCAGTAAGAAAAGCCTTTGCTACTTGGGCCATGAGTCGTTCCAGTAACACAGTCAGGTTGAGCAAAACTACTAAGCTTCTATGGAGACCAAGGGAATGATATCTGATGTATTAAGTAAAACTGTAAGTACTACTAATTTATGAAATATAATATAAATTTAAAATTTTTCTCATTTTTATAGGTCAATAACAAAAGTTATTTGGAATCACATAATGTGGATCTGTGAGGTCTGAATGGGAATGGTATAAGTGATTAAAATATATGACTAACAATTGTTAATTAATCATTTTTCTATTTTGGTAGGATTTTAATTTTGGAAGTCCAGCTCCCAATCAATTTGAAGTATGCAATTATTCATATTATCTAAAGTTTGTATTATAACTTTACTTATGTCTTAGACAACAACTGATGATGATCTTTACTCACACAACTGGGGTTAGTATTTGCTCCATAGAAATCAATTAACATACATTTTACTCTCTTTTTTGATTTTAGAAGACACAAGTCCTACTATTTGCCGATAAAAAGTGGCTGATGGGATTATTTGTCAGTGATAGGAGGATCGTTGTCTTTGTAACCTCCTGGAGGATCGCCAATGAAGATTCTATGTTTTTAAAAATGCATTCAGAATTATAATGAGCCTTAAAAAGAACGAGTTTGGAAGGTCCTTAATAATTTTAAACATGATTATCTTCCTGGGATCAGAATTTTTAGTATAATATACTTTAGGAATCTGAAAAAACAAAACAAAACACCTTTTTTTTATTAACACTATAATAGAATTCAATGTTACTTATAGTAGTACATCTTATCACATTCGTCATAAACCAAAAAACAAAAACACATTACTGTTCATGTTTTTCTAGAGATTTTGCGTCATAAAGTCCACAGAGTGTAGTTGAGGCTTCCTTCTAAATTTTACACATTCCTCAACTCATTTACGAAAAGTATTAACGGAGATCTCATAAAATTTGTCATCAAAGATTGATCTACTGAGGATTCACGTGGATTGAAAAAGGAAACCAAGCACTTTGTTCCTTCAGGAAAAGAATTGACCCTTTTCAACGATTTGATGAATTGATCAGAATGTAAACTCAATATTATAACGAAGGGAATCTTTTTGTTGAAAGACTTTGTAAGTCCCGGTCTGGACTTATGATACTATTGAATTAACAGCCATTTTAACATCATTTGCATGATTTTATGGGGAAGAAAGTGCATCACTGTTATGGATGGGGAGAGGATGATGCTTGGTGTCTATAACTATTATTGATTAATCCTCTACACCTTAAAGGAAATGATACTATATGATTTACTGAGGAACTAGGTCTTATAATATTTTAATTTGTAATACAGAAACTATTTTTTTGGAACTATAATTTCATATTTAAGGTAAATTATGAAACTTCTTGAAAAATAATTTCAAAATTAATTTCCTGAGAACTTTTTTATTTTTTATCTACATGTTTTACCCATAGAAAATATAGGAATATCTTTTTTTGTCAAGGAAATAATTGTTTTTATCAGACCATACTATAAAAAATTTAAAAATATCAAAATAAAGGAGGGAGTAATTTCAAATAATGTATGGTCATCGAACTCCAAGACAAATGTGTGATTTCCTATTTTTGGCAATTTTTAGGACTGGAAAATGTAAAAATGCACTCTTCTTCATTAATAAAAATAAAACGGATAGATCATAAATTGGATTTTTATTTTTTTAGATGATGAAATATTGACTGAAAGGACAAATCCTTCCATGTTTGAAATGCAGAAGTGGTCATACAATGATGGCTGTATATATGAAATATAACAAGCCTATTGCTCCCACTGATGCAAAACATTCTAAATAATATGTTCCTATTATTTTAATTGCAAGCATTGACTCTCTTTAAAGCCACTTCACTCTTTTTCTAGATATCTATCTGTATAGTATGTATGTAATTTTACTTTTTATCCATGAGAATGACCTTTCCTTGAATATTGGTAGATTTTATGGAAAACAAAAAAATATTTAATTACTTTTAAGTAAAATATACATAGATATGCTTTAATTCAAGCTATCGCACCAATAATTTAATAAAATAAAATTAAAAGTGTTTTCTTCATTGGAGTCTTTTATGTAAGTAGATACTGTTCACACAAAACCTCCTATCTTTTCCATGCAAGGACTTTCAACTTTCAAAATATGAAATACTCAAGAAAAAAAAATCCACAGATATCTAATATACTAATGTATACTCATTGAAATAATTGTTTTTCGCTTAGTTAGTTTTGACACGCAATTCTACAATTTTTAATTTTCTTATTTGTTATAAGTCACATATATTAGAAATTTGACAATGTGGAGGTTTAAGAAAACCTATTTATAGGTATGTACTATTCTGATAAGATGCATTACCTACAATATACCTAGCTCTCAAATTTCTTTACTGCAACCCTCTACCCTTTTCAATAGGAGCAAAAAAGAAGAGATGATTTGAAATCCACATGCTTTGAGTCTGGAATCGAGTATTACAGAGCGTGAATCACTATATAATTCGACCAAGATGAGTTTTGAAAATAGATAAGAAAGAAATAGAGGCCTTAATAGATAACATGTTTCCTTTATTGTAAAACAGATTCACTATTCATCATCAAAATTACACTTACTAACATTAAATAAAAACATTATTTACAATCTACCAAATGGAATTTTATTCTTCAGTATCAATATCAAATTCATTTTTGAAAATCTTGAGAAGGATTTCAATATCACAACGATTTTGAATATCGGTGATGTTCATCAGTAAGCTTATAAAAAGTCTAGTTGATGAGTAAGAGAGGTCATGAAATTTTGTGCTCCAAATGACAAGACGAGTCTGAAGGGAAATGAGTGTAAGTCCCATATCATAGGCTGATATCTGTAGATCATTGACTTGATCCTTCATAACACTTGCTACCTTCCGATTTAGAAGATTCGAACTTGAAAAGAATCCTGCTCTGAGTCCGAGTCTTTCTCTCTTCATGGCTCAGGAGTTCAAAAACTTGAATTTTCTCTTCGCATTCCAGAGCTTTGCAAAAACAGGAAGAGCATTAGCATTAGCCTTAAATAATGAAGGGACTCGAGTCCTATTCTTTGAGAGTCGGGACTCGCCTCGAATGAATTCCTTGAGCCTTGTTTTCCAAAAACTCTTCTAAAGAGTGCAAAACTTGCTTGAAGCACTGAATTCGTAAAAGATTCATTCTCTTAAATGCAGTTTAGTTTTGGAATTCTTCTCCAAGGAAGAAGTGGGTTTAATGAGTCACATGAGTGGGTTGAAGGATTCCTATGATATGGAGGGATTCGCAGATTGATTCACTCTCCCATCACGAATGACACTTCCGAATACGTCATTTGCCTTGGATGAAACTGATGAGAAAGGAAAATGGATGGGGTTGAGAGTGGGAGGACTACTTTGGACTGGAGGCTCTTGAATTGGACTATGAAATTGGAGGATAGAGTGGAGAAGAGGTTGAAGAAAACTTCAACTTGGATCCATCCTGGAAATGTCCCTTGAAGCGCTCAGCTGAGAGGAAGGAATGCTTTGCTATGACGTCATGAGATCCTCTCTAGAATGTTTACTGTCTGCCTGCACTAGAGAGTCTCTCTTCTTGGCTGGCCTGGCTGAGCTAACTAACTTGAATGGATGAGAAACTGTTGACCCTGTTCGACTGCTCCAAGGTGCCTCAAGTCAGCTGTTGAATAGACAATGTTTATTTTCACTATTTTCAGTACTTCTGACGTGACTTGAAATGGCGCAGCTCTGGCTTGGACCCAAGGACGTCTCATTGCTTCGCTCTTCCTGACTGCGGAGAATGGGAATGGGATGGGATGAAGGTGATGGCTGATGCATGAGCTTCCAATCAAGAGCTTCGATCCAAGGATTGTGACACTAACAAAGAGTTCATTGCACAGAAGAGGCACAAAGAGCAGCAAGAGTCAGTAGATCCAATCCCTTGAGGTCGAAAATCATGAATCACCTGATGTGCAGACGATTCGAATCTCATCACCATCCAATGCCATTGTCTCTAAAATCAAATTTAACTTTTCTTAGTAGAAAAGTTAAAATGTCTCCTGGATGGGGTTTGGATCATTATTGATCCTGGAGTAATACTTCATAATATCCGCTTCCTACTGTTTTTAGCATTGTCATTCATTCACTCATCCATTCATTCATTCTTGAACTTTCTCACATTAGAAATTCAATTCATATATTTTTCCACTATTTTAAAATACGAATTCCATTTTAAATGCTGCTTTGCTTTGAATACCTTTTGAATAAAAGTTGTATTCAGAAAATGAATTATTTATTATTCAGTCAAAAATAGTTATGAGTACCTCAATTCAATATTTTGATTTGTAATTTATACAAAATGGAACTGTCTCTTCGTAAAGTATGATTTTAAAATACTTCATGAGAGCAATAAACAAGGCTAGAACCCTCAATTTAATTTTAAAAAGTAGGCAATTTAGTGATTTTGTAATCTTTTATTAATATATGATTGACAAAATTTTAATTTAAAGGTACTCTGGATTGATCCACTACTAATTATTTATGTTTGTTATATTGGAAAAACCCATAGATTTTTTAACTCTTTCATTTCAGACTTACTCAATATATACAAATTATACAATGTCAGAATCTAAACTTTCTAAAATAAATAAGATATCAAATAGATTTCAATTTCGAATATCAATTTCCTACTATGACAAAACCTCCGTCCATCAGAGTTGTCATTGCCTCGAAGGACTTCTCCTAATCTATGGTCCTACAAAGAGTTGGTAAATGCTCTTAGTGCCAACTTAAACAATAATAAGTATTAAACGTTAGAAATTAAAGCTGTGATTTTATAATAAATATTAACTATATTAACTGTAGGATTCTCCCCGGATTCCTCCACTACTCAGATAATTTCACAAGGTCATTGTCGATCTCCAATTTTGTTGGAATCCGAGTTCCATCGTATGGTCATCGAATCGTATTTGAAGAGCAAGTTGAATAACACGACATGAGGGAAGGTGGAAATATTCTTTACATTCAAATGCCGTAGACTGAAGGATCGGATTTTTCAATATAAAACATGAAATGGACTGACTAACTCAATGTTGAGTTGGACATTGAAGGAAACAAGTGTCTTGGTTTTATTAGTGATGAAATTAAAAGCATGAGGATTGTCTTCAATTATTACGTCCCTTGAATAAATCTTTAATATGTATCTCGTGATTAGGACTTTGAACGTCTTCTATAATTTTTAACTTTCCCAAGGTTTCTGTCCTAAATTCATTTAGACGTCATTTCAATAACCTTGGATGCTCGTTATAATTTTATAGCTTTTCATCTCCATTATCAACGATCAAGGATTTTATTCTTTCTGAATGAATTTATTAAATTGTGAATCATTTATTAATTTTGTAATTGCCATTACACGTTTTCAATATATACATACATATATATGATTTTTCTTTCACTAATTAAATTATAGGTATCCGTCACAACATTTACATTTGAGGCTTAATCTTACTTAGAGTTGAAATTATTTTGTTCTTTTTTGAGTTTCTATATCTATATATATATATATATATATATATTATGTGTATGTATAGTTTAAGAATATATTTCGTATCAAATTCATTAAAAGTCTTACTCACATTCTATTTTATTGTTTCAATCAAGTAATGAACAAAAAATATGTGTTTATTTAATGGCATTATGCTTACTGCAGTAATTTTAGAGTCAAATTTACCTAATTCGCCGGAGAAAAAAGGCTCAAGGAGTTGATTTGATTGCACTTCTTGAATGTACATACTGCCCATTTTTAAGGCTTCCAGTCGAAAGGAATACAAGAACTTAGGTTAATAAAGTAAATACAATGCTAACAAAAAATGGATACACTCCAAGTCCTCATAATAATTCTTAGTATTTGGGACTGTACTTTGAGCCCAATATTTTTATACTAGAATTATTATAAAATGAATTATCAAATGTAATCATCAAATCCATTTTGTCAAAAGGTCAGGCAGTATACTATTAAATATATCAATTCAATAATACATACACAGTACTGATAGTTACTATATTTATCAAATAAAAGTAATTGTTCTCTTCTGTTTGATGGTAAAGCAGGAGTCAGCTACAACCATGACGAATAATCAACGCTAATAAAAACAAACCAAAATTGATAAAATATTTCCTCATAAATTACATTCATTAATAGCAATCACGACATATTTTATTGTCAATACGGTATCTACAATATTTGTAACAATTTCACATAAATGATTCAGAGTCACTATAAAAAGAGAGATACAAAAAGATCCTTCGATTATTCATAAATAAAAAATTGAACATGGAGTGTTCAAATGTATCAGAAACAAAAATTATGTAAAATGAATTTTTATTTATTTTCTACTTTGAATTTTCAAATTAATGCTTCACACTAGAAGGAGTAAAAATTGAAAAAAGAAGTCTTCTAAAATATGATTTTGTGATTTTTGACCATTTCGAGTCTGCTCAGTACATTCAAATAAATTATCTACAACCATTCCTGGTATTAAATACAAAGACTTGACAAATTTTGTCTCCGTAAATAAGCTAGCAACATCTAGCGTTCATATTATCATACAAATGATGAAAATGAAAAGTGCCAATATGCATGGTTTTTTATTAATTTCAACATTCAAAAAATGCTTAGCACATTCAAAAAAATTACCTGAATCTATTCGCCACTTCAATTTGAAGGATTTCCAAATTTCAAATTGGTATGACACCTAGCAACATCTAGGGTTCATATTATCATACAAATGAAAAGTGCCAATATGCATGGTTTTTTATTAATTTCAACATTCAAAAAATGCTTAGCACATTCAAAAAAATTACCTGAATCTATTCGCCACTTCAATTTGAAGGATTTCCAAATTTCAAATTGGTATGACACCTAGCAACATCTAGGGTTCATATTATCATAGAAATGAAAAGTGCCAATATGCATGGTTTTTTATTAATTTCAACATTCAAAAAATGCTTAGCACATTCGAAAAAATTACCTGAATCTATTCGCCACTTCAATTTGAAGGATTTCCAAATTTCAAATTGGTATGACACCTAGCAACATCTTGGGTTCATATTATCATACAAATGAAAAGTGCCAATATGCATGGTTTTTTATTAATTTCAACATTCAAAAAATGCTTAGCACATTCAAAAAAATTACCTGAATCTATTCGCCACTTCAATTTGAAGGATTTCCAAATTTCAAATTGGTATGACACCTAGCAACATCTAGGGTTCATATTATCATACAAATGAAAAATGCCAATATGCATGGTTTTTTATTAATTTCAACATTCAAAAAATGCTTAGCACATTCAAAAAAATTACCTGAATCTATTCGCCACTTCAATTTGAAGGATTTCCAAATTTCAAATTGGTATGACACCTAGCAACATCTAGGGTTCATATTATCATACAAATGAAAAGTGCCAATATGCATGGTTTTTTATTAATTTCAACATTCAAAAAATGCTTAGCACATTCAAAAAAATTACTTGAATCTATTCGCCACTTCAATTTGAAGGATTTCCAAATTTCAAATTGGTATGACACCTAGCAACATCTAGGGTTCATATTATCATACAAATGAAAAGTGCAAATATGCATGGTTTTTTATTAATTTCAACATTCAAAAAATGCTTAGCACATTCAAAAAAATTACCTGAATCTATTCGCCACTTCAATTTGAAGGATTTCCAAATTTCAAATTGGTATGACACCTAGCAACATCTAGGGTTCATATTATCATACAAATGAAAAGTGCCAATATGCATGGTTTTTTATTAATTTCAACATTCAAAAAATGCTTAGCACATTCAAAAAAATTACCTGAATCTATTCGCCACTTCAATTTGAAGGATTTCCAAATTTCAAATTGGTATGACACCTAGCAACATCTAGGGTTCATATTATCATACAAATGAAAAGTGCCAATATGCATGGTTTTTTATTAATTTCAACATTCAAAAAATGCTTAGCACATTCAAAAAAATTACCTGAATCTATTCGCCACTTCAATTTGAAGGATTTCCAAATTTCAAATTGGTATGACACCTAGCAACATCTAGGGTTCATATTATCATACAAATGAAAAATGCCAATATGCATGGTTTTTTATTAATTTCAACATTCAAAAAATGCTTAGCACATTCAAAAAAATTACCTGAATCTATTCGCCACTTCAATTTGAAGGATTTCCAAATTTCAAATTGGTATGACACCTAGCAACATCTAGGGTTCATATTATCATACAAATGAAAAGTGCCAATATGCATGGTTTTTTATTAATTTCAACATTCAAAAAATGCTTAGCACATTCAAAAAAATTACCTGAATCTATTCGCCACTTCAATTTGAAGGATTTCCAAATTTCAAATTGGTATGACACCTAGCAACATCTAGGGTTCATATTATCATACAAATGAAAAGTGCCAATATGCATGGTTTTTTATTAATTTCAACATTCAAAAAATGCTTAGCACATTCAAAAAAATTACCTGAATCTATTCGCCACTTCAATTTGAAGGATTTCCAAATTTCAAATTGGTATGACACCTAGCAACATCTAGGGTTCATATTATCATACAAATGAAAAATGCCAATATGCATGGTTTTTTATTAATTTCAACATTCAAAATATGCTTAGCACATTCAAAAAAATTACCTGAATCTATTCGCCACTTCAATTTGAAGGATTTCCAAATTTCAAATTGGTATGACACCTAGCAACATCTAGGGTTCATATTATCATACAAATGAAAAGTGCCAATATGCATGGTTTTTTATTAATTTCAACATTCAAAAAATGCTTAGCACATTCAAAAAAATTACCTGAATCTATTCGCCACTTCAATTTGAAGGATTTCCAAATTTCAAATTGGTATGACACCTAGCAACATCTAGGGTTCATATTATCATACAAATGAAAAGTGCCAATATGCATGGTTTTTTATTAATTTCAACATTCAAAAAATGCTTAGCACATTCAAAAAAATTACCTGAATCTATTCGCCACTTCAATTTGAAGGATTTCCAAATTTCAAATTGGTATGACACCTAGCAACATCTAGGGTTCATATTATCATACAAATGAAAAGTGCCAATATGCATGGTTTTTTATTAATTTCAACATTCAAAAAATGCTTAGCACATTCAAAAAAATTACCTGAATCTATTCGCCACTTCAATTTGAAGGATTTCCAAATTTCAAATTGGTATGACACCTAGCAACATCTAGGGTTCATATTATCATACAAATGAAAAGTGCCAATATGCATGGTTTTTTATTAATTTCAACATTCAAAAAATGCTTAGCACATTCAAAAAAATTACCTGAATCTATTCGCCACTTCAATTTGAAGGATTTCCAAATTTCAAATTGGTATGACACCTAGCAACATCTAGGGTTCATATTATCATACAAATGAAAAGTGCCAATATGCATGGTTTTTTATTAATTTCAACATTCAAAAAATGCTTAGCACATTCAAAAAAATTACCTGAATCTATTCGCCACTTCAATTTGATGGATTTCCAAATTTCAAATTGGTATGACACCTAGCAACATCTAGGGTTCATATTATCATACAAATGAAAAGTGCCAATATACATGGTTTTTTATTAATTTCAACATTCAAAAAATGCTTAGCACATTCAAAAAAATTACTTGAATCTATTCGCCACTTCAATTTGAAGGATTTCCAAATTTCAAATTGGTATGACACCTAGCAACATCTAGGGTTCATATTATCATACAAATGAAAAGTGCCAATATGCATGGTTTTTTATTAATTTCAACATTCAAAAAATGCTTAGCACATTCGAAAAAATTACCTGAATCTATTCGCCACTTCAATTTGAAGGATTTCCAAATTTCAAATTGGTATGACACCTAGCAACATCTTGGGTTCATATTATCATACAAATGAAAAGTGCCAATATGCATGGTTTTTTATTAATTTCAACATTCAAAAAATGCTTAGCACATTCAAAAAAATTACCTGAATCTATTCGCCACTTCAATTTGAAGGATTTCCAAATTTCAAATTGGTATGACACCTAGCAACATCTAGGGTTCATATTATCATACAAATGAAAAATGCCAATATGCATGGTTTTTTATTAATTTCAACATTCAAAAAATGCTTAGCACATTCAAAAAAATTACCTGAATCTATTCGCCACTTCAATTTGATGGATTTCCAAATTTCAAATTGGTATGACACCTAGCAACATCTAGGGTTCATATTATCATACAAATGAAAAGTGCCAATATACATGGTTTTTTATTAATTTCAACATTCAAAAAATGCTTAGCACATTCAAAAAAATTACTTGAATCTATTCGCCACTTCAATTTGAAGGATTTCCAAATTTCAAATTGGTATGACACCTAGCAACATCTAGGGTTCATATTATCATACAAATGAAAAGTGCCAATATGCATGGTTTTTTATTAATTTCAACATTCAAAAAATGCTTAGCACATTCGAAAAAATTACCTGAATCTATTCGCCACTTCAATTTGAAGGATTTCCAAATTTCAAATTGGTATGACACCTAGCAACATCTTGGGTTCATATTATCATACAAATGAAAAGTGCCAATATGCATGGTTTTTTATTAATTTCAACATTCAAAAAATGCTTAGCACATTCAAAAAAATTACCTGAATCTATTCGCCACTTCAATTTGAAGGATTTCCAAATTTCAAATTGGTATGACACCTAGCAACATCTAGGGTTCATATTATCATACAAATGAAAAATGCCAATATGCATGGTTTTTTATTAATTTCAACATTCAAAAAATGCTTAGCACATTCAAAAAAATTACCTGAATCTATTCGCCACTTCAATTTGAAGGATTTCCAAATTTCAAATTGGTATGACACCTAGCAACATCTAGGGTTCATATTATCATACAAATGAAAAGTGCCAATATGCATGGTTTTTTATTAATTTCAACATTCAAAAAATGCTTAGCACATTCAAAAAAATTACTTGAATCTATTCGCCACTTCAATTTGAAGGATTTCCAAATTTCAAATTGGTATGACACCTAGCAACATCTAGGGTTCATATTATCATACAAATGAAAAGTGCAAATATGCATGGTTTTTTATTAATTTCAACATTCAAAAAATGCTTAGCACATTCAAAAAAATTACCTGAATCTATTCGCCACTTCAATTTGAAGGATTTCCAAATTTCAAATTGGTATGACACCTAGCAACATCTAGGGTTCATATTATCATACAAATGAAAAGTGCCAATATGCATGGTTTTTTATTAATTTCAACATTCAAAAAATGCTTAGCACATTCAAAAAAATTACCTGAATCTATTCGCCACTTCAATTTGAAGGATTTCCAAATTTCAAATTGGTATGACACCTAGCAACATCTAGGGTTCATATTATCATACAAATGAAAAGTGCCAATATGCATGGTTTTTTATTAATTTCAACATTCAAAAAATGCTTAGCACATTCAAAAAAATTACCTGAATCTATTCGCCACTTCAATTTGAAGGATTTCCAAATTTCAAATTGGTATGACACCTAGCAACATCTAGGGTTCATATTATCATACAAATGAAAAATGCCAATATGCATGGTTTTTTATTAATTTCAACATTCAAAAAATGCTTAGCACATTCAAAAAAATTACCTGAATCTATTCGCCACTTCAATTTGAAGGATTTCCAAATTTCAAATTGGTATGACACCTAGCAACATCTAGGGTTCATATAATCATACAAATGAAAAGTGCCAATATGCATGGTTTTTTATTAATTTCAACATTCAAAAAATGCTTAGCACATTCAAAAAAATTACCTGAATCTATTCGCCACTTCAATTTGAAGGATTTCCAAATTTCAAATTGGTATGACACCTAGCAACATCTAGGGTTCATATTATCATACAAATGAAAAGTGCCAATATGCATGGTTTTTTATTAATTTCAACATTCAAAAAATGCTTAGCACATTCAAAAAAATTACCTGAATCTATTCGCCACTTCAATTTGAAGGATTTCCAAATTTCAAATTGGTATGACACCTAGCAACATCTAGGGTTCATATTATCATACAAATGAAAAGTGCCAATATGCATGGTTTTTTATTAATTTCAACATTCAAAAAATGCTTAGCACATTCAAAAAAATTACCTGAATCTATTCGCCACTTCAATTTGAAGGATTTCCAAATTTCAAATTGGTATGACACCTAGCAACATCTAGGGTTCATATTATCATACAAATGAAAAATGCCAATATGCATGGTTTTTTATTAATTTCAACATTCAAAAAATGCTTAGCACATTCAAAAAAATTACCTGAATCTATTCGCCACTTCAATTTGAAGGATTTCCAAATTTCAAATTGGTATGACACCTAGCAACATCTAGGGTTCATATTATCATACAAATGAAAAGTGCCAATATACATGGTTTTTTATTAATTTCAACATTCAAAAAATGCTTAGCACATTCAAAAAAATTACTTGAATCTATTCGCCACTTCAATTTGAAGGATTTCCAAATTTCAAATTGGTATGACACCTAGCAACATCTAGGGTTCATATTATCATACAAATGAAAAGTGCCAATATGCATGGTTTTTTATTAATTTCAACATTCAAAAAATGCTTAGCACATTCGAAAAAATTACCTGAATCTATTCGCCACTTCAATTTGAAGGATTTCCAAATTTCAAATTGGTATGACACCTAGCAACATCTTGGGTTCATATTATCATACAAATGAAAAGTGCCAATATGCATGGTTTTTTATTAATTTCAACATTCAAAAAATGCTTAGCACATTCAAAAAAATTACCTGAATCTATTCGCCACTTCAATTTGAAGGATTTCCAAATTTCAAATTGGTATGACACCTAGCAACATCTAGGGTTCATATTATCATACAAATGAAAAATGCCAATATGCATGGTTTTTTATTAATTTCAACATTCAAAAAATGCTTAGCACATTCAAAAAAATTACCTGAATCTATTCGCCACTTCAATTTGATGGATTTCCAAATTTCAAATTGGTATGACACCTAGCAACATCTAGGGTTCATATTATCATACAAATGAAAAGTGCCAATATACATGGTTTTTTATTAATTTCAACATTCAAAAAATGCTTAGCACATTCAAAAAAATTACTTGAATCTATTCGCCACTTCAATTTGAAGGATTTCCAAATTTCAAATTGGTATGACACCTAGCAACATCTAGGGTTCATATTATCATACAAATGAAAAGTGCCAATATGCATGGTTTTTTATTAATTTCAACATTCAAAAAATGCTTAGCACATTCGAAAAAATTACCTGAATCTATTCGCCACTTCAATTTGAAGGATTTCCAAATTTCAAATTGGTATGACACCTAGCAACATCTTGGGTTCATATTATCATACAAATGAAAAGTGCCAATATGCATGGTTTTTTATTAATTTCAACATTCAAAAAATGCTTAGCACATTCAAAAAAATTACCTGAATCTATTCGCCACTTCAATTTGAAGGATTTCCAAATTTCAAATTGGTATGACACCTAGCAACATCTAGGGTTCATATTATCATACAAATGAAAAATGCCAATATGCATGGTTTTTTATTAATTTCAACATTCAAAAAATGCTTAGCACATTCAAAAAAATTACCTGAATCTATTCGCCACTTCAATTTGAAGGATTTCCAAATTTCAAATTGGTATGACACCTAGCAACATCTAGGGTTCATATTATCATACAAATGAAAAGTGCCAATATGCATGGTTTTTTATTAATTTCAACATTCAAAAAATGCTTAGCACATTCAAAAAAATTACCTGAATCTATTCGCCACTTCAATTTGAAGGATTTCCAAATTTCAAATTGGTATGACACCTAGCAACATCTAGGGTTCATATTATCATACAAATGAAAAGTGCAAATATGCATGGTTTTTTATTAATTTCAACATTCAAAAAATGCTTAGCACATTCAAAAAAATTACCTGAATCTATTCGCCACTTCAATTTGAAGGATTTCCAAATTTCAAATTGGTATGACACCTAGCAACATCTAGGGTTCATATTATCATACAAATGAAAAGTGCCAATATGCATGGTTTTTTATTAATTTCAACATTCAAAAAATGCTTAGCACATTCAAAAAAATTACCTGAATCTATTCGCCACTTCAATTTGAAGGATTTCCAAATTTCAAATTGGTATGACACCTAGCAACATCTAGGGTTCATATTATCATACAAATGAAAAGTGCCAATATGCATGGTTTTTTATTAATTTCAACATTCAAAAAATGCTTAGCACATTCAAAAAAATTACCTGAATCTATTCGCCACTTCAATTTGAAGGATTTCCAAATTTCAAATTGGTATGACACCTAGCAACATCTAGGGTTCATATTATCATACAAATGAAAAGTGCCAATATGCATGGTTTTTTATTAATTTCAACATTCAAAAAATGCTTAGCACATTCAAAAAAATTACCTGAATCTATTCGCCACTTCAATTTGAAGGATTTCCAAATTTCAAATTGGTATGACACCTAGCAACATCTAGGGTTCATATTATCATACAAATGAAAAGTGCCAATATGCATGGTTTTTTATTAATTTCAACATTCAAAAAATGCTTAGCACATTCAAAAAAATTACCTGAATCTATTCGCCACTTCAATTTGAAGGATTTCCAAATTTCAAATTGGTATGACACCTAGCAACATCTAGGGTTCATATTATCATACAAATGAAAAGTGCCAATATGCATGGTTTTTTATTAATTTCAACATTCAAAAAATGCTTAGCACATTCAAAAAAATTACCTGAATCTATTCGCCACTTCAATTTGAAGGATTTCCAAATTTCAAATTGGTATGACACCTAGCAACATCTAGGGTTCATATTATCATACAAATGAAAAGTGCCAATATGCATGGTTTTTTATTAATTTCAACATTCAAAAAATGCTTAGCACATTCAAAAAAATTACCTGAATCTATTCGCCACTTCAATTTGAAGGATTTCCAAATTTCAAATTGGTATGACACCTAGCAACATCTAGGGTTCATATTATCATACAAATGAAAAGTGCCAATATGCATGGTTTTTTATTAATTTCAACATTCAAAAAATGCTTAGCACATTCAAAAAAATTACCTGAATCTATTCGCCACTTCAATTTGAAGGATTTCCAAATTTCAAATTGGTATGACACCTAGCAACATCTAGGGTTCATATTATCATACAAATGAAAAGTGCCAATATGCATGGTTTTTTATTAATTTCAACATTCAAAAAATGCTTAGCACATTCAAAAAAATTACCTGAATCTATTCGCCACTTCAATTTGATGGATTTCCAAATTTCAAATTGGTATGACACCTAGCAACATCTAGGGTTCATATTATCATACAAATGAAAAGTGCCAATATACATGGTTTTTTATTAATTTCAACATTCAAAAAATGCTTAGCACATTCAAAAAAATTACTTGAATCTATTCGCCACTTCAATTTGAAGGATTTCCAAATTTCAAATTGGTATGACACCTAGCAACATCTAGGGTTCATATTATCATACAAATGAAAAGTGCCAATATGCATGGTTTTTTATTAATTTCAACATTCAAAAAATGCTTAGCACATTCAAAAAAATTACCTGAATCTATTCGCCACTTCAATTTGAAGGATTTCCAAATTTCAAATTGGTATGACACCTAGCAACATCTAGGGTTCATATTATCATACAAATGAAAAGTGCCAATATGCATGGTTTTTTATTAATTTCAACATTCAAAAAATGCTTAGCACATTCAAAAAAATTACCTGAATCTATTCGCCACTTCAATTTGAAGGATTTCCAAATTTCAAATTGGTATGACACCTAGCAACATCTAGGGTTCATATTATCATACAAATGAAAAGTGCCAATATGCATGGTTTTTTATTAATTTCAACATTCAAAAAATGCTTAGCACATTCAAAAAAATTACCTGAATCTATTCGCCACTTCAATTTGAAGGATTTCCAAATTTCAAATTGGTATGACACCTAGCAACATCTAGGGTTCATATTATCATACAAATGAAAAGTGCCAATATGCATGGTTTTTTATTAATTTCAACATTCAAAAAATGCTTAGCACATTCAAAAAAATTACCTGAATCTATTCGCCACTTCAATTTGAAGGATTTCCAAATTTCAAATTGGTATGACACCTAGCAACATCTAGGGTTCATATTATCATACAAATGAAAAAAGCCAATATGCATGGTTTTTTATTAATTTCAACATTCAAAAAATGCTTAGCACATTCAAAAAAATTACCTGAATCTATTCGCCACTTCAATTTGAAGGATTTCCAAATTTCAAATTGGTATGACACCTAGCAACATCTAGGGTTCATATTATCATACAAATGAAAAGTGCCAATATGCATGGTTTTTTATTAATTTCAACATTCAAAAAATGCTTAGCACATTCAAAAAAATTACCTGAATCTATTCGCCACTTCAATTTGAAGGATTTCCAAATTTCAAATTGGTATGACACCTAGCAACATCTAGGGTTCATATTATCATACAAATGAAAAGTGCCAATATGCATGGTTTTTTATTAATTTCAACATTCAAAAAATGCTTAGCACATTCAAAAAAATTACCTGAATCTATTCGCCACTTCAATTTGATGGATTTCCAAATTTCAAATTGGTATGACACCTAGCAACATCTAGGGTTCATATTATCATACAAATGAAAAGTGCCAATATACATGGTTTTTTATTAATTTCAACATTCAAAAAATGCTTAGCACATTCAAAAAAATTACTTGAATCTATTCGCCACTTCAATTTGAAGGATTTCCAAATTTCAAATTGGTATGACACCTAGCAACATCTAGGGTTCATATTATCATACAAATGAAAAGTGCCAATATGCATGGTTTTTTATTAATTTCAACATTCAAAAAATGCTTAGCACATTCAAAAAAATTACCTGAATCTATTCGCCACTTCAATTTGAAGGATTTCCAAATTTCAAATTGGTATGACACCTAGCAACATCTAGGGTTCATATTATCATACAAATGAAAAGTGCCAATATGCATGGTTTTTTATTAATTTCAACATTCAAAAAATGCTTAGCACATTCAAAAAAATTACCTGAATCTATTCGCCACTTCAATTTGATGGATTTCCAAATTTCAAATTGGTATGACACCTAGCAACATCTAGGGTTCATATTATCATACAAATGAAAAGTGCCAATATACATGGTTTTTTATTAATTTCAACATTCAAAAAATGCTTAGCACATTCAAAAAAATTACTTGAATCTATTCGCCACTTCAATTTGAAGGATTTCCAAATTTCAAATTGGTATGACACCTAGCAACATCTAGGGTTCATATTATCATACAAATGAAAAGTGCCAATATGCATGGTTTTTTATTAATTTCAACATTCAAAAAATGCTTAGCACATTCAAAAAAATTACCTGAATCTATTCGCCACTTCAATTTGAAGGATTTCCAAATTTCAAATTGGTATGACACCTAGCAACATCTAGGGTTCATATTATCATACAAATGAAAAGTGCCAATATGCATGGTTTTTTATTAATTTCAACATTCAAAAAATGCTTAGCACATTCAAAAAAATTACCTGAATCTATTCGCCACTTCAATTTGAAGGATTTCCAAATTTCAAATTGGTATGACACCTAGCAACATCTAGGGTTCATATTATCATACAAATGAAAAGTGCCAATATGCATGGTTTTTTATTAATTTCAACATTCAAAAAATGCTTAGCACATTCAAAAAAATTACCTGAATCTATTCGCCACTTCAATTTGAAGGATTTCCAAATTTCAAATTGGTATGACACCTAGCAACATCTAGGGTTCATATTATCATACAAATGAAAAAAGCCAATATGCATGGTTTTTTATTAATTTCAACATTCAAAAAATGCTTAGCACATTCAAAAAAATTACCTGAATCTATTCGCCACTTCAATTTGAAGGATTTCCAAATTTCAAATTGGTATGACACCTAGCAACATCTAGGGTTCATATTATCATACAAATGAAAAGTGCCAATATGCATGGTTTTTTATTAATTTCAACATTCAAAAAATGCTTAGCACATTCAAAAAAATTACCTGAATCTATTCGCCACTTCAATTTGAAGGATTTCCAAATTTCAAATTGGTATGACACCTAGCAACATCTAGGGTTCATATTATCATACAAATGAAAAGTGCCAATATGCATGGTTTTTTATTAATTTCAACATTCAAAAAATGCTTAGCACATTCAAAAAAATTACCTGAATCTATTCGCCACTTCAATTTGATGGATTTCCAAATTTCAAATTGGTATGACACCTAGCAACATCTAGGGTTCATATTATCATACAAATGAAAAGTGCCAATATACATGGTTTTTTATTAATTTCAACATTCAAAAAATGCTTAGCACATTCAAAAAAATTACTTGAATCTATTCGCCACTTCAATTTGAAGGATTTCCAAATTTCAAATTGGTATGACACCTAGCAACATCTAGGGTTCATATTATCATACAAATGAAAAGTGCCAATATGCATGGTTTTTTATTAATTTCAACATTCAAAAAATGCTTAGCACATTCAAAAAAATTACCTGAATCTATTCGCCACTTCAATTTGAAGGATTTCCAAATTTCAAATTGGTATGACACCTAGCAACATCTAGGGTTCATATTATCATACAAATGAAAAGTGCCAATATGCATGGTTTTTTATTAATTTCAACATTCAAAAAATGCTTAGCACATTCAAAAAAATTACCTGAATCTATTCGCCACTTCAATTTGAAGGATTTCCAAATTTCAAATTGGTATGACACCTAGCAACATCTAGGGTTCATATTATCATACAAATGAAAAGTGCCAATATGCATGGTTTTTTATTAATTTCAACATTCAAAAAATGCTTAGCACATTCAAAAAAATTACCTGAATCTATTCGCCACTTCAATTTGAAGGATTTCCAAATTTCAAATTGGTATGACACCTAGCAACATCTAGGGTTCATATTATCATACAAATGAAAAGTGCCAATATGCATGGTTTTTTATTAATTTCAACATTCAAAAAATGCTTAGCACATTCAAAAAAATTACCTGAATCTATTCGCCACTTCAATTTGAAGGATTTCCAAATTTCAAATTGGTATGACACCTAGCAACATCTAGGGTTCATATTATCATACAAATGAAAAAAGCCAATATGCATGGTTTTTTATTAATTTCAACATTCAAAAAATGCTTAGCACATTCAAAAAAATTACCTGAATCTATTCGCCACTTCAATTTGAAGGATTTCCAAATTTCAAATTGGTATGACACCTAGCAACATCTAGGGTTCATATTATCATACAAATGAAAAGTGCCAATATGCATGGTTTTTTATTAATTTCAACATTCAAAAAATGCTTAGCACATTCAAAAAAATTACCTGAATCTATTCGCCACTTCAATTTGAAGGATTTCCAAATTTCAAATTGGTATGACACCTAGCAACATCTAGGGTTCATATTATCATACAAATGAAAAGTGCCAATATGCATGGTTTTTTATTAATTTCAACATTCAAAAAATGCTTAGCACATTCAAAAAAATTACCTGAATCTATTCGCCACTTCAATTTGATGGATTTCCAAATTTCAAATTGGTATGACACCTAGCAACATCTAGGGTTCATATTATCATACAAATGAAAAAAGCCAATATGCATGGTTTTTTATTAATTTCAACATTCAAAAAATGCTTAGCACATTCAAAAAAATTACCTGAATCTATTCGCCACTTCAATTTGAAGGATTTCCAAATTTCAAATTGGTATGACACCTAGCAACATCTAGGGTTCATATTATCATACAAATGAAAAGTGCCAATATGCATGGTTTTTTATTGATTTCAACATTCCAAAAATGCTTAGCACATTCAAAAAAATTACCTGAATCTATTCGCCTCTTCAATTTGAAGGATTTCCAAATTTCAAATTGGTATGACACCTAGCAACATCTAGGGTTCATATTATCATACAAATGAAAAGTGCCAATATGCATGGTTTTTTATTAATTTCAACATTCAAAAAATGCTTAGCACATTCAAAAAAATTACCTGAATCTATTCGCCACTTCAATTTGAAGGATTTCCATATTTCAAATTGGTATGACACCTAGCAACATCTAGGGTTCATATTATCATACAAATGAAAAGTGCCAATATGCATGGTTTTTTATTAATTTCAACATTCAAAAAATGCTTAGCACATTCAAAAAAATTACCTGAATCTATTCGCCACTTCAATTTGAAGGATTTGCAAATTTCAAATTGGTATGACACCTAGCAACATCTAGGGTTCATATTATCATACAAATGAAAAGTGCCAATATGCATGGTTTTTTATTAATTTCAACATTCAAAAAATGCTTAGCACATTCAAAAAAATTACTTGAATCTATTCGCCACTTCAATTTGAAGGATTTCCAAATTTCAAATTGGTATGACACCTAGCAACATCTAGGGTTCATATTATCATACAAATGAAAAGTGCCAATATGCATGGTTTTTTATTAATTTCAACATTCAAAAAATGCTTAGCACATTCAAAAAAATTACTTGAATCTATTCGCCACTTCAATTTGAAGGATTTCCAAATTTCAAATTGGTATGACACCTAGCAACATCTAGGGTTCATATTATCATACAAATGAAAAGTGCCAATATGCATGGTTTTTTATTAATTTCAACATTCAAAAAATGCTTAGCACATTCAAAAAAATTACCTGAATCTATTCGCCACTTCAATTTAAATAAATCCAAAACTTATGAACCGATTTGAAAAATTGAAAAAATTTATATTTTGTTAAAGTAATATCTACAACTTTTGGTTCAATGACATCTCTCTTAAACTTTATTTTTAATCCTATCTGGAGTTGAAGGCTAAAAAAGTGTTTGTATGACGTCATATTGCGCCCAAATAATAAACAATATATTTGTTTTCAAATTGACAGTTCATCAATAGTGACGTCATTCATCTGCAAAATAACTTTCTGTTTCACTCGGTTTACGTATTTAGTACTGTGAGTAATAAACACCGAAGATCTATAAAAATTGATCCCAGGAGGAAATACTTGGCATTGTAGAAGAATACCCTAAATTATTTAATTCTACAATTGATGGAGATCCTAAAGGATCCAAAGGTCCTTGTGAGAATCGCCGATTCCCATGACAAAGGGCTCGATACACTTACTGCGGGTGCAGTAAGAAAAGCCTTTGCTACTTGGGCCATGAGTCGTTCCAGTAACACAGTCAGGTTGAGCAAAACTACTAAGCTTCTATGGAGACCAAGGGAATGATATCTGATGTATTAAGTAAAACTGTAAGTACTACTAATTTATGAAATATAATATAAATTTAAAATTTTTCTCATTTTTATAGGTCAATAACAAAAGTTATTTGGAATCACATAATGTGGATCTGTGAGGTCTGAATGGGAATGGTATAAGTGATTAAAATATATGACTAACAATTGTTAATTAATCATTTTTCTATTTTGGTAGGATTTTAATTTTGGAAGTCCAGCTCCCAATCAATTTGAAGTATGCAATTATTCATATTATCTAAAGTTTGTATTATAACTTTACTTATGTCTTAGACAACAACTGATGATGATCTTTACTCACACAACTGGGGTTAGTATTTGCTCCATAGAAATCAATTAACATACATTTTACTCTCTTTTTTGATTTTAGAAGACACAAGTCCTACTATTTGCCGATAAAAAGTGGCTGATGGGATTATTTGTCAGTGATAGGAGGATCGTTGTCTTTGTAACCTCCTGGAGGATCGCCAATGAAGATTCTATGTTTTTAAAAATGCATTCAGAATTATAATGAGCCTTAAAAAGAACGAGTTTGGAAGGTCCTTAATAATTTTAAACATGATTATCTTCCTGGGATCAGAATTTTTAGTATAATATACTTTAGGAATCTGAAAAAACAAAACAAAACACCTTTTTTTTATTAACACTATAATAGAATTCAATGTTACTTATAGTAGTACATCTTATCACATTCGTCATAAACCAAAAAACAAAAACACATTACTGTTCATGTTTTTCTAGAGATTTTGCGTCATAAAGTCCACAGAGTGTAGTTGAGGCTTCCTTCTAAATTTTACACATTCCTCAACTCATTTACGAAAAGTATTAACGGAGATCTCATAAAATTTGTCATCAAAGATTGATCTACTGAGGATTCACGTGGATTGAAAAAGGAAACCAAGCACTTTGTTCCTTCAGGAAAAGAATTGACCCTTTTCAACGATTTGATGAATTGATCAGAATGTAAACTCAATATTATAACGAAGGGAATCTTTTTGTTGAAAGACTTTGTAAGTCCCGGTCTGGACTTATGATACTATTGAATTAACAGCCATTTTAACATCATTTGCATGATTTTATGGGGAAGAAAGTGCATCACTGTTATGGATGGGGAGAGGATGATGCTTGGTGTCTATAACTATTATTGATTAATCCTCTACACCTTAAAGGAAATGATACTATATGATTTACTGAGGAACTAGGTCTTATAATATTTTAATTTGTAATACAGAAACTATTTTTTTGGAACTATAATTTCATATTTAAGGTAAATTATGAAACTTCTTGAAAAATAATTTCAAAATTAATTTCCTGAGAACTTTTTTATTTTTTATCTACATGTTTTACCCATAGAAAATATAGGAATATCTTTTTTTGTCAAGGAAATAATTGTTTTTATCAGACCATACTATAAAAAATTTAAAAATATCAAAATAAAGGAGGGAGTAATTTCAAATAATGTATGGTCATCGAACTCCAAGACAAATGTGTGATTTCCTATTTTTGGCAATTTTTAGGACTGGAAAATGTAAAAATGCACTCTTCTTCATTAATAAAAATAAAACGGATAGATCATAAATTGGATTTTTATTTTTTTAGATGATGAAATATTGACTGAAAGGACAAATCCTTCCATGTTTGAAATGCAGAAGTGGTCATACAATGATGGCTGTATATATGAAATATAACAAGCCTATTGCTCCCACTGATGCAAAACATTCTAAATAATATGTTCCTATTATTTTAATTGCAAGCATTGACTCTCTTTAAAGCCACTTCACTCTTTTTCTAGATATCTATCTGTATAGTATGTATGTAATTTTACTTTTTATCCATGAGAATGACCTTTCCTTGAATATTGGTAGATTTTATGGAAAACAAAAAAATATTTAATTACTTTTAAGTAAAATATACATAGATATGCTTTAATTCAAGCTATCGCACCAATAATTTAATAAAATAAAATTAAAAGTGTTTTCTTCATTGGAGTCTTTTATGTAAGTAGATACTGTTCACACAAAACCTCCTATCTTTTCCATGCAAGGACTTTCAACTTTCAAAATATGAAATACTCAAGAAAAAAAAATCCACAGATATCTAATATACTAATGTATACTCATTGAAATAATTGTTTTTCGCTTAGTTAGTTTTGACACGCAATTCTACAATTTTTAATTTTCTTATTTGTTATAAGTCACATATATTAGAAATTTGACAATGTGGAGGTTTAAGAAAACCTATTTATAGGTATGTACTATTCTGATAAGATGCATTACCTACAATATACCTAGCTCTCAAATTTCTTTACTGCAACCCTCTACCCTTTTCAATAGGAGCAAAAAAGAAGAGATGATTTGAAATCCACATGCTTTGAGTCTGGAATCGAGTATTACAGAGCGTGAATCACTATATAATTCGACCAAGATGAGTTTTGAAAATAGATAAGAAAGAAATAGAGGCCTTAATAGATAACATGTTTCCTTTATTGTAAAACAGATTCACTATTCATCATCAAAATTACACTTACTAACATTAAATAAAAACATTATTTACAATCTACCAAATGGAATTTTATTCTTCAGTATCAATATCAAATTCATTTTTGAAAATCTTGAGAAGGATTTCAATATCACAACGATTTTGAATATCGGTGATGTTCATCAGTAAGCTTATAAAAAGTCTAGTTGATGAGTAAGAGAGGTCATGAAATTTTGTGCTCCAAATGACAAGACGAGTCTGAAGGGAAATGAGTGTAAGTCCCATATCATAGGCTGATATCTGTAGATCATTGACTTGATCCTTCATAACACTTGCTACCTTCCGATTTAGAAGATTCGAACTTGAAAAGAATCCTGCTCTGAGTCCGAGTCTTTCTCTCTTCATGGCTCAGGAGTTCAAAAACTTGAATTTTCTCTTCGCATTCCAGAGCTTTGCAAAAACAGGAAGAGCATTAGCATTAGCCTTAAATAATGAAGGGACTCGAGTCCTATTCTTTGAGAGTCGGGACTCGCCTCGAATGAATTCCTTGAGCCTTGTTTTCCAAAAACTCTTCTAAAGAGTGCAAAACTTGCTTGAAGCACTGAATTCGTAAAAGATTCATTCTCTTAAATGCAGTTTAGTTTTGGAATTCTTCTCCAAGGAAGAAGTGGGTTTAATGAGTCACATGAGTGGGTTGAAGGATTCCTATGATATGGAGGGATTCGCAGATTCACTCTCCCATCACGAATGACACTTCCGAATACGTCATTTGCCTTGGATGAAACTGATGAGAAAGGAAAATGGATGGGGTTGAGAGTGGGAGGACTACTTTGGACTGGAGGCTCTTGAATTGGACTATGAAATTGGAGGATAGAGTGGAGAAGAGGTTGAAGAAAACTTCAACTTGGATCCATCCTGGAAATGTCCCTTGAAGCGCTCAGCTGAGAGGAAGGAATGCTTTGCTATGACGTCATGAGATCCTCTCTAGAATGTTTACTGTCTGCCTGCACTAGAGAGTCTCTCTTCTTGGCTGGCCTGGCTGAGCTAACTAACTTGAATGGATGAGAAACTGTTGACCCTGTTCGACTGCTCCAAGGTGCCTCAAGTCAGCTGTTGAATAGACAATGTTTATTTTCACTATTTTCAGTACTTCTGACGTGACTTGAAATGGCGCAGCTCTGGCTTGGACCCAAGGACGTCTCATTGCTTCGCTCTTCCTGACTGCGGAGAATGGGAATGGGATGGGATGAAGGTGATGGCTGATGCATGAGCTTCCAATCAAGAGCTTCGATCCAAGGATTGTGACACTAACAAAGAGTTCATTGCACAGAAGAGGCACAAAGAGCAGCAAGAGTCAGTAGATCCAATCCCTTGAGGTCGAAAATCATGAATCACCTGATGTGCAGACGATTCGAATCTCATCACCATCCAATGCCATTGTCTCTAAAATCAAATTTAACTTTTCTTAGTAGAAAAGTTAAAATGTCTCCTGGATGGGGTTTGGATCATTATTGATCCTGGAGTAATACTTCATAATATCCGCTTCCTACTGTTTTTAGCATTGTCATTCATTCACTCATCCATTCATTCATTCTTGAACTTTCTCACATTAGAAATTCAATTCATATATTTTTCCACTATTTTAAAATACGAATTCCATTTTAAATGCTGCTTTGCTTTGAATACCTTTTGAATAAAAGTTGTATTCAGAAAATGAATTATTTATTATTCAGTCAAAAATAGTTATGAGTACCTCAATTCAATATTTTGATTTGTAATTTATACAAAATGGAACTGTCTCTTCGTAAAGTATGATTTTAAAATACTTCATGAGAGCAATAAACAAGGCTAGAACCCTCAATTTAATTTTAAAAAGTAGGCAATTTAGTGATTTTGTAATCTTTTATTAATATATGATTGACAAAATTTTAATTTAAAGGTACTCTGGATTGATCCACTACTAATTATTTATGTTTGTTATATTGGAAAAACCCATAGATTTTTTAACTCTTTCATTTCAGACTTACTCAATATATACAAATTATACAATGTCAGAATCTAAACTTTCTAAAATAAATAAGATATCAAATAGATTTCAATTTCGAATATCAATTTCCTACTATGACAAAACCTCCGTCCATCAGAGTTGTCATTGCCTCGAAGGACTTCTCCTAATCTATGGTCCTACAAAGAGTTGGTAAATGCTCTTAGTGCCAACTTAAACAATAATAAGTATTAAACGTTAGAAATTAAAGCTGTGATTTTATAATAAATATTAACTATATTAACTGTAGGATTCTCCCCGGATTCCTCCACTACTCAGATAATTTCACAAGGTCATTGTCGATCTCCAATTTTGTTGGAATCCGAGTTCCATCGTATGGTCATCGAATCGTATTTGAAGAGCAAGTTGAATAACACGACATGAGGGAAGGTGGAAATATTCTTTACATTCAAATGCCGTAGACTGAAGGATCGGATTTTTCAATATAAAACATGAAATGGACTGACTAACTCAATGTTGAGTTGGACATTGAAGGAAACAAGTGTCTTGGTTTTATTAGTGATGAAATTAAAAGCATGAGGATTGTCTTCAATTATTACGTCCCTTGAATAAATCTTTAATATGTATCTCGTGATTAGGACTTTGAACGTCTTCTATAATTTTTAACTTTCCCAAGGTTTCTGTCCTAAATTCATTTAGACGTCATTTCAATAACCTTGGATGCTCGTTATAATTTTATAGCTTTTCATCTCCATTATCAACGATCAAGGATTTTATTCTTTCTGAATGAATTTATTAAATTGTGAATCATTTATTAATTTTGTAATTGCCATTACACGTTTTCAATATATACATACATATATATGATTTTTCTTTCACTAATTAAATTATAGGTATCCGTCACAACATTTACATTTGAGGCTTAATCTTACTTAGAGTTGAAATTATTTTGTTCTTTTTTGAGTTTCTATATCTATATATATATATATATATATATATTATGTGTATGTATAGTTTAAGAATATATTTCGTATCAAATTCATTAAAAGTCTTACTCACATTCTATTTTATTGTTTCAATCAAGTAATGAACAAAAAATATGTGTTTATTTAATGGCATTATGCTTACTGCAGTAATTTTAGAGTCAAATTTACCTAATTCGCCGGAGAAAAAAGGCTCAAGGAGTTGATTTGATTGCACTTCTTGAATGTACATACTGCCCATTTTTAAGGCTTCCAGTCGAAAGGAATACAAGAACTTAGGTTAATAAAGTAAATACAATGCTAACAAAAAATGGATACACTCCAAGTCCTCATAATAATTCTTAGTATTTGGGACTGTACTTTGAGCCCAATATTTTTATACTAGAATTATTATAAAATGAATTATCAAATGTAATCATCAAATCCATTTTGTCAAAAGGTCAGGCAGTATACTATTAAATATATCAATTCAATAATACATACACAGTACTGATAGTTACTATATTTATCAAATAAAAGTAATTGTTCTCTTCTGTTTGATGGTAAAGCAGGAGTCAGCTACAACCATGACGAATAATCAACGCTAATAAAAACAAACCAAAATTGATAAAATATTTCCTCATAAATTACATTCATTAATAGCAATCACGACATATTTTATTGTCAATACGGTATCTACAATATTTGTAACAATTTCACATAAATGATTCAGAGTCACTATAAAAAGAGAGATACAAAAAGATCCTTCGATTATTCATAAATAAAAAATTGAACATGGAGTGTTCAAATGTATCAGAAACAAAAATTATGTAAAATGAATTTTTATTTATTTTCTACTTTGAATTTTCAAATTAATGCTTCCAACTAGAAGGAGTAAAAATTGAAAAAAGAAGTCTTCTAAAATATGATTTTGTGATTTTTGACCATTTCGAGTCTGCTCAGTACATTCAAATAAATTATCTACAACCATTCCTGGTATTAAATACAAAGACTTGACAAGTTTTGTCTCCGTAAATTAGCTAGCACCATCTAGCGTTCATATTATCATACAAATGATGAAAATGAAAAGTGCCAATATGCATGGTTTTTTATTAATTTCAACATTCAAAAAATGCTTAGCACATTCGAAAAAATTACCTGAATCTATTCGCCACTTCAATTTGAAGGATTTCCAAATTTCAAATTGGTATGACACCTAGCAACATCTTGGGTTCATATTATCATACAAATGAAAAGTGCCAATATGCATGGTTTTTTATTAATTTCAACATTCAAAAAATGCTTAGCACATTCAAAAAAATTACCTGAATCTATTCGCCACTTCAATTTGAAGGATTTCCAAATTTCAAATTGGTATGACACCTAGCAACATCTAGGGTTCATATTATCATACAAATGAAAAATGCCAATATGCATGGTTTTTTATTAATTTCAACATTCAAAAAATGCTTAGCACATTCAAAAAAATTACCTGAATCTATTCGCCACTTCAATTTGAAGGATTTCCAAATTTCAAATTGGTATGACACCTAGCAACATCTAGGGTTCATATTATCATACAAATGAAAAGTGCCAATATGCATGGTTTTTTATTAATTTCAACATTCAAAAAATGCTTAGCACATTCAAAAAAATTACTTGAATCTATTCGCCACTTCAATTTGAAGGATTTCCAAATTTCAAATTGGTATGACACCTAGCAACATCTAGGGTTCATATTATCATACAAATGAAAAGTGCAAATATGCATGGTTTTTTATTAATTTCAACATTCAAAAAATGCTTAGCACATTCAAAAAAATTACCTGAATCTATTCGCCACTTCAATTTGAAGGATTTCCAAATTTCAAATTGGTATGACACCTAGCAACATCTAGGGTTCATATTATCATACAAATGAAAAGTGCCAATATGCATGGTTTTTTATTAATTTCAACATTCAAAAAATGCTTAGCACATTCAAAAAAATTACCTGAATCTATTCGCCACTTCAATTTGAAGGATTTCCAAATTTCAAATTGGTATGACACCTAGCAACATCTAGGGTTCATATTATCATACAAATGAAAAGTGCCAATATGCATGGTTTTTTATTAATTTCAACATTCAAAAAATGCTTAGCACATTCAAAAAAATTACCTGAATCTATTCGCCACTTCAATTTGAAGGATTTCCAAATTTCAAATTGGTATGACACCTAGCAACATCTAGGGTTCATATTATCATACAAATGAAAAATGCCAATATGCATGGTTTGTTATTAATTTCAACATTCAAAAAATGCTTAGCACATTCAAAAAAATTACCTGAATCTATTCGCCACTTCAATTTGAAGGATTTCCAAATTTCAAATTGGTATGACACCTAGCAACATCTAGGGTTCATATTATCATACAAATGAAAAGTGCCAATATGCATGGTTTTTTATTAATTTCAACATTCAAAAAATGCTTAGCACATTCAAAAAAATTACCTGAATCTATTCGCCACTTCAATTTGAAGGATTTCCAAATTTCAAATTGGTATGACACCTAGCAACATCTAGGGTTCATATTATCATACAAATGAAAAATGCCAATATGCATGGTTTTTTATTAATTTCAACATTCAAAAAATGCTTAGCACATTCAAAAAAATTACCTGAATCTATTCGCCACTTCAATTTGAAGGATTTCCAAATTTCAAATTGGTATGACACCTAGCAACATCTAGGGTTCATATTATCATACAAATGAAAAATGCCAATATGCATGGTTTTTTATTAATTTCAACATTCAAAAAATGCTTAGCACATTCAAAAAAATTACCTGAATCTATTCGCCACTTCAATTTGAAGGATTTCCAAATTTCAAATTGGTATGACACCTAGCAACATCTAGGGTTCATATTATCATACAAATGAAAAGTGCCAATATGCATGGTTTTTTATTAATTTCAACATTCAAAAAATGCTTAGCACATTCAAAAAAATTACCTGAATCTATTCGCCACTTCAATTTGAAGGATTTCCAAATTTCAAATTGGTATGACACCTAGCAACATCTAGGGTTCATATTATCATACAAATGAAAAGTGCAAATATGCATGGTTTTTTATTAATTTCAACATTCAAAAAATGCTTAGCACATTCAAAAAAATTACCTGAATCTATTCGCCACTTCAATTTGAAGGATTTCCAAATTTCAAATTGGTATGACACCTAGCAACATCTAGGGTTCATATTATCATACAAATGAAAAGTGCCAATATGCATGGTTTTTTATTAATTTCAACATTCAAAAAATGCTTAGCACATTCAAAAAAATTACCTGAATCTATTCGCCACTTCAATTTGAAGGATTTCCAAATTTCAAATTGGTATGACACCTAGCAACATCTAGGGTTCATATTATCATACAAATGAAAAGTGCCAATATGCATGGTTTTTTATTAATTTCAACATTCAAAAAATGCTTAGCACATTCAAAAAAATTACCTGAATCTATTCGCCACTTCAATTTGAAGGATTTCCAAATTTCAAATTGGTATGACACCTAGCAACATCTAGGGTTCATATTATCATACAAATGAAAAGTGCCAATATGCATGGTTTTTTATTAATTTCAACATTCAAAAAATGCTTAGCACATTCAAAAAAATTACCTGAATCTATTCGCCACTTCAATTTGAAGGATTTCCAAATTTCAAATTGGTATGACACCTAGCAACATCTAGGGTTCATATTATCATACAAATGAAAAGTGCCAATATGCATGGTTTTTTATTAATTTCAACATTCAAAAAATGCTTAGCACATTCAAAAAAATTACCTGAATCTATTCGCCACTTCAATTTGAAGGATTTCCAAATTTCAAATTGGTATGACACCTAGCAACATCTAGGGTTCATATTATCATACAAATGAAAAGTGCCAATATGCATGGTTTTTTATTAATTTCAACATTCAAAAAATGCTTAGCACATTCAAAAAAATTACCTGAATCTATTCGCCACTTCAATTTGAAGGATTTCCAAATTTCAAATTGGTATGACACCTAGCAACATCTAGGGTTCATATTATCATACAAATGAAAAGTGCCAATATGCATGGTTTTTTATTAATTTCAACATTCAAAAAATGCTTAGCACATTCAAAAAAATTACCTGAATCTATTCGCCACTTCAATTTGAAGGATTTCCAAATTTCAAATTGGTATGACACCTAGCAACATCTAGGGTTCATATTATCATACAAATGAAAAGTGCCAATATGCATGGTTTTTTATTAATTTCAACATTCAAAAAATGCTTAGCACATTCAAAAAAATTACCTGAATCTATTCGCCACTTCAATTTGAAGGATTTCCAAATTTCAAATTGGTATGACACCTAGCAACATCTAGGGTTCATATTATCATACAAATGAAAAGTGCCAATATGCATGGTTTTTTATTAATTTCAACATTCAAAAAATGCTTAGCACATTCAAAAAAATTACCTGAATCTATTCGCCACTTCAATTTGATGGATTTCCAAATTTCAAATTGGTATGACACCTAGCAACATCTAGGGTTCATATTATCATACAAATGAAAAGTGCCAATATACATGGTTTTTTATTAATTTCAACATTCAAAAAATGCTTAGCACATTCAAAAAAATTACTTGAATCTATTCGCCACTTCAATTTGAAGGATTTCCAAATTTCAAATTGGTATGACACCTAGCAACATCTAGGGTTCATATTATCATACAAATGAAAAGTGCCAATATGCATGGTTTTTTATTAATTTCAACATTCAAAAAATGCTTAGCACATTCAAAAAAATTACCTGAATCTATTCGCCACTTCAATTTGAAGGATTTCCAAATTTCAAATTGGTATGACACCTAGCAACATCTAGGGTTCATATTATCATACAAATGAAAAGTGCCAATATGCATGGTTTTTTATTAATTTCAACATTCAAAAAATGCTTAGCACATTCAAAAAAATTACCTGAATCTATTCGCCACTTCAATTTGAAGGATTTCCAAATTTCAAATTGGTATGACACCTAGCAACATCTAGGGTTCATATTATCATACAAATGAAAAGTGCCAATATGCATGGTTTTTTATTAATTTCAACATTCAAAAAATGCTTAGCACATTCAAAAAAATTACCTGAATCTATTCGCCACTTCAATTTGAAGGATTTCCAAATTTCAAATTGGTATGACACCTAGCAACATCTAGGGTTCATATTATCATACAAATGAAAAGTGCCAATATGCATGGTTTTTTATTAATTTCAACATTCAAAAAATGCTTAGCACATTCAAAAAAATTACCTGAATCTATTCGCCACTTCAATTTGAAGGATTTCCAAATTTCAAATTGGTATGACACCTAGCAACATCTAGGGTTCATATTATCATACAAATGAAAAAAGCCAATATGCATGGTTTTTTATTAATTTCAACATTCAGAAAATGCTTAGCACATTCAAAAAAATTACCTGAATCTATTCGCCACTTCAATTTGAAGGATTTCCAAATTTCAAATTGGTATGACACCTAGCAACATCTAGGGTTCATATTATCATACAAATGAAAAGTGCCAATATGCATGGTTTTTTATTAATTTCAACATTCAAAAAATGCTTAGCACATTCAAAAAAATTACCTGAATCTATTCGCCACTTCAATTTGAAGGATTTCCAAATTTCAAATTGGTATGACACCTAGCAACATCTAGGGTTCATATTATCATACAAATGAAAAGTGCCAATATGCATGGTTTTTTATTAATTTCAACATTCAAAAAATGCTTAGCACATTCAAAAAAATTACCTGAATCTATTCGCCACTTCAATTTGATGGATTTCCAAATTTCAAATTGGTATGACACCTAGCAACATCTAGGGTTCATATTATCATACAAATGAAAAGTGCCAATATACATGGTTTTTTATTAATTTCAACATTCAAAAAATGCTTAGCACATTCAAAAAAATTACTTGAATCTATTCGCCACTTCAATTTGAAGGATTTCCAAATTTCAAATTGGTATGACACCTAGCAACATCTAGGGTTCATATTATCATACAAATGAAAAGTGCCAATATGCATGGTTTTTTATTAATTTCAACATTCAAAAAATGCTTAGCACATTCAAAAAAATTACCTGAATCTATTCGCCACTTCAATTTGAAGGATTTCCAAATTTCAAATTGGTATGACACCTAGCAACATCTAGGGTTCATATTATCATACAAATGAAAAGTGCCAATATGCATGGTTTTTTATTAATTTCAACATTCAAAAAATGTTTAGCACATTCAAAAAAATTACCTGAATCTATTCGCCACTTCAATTTGAAAGATTTCCAAATTTCAAATTGGTATGACACCTAGCAACATCTAGGGTTCATATTATCATACAAATGAAAAGTGCAAATATGCATGGTTTTTTATTAATTTCAACATTCAAAAAATGCTTAGCACATTCAAAAAAATTACCTGAATCTATTCGCCACTTCAATTTGAAGGATTTCCAAATTTCAAATTGGTATGACACCTAGCAACATCTAGGGTTCATATTATCATACAAATGAAAAGTGCCAATATGCATGGTTTTTTATTAATTTCAACATTCAAAAAATGCTTAGCACATTCAAAAAAATTACCTGAATCTATTCGCCACTTCAATTTGAAGGATTTCCAAATTTCAAATTGGTATGACACCTAGCAACATCTAGGGTTCATATTATCATACAAATGAAAAGTGCCAATCAATATGCATGGTTTTTTATTAATTTCAACATTCAAAAAATGCTTAGCACATTCAAAAAAATTACCTGAATCTATTCGCCACTTCAATTTGAAGGATTTCCAAATTTCAAATTGGTATGACACCTAGCAACATCTAGGGTTCATATTATCATACAAATGAAAAGTGCCAATATGCATGGTTTTTTATTAATTTCAACATTCAAAAAATGCTTAGCACATTCAAAAAAATTACCTGAATCTATTCGCCACTTCAATTTGAAGGATTTCCAAATTTCAAATTGGTATGACACCTAGCAACATCTAGGGTTCATATTATCATACAAATGAAAAGTGCCATTATGCATGGTTTTTTATTAATTTCAACATTCAAAAAATGCTTAGCACATTCAAAAAAATTACCTGAATCTATTCGCCACTTCAATTTGAAGGATTTCCAAATTTCAAATTGGTATGACACCTAGCAACATCTAGGGTTCATATTATCATACAAATGAAAAGTGCCAATATGCATAGTTTTTTATTAATTTCAACATTCAAAAAATGCTTAGCACATTCAAAAAAATTACCTGAATCTATTCGCCACTTCAATTTGAAGGATTTCCAAATTTCAAATTGGTATGACACCTAGCAACATCTAGGGTTCATATTATCATACAAATGAAAAGTGCCAATATGCATGGTTTTTTATTAATTTCAACATTCAAAAAATGTTTAGCACATTCAAAAAAATTACTTGAATCTATTCGCCACTTCAATTTGAAGGATTTCCAAATTTCAAATTGGTATGACACCTAGCAACATCTAGGGTTCATATTAACATACAAATGAAAAAAGCCAATATGCATGGTTTTTTATTAATTTCAACATTCAAAAAATGCTTAGCACATTCAAAAAAATTACCTGAATCTATTCGCCACTTCAATTTGAAGGATTTCCAAGTTTCAAATTGGTATGACACCTAGCAACATCTAGGGTTCATATTATCATACAAATGAAAAGTGCCAATATGCATGGTTTTTTATCAATTTCAACATTCAAAAAATGCTTAGCACATTCAAAAAAATTACCTGAATCTATTCGCCACTTCAATTTGAAGGATTTCCAAATTTCAAATTGGTATGACACCTAGCAACATCTAGGGTTCATATTATCATACAAATGAAAAAAGCCAATATGCATGGTTTTTTATTAATTTCAACATTCAAAAAATGCTTAGCACATTCAAAAAAATTACTTGAATCTATTCGCCACTTCAATTTGAAGGATTTCCAAATTTCAAATTGGTATGACACCTAGCAACATCTAGGGTTCATATTATCATACAAATGAAAAGTGCCAATATGCATGGTTTTTTATTAATTTCAACATTCAAAAAATGCTTAGCACATTCAAAAAAATTACCTGAATCTATTCGCCACTTCAATTTGAAGGATTTCCAAATTTCAAATTGGTATGACACCTAGCAACATCTAGGGTTCATATTATCATACAAATGAAAAGTGCCAATATGCATGGTTTTTTATTAATTTCAACATTCAAAAAATGCTTAGCACATTCAAAAAAATTACCTGAATCTATTCACCACTTCAATTTGAAGGATTTCCAAATTTCAAATTGGTATGACACCTAGCAACATCTAGGGTTCATATTATCATACAAATGAAAAGTGCCAATCAATATGCATGGTTTTTTATTAATTTCAACATTCAAAAAATGCTTAGCACATTCAAAAAAATTACCTGAATCTATTCGCCACTTCAATTTGAAGGATTTCCAAATTTCAAATTGGTATGACACCTAGCAACATCTAGGGTTCATATTATCATACAAATGAAAAGTGCCAATATGCATGGTTTTTTATTAATTTCAACATTCAAAAAATGCTTAGCACATTCAAAAAAATTACCTGAATCTATTCGCCACTTCAATTTGAAGGATTTCCAAATTTCAAATTGGTATGACACCTAGCAACATCTAGGGTTCATATTATCATACAAATGAAAAGTGCCATTATGCATGGTTTTTTATTAATTTCAACATTCAAAAAATGCTTAGCACATTCAAAAAAATTACCTGAATCTATTCGCCACTTCAATTTGAAGGATTTCCAAATTTCAAATTGGTATGACACCTAGCAACATCTAGGGTTCATATTATCATACAAATGAAAAGTGCCAATATGCATGGTTTTTTATTAATTTCAACATTCAAAAAATGCTTAGCACATTCAAAAAAATTACTTGAATCTATTCGCCACTTCAATTTGAAGGATTTCCAAATTTCAAATTGGTATGACACCTAGCAACATCTAGGGTTCATATTAACATACAAATGAAAAAAGCCAATATGCATGGTTTTTTATTAATTTCAACATTCAAAAAATGCTTAGCACATTCAAAAAAATTACCTGAATCTATTCGCCACTTCAATTTGAAGGATTTCCAAGTTTCAAATTGGTATGACACCTAGCAACATCTAGGGTTCATATTATCATACAAATGAAAAAAGCCAATATGCATGGTTTTTTATCAATTTCAACATTCAAAAAATGCTAAGCACATTCAAAAAAATTACCTGAATCTATTCGCCACTTCAATTTGAAGGATTTCCAAATTTCAAATTGGTATGACACCTAGCAACATCTAGGGTTCATATTATCATACAAATGAAAAATGCCAATATGCATGGTTTTTTATTAATTTCAACATTCAAAAAATGCTTAGCACATTCAAAAAAATTACCTGAATCTATTCGCCACTTCAATTTGAAGGATTTCCAAATTTCAAATTGGTATGACACCTAGCAACATCTAGGGTTCATATTATCATACAAATGAAAAGTGCCAATATGCATGGTTTTTTATTAATTTCAACATTCAAAAAATGCTTAGCACATTCAAAAAAATTACCTGAATCTATTCGCCACTTCAATTTGAAGGATTTCCAAATTTCAAATTGGTATGACACCTAGCAACATCTAGGGTTCATATTATCATACAAATGAAAAGTGCAAATATGCATGGTTTTTTATTAATTTCAACATTCAAAAAATGCTTAGCACATTCAAAAAAATTACCTGAATCTATTCGCCACTTCAATTTGAAGGATTTCCAAATTTCAAATTGGTATGACACCTAGCAACATCTAGGGTTCATATTATCATACAAATGAAAAGTGCCAATATGCATGGTTTTTTATTAATTTCAACATTCAAAAAATGCTTAGCACATTCAAAAAAATTACCTGAATCTATTCGCCACTTCAATTTGAAGGATTTCCAAATTTCAAATTGGTATGACACCTAGCAACATCTAGGGTTCATATTATCATACAAATGAAAAGTGCCAATATGCATGGTTTTTTATTAATTTCAACATTCAAAAAATGCTTAGCACATTCAAAAAAATTACCTGAATCTATTCGCCACTTCAATTTGAAGGATTTCCAAATTTCAAATTGGTATGACACCTAGCAACATCTAGGGTTCATATTATCATACAAATGAAAAGTGCCAATCAATATGCATGGTTTTTTATTAATTTCAACATTCAAAAAATGCTTAGCACATTCAAAAAAATTACCTGAATCTATTCGCCACTTCAATTTGAAGGATTTCCAAATTTCAAATTGGTATGACACCTAGCAACATCTAGGGTTCATATTATCATACAAATGAAAAGTGCCAATATGCATGGTTTTTTATTAATTTCAACATTCAAAAAATGCTTAGCACATTCAAAAAAATTACCTGAATCTATTCGCCACTTCAATTTGAAGGATTTCCAAATTTCAAATTGGTATGACACCTAGCAACATCTAGGGTTCATATTATCATAGAAATGAAAAGTGCCAATATGCATGGTTTTTTATTAATTTCAACATTCAAAAAATGCTTAGCACATTCAAAAAAATTACCTGAATCTATTCGCCACTTCAATTTGAAGGATTTCCAAATTTCAAATTGGTATGACACCTAGCAACATCTAGGGTTCATATTATCATACAAATGAAAAGTGCCAATATGCATGGTTTTTTATTAATTTCAACATTCAAAAAATGCTTAGCACATTCAAAAAAATTACCTGAATCTATTCGCCACTTCAATTTGAAGGATTTCCAAATTTCAAATTGGTATGACACCTAGCAACATCTAGGGTTCATATTATCATACAAATGAAAAGTGCCAATATGCATGGTTTTTTATTAATTTCAACATTCAAAAAATGCTTAGCACATTCAAAAAAATTACCTGAATCTATTCGCCACTTCAATTTGAAGGATTTCCAAATTTCAAATTGGTATGACACCTAGCAACATCTAGGGTTCATATTATCATACAAATGAAAAGTGCCAATATGCATGGTTTTTTATTAATTTCAACATTCAAAAAATGCTTAGCACATTCAAAAAAATTACCTGAATCTATTCGCCACTTCAATTTGATGGATTTCCAAATTTCAAATTGGTATGACACCTAGCAACATCTAGGGTTCATATTATCATACAAATGAAAAGTGCCAATATACATGGTTTTTTATTAATTTCAACATTCAAAAAATGCTTAGCACATTCAAAAAAATTACTTGAATCTATTCGCCACTTCAATTTGAAGGATTTCCAAATTTCAAATTGGTATGACACCTAGCAACATCTAGGGTTCATATTATCATACAAATGAAAAGTGCCAATATGCATGGTTTTTTATTAATTTCAACATTCAAAAAATGCTTAGCACATTCAAAAAAATTACCTGAATCTATTCGCCACTTCAATTTGAAGGATTTCCAAATTTCAAATTGGTATGACACCTAGCAACATCTAGGGTTCATATTATCATACAAATGAAAAGTGCCAATATGCATGGTTTTTTATTAATTTCAACATTCAAAAAATGCTTAGCACATTCAAAAAAATTACCTGAATCTATTCGCCACTTCAATTTGAAGGATTTCCAAATTTCAAATTGGTATGACACCTAGCAACATCTAGGGTTCATATTATCATACAAATGAAAAGTGCCAATATGCATGGTTTTTTATTAATTTCAACATTCAAAAAATGCTTAGCACATTCAAAAAAATTACCTGAATCTATTCGCCACTTCAATTTGAAGGATTTCCAAATTTCAAATTGGTATGACACCTAGCAACATCTAGGGTTCATATTATCATACAAATGAAAAGTGCCAATATGCATGGTTTTTTATTAATTTCAACATTCAAAAAATGCTTAGCACATTCAAAAAAATTACCTGAATCTATTCGCCACTTCAATTTGAAGGATTTCCAAATTTCAAATTGGTATGACACCTAGCAACATCTAGGGTTCATATTATCATACAAATGAAAAAAGCCAATATGCATGGTTTTTTATTAATTTCAACATTCAGAAAATGCTTAGCACATTCAAAAAAATTACCTGAATCTATTCGCCACTTCAATTTGAAGGATTTCCAAATTTCAAATTGGTATGACACCTAGCAACATCTAGGGTTCATATTATCATACAAATGAAAAGTGCCAATATGCATGGTTTTTTATTAATTTCAACATTCAAAAAATGCTTAGCACATTCAAAAAAATTACCTGAATCTATTCGCCACTTCAATTTGAAGGATTTCCAAATTTCAAATTGGTATGACACCTAGCAACATCTAGGGTTCATATTATCATACAAATGAAAAGTGCCAATATGCATGGTTTTTTATTAATTTCAACATTCAAAAAATGCTTAGCACATTCAAAAAAATTACCTGAATCTATTCGCCACTTCAATTTGATGGATTTCCAAATTTCAAATTGGTATGACACCTAGCAACATCTAGGGTTCATATTATCATACAAATGAAAAGTGCCAATATACATGGTTTTTTATTAATTTCAACATTCAAAAAATGCTTAGCACATTCAAAAAAATTACTTGAATCTATTCGCCACTTCAATTTGAAGGATTTCCAAATTTCAAATTGGTATGACACCTAGCAACATCTAGGGTTCATATTATCATACAAATGAAAAGTGCCAATATGCATGGTTTTTTATTAATTTCAACATTCAAAAAATGCTTAGCACATTCAAAAAAATTACCTGAATCTATTCGCCACTTCAATTTGAAGGATTTCCAAATTTCAAATTGGTATGACACCTAGCAACATCTAGGGTTCATATTATCATACAAATGAAAAGTGCCAATATGCATGGTTTTTTATTAATTTCAACATTCAAAAAATGTTTAGCACATTCAAAAAAATTACCTGAATCTATTCGCCACTTCAATTTGAAAGATTTCCAAATTTCAAATTGGTATGACACCTAGCAACATCTAGGGTTCATATTATCATACAAATGAAAAGTGCAAATATGCATGGTTTTTTATTAATTTCAACATTCAAAAAATGCTTAGCACATTCAAAAAAATTACCTGAATCTATTCGCCACTTCAATTTGAAGGATTTCCAAATTTCAAATTGGTATGACACCTAGCAACATCTAGGGTTCATATTATCATACAAATGAAAAGTGCCAATATGCATGGTTTTTTATTAATTTCAACATTCAAAAAATGCTTAGCACATTCAAAAAAATTACCTGAATCTATTCGCCACTTCAATTTGAAGGATTTCCAAATTTCAAATTGGTATGACACCTAGCAACATCTAGGGTTCATATTATCATACAAATGAAAAGTGCCAATCAATATGCATGGTTTTTTATTAATTTCAACATTCAAAAAATGCTTAGCACATTCAAAAAAATTACCTGAATCTATTCGCCACTTCAATTTGAAGGATTTCCAAATTTCAAATTGGTATGACACCTAGCAACATCTAGGGTTCATATTATCATACAAATGAAAAGTGCCAATATGCATGGTTTTTTATTAATTTCAACATTCAAAAAATGCTTAGCACATTCAAAAAAATTACCTGAATCTATTCGCCACTTCAATTTGAAGGATTTCCAAATTTCAAATTGGTATGACACCTAGCAACATCTAGGGTTCATATTATCATACAAATGAAAAGTGCCATTATGCATGGTTTTTTATTAATTTCAACATTCAAAAAATGCTTAGCACATTCAAAAAAATTACCTGAATCTATTCGCCACTTCAATTTGAAGGATTTCCAAATTTCAAATTGGTATGACACCTAGCAACATCTAGGGTTCATATTATCATACAAATGAAAAGTGCCAATATGCATAGTTTTTTATTAATTTCAACATTCAAAAAATGCTTAGCACATTCAAAAAAATTACCTGAATCTATTCGCCACTTCAATTTGAAGGATTTCCAAATTTCAAATTGGTATGACACCTAGCAACATCTAGGGTTCATATTATCATACAAATGAAAAGTGCCAATATGCATGGTTTTTTATTAATTTCAACATTCAAAAAATGTTTAGCACATTCAAAAAAATTACTTGAATCTATTCGCCACTTCAATTTGAAGGATTTCCAAATTTCAAATTGGTATGACACCTAGCAACATCTAGGGTTCATATTAACATACAAATGAAAAAAGCCAATATGCATGGTTTTTTATTAATTTCAACATTCAAAAAATGCTTAGCACATTCAAAAAAATTACCTGAATCTATTCGCCACTTCAATTTGAAGGATTTCCAAGTTTCAAATTGGTATGACACCTAGCAACATCTAGGGTTCATATTATCATACAAATGAAAAGTGCCAATATGCATGGTTTTTTATCAATTTCAACATTCAAAAAATGCTTAGCACATTCAAAAAAATTACCTGAATCTATTCGCCACTTCAATTTGAAGGATTTCCAAATTTCAAATTGGTATGACACCTAGCAACATCTAGGGTTCATATTATCATACAAATGAAAAAAGCCAATATGCATGGTTTTTTATTAATTTCAACATTCAAAAAATGCTTAGCACATTCAAAAAAATTACTTGAATCTATTCGCCACTTCAATTTGAAGGATTTCCAAATTTCAAATTGGTATGACACCTAGCAACATCTAGGGTTCATATTATCATACAAATGAAAAGTGCCAATATGCATGGTTTTTTATTAATTTCAACATTCAAAAAATGCTTAGCACATTCAAAAAAATTACCTGAATCTATTCGCCACTTCAATTTGAAGGATTTCCAAATTTCAAATTGGTATGACACCTAGCAACATCTAGGGTTCATATTATCATACAAATGAAAAGTGCCAATATGCATGGTTTTTTATTAATTTCAACATTCAAAAAATGCTTAGCACATTCAAAAAAATTACCTGAATCTATTCGCCACTTCAATTTGAAGGATTTCCAAATTTCAAATTGGTATGACACCTAGCAACATCTAGGGTTCATATTATCATACAAATGAAAAGTGCCAATCAATATGCATGGTTTTTTATTAATTTCAACATTCAAAAAATGCTTAGCACATTCAAAAAAATTACCTGAATCTATTCGCCACTTCAATTTGAAGGATTTCCAAATTTCAAATTGGTATGACACCTAGCAACATCTAGGGTTCATATTATCATACAAATGAAAAGTGCCAATATGCATGGTTTTTTATTAATTTCAACATTCAAAAAATGCTTAGCACATTCAAAAAAATTACCTGAATCTATTCGCCACTTCAATTTGAAGGATTTCCAAATTTCAAATTGGTATGACACCTAGCAACATCTAGGGTTCATATTATCATACAAATGAAAAGTGCCATTATGCATGGTTTTTTATTAATTTCAACATTCAAAAAATGCTTAGCACATTCAAAAAAATTACCTGAATCTATTCGCCACTTCAATTTGAAGGATTTCCAAATTTCAAATTGGTATGACACCTAGCAACATCTAGGGTTCATATTATCATACAAATGAAAAGTGCCAATATGCATGGTTTTTTATTAATTTCAACATTCAAAAAATGCTTAGCACATTCAAAAAAATTACTTGAATCTATTCGCCACTTCAATTTGAAGGATTTCCAAATTTCAAATTGGTATGACACCTAGCAACATCTAGGGTTCATATTATCATAGAAATGAAAAGTGCCAATATGCATGGTTTTTTATTAATTTCAACATTCAAAAAATGCTTAGCACATTCAAAAAAATTACCTGAATCTATTCGCCACTTCAATTTGAAGGATTTCCAAATTTCAAATTGGTATGACACCTAGCAACATCTAGGGTTCATATTATCATACAAATGAAAAGTGCCAATATGCATGGTTTTTTATTAATTTCAACATTCAAAAAATGCTTAGCACATTCAAAAAAATTACCTGAATCTATTCGCCACTTCAATTTGAAGGATTTCCAAATTTCAAATTGGTATGACACCTAGCAACATCTAGGGTTCATATTATCATACAAATGAAAAGTGCCAATATGCATGGTTTTTTATTAATTTCAACATTCAAAAAATGCTTAGCACATTCAAAAAAATTACCTGAATCTATTCGCCACTTCAATTTGAAGGATTTCCAAATTTCAAATTGGTATGACACCTAGCAACATCTAGGGTTCATATTATCATACAAATGAAAAGTGCCAATATGCATGGTTTTTTATTAATTTCAACATTCAAAAAATGCTTAGCACATTCAAAAAAATTACCTGAATCTATTCGCCACTTCAATTTGAAGGATTTCCAAATTTCAAATTGGTATGACACCTAGCAACATCTAGGGTTCATATTATCATACAAATGAAAAGTGCCAATATGCATGGTTTTTTATTAATTTCAACATTCAAAAAATGCTTAGCACATTCAAAAAAATTACCTGAATCTATTCGCCACTTCAATTTGAAGGATTTCCAAATTTCAAATTGGTATGACACCTAGCAACATCTAGGGTTCATATTATCATACAAATGGAAAGTGCCAATATGCATGGTTTTTTATTAATTTCAACATTCAAAAAATGCTTAGCACATTCAAAAAAATTACCTGAATCTATTCGCCACTTCAATTTGAAGGATTTCCAAATTTCAAATTGGTATGACACCTAGCAACATCTAGGGTTCATATTATCATACAAATGAAAAGTGCCAATCAATATGCATGGTTTTTTATTAATTTCAACATTCAAAAAATGCTTAGCACATTCAAAAAAATTACCTGAATCTATTCGCCACTTCAATTTGAAGGATTTCCAAATTTCAAATTGGTATGACACCTAGCAACATCTAGGGTTCATATTATCATACAAATGAAAAGTGCCAATATGCATGGTTTTTTATTAATTTCAACATTCAAAAAATGCTTAGCACATTCAAAAAAATTACCTGAATCTATTCGCCACTTCAATTTGAAGGATTTCCAAATTTCAAATTGGTATGACACCTAGCAACATCTAGGGTTCATATTATCATAGAAATGAAAAGTGCCAATATGCATGGTTTTTTATTAATTTCAACATTCAAAAAATGCTTAGCACATTCAAAAAAATTACCTGAATCTATTCGCCACTTCAATTTGAAGGATTTCCAAATTTCAAATTGGTATGACACCTAGCAACATCTAGGGTTCATATTATCATACAAATGAAAAGTGCCAATATGCATGGTTTTTTATTAATTTCAACATTCAAAAAATGCTTAGCACATTCAAAAAAATTACCTGAATCTATTCGCCACTTCAATTTGAAGGATTTCCAAATTTCAAATTGGTATGACACCTAGCAACATCTAGGGTTCATATTATCATACAAATGAAAAGTGCCAATATGCATGGTTTTTTATTAATTTCAACATTCAAAAAATGCTTAGCACATTCAAAAAAATTACCTGAATCTATTCGCCACTTCAATTTGAAGGATTTCCAAATTTCAAATTGGTATGACACCTAGCAACATCTAGGGTTCATATTATCATACAAATGAAAAGTGCCAATATGCATGGTTTTTTATTAATTTCAACATTCAAAAAATGCTTAGCACATTCAAAAAAATTACCTGAATCTATTCGCCACTTCAATTTGAAGGATTTCCAAATTTCAAATTGGTATGACACCTAGCAACATCTAGGGTTCATATTATCATACAAATGAAAAGTGCCAATATGCATGGTTTTTTATTAATTTCAACATTCAAAAAATGCTTAGCACATTCAAAAAAATTACCTGAATCTATTCGCCACTTCAATTTGAAGGATTTGCAAATCTAGCGTTCATATTATCATATAAATGATGAAAAATCTAAAAATAAAAGTTTTTGGTTATTGTGGTTTTTTATTTTTTTGAACTTTCAGAGTGAAGGGATCTTAGAATCCAATTGAAATATGTCCTAATATTATGAATGCCTTAAATTCAGTTGTAACTTGGACTCAAGTTGCACTTATGTCGTATTAGAATGTGACTTCCGGCTCGCCTTCGGTTCTAAGTGAACTATATGACTGCATATATCTACATTAGGGTATGTTATCGTTGTTGTAGTTTTTTGTTTGCATTTAAAAAAGATAGAGTATACAATAGGTACTGGGATACATTAAGATGAATAGAGAAAATGATGAAAAAAACACTTCATATTGTAAATTAATATAAACAATATACAATATACACTTTTCCATAGCTAGAAGAAAATACGAAAGAGTCATGTTAGACTGGGTGCCATAGAAAATCATAGTGATGAGATGGCATGATTTTAGGTCTCGCGGAGGATATCCCAAGATGTATGCAAAATACAATATCAAATACAATGAGTTTGAATTATGTGTCTGTCACCTTGCTGATTGTCTTTAAAAGAGTTTTTGATTCCTTGTCTCATGAATTCATAATTGAGCAACTACTTCGAAACAGAATTCCGAAACAATTGATAGATATGATCGTTTCCACGATGAAGCTAGCATTCATATTCCAGGTCCTGAATCAAAACATTACATCAAGAGAGGTGTTCATGACGGGAAATTCCTCATCGGGCAAATGATTAGATCTTAGAAAAGCCTAAAGCCGTTCGAAAATCGATCTGGCCTCTCATTGAATGTCACCAAATCCATAGTCGTCGCATCTACTGGATAAGATTGGAGTTTGGAGTACAAATATACCTCCTAAAACTTTTCACTTATTTAGATTCATCCCATTCTCACCTTCAATACGAGGTTAAATTGATCTGCTGAGGCTAGTATTCAGATGAAATACACAAAAACCTTACATTTCAGAAGTGCAACTCCACGCATCCGTAAAAAACTGGGGTATCTAATTGACAAACACGGAGGTCCTGTGGAAATCATTAAACTTGTCATGGCTAAAACGTCTTAGGTTAAGCGAAGAACCCTAAAATACAATTTCTATAAAGTTACAAGATACTTGTTTGAAACGAGAATCGCAATGGGCCCATCGGAACTCTTTTCGAACATTAATGGTGAATCCTTATATTGGAGATCATAGTCTCTTCATGTAAGTCCACATTGCTTAGTAATCTCATACTCCCTAAATGAATTTCTTCAAATGAGTAAATCTATAAGCTGGAAACGGAACTTTATTCACAAACATTCTTATAAGCTTCAAAACTAATAACGAAGAGACTGGAAAAAAATGCATTGCTTCTTCCTTTTGCTCCATTTTATAGAGCTCTTGATCAGAGGATGGTAAAAAATAGAATGAAAATTCAGCAATCAGTCTTTTTACTAATAAATCTAATATTAACAGATAGAAAATGCTCTTTTTGTAGAGCTTTTGAGGAGATGTCCTTCCACTTCTTTTGCAAATGTGACGCAGCCAATCCCCTAAGACCGAAAGTGAAAAATATAATGATGGTAGCACTTAAACCTCTATCTTGAAGACACTCTAAAGCCGACTCCATTACAGCAAAAGTTATCTCAATGATTTACTCTACGAGAACAAATGGAAATAAAAATGTTCAAGCTCCATAAACATATTGTTTCACAAGAGAGGAACCTCCATCCATGACCCGAAGGTAATGCTAAATTTCTTCTCCATTGATGATTCAGCCTTCTAACAATGACGAAATACACTCTTAAATAATGAAAAGTTATCTATAATATAAAAGAAAACATTGACTGACACAGAAACAGAAATTGGATTGTAAATTACAACGAGGGGAATTATCTTCAAATAGAGGTGCTTGATTATCTTCATATACAAGCTTAGACCTGGAGATGCTTAACAGTCATAATAACATGAAATTACGATGAGTAGGTGCCTCCTTATGTAGATCTCAATAATTTCTTCAACGATGATTCAGGCTTTTTACAACAAAATAATATCTAAAATAACAAAATGCGAATTATAATCCCAAAGGTATAGAAACATGAATAAAATACTCACAGAAAAGGAATGGTTGGATTGTAAGTTATATCAAGGAGAGTGCTCTTCCAACAGAGACACTTGGTTATATTTAAATTGACCCAGATATACTTGGAATCCATTTTAACACAAATTGATATAAGGAAGTAACAGCAGCTTCATTTTATAACCCCCGTTGATATAAAGGCTAATTGTTTTTCATCTTTTAACAATGAAGCATTGATACTCGTTCAGAGAGGCCTGGAGATGCTTGAGATCCATAGTAATTGATATAAGTAGAAATCTAATTCAATGATGCAATAGATATGTGAAACACACTAATACTTATTTAATAACACTTTCTCTTACCTTGATGTGCCTGAGTAACGACTCATAATAATGAGAATAGTCATCTAATTTAAGTATCTCATGGCCTGTATCATCATATATCGAGAATGGATAATATATTGAATAAGCAAATATTTCTTGAAGTTTAATATAATCCATGAAACTATATTTAAATTGAAGTTAGCCAACTTATTTATGATGAAAATAAAGTTTTAACTCATATTTACAGATGCTTTATCCGGGAAGACCAACATTTGAAGAATACTTGACAGCAGATCCTCATGCACAAAAATGAGTTTTCAAAATGGCTAACGGATTTCGGATGTCCAAAGACTTAATCAAGTTTTAAGATAAATACTCAGCAAATCCATTGATTTAAGAACAAAACATAAGAATGCAATATTGATGCGAGCCCCATCCTCATCTGTCTCAACCCCACCAAGACAGCTTCGTATGCAGTCGAGCTGCTTCACACCACAAACGAGATTCACTTTCTCGCCGCACGTTGCATAAGCCTTTAACTGGATCGTTTTGTTTTATTCATCAAAGGATTGCCTTCCGTGGTTCACTTGCTGACAACACCCCTTTGCTATTGCCACAGCCATTCAAACCCTTCAATTATTATTTCCCAAGGACCTGTTATCCAAACCTTTTGAACAATCACAATTCATTGAGGGTTTTTTTAGCTTTGGACGAAGATTCGTATGAAGCCCTCTGGCCATGCCAAACGCTTTTGGTGCCGCCTGAATTTGAGCACTTGCATGTGAATGTAGGCCCATAACAAATGCTACTTTCACGAAGTCGACCTTGGGACCTTTCCTTAGGAGGCCAAAGAGGGTCTTGATTCGGGTTAAATAGAAGTCCCTTTGAATTCGTAAGACTCAAACTTATTCAAGGAGAATGCTTTGAGAAGCTCCTTTTCCATTCGCCCCTCTTTGAGTCGTCTTGGATCTTGAAGTTGGTCCTTGGTCCAAGGAAAAGAGGAATCCCTTTGAAGAGGTCCTCCAGCAGCAGCTCAAGGACATCTTCATTAGGATGGTCGTTCTAGGATAGCTCTCATATCTTGATCCTTAAATGATAATTTAAATCTACATTAATTAATGAAGATATTTTGAATCTATGAAGTAATAACAATGTGTCACATAATTATTGTTATGACTCATAATTCAAAAATAAATAAATAAATAAGTCAATAAGTTATGAGACGGGTTCCTTGAAGCCCTGTTCGAACTAAGAACGAATCATATATATTCTATTAATTAAAAGCAAAAAATAATAATTCCAATTACATAAGTTACGTCAAAAACAATGAAAAAGTCACATTATACATCCATTACAAAAGATGACTCCTCACACCGCAATATGAATCATTGTCCTATATATCTCAAAGAAAAGTCAACATAAGTAATTGATTTTTCTTTAAATCGGCATCCTATTATACAATTGTAATATAAAGTTGATGTTCGAAACAAAGAGACTTTTACAGATGTTTATTATACATCTCCTTAAATTCTTAATGCAACTAGCTATTATAAATTAAGTTTTAACACCTTTCACCTCAGATTTCAATCCAATTTGGAATAAATGTTTCTATATACAAGATATGCACAATATTACAAAATTGAAGTGTGAAATTTCAAGTTATTAAGATGCTTTAAATCTGTTGTAAAATGAATTGATATAAGGAAGTAGCCTCAACTTTCTTATATGAACCCCATCGATTGACTTCTTAAATGATGGGTAAATTCCACAACAAAACAAACTGTAAAATGTTGAATCTGGAGTAAAAATGACATTAGCAATGCAGCATAGATGGATACACAATTGGATGGAATATTTTGACTATAAACTGTAGGAAGGAGATACTTGCATTCACAGTAATGGATATGAATCTATTCGAAAGATGATGCGTCAATCCATAGGGGCCAAGGTTAATATAATTCCTGAAACTATATTTAAACTCATGTTAAAGTACTTATTTATAATGAATTGAAAATTTTACCTCACATGAACGGATGATTTATCCAGAAAAACCTACATTTGAAGAATAGATATCAAGATAAATTCGTTTTGAAGAATGGAAGAGTGTAATGGAGAGACAGAATATGATGATCTTGCATGGAGACATCAACCTCCAGTAACGAGGGTTCATCACTTAAACTTTCCTGTCCATCTCTTTTTCTAATTTTTACATTTATTTATGTTAGCCCCACAATGGCATAATTAATTACAGCGTCCATTCCATGTATGTAGCTACAGAATATTCCTACAACTAAATCATATACATATTCGAATGAACTTGGATGCTTCAGTTCTGTTAACACTGGATCATGGTCCCTAGTCTGACATGATCCACACTCTTGGCAAAATAAAGCGATTTCATGGGTGACTCCAATGCTGTAGCCTCAGTTCAACACTCCACTCGACGTTATAACTTGTGGGAGTCGATGACTTAATATTTGCCTTTATTTTCACCAACATCTCAGACAGGCAAATCACTTTAATCTTTTGATCTTTTGGCTGAGTAAATGACTCCTCCCTCCACTTGCTCCTCATTCCTTGACTACTCCAGTAAGTTCTCCAATATTGACGTGAGCTCCATTCTCCTCTTTCTGAACGGAATTGACCTTCACCTTCTCGTCACACGTTGCATTCATGAGCCTTTCTTGTATCGTATCGTTTTGTTTTATTCTTCCTTAAGTAGCTCAGTTGATAGGACACCCCTTTCCAGTTTCCCATCCTCCAGAAATATCTCCATTAACTATTTTAGACTTATTATATTAATTATTTAGTCTCAGATACAGCAAATGTGTACCACACACATAATTATTGTTATGAGTCATAAGTAAAAAAGTAAATAAATAAGTCAATAAATTATGAGACGGGTTTCTAGAAGCCCTGTTCGAACTAAGAACGAATCCAAATTAATTAATTATTGTTATATGTATATATTCACATCATCTGGGCATCATCAAAAGCAATGAAAGGTCACATTATATACATTACAAAAAAAGCTCCTACTGAATTATCTTCAGACGAAGAATTGGAGGATTCATGAAATTATGATCTCCCAGAAATAGGACTAGGAGTACAAGTTGAAATGAACTTGATTGATAGGTGCAAAGTTTCATCAAAGAACGATTTACAAGTATAATTAAGCTTATAATTAATTATAAGTGTTGCTCATTAGGATTGTCTATATTAGGGAAACTTTTGTTTCCATTACTTTTGACTTAAATATCTAATAATTTTTTTCCTTTCTTACTGTTCTTATTAATAAATTAACAACCACTGGTTGTAAAGCATGAAAAAAACACCATCGCAATTACTAACGAATTGATTTTTAAATTAAAGGCAGATCTGAACTCAACAATTATTGCTCTATGATTTTTGATTTCATAAACTTTTTGGAACTCTAATATTAGAGTTGGACAAATTTTGAAAATTTAACAAAAGTTGCCATAAATTCAAAACTTATGAACCGATTTTAAAAATTGAAAAAAATCTTATTCTATTAAAGTAATATCTACAACTTTTGGTTCAATGGCATCTCTCTAAAACCTTGTTTTCAATATTATTCTGAGTTGAAGGGATGGGTGAAAGAGTGTTTGTATGACGTCATCTTACGCCCAAGTTTGTATTTTCAAATTGACAGTTTACCACGACGAGCTTTTTGGGTTAAACAAAAACACTATATACTGTATTCTCCCAGCTTCCGTTGATTATTTTCATCATTTGACTCTTTTGATTTAAAGCAGCTGATCCTACGTAATATGAACTCAAAATGGGTATTAATATTATTTCTGATTTTGATGCATAAAAAAATATATTGAATCAAGGATTGCGCGCCCTTTTTTTGAATTTGAATATACTACAAGTATATATTAACAAGTTGGCAACAAGAAAAATAGAGAAGGGTAGCTACCATATGTTTTTCTAAATTTCTCTTTTCCCCTTTTGTCAGTCGAGGTTGCGAGTGAACAAAAAAGCTCGGCGTGTTACACTCTGAAGGTCCAGGAGTAGATATATTTAAAATTATATATGTCATTTAGCTCTGCCTTTGCTCTCTGTTTTAATTGGGCAACAATGTCTTCAGCAATAATTTCAATAATTTTCATTCGGAGTTACAATTCTGACAATTCTGAATACATAGGACATAGAAACGATGCATCTAGTTTTATTTACACAGATTGAGCGTTTAAGAGGAATAAAATCTATTTTCCATGAAGTAAATTTTTATGCTGTAGAGATAAATGATAATTAATCGTCATTGATAAATAATTCTCTTCACAGAATATCGTTGAATATAATACAAGAAATTAGAAAGAGAAAAAGTGTGTCTATATACGTCTTCGATGGACGATGAAGTAAGGAGGTGGGGAGGTGTGAGCCGGTTAATCCCTGAAGTGGAAGAATGTGGCTCAGGCGAGAATAGCACAAGCTACCACAGTGCAGGCTAAGACGCACGTTAACTCCTTTTCTTAAAAAGAAGGGGACGAAGCTGAGTCAGAAGTTGTAAAGGAAAATACGTTGATGAGATGATTCATGAATATAAAATAAAGTCAAAATACCCGTTGATGACAAAATTGATTTATTTATAAAATAGAATTATGGTCATATATTATTTTCAATTATTCTGAAACGTAGGAAATGTAACATCAAAGGTCCAACGATTAGTTCAAATTTCAATCAAATTAAAAATAATGAATTAATGTAATAGAATTATTGTACTCTTGTAATATTCGAAGGGAATTTGACATTTTTGAATTGAGGGACACTTTCAGCAACTAATTGATTTCCTTCCATACAGGCAAATAAAACATTGAAAAGAAGAGATGAATTTGGTCAAGTAAACATAAATAAATGTCTTAAAAATATTTATCGTCAATAATTTAAATATAAGGATGTCATTTTTTACTTTACATTACAATATCATTTTTTTGATTTCATGTTGACTAAAAACATCAAATAAACTATTGGTTTTATGTCCTACAAAGAAAGTGATTTAAATATATAAATTAGGCTAATTTTTGAGTTAAAATGAGGTTTTCTGAGTACAAAAATATAAAGGATGAAGAAAAGTGCATTTTCCAATTCTGTATAAAGTCTAGAAAATTATCAAAAATTTTATCTTGGAATTCTACGACCATAATTTATTTGAAAGGCAAACATTATATATTACGATTATATATTCTTTTCTAATTGTCGTTTCTAATTTTTTTATGGAATGGTTTGCTAAAAATAATATTTCTTATGATTAAAATATATTAATAAAAATAAAGAATTTGTCAGGAAATTAATTTTGAAGTTATATTTAAAGAAGATTCGTAATTTATAATAAAAGTTCAATTATAGTTTTGAATTTTTTTTCATGAAAAGTCCTAGAAGAGCCCTGGAAATTTAATCCTTACAGGAAAAAAAAATAGGAATAATTTACAAAATTAGGAAGAAAACGTAAATGCTCCCAATGATAATGATAATTAATTAATTAATGTATTGAACTTGGCTCTATTAATAAAAAGTAGAATGTAGTTTTCGGATCTTTTACTGTTTATGAACTCACCAAACCTCTTTCTAATGAAAAATACTCATTTTAAATTTTTGGCGAAACTATAACTTATTTAAAAAATGAAGAACTTTATAAATGCCATTTGAATAACTTCCAACATTAACATATATTTAGTTGTTATATGTAACCTTGTTCTTATATTTGTCTTCCTGATTTATATTATGAAAATATTCTTATTTAAAATCAACTGAAGTATAATGTTTATACATTTTCTTAAGATATGAAAAATCCATGAGAGGATGAATAATTTCCCATCCATCAATGGTCATTAAGATAATTATTTATTTATTCACCGTATCCATAAGCAAGCAAAAATAAACTATCTATTAAACCCTGGGCACAAACATGGTGTTGCCTAATGGTATCACCCACAACGATTTGATATTTTACTTGTATTCTTATCGGAAATAAAATAATAGATGTAGTGAAAAGAAATTCATTATTTTTTTTTCCATGAAATTGAAGGCTTTATACAAGTTGTAAGGTTTAGCTCTTGGGCAATCAAAACAGTGCTTACAACAGTTTGATATTTCATTTTTACTACACCTAATATTTAAATTGGATTTTACTTGAGCCTAAAGACTCAAAGCTTGACATGTAACCTACTTACAAAAAATTGTCTCGTGAGCATCTCTAAATACAAAATATTAAGTACAATATACGAGACAATAACACCATGAAATAGCATTTTTGCCCATTTGAAGGTTTCCAGAATAATAAAATTTTCCTAAATAAAAGTACATATGAATGTTTTTGTGGATCATTGTCTCCAATGAATAGGAATGTAAATCATATGCAATTCGGGCGTGTTATAAAAAAAGAAAGAGAAAATCAACCTGGCAACCCTGACAATTTAATGATTGTCGAGGGGGGAGCAGCTTGAGCTGTTATGACGTTTTACTGAGCTACAAGCTGCTATTTTCCTTTATATATGTATACAAATGAAAACATCAAACAACAAACATTACAACACGTTACTCCAGATTCATTATTATATTCACAAATATCATTAACTCCATTCACCTCAATGAATGATAACCCTTTTTTAATTTATCCTTTGTTGTTCCACACCATGATATGTATAATCTTTGCAGACTGTTCTTTACTTGTAAAACATTATGTTGAGGTAAAGTTGATGTTACCTTCTTAAGGGAAAAAAAATAATGACAACAGCTTCGGAAAACAAAAAGACCTGTTTGAAGAGCCAACTCCACTTTTTTATCACACGCCCGAATTGCATATGATTTTCATTCCTACCAATGAAATATATACGTATGTATATATAATCTTGGAAATGTCCTATGAAATTTCAACTCCTCTTTTTTTCCTTCCTCTGGGTGCTTCTTAAGCAGCCAAAACCGCCTGACTCTCCTTGGTGTTTCTTTTATTTATGTAAGTGCTGCAGGGAGAGGAAGGAATGCTTTGGTATGACGTCATCAAAACAATGAAAAAAAAAAGTAGAGGGACCGTAGCTTCGCCGTCCTAGCGGAGCTGGATGGGGGAGGATGGAAGCTACCGTTCGCAGGGCTTGTTTGTTAATACCTCAAAATAGGAACCGGCTCCTAAAGTCGTCTTCCCACCCCCTACCTCATTATCATTATGAAATATATTTCTACATAGAATTTTACATATTTATTCTCCTTCATTAATTAATTATTGGGTGTTTTGGAGTTCCCTTTGTTCTTTGAATTTCTTAATGTACAATAATATGGCATTGCTTGTATGTTGCTTGTATTTTTCATCTAAAAAAGTAATAATAATAAGAAGGGAAAAAATTAAGCATATAAAATAGCACAAGAAGAAAGAAAGAAAAATCTTAGCGAGGACAAAATTGGAAGAAGTTATAAATTGTTTATATTGTTTATTGTATGTATTGACTAGGCCAGAAATCTGAAGGAAGAGGGCAGAACAAAGATTATTGATAAATGATAATTTATCAATTAATAAGGGAGTTTAAACGACTAATTCTTTTTTCTAAAGTATTCAAATGAAAATAAATCATTTCGCTATTGATATGATTTAAATTTTGGGTCGAGATAACAAGCTTTAAACAAATGTCATGCAATTTTATTTAGACAGATTGAGCATTTGGGAGAAATAAGATTTATTTTCCATTACGGAAATTTGTAAGATGTACAGAGACAAATGAACATGACTCGTCTTTAAAGAATGATTTTCTTCACCAAATATCGTTGAATATAATACAAGAAATTAGAAAGAGAAAAAGTGTGTCTATATGAATACGTCTTCGATGGACGATGAAGTAAGGAGGTAGGTGGGGAGGTGTGAGCCGGTTAATCCCTGAAGTGGAAGAATGTGGCTCAGGCGAGAATAGCACAAGCTACCACGGTGCAGGCTAAGACGCACCAGACAGATAAAAAAAGATGAAAATTATGTCTTCAAGAATCGAAATTGCACGTTAACTCCTTTTCTTAAAAAGTAGGTAAGTTGTAAAGGAAAATACGCTGATGATTGATGAATACAAAATAAAGTAAAAATACCCGTTGATGATAAAATTGATTTATAAGATATAATTAGAATCGTATTTTATTCAACATTGAAAGATCCCATTTTTAAAAAAAAAATAGACGTAGGAGGAAGAGAAATGCTAGGGCAAGCTAGAAACAGAAAAACTTGGCCCAAAGGTAATACAATTAAAGCAAAAATTGATGAATTATTGTAGTAGAATGAGAGTCATCCTTTATTATTCCATAATATACTGGCAAATAAAACATTGAAAGGAAGGAACTAATTGAGTCAATTTTATTTCCTCACAATGTGCTTCAAGAGAGAAAACACCGTTTTTCAGAAAATAGTATCGAAACCCTCTGTAATCAACTTGAAACAAATTTTTTCTTCAGTGATTCTTACTTTCCATTTTCAAAACATGGGAAAATGAGCAAAAACATAATGATATCGAAAAAAGTCTTCTTCTTCTTTTTTTTTCTATAGCTTTAGAATATTATGAATACATTGCCACACGGCAATCGTGATTGTAAATTGTAATTCATCACTCACTACATCAACAAACCTCCCCACCTCATTTTTTACTTTACATTACAATATCATTTTTTTATTTCATGTTGACTAAAAAGCGATTGGTTTTGTGTCCAACAAAGTGATTTAAATATAGGTAATATAAATATATTACTATAGTTTTTGAGTTAAAAAGAGGTTTTGTGAGAACAAAAATATAAAAAGATCCGTTATTACATCGTATTTCCAATATGATCTATTCCGCTTTATTTTTATCAATGAAGAATTGTACATTTTTACATTTTCCAATCCTGTATGAAGTTAAAAAAAATGCTCAAAAATGTGCAAATGTCCTGGAAATCACACAATTTGTCTTGAAATTCTATGACCAGAATTTATTTGAAGTACAAACATTACCCCAATCTCTTTATGAATGTCCAGTTTAAGTTTTTTATGAGATGGTTTATTACAAATAATTCATTGCTAAATAAACCAGGACACATAGACTTATTTTGACTAGGAATTGATATTTTTTATGGGTAAAATATATCAATAAAAATAAAGAATTTGTTAGGAAATTAATTTTGAAGTTATATTTAAAGAAGATTCGTAATTTCTGATATAAATTCAATTATAGTTTTGATTTTTTTTTTTTTTTGAAGTTTCCTAGAAAAGCCCTAGGAAATTTAATTCTTACAAGAAAAAAACAACCAGAAAAAATTTACAAAATCAGGAAGAAAACATAAACCCACCCAATGATAATAATAATTAATTAATTAATTAATGTATTGAGCCTAGCTCTATTAATAAAAAGTACGATGTAAATGTCGGATTTTTTCATCCTTTTGTACTCACAAAACCTCTTTTTAGCATAAAAACTATCATTTTAATAACTTGCTACATTAACATATCATTAATTATTGTTATATGTAACCTTATTCTATTTGTCTTCTTAATTTATATTATGAAAATATTCTTATATAAAGTCAAATGAATGTTTAAAAAGATATAAAATACAAAAAATACAAAAATATCATCTACTTAATCAAAAGAAGTACTTGGACTTTGAATGATGCTTACACATTAAATAAGGATACAAATGGCCACAAGGATACATATTTTTAAAGAGGTAAAATTAAATACTTGGATAAAAAAAATAATAGTCTATGGGGTTGTATAATGTAATATCATCGGATTTACTAATTAATATATTAATTCTTATGAACTTTGTACTGATTCTCCTGTTTGTTATTTATTTTGTTATTGTCTATTATGTGATCGTATTACGATGTAGATTTATTATTATAGATATGTATAATTTATGATGTGAAGGGGCTGGTTGAGTGTTAAGTTATTAAGGCATGACATCATGTGATATATCACTTGATGAGAAAGATCTAAAAAGAATAAGCAAGCTAGTGCTCAATCCAAACTGTATAAATATCAAGTGCATTTTCCACGCCAAAGAAATCTTTTTCGACCTTCAATTGATAATGCAATACTTGTTATAACATTCAACTAATCAATTACTTATAATAGACAAAATGGTTATATTCTAACCCTTCCCGAGCCGGAGCCAGAAGCATGGATGTGTAGCCCTGGACACATTTTCCCTTCACCCCTCGAAGGATGTTTCTCTTTCTATCTTATTTTCCCAAGTGCTCATGCTTTATTCAAAATCATGGAACCCATTAACTAGAAGAGTGCAGAAACTTTTGTTTCGATACCTTATGACTCAAATATCTAAGGTTTTTTCTTTCTTTCTTACTATTCTAATTAATAAATTAACAACCACTGGTTGTAAAATATGAAAACCGCTATTACTTAATAAACAACCTATCGATTTTAAAGTTAAAAGCATATCTGCACTCAACAATTATTGTTCTATCATTTTTGAATTGATAAAAAAATTTAACTCTAAAATTCGAGGTAAACCAATTTCGAAATTTTAGCAAAAGTAGCAATAAATCCAAAACTTATGAACCGATTTGAAAAATTGAAAAAATTTATATTTTGTTAAAGTAATATCTACAACTTTTGGTTCAATGACATCTCTCTTAAACTTTATTTTTAATCCTATCTGGAGTTGAAGGCTAAAAAAGTGTTTGTATGACGTCATATTGCGCCCAAATAATAAACAATATATTTGTTTTCAAATTGACAGTTCATCAATAGTGACGTCATTCATCTGCAAAATAACTTTCTGTTTCACTCGGTTTACGTATTTAGTACTGTGAGTAATAAACACCGAAGATCTATAAAAATTGATCCCAGGAGGAAATACTTGGCATTGTAGAAGAATACCCTAAATTATTTAATTCTACAATTGATGGAGATCCTAAAGGATCCAAAGGTCCTTGTGAGAATCGCCGATTCCCATGACAAAGGGCTCGATACACTTACTGCGGGTGCAGTAAGAAAAGCCTTTGCTACTTGGGCCATGAGTCGTTCCAGTAACACAGTCAGGTTGAGCAAAACTACTAAGCTTCTATGGAGACCAAGGGAATGATATCTGATGTATTAAGTAAAACTGTAAGTACTACTAATTTATGAAATATAATATAAATTTAAAATTTTTCTCATTTTTATAGGTCAATAACAAAAGTTATTTGGAATCACATAATGTGGATCTGTGAGGTCTGAATGGGAATGGTATAAGTGATTAAAATATATGACTAACAATTGTTAATTAATCATTTTTCTATTTTGGTAGGATTTTAATTTTGGAAGTCCAGCTCCCAATCAATTTGAAGTATGCAATTATTCATATTATCTAAAGTTTGTATTATAACTTTACTTATGTCTTAGACAACAACTGATGATGATCTTTACTCACACAACTGGGGTTAGTATTTGCTCCATAGAAATCAATTAACATACATTTTACTCTCTTTTTTGATTTTAGAAGACACAAGTCCTACTATTTGCCGATAAAAAGTGGCTGATGGGATTATTTGTCAGTGATAGGAGGATCGTTGTCTTTGTAACCTCCTGGAGGATCGCCAATGAAGATTCTATGTTTTTAAAAATGCATTCAGAATTATAATGAGCCTTAAAAAGAACGAGTTTGGAAGGTCCTTAATAATTTTAAACATGATTATCTTCCTGGGATCAGAATTTTTAGTATAATATACTTTAGGAATCTGAAAAATCAAAACAAAACACCATTTTTTTATTAACACTATAATAGAATTCAATGTTACTTATAGTAGTACATCTTATCACATTCGTCATAAACCAAAAAACAAAAACACATTACTGTTCATGTTTTTCTAGAGATTTTGCGTCATAAAGTCCACAGAGTGTAGTTGAGGCTTCCTTCTAAATTTTACACATTCCTCAACTCATTTACGAAAAGTATTAACGGAGATCTCATAAAATTTGTCATCAAAGATTGATCTACTGAGGATTCACGTGGATTGAAAAAGGAAACCAAGCACTTTGTTCCTTCAGGAAAAGAATTGACCCTTTTCAACGATTTGATGAATTGATCAGAATGTAAACTCAATATTATAACGAAGGGAATCTTTTTGTTGAAAGACTTTGTAAGTCCCGGTCTGGACTTATGATACTATTGAATTAACAGCCATTTTAACATCATTTGCATGATTTTATGGGGAAGAAAGTGCATCACTGTTATGGATGGGGAGAGGATGATGCTTGGTGTCTATAACTATTATTGATTAATCCTCTACACCTTAAAGGAAATGATACTATATGATTTACTGAGGAACTAGGTCTTATAATATTTTAATTTGTAATACAGAAACTATTTTTTTGGAACTATAATTTCATATTTAAGGTAAATTATGAAACTTCTTGAAAAATAATTTCAAAATTAATTTCCTGAGAACTTTTTTATTTTTTATCTACATGTTTTACCCATAGAAAATATAGGAATATCTTTTTTTGTCAAGGAAATAATTGTTTTTATCAGACCATACTATAAAAAATTTAAAAATATCAAAATAAAGGAGGGAGTAATTTCAAATAATGTATGGTCATCGAACTCCAAGACAAATGTGTGATTTCCTATTTTTGGCAATTTTTAGGACTGGAAAATGTAAAAATGCACTCTTCTTCATTAATAAAAATAAAACGGATAGATCATAAATTGGATTTTTATTTTTTTAGATGATGAAATATTGACTGAAAGGACAAATCCTTCCATGTTTGAAATGCAGAAGTGGTCATACAATGATGGCTGTATATATGAAATATAACAAGCCTATTGCTCCCACTGATGCAAAACATTCTAAATAATATGTTCCTATTATTTTAATTGCAAGCATTGACTCTCTTTAAAGCCACTTCACTCTTTTTCTAGATATCTATCTGTATAGTATGTATGTAATTTTACTTTTTATCCATGAGAATGACCTTTCCTTGAATATTGGTAGATTTTATGGAAAACAAAAAAATATTTAATTACTTTTAAGTAAAATATACATAGATATGCTTTAATTCAAGCTATCGCACCAATAATTTAATAAAATAAAATTAAAAGTGTTTTCTTCATTGGAGTCTTTTATGTAAGTAGATACTGTTCACACAAAACCTCCTATCTTTTCCATGCAAGGACTGTCAACTTTCAAAATATGAAATACTCAAGAAAAAAAAATCCACAGATATCTAATATACTAATGTATACTCATTGAAATAATTGTTTTTCGCTTAGTTAGTTTTGACACGCAATTCTACAATTTTTAATTTTCTTATTTGTTATAAGTCACATATATTAGAAATTTGACAATGTGGAGGTTTAAGAAAACCTATTTATAGGTATGTACTATTCTGATAAGATGCATTACCTACAATATACCTAGCTCTCAAATTTCTTTACTGCAACCCTCTACCCTTTTCAATAGGAGCAAAAAAGAAGAGATGATTTGAAATCCACATGCTTTGAGTCTGGAATCGAGTATTACAGAGCGTGAATCACTATATAATTCGACCAAGATGAGTTTTGAAAATAGATAAGAAAGAAATAGAGGCCTTAATAGATAACATGTTTCCTTTATTGTAAAACAGATTCACTATTCATCATCAAAATTACACTTACTAACATTAAATAAAAACATTATTTACAATCTACCAAATGGAATTTTATTCTTCAGTATCAATATCAAATTCATTTTTGAAAATCTTGAGAAGGATTTCAATATCACAACGATTTTGAATATCGGTGATGTTCATCAGTAAGCTTATAAAAAGTCTAGTTGATGAGTAAGAGAGGTCATGAAATTTTGTGCTCCAAATGACAAGACGAGTCTGAAGGGAAATGAGTGTAAGTCCCATATCATAGGCTGATATCTGTAGATCATTGACTTGATCCTTCATAACACTTGCTACCTTCCGATTTAGAAGATTCGAACTTGAAAAGAATCCTGCTCTGAGTCCGAGTCTTTCTCTCTTCATGGCTCAGGAGTTCAAAAACTTGAATTTTCTCTTCGCATTCCAGAGCTTTGCAAAAACAGGAAGAGCATTAGCATTAGCCTTAAATAATGAAGGGACTCGAGTCCTATTCTTTGAGAGTCGGGACTCGCCTCGAATGAATTCCTTGAGCCTTGTTTTCCAAAAACTCTTCTAAAGAGTGCAAAACTTGCTTGAAGCACTGAATTCGTAAAAGATTCATTCTCTTAAATGCAGTTTAGTTTTGGAATTCTTTTCCAAGGAAGAAGTGGGTTTAATGAGTCACATGAGTGGGTTGAAGGATTCCTATGATATGGAGGGATTCGCAGATTGATTCACTCTCCCATCACGAATGACACTTCCGAATACGTCATTTGCCTTGGATGAAACTGATGAGAAAGGAAAATGGATGGGGTTGAGAGTGGGAGGACTACTTTGGACTGGAGGCTCTTGAATTGGACTATGAAATTGGAGGATAGAGTGGAGAAGAGGTTGAAGAAAACTTCAACTTGGATCCATCCTGGAAATGTCCCTTGAAGCGCTCAGCTGAGAGGAAGGAATGCTTTGCTATGACGTCATGAGATCCTCTCTAGAATGTTTACTGTCTGCCTGCACTAGAGAGTCTCTCTTCTTGGCTGGCCTGGCTGAGCTAACTAACTTGAATGGATGAGAAACTGTTGACCCTGTTCGACTGCTCCAAGGTGCCTCAAGTCAGCTGTTGAATAGACAATGTTTATTTTCACTATTTTCAGTACTTCTGACGTGACTTGAAATGGCGCAGCTCTGGCTTGGACCCAAGGACGTCTCATTGCTTCGCTCTTCCTGACTGCGGAGAATGGGAATGGGATGGGATGAAGGTGATGGCTGATGCATGAGCTTCCAATCAAGAGCTTCGATCCAAGGATTGTGACACTAACAAAGAGTTCATTGCACAGAAGAGGCACAAAGAGCAGCAAGAGTCAGTAGATCCAATCCCTTGAGGTCGAAAATCATGAATCACCTGATGTGCAGACGATTCGAATCTCATCACCATCCAATGCCATTGTCTCTAAAATCAAATTTAACTTTTCTTAGTAGAAAAGTTAAAATGTCTCCTGGATGGGGTTTGGATCATTATTGATCCTGGAGTAATACTTCATAATATCCGCTTCCTACTGTTTTTAGCATTGTCATTCATTCACTCATCCATTCATTCATTCTTGAACTTTCTCACATTAGAAATTCAATTCATATATTTTTCCACTATTTTAAAATACGAATTCCATTTTAAATGCTGCTTTGCTTTGAATACCTTTTGAATAAAAGTTGTATTCAGAAAATGAATTATTTATTATTCAGTCAAAAATAGTTATGAGTACCTCAATTCAATATTTTGATTTGTAATTTATACAAAATGGAACTGTCTCTTCGTAAAGTATGATTTTAAAATACTTCATGAGAGCAATAAACAAGGCTAGAACCCTCAATTTAATTTTAAAAAGTAGGCAATTTAGTGATTTTGTAATCTTTTATTAATATATGATTGACAAAATTTTAATTTAAAGGTACTCTGGATTGATCCACTACTAATTATTTATGTTTGTTATATTGGAAAAACCCATAGATTTTTTAACTCTTTCATTTCAGACTTACTCAATATATACAAATTATACAATGTCAGAATCTAAACTTTCTAAAATAAATAAGATATCAAATAGATTTCAATTTCGAATATCAATTTCCTACTATGACAAAACCTCCGTCCATCAGAGTTGTCATTGCCTCGAAGGACTTCTCCTAATCTATGGTCCTACAAAGAGTTGGTAAATGCTCTTAGTGCCAACTTAAACAATAATAAGTATTAAACGTTAGAAATTAAAGCTGTGATTTTATAATAAATATTAACTATATTAACTGTAGGATTCTCCCCGGATTCCTCCACTACTCAGATAATTTCACAAGGTCATTGTCGATCTCCAATTTTGTTGGAATCCGAGTTCCATCGTATGGTCATCGAATCGTATTTGAAGAGCAAGTTGAATAACACGACATGAGGGAAGGTGGAAATATTCTTTACATTCAAATGCCGTAGACTGAAGGATCGGATTTTTCAATATAAAACATGAAATGGACTGACTAACTCAATGTTGAGTTGGACATTGAAGGAAACAAGTGTCTTGGTTTTATTAGTGATGAAATTAAAAGCATGAGGATTGTCTTCAATTATTACGTCCCTTGAATAAATCTTTAATATGTATCTCGTGATTAGGACTTTGAACGTCTTCTATAATTTTTAACTTTCCCAAGGTTTCTGTCCTAAATTCATTTAGACGTCATTTCAATAACCTTGGATGCTCGTTATAATTTTATAGCTTTTCATCTCCATTATCAACGATCAAGGATTTTATTCTTTCTGAATGAATTTATTAAATTGTGAATCATTTATTAATTTTGTAATTGCCATTACACGTTTTCAATATATACATACATATATATGATTTTTCTTTCACTAATTAAATTATAGGTATCCGTCACAACATTTACATTTGAGGCTTAATCTTACTTAGAGTTGAAATTATTTTGTTCTTTTTTGAGTTTCTATATCTATATATATATATATATATATATATTATGTGTATGTATAGTTTAAGAATATATTTCGTATCAAATTCATTAAAAGTCTTACTCACATTCTATTTTATTGTTTCAATCAAGTAATGAACAAAAAATATGTGTTTATTTAATGGCATTATGCTTACTGCAGTAATTTTAGAGTCAAATTTACCTAATTCGCCGGAGAAAAAAGGCTCAAGGAGTTGATTTGATTGCACTTCTTGAATGTACATACTGCCCATTTTTAAGGCTTCCAGTCGAAAGGAATACAAGAACTTAGGTTAATAAAGTAAATACAATGCTAACAAAAAATGGATACACTCCAAGTCCTCATAATAATTCTTAGTATTTGGGACTGTACTTTGAGCCCAATATTTTTATACTAGAATTATTATAAAATGAATTATCAAATGTAATCATCAAATCCATTTTGTCAAAAGGTCAGGCAGTATACTATTAAATATATCAATTCAATAATACATACACAGTACTGATAGTTACTATATTTATCAAATAAAAGTAATTGTTCTCTTCTGTTTGATGGTAAAGCAGGAGTCAGCTACAACCATGACGAATAATCAACGCTAATAAAAACAAACCAAAATTGATAAAATATTTCCTCATAAATTACATTCATTAATAGCAATCACGACATATTTTATTGTCAATACGGTATCTACAATATTTGTAACAATTTCACATAAATGATTCAGAGTCACTATAAAAAGAGAGATACAAAAAGATCCTTCGATTATTCATAAATAAAAAATTGAACATGGAGTGTTCAAATGTATCAGAAACAAAAATTATGTAAAATGAATTTTTATTTATTTTCTACTTTGAATTTTCAAATTAATGCTTCACACTAGAAGGAGTAAAAATTGAAAAAAGAAGTCTTCTAAAATATGATTTTGTGATTTTTGACCATTTCGAGTCTGCTCAGTACATTCAAATAAATTATCTACAACCATTCCTGGTATTAAATACAAAGACTTGACAAATTTTGTCTCCGTAAATAAGCTAGCACCATCTAGCGTTCATATTATCATACAAATGATGAAAATGAAAAGTGCCAATATGCATGGTTTTTTATTAATTTCAACATTCAAAAAATGCTTAGCACATTCAAAAAAATTACCTGAATCTATTCGCCACTTCAATTTGAAGGATTTCCAAATTTCAAATTGGTATGACACCTAGCAACATCTAGGGTTCATATTATCATACAAATGAAAAGTGCCAATATGCATGGTTTTTTATTAATTTCAACATTCAAAAAATGCTTAGCACATTCAAAAAAATTACCTGAATCTATTCGCCACTTCAATTTGAAGGATTTCCAAATTTCAAATTGGTATGACACCTAGCAACATCTAGGGTTCATATTATCATAGAAATGAAAAGTGCCAATATGCATGGTTTTTTATTAATTTCAACATTCAAAAAATGCTTAGCACATTCAAAAAAATTACCTGAATCTATTCGCCACTTCAATTTGAAGGATTTCCAAATTTCAAATTGGTATGACACCTAGCAACATCTAGGGTTCATATTATCATACAAATGAAAAGTGCCAATATGCATGGTTTTTTATTAATTTCAACATTCAAAAAATGCTTAGCACATTCAAAAAAATTACCTGAATCTATTCGCCACTTCAATTTGAAGGATTTCCAAATTTCAAATTGGTATGACACCTAGCAACATCTAGGGTTCATATTATCATACAAATGAAAAGTGCATATATGCATGGTTTTTTATTAATTTCAACATTCAAAAAATGCTTAGCACATTCAAAAAAATTACCTGAATCTATTCGCCACTTCAATTTGAAGGATTTCCAAATTTCAAATTGGTATGACACCTAGCAACATCTAGGGTTCATATTATCATACAAATGAAAAGTGCCAATATGCATGGTTTTTTATTAATTTCAACATTCAAAAAATGCTTAGCACATTCAAAAAAATTACCTGAATCTATTCGCCACTTCAATTTGAAGGATTTCCAAATTTCAAATTGGTATGACACCTAGCAACATCTAGGGTTCATATTATCATACAAATGAAAAGTGCCAATATGCATGGTTTTTTATTAATTTCAACATTCAAAAAATGCTTAGCACATTCAAAAAAATTACCTGAATCTATTCGCCACTTCAATTTGAAGGATTTCCAAATTTCAAATTGGTATGACACCTAGCAACATCTAGGGTTCATATTATCATACAAATGGAAAGTGCCAATATGCATGGTTTTTTATTAATTTCAACATTCAAAAAATGCTTAGCACATTCAAAAAAATTACCTGAATCTATTCGCCACTTCAATTTGAAGGATTTCCAAATTTCAAATTGGTATGACACCTAGCAACATCTAGGGTTCATATTATCATACAAATGAAAAGTGCCAATCAATATGCATGGTTTTTTATTAATTTCAACATTCAAAAAATGCTTAGCACATTCAAAAAAATTACCTGAATCTATTCGCCACTTCAATTTGAAGGATTTCCAAATTTCAAATTGGTATGACACCTAGCAACATCTAGGGTTCATATTATCATACAAATGAAAAGTGCCAATATGCATGGTTTTTTATTAATTTCAACATTCAAAAAATGCTTAGCACATTCAAAAAAATTACCTGAATCTATTCGCCACTTCAATTTGAAGGATTTCCAAATTTCAAATTGGTATGACACCTAGCAACATCTAGGGTTCATATTATCATAGAAATGAAAAGTGCCAATATGCATGGTTTTTTATTAATTTCAACATTCAAAAAATGCTTAGCACATTCAAAAAAATTACCTGAATCTATTCGCCACTTCAATTTGAAGGATTTCCAAATTTCAAATTGGTATGACACCTAGCAACATCTAGGGTTCATATTATCATACAAATGAAAAGTGCCAATATGCATGGTTTTTTATTAATTTCAACATTCAAAAAATGCTTAGCACATTCAAAAAAATTACCTGAATCTATTCGCCACTTCAATTTGAAGGATTTCCAAATTTCAAATTGGTATGACACCTAGCAACATCTAGGGTTCATATTATCATACAAATGAAAAGTGCCAATATGCATGGTTTTTTATTAATTTCAACATTCAAAAAATGCTTAGCACATTCAAAAAAATTACCTGAATCTATTCGCCACTTCAATTTGAAGGATTTCCAAATTTCAAATTGGTATGACACCTAGCAACATCTAGGGTTCATATTATCATACAAATGAAAAGTGCCAATATGCATGGTTTTTTATTAATTTCAACATTCAAAAAATGCTTAGCACATTCAAAAAAATTACCTGAATCTATTCGCCACTTCAATTTGAAGGATTTCCAAATTTCAAATTGGTATGACACCTAGCAACATCTAGGGTTCATATTATCATACAAATGAAAAGTGCCAATATGCATGGTTTTTTATTAATTTCAACATTCAAAAAATGCTTAGCACATTCAAAAAAATTACCTGAATCTATTCGCCACTTCAATTTGAAGGATTTCCAAATTTCAAATTGGTATGACACCTAGCAACATCTAGGGTTCATATTATCATACAAATGAAAAGTGCCAATATGCATGGTTTTTTATTAATTTCAACATTCAAAAAATGCTTAGCACATTCAAAAAAATTACCTGAATCTATTCGCCACTTCAATTTGAAGGATTTCCAAATTTCAAATTGGTATGACACCTAGCAACATCTAGGGTTCATATTATCATACAAATGAAAAGTGCATATATGCATGGTTTTTTATTAATTTCAACATTCAAAAAATGCTTAGCACATTCAAAAAAATTACCTGAATCTATTCGCCACTTCAATTTGAAGGATTTCCAAATTTCAAATTGGTATGACACCTAGCAACATCTAGGGTTCATATTATCATACAAATGAAAAGTGCCAATATGCATGGTTTTTTATTAATTTCAACATTCAAAAAATGCTTAGCACATTCAAAAAAATTACCTGAATCTATTCGCCACTTCAATTTGAAGGATTTCCAAATTTCAAATTGGTATGACACCTAGCAACATCTAGGGTTCATATTATCATACAAATGAAAAGTGCCAATATGCATGGTTTTTTATTAGTTTCAACATTCAAAAAATGCTTAACACATTCAAAAAAATTACCTGAGTCTATTCGCCACTTCAATTTGAAGGATTTCCAAATTTCAAATTGGTATGACACCTAGCAACATCTAGGGTTCATATTATCATACAAATGAAAAGTGCCAATATGCATGGTTTTTTATTAATTTCAACATTCAAAAAATGCTTAGCACATTCAAAAAAATTACCTGAGTCTATTCGCCACTTCAATTTGAAGGATTTCCAAATTTCAAATTGGTATGACACCTAGCAACATCTAGGGTTCATATTATCATACAAATGAAAAGTGCCAATATGCATGGTTTTTTATTAATTTCAACATTCAAAAAATGCTTAGCACATTCAAAAAAATTACCTGAATCTATTCGCCACTTCAATTTGAAGGATTTCCAAATTTCAAATTGGTATGACACCTAGCAACATCTAGGGTTCATATTATCATACAAATGAAAAGTGCCAAAATGCATGGTTTTTTATTAATTTCAACATTCAAAAAATGCTTAGCACATTCAAAAAAATTACCTGAATCTATTCGCCACTTCAATTTGAAGGATTTCCAAATTTCAAATTGGTATGACACCTAGCAACATCTTGGGTTCATATTATCATACAAATGAAAAGTGCCGATATGCATGGTTTTTTATTAATTTCAACATTCAAAAAATGCTTAGCACATTCAAAAAAATTACCTGAATCTATTCGCCACTTCAATTTGAAGGATTTCCAAATTTCAAATTGGTATGACACCTAGCAACATCTAGGGTTCATATTATCATACAAATGAAAAGTGCCAATATGCATGGGTTTTTATTAATTTCAACATTCAAAAAATGCTTAGCACATTCAAAAAAATTACCTGAATCTATTCGCCACTTCAATTTGAAGGATTTCCAAATTTCAAATTGGTATGACACCTAGCAACATCTAGGGTTCATATTATCATACAAATGAAAAGTGCCAATATGCATGGTTTTTTATTAATTTCAACATTCAAAAAATGCTTAGCACATTCAAAAAAATTACCTGAATCTATTCGCCACTTCAATTTGAAGGATTTCCAAATTTCAAATTGGTATGACACCTAGCAACATCTAGGGTTCATATTATCATAGAAATGAAAAGTGCCAATATGCATGGTTTTTTATTAATTTCAACATTCAAAAAATGCTTAGCACATTCAAAAAAATTACCTGAATCTATTCGCCACTTCAATTTGAAGGATTTCCAAATTTCAAATTGGTATGACACCTAGCAACATCTAGGGTTCATATTATCATACAAATGAAAAGTGCCAATATGCATGGTTTTTTATTAATTTCAACATTCAAAAAATGCTTAGCACATTCAAAAAAATTACCTGAATCTATTCGCCACTTCAATTTGAAGGATTTCCAAATTTCAAATTGGTATGACACCTAGCAACATCTAGGGTTCATATTATCATACAAATGAAAAGTGCCAATATGCATGGTTTTTTATTAATTTCAACATTCAAAAAATGCTTAGCACATTCAAAAAAATTACCTGGATCTATTCGCCACTTCAATTTGAAGGATTTCCAAATTTCAAATTGGTATGACACCTAGCAACATCTAGGGTTCATATTATCATACAAATGAAAAGTGCCAATATGCATGGTTTTTTATTAATTTCAACATTCAAAAAATGCTTAGCACATTCAAAAAAATTACCTGAATCTATTCGCCACTTCAATTTGAAGGATTTCCAAATTTCAAATTGGTATGACACCTAGCAACATCTAGGGTTCATATTATCATACAAATGAAAAGTGCCAATATGCATGGTTTTTTATTAATTTCAACATTCAAAAAATGCTTAGCACATTCAAAAAAATTACCTGAATCTATTCGCCACTTCAATTTGAAGGATTTCCAAATTTCAAATTGGTATGACACCTAGCAACATCTAGGGTTCATATTATCATACAAATGAAAAGTGCCAATATGCATGGTTTTTTATTAATTTCAACATTCAAAAAATGCTTAGCACATTCAAAAAAATTACCTGAATCTATTCGCCACTTCAATTTGAAGGATTTCCAAATTTCAAATTGGTATGACACCTAGCAACATCTAGGGTTCATATTATCATACAAATGAAAAGTGCCAATATGCATGGTTTTTTATTAATTTCAACATTCAAAAAATGCTTAGCACATTCAAAAAAATTACCTGAATCTATTCGCCACTTCAATTTGAAGGATTTCCAAATTTCAAATTGGTATGACACCTAGCAACATCTAGGGTTCATATTATCATACAAATGAAAAGTGCCAATATGCATGGTTTTTTATTAATTTCAACATTCAAAAAATGCTTAGCACATTCAAAAAAATTACCTGAATCTATTCGCCACTTCAATTTGAAGGATTTCCAAATTTCAAATTGGTATGACACCTAGCAACATCTTGGGTTCATATTATCATACAAATGAAAAGTGCCAATATGCATGGTTTTTTATTAATTTCAACATTCAAAAAATGCTTAGCACATTCAAAAAAATTACCTGAATCTATTCGCCACTTCAATTTGAAGGATTTCCAAATTTCAAATTGGTATGACACCTAGCAACATCTAGGGTTCATATTATCATACAAATGAAAAGTGCCAATATGCATGGTTTTTTATTAATTTCAACATTCAAAAAATGCTTAGCACATTCAAAAAAATTACCTGAATCTATTCGCCACTTCAATTTGAAGGATTTCCAAATTTCAAATTGGTATGACACCTAGCAACATCTAGGGTTCATATTATCATACAAATGAAAAGTGCCAATATGCATGGTTTTTTATTAATTTCAACATTCAAAAAATGCTTAGCACATTCAAAAAAATTACCTGAATCTATTGCCACTTCAATTTGAAGGATTTCCAAATTTCAAATTGGTATGACACCTAGCAACATCTAGGGTTCATATTATCATACAAATGAAAAGTGCCAATATGCATGGTTTTTTATTAATTTCAACATTCAAAAAATGCTTAGCACATTCAAAAAAATTACCTGAATCTATTCGCCACTTCAATTTGAAGGATTTCCAAATTTCAAATTGGTATGACACCTAGCAACATCTAGGGTTCATATTATCATACAAATGAAAAGTGCCAATATGCATGGTTTTTTATTAATTTCAACATTCAAAAAATGCTTAGCACATTCAAAAAAATTACCTGAATCTATTCGCCACTTCAATTTGAAGGATTTCCAAATTTCAAATTGGTATGACACCTAGCAACATCTAGGGTTCATATTATCATACAAATGAAAAGTGCCAATATGCATGGTTTTTTATTAATTTCAACATTCAAAAAATGCTTAGCACATTCAAAAAAATTACCTGAATCTATTCGCCACTTCAATTTGAAGGATTTCCAAATTTCAAATTGGTATGACACCTAGCAACATCTAGGGTTCATATTATCATACAAATGAAAAGTGCCAATATGCATGGTTTTTTATTAATTTCAACATTCAAAAAATGCTTAGCACATTCAAAAAAATTACCTGAATCTATTCGCCACTTCAATTTGAAGGATTTCCAAATTTCAAATTGGTATGACACCTAGCAACATCTAGGGTTCATATTATCATACAAATGAAAAGTGCCAATATGCATGGTTTTTTATTAATTTCAACATTCAAAAAATGCTTAGCACATTCAAAAAAATTACCTGAATCTATTCGCCACTTCAATTTGAAGGATTTCCAAATTTCAAATTGGTATGACACCTAGCAACATCTAGGGTTCATATTATCATACAAATGAAAAGTGCCAATATGCATGGTTTTTTATTAATTTCAACATTCAAAAAATGCTTAGCACATTCAAAAAAATTACCTGAATCTATTCGCCACTTCAATTTGAAGGATTTCCAAATTTCAAATTGGTATGACACCTAGCAACATCTAGGGTTCATATTATCATACAAATGAAAAGTGCCAATATGCATGGTTTTTTATTAATTTCAACATTCAAAAAATGCTTAGCACATTCAAAAAAATTACCTGAATCTATTCGCCACTTCAATTTGAAGGATTTCCAAATTTCAAATTGGTATGACACCTAGCAACATCTAGGGTTCATATTATCATACAAATGAAAAGTGCCAATATGCATGGTTTTTTATTAATTTCAACATTCAAAAAATGCTTAGCACATTCAAAAAAATTACCTGAATCTATTCGCCACTTCAATTTGAAGGATTTCCAAATTTCAAATTGGTATGACACCTAGCAACATCTAGGGTTCATATTATCATACAAATGAAAAGTGCCAATATGCATGGTTTTTTATTAATTTCAACATTCAAAAAATGCTTAGCACATTCAAAAAAATTACCTGAATCTATTCGCCACTTCAATTTGAAGGATTTCCAAATTTCAAATTGGTATGACACCTAGCAACATCTAGGGTTCATATTATCATACAAATGAAAAGTGCCAATATGCATGGTTTTTTATTAATTTCAACATTCAAAAAATGCTTAGCACATTCAAAAAAATTACCTGAATCTATTCGCCACTTCAATTTGAAGGATTTCCAAATTTCAAATTGGTATGACACCTAGCAACATCTAGGGTTCATATTATCATACAAATGGAAAGTGCCAATATGCATGGTTTTTTATTAATTTCAACATTCAAAAAATGCTTAGCACATTCAAAAAAATTACCTGAATCTATTCGCCACTTCAATTTGAAGGATTTCCAAATTTCAAATTGGTATGACACCTAGCAACATCTAGGGTTCATATTATCATACAAATGAAAAGTGCCAATCAATATGCATGGTTTTTTATTAATTTCAACATTCAAAAAATGCTTAGCACATTCAAAAAAATTACCTGAATCTATTCGCCACTTCAATTTGAAGGATTTCCAAATTTCAAATTGGTATGACACCTAGCAACATCTAGGGTTCATATTATCATACAAATGAAAAGTGCCAATATGCATGGTTTTTTATTAATTTCAACATTCAAAAAATGCTTAGCACATTCAAAAAAATTACCTGAATCTATTCGCCACTTCAATTTGAAGGATTTCCAAATTTCAAATTGGTATGACACCTAGCAACATCTAGGGTTCATATTATCATAGAAATGAAAAGTGCCAATATGCATGGTTTTTTATTAATTTCAACATTCAAAAAATGCTTAGCACATTCAAAAAAATTACCTGAATCTATTCGCCACTTCAATTTGAAGGATTTCCAAATTTCAAATTGGTATGACACCTAGCAACATCTAGGGTTCATATTATCATACAAATGAAAAGTGCCAATATGCATGGTTTTTTATTAATTTCAACATTCAAAAAATGCTTAGCACATTCAAAAAAATTACCTGAATCTATTCGCCACTTCAATTTGAAGGATTTCCAAATTTCAAATTGGTATGACACCTAGCAACATCTAGGGTTCATATTATCATACAAATGAAAAGTGCCAATATGCATGGTTTTTTATTAATTTCAACATTCAAAAAATGCTTAGCACATTCAAAAAAATTACCTGAATCTATTCGCCACTTCAATTTGAAGGATTTCCAAATTTCAAATTGGTATGACACCTAGCAACATCTAGGGTTCATATTATCATACAAATGAAAAGTGCCAATATGCATGGTTTTTTATTAATTTCAACATTCAAAAAATGCTTAGCACATTCAAAAAAATTACCTGAATCTATTCGCCACTTCAATTTGAAGGATTTCCAAATTTCAAATTGGTATGACACCTAGCAACATCTAGGGTTCATATTATCATACAAATGGAAAGTGCCAATATGCATGGTTTTTTATTAATTTCAACATTCAAAAAATGCTTAGCACATTCAAAAAAATTACCTGAATCTATTCGCCACTTCAATTTGAAGGATTTCCAAATTTCAAATTGGTATGACACCTAGCAACATCTAGGGTTCATATTATCATACAAATGAAAAGTGCCAGTATGCATGGTTTTTTATTAATTTCAACATTCAAAAAATGCTTAGCACATTCAAAAAAATTACCTGAATCTATTCGCCACTTCAATTTGAAGGATTTCCAAATTTCAAATTGGTATGACACCTAGCAACATCTAGGGTTCATATTATCATACAAATGAAAAGTGCCAATATGCATGGTTTTTTATTAATTTCAACATTCAAAAAATGCTTAGCACATTCAAAAAAATTACCTGAATCTATTCGCCACTTCAATTTGAAGGATTTCCAAATTTCAAATTGGTATGACACCTAGCAACATCTAGGGTTCATATTATCATACAAATGAAAAGTGCCAATATGCATGGTTTTTTATTAATTTCAACATTCAAAAAATGCTTAGCACATTCAAAAAAATTACCTGAATCTATTCGCCACTTCAATTTGAAGGATTTCCAAATTTCAAATTGGTATGACACCTAGCAACATCTAGGGTTCATATTATCATACAAATGAAAAGTGCCAATATGCATGGTTTTTTATTAATTTCAACATTCAAAAAATGCTTAGCACATTCAAAAAAATTACCTGAATCTATTCGCCACTTCAATTTGAAGGATTTCCAAATTTCAAATTGGTATGACACCTAGCAACATCTAGGGTTCATATTATCATACAAATGAAAAGTGCCAATATGCATGGTTTTTTATTAATTTCAACATTCAAAAAATGCTTAGCACATTCAAAAAAATTACCTGAATCTATTCGCCACTTCAATTTGAAGGATTTCCAAATTTCAAATTGGTATGACACCTAGCAACATCTAGGGTTCATATTATCATACAAATGAAAAGTGCCAATATGCATGGTTTTTTATTAATTTCAACATTCAAAAAATGCTTAGCACATTCAAAAAAATTACCTGAATATATTCGCCACTTCAATTTGAAGGATTTCCAAATTTCAAATTGGTATGACACCTAGCAACATCTAGGGTTCATATTATCATACAAATGAAAAGTGCCAATATGCATGGTTTTTTATTAATTTCAACATTCAAAAAATGCTTAGCACATTCAAAAAAATTACCTGAATATATTCGCCACTTCAATTTGAAGGATTTCCAAATTTCAAATTGGTATGACACCTAGCAACATCTAGGGTTCATATTATCATACAAATGAAAAGTGCCAATATGCATGGTTTTTTATTAATTTCAACATTCAAAAAATGCTTAGCACATTCAAAAAAATTACCTGAATCTATTCGCCACTTCAATTTGAAGGATTTCCAAATTTCAAATTGGTATGACACCTAGCAACATCTAGGGTTCATATTATCATACAAATGAAAAGTGCCAATATGCATGGTTTTTTATTAATTTCAACATTCAAAAAATGCTTAGCACATTCAAAAAAATTACCTGAATCTATTCGCCACTTCAATTTGAAGGATTTCCAAATTTCAAATTGGTATGACACCTAGCAACATCTAGGGTTCATATTATCATACAAATGAAAAGTGCCAATATGCATGGTTTTTTATTAATTTCAACATTCAAAAAATGCTTAGCACATTCAAAAAAATTACCTGAATCTATTCGCCACTTCAATTTGAAGGATTTCCAAATTTCAAATTGGTATGACACCTAGCAACATCTAGGGTTCATATTATCATACAAATGAAAAGTGCCAATATGCATGGTTTTTTATTAATTTCAACATTCAAAAAATGCTTAGCACATTCAAAAAAATTACCTGAATCTATTCGCCACTTCAATTTGAAGGATTTCCAAATTTCAAATTGGTATGACACCTAGCAACATCTAGGGTTCATATTATCATACAAATGAAAAGTGCCAATATGCATGGTTTTTTATTAATTTCAACATTCAAAAAATGCTTAGCACATTCAAAAAAATTACCTGAATCTATTCGCCACTTCAATTTGAAGGATTTCCAAATTTCAAATTGGTATGACACCTAGCAACATCTAGGGTTCATATTATCATACAAATGAAAAGTGCCAATATGCATGGTTTTTTATTAATTTCAACATTCAAAAAATGCTTAGCACATTCAAAAAAATTACCTGAATCTATTCGCCACTTCAATTTGAAGGATTTCCAAATTTCAAATTGGTATGACACCTAGCAACATCTAGGGTTCATATTATCATACAAATGAAAAGTGCCAATATGCATGGTTTTTTATTAATTTCAACATTCAAAAAATGCTTAGCACATTCAAAAAAATTACCTGAATCTATTCGCCACTTCAATTTGAAGGATTTCCAAATTTCAAATTGGTATGACACCTAGCAACATCTAGGGTTCATATTATCATACAAATGAAAAGTGCCAATATGCATGGTTTTTTATTAATTTCAACATTCAAAAAATGCTTAGCACATTCAAAAAAATTACCTGAATCTATTCGCCACTTCAATTTGAAGGATTTCCAAATTTCAAATTGGTATGACACCTAGCAACATCTAGGGTTCATATTATCATACAAATGAAAAGTGCCAATATGCATGGTTTTTTATTAATTTCAACATTCAAAAAATGCTTAGCACATTCAAAAAAATTACCTGAATCTATTCGCCACTTCAATTTGAAGGATTTGCAAATCTAGCGTTCATATTATCATATAAATGATGAAAAATCTAAAAATAAAAGTTTTTGGTTATTGTGGTTTTTTATTTTTTTGAACTTTCAGAGTGAAGGGATCTTAGAATCCAATTGAAATATGTCCTAATATTATGAATGCCTTAAACTCAGTTGTAACTTGGACTCAAGTTGCACTTATGTCGTATTAGAATGTGACTTCCGGCTCGCCTTCGGTTCTAAGTGAACTATATGACTGCATATATCTACATTAGGGTATGTTATCGTTGTTGTAGTTTTTTGTTTGCATTTAAAAAAGATAGAGTATACAATAGGTACTGGGATACATTAAGATGAATAGAGAAAATGATGAAAAAAACACTTCATATTGTAAATTAATATAAACAATATACAATATACACTTTTCCATAGCTAGAAGAAAATACGAAAGAGTCATGTTAGACTGGGTGCCATAGAAAATCATAGTGATGAGATGGCATGATTTTAGGTCTCGCGGAGGATATCCCAAGATGTATGCAAAATACAATATCAAATACAATGAGTTTGAATTATGTGTCTGTCACCTTGCTGATTGTCTTTAAAAGAGTTTTTGATTCCTTGTCTCATGAATTCATAATTGAGCAACTACTTCGAAACAGAATTCCGAAACAATTGATAGATATGATCGTTTCCACGATGAGGCTAGCATTCATATTCCAGGTCCTGAATCAAAACATTACATCAAGAGAGGTGTTCATGACGGGAAATTCCTCATCGGGCAAATGATTAGATCTTAGCAAGCCTAAAGCCGTTCGAAAATCGATCTGGCCTCTCATTGAATGTCACCAAATCCATAGTTGTCGCATCTACTGGATAAGATTGGAGTTTGGAGTACAAATATACCTCCTAAAACTTTTCACTTATTTAGATTCATCCCATTCTCACCTTCAATACGAGGTTAAATTGATCTGCTGAGGCTAGTATTCAGATGAAATACACAAAAACCTTACATTTCAGAAGTGCAACTCCACGCATCCGTAAAAAACTGGGGTATCTAATTGACAAACACGGAGGTCCTGTGGAAATCATTAAACTTGTCATGGCTAAAACGTCTTAGGTTAAGCGAAGAACCCTAAAATACAATTTCTATAAAGTTACAAGATACTTGTTTGAAACGAGAATCGCAATGGGCCCATCGGAACTCTTTTCGAACATTAATGGTGAATCCTTATATTGGAGATCATAGTCTCTTCATGTAAGTCCACATTGCTTAGTAATCTCATACTCCCTAAATGAATTTCTTCAAATGAGTAAATCTATAAGCTGGAAACGGAACTTTATTCACAAACATTCTTATAAGCTTCAAAACTAATAACGAAGAGACTGGAAAAAAATGCATTGCTTCTTCCTTTTGCTCCATTTTATAGAGCTCTTGATCAGAGGATGGTAAAAAATAGAATGAAAATTCAGCAATCAGTCTTTTTACTAATAAATCTAATATTAACAGATAGAAAATGCTCTTTTTGTAGAGCTTTTGAGGAGATGTCCTTCCACTTCTTTTGCAAATGTGACGCAGCCAATCCCCTAAGACCGAAAGTGAAAAATATAATGATGGTAGCACTTAAACCTCTATCTTGAAGACACTCTAAAGCCGACTCCATTACAGCAAAAGTTATCTCAATGATTTACTCTACGAGAACAAATGGAAATAAAAATGTTCAAGCTCCATAAACATATTGTTTCACAAGAGAGGAACCTCCATCCATGACCCGAAGGTAATGCTAAATTTCTTCTCCATTGATGATTCAGCCTTCTAACAATGACGAAATACACTCTTAAATAATGAAAAGTTATCTATAATATAAAAGAAAACATTGACTGACACAGAAACAGAAATTGGATTGTAAATTACAACGAGGGGAATTATCTTCAAATAGAGGTGCTTGATTATCTTCATATACAAGCTTAGACCTGGAGATGCTTAACAGTCATAATAACATGAAATTACGATGAGTAGGTGCCTCCTTATGTAGATCTCAATAATTTCTTCAACGATGATTCAGGCTTTTTACAACAAAATAATATCTAAAATAACAAAATGCGAATTATAATCCCAAAGGTATAGAAACATGAATAAAATACTCACAGAAAAGGAATGGTTGGATTGTAAGTTATATCAAGGAGAGTGCTCTTCCAACAGAGACACTTGGTTATATTTAAATTGACCCAGATATACTTGGAATCCATTTTAACACAAATTGATATAAGGAAGTAACAGCAGCTTCATTTTATAACCCCCGTTGATATAAAGGCTAATTGTTTTTCATCTTTTAACAATGAAGCATTGATACTCGTTCAGAGAGGCCTGGAGATGCTTGAGATCCATAGTAATTGATATAAGTAGAAATCTAATTCAATGATGCAATAGATATGTGAAACACACTAATACTTATTTAATAACACTTTCTCTTACCTTGATGTGCCTGAGTAACGACTCATAATAATGAGAATAGTCATCTAATTTAAGTATCTCATGGCCTGTATCATCATATATCGAGAATGGATAATATATTGAATAAGCAAATATTTCTTGAAGTTTAATATAATCCATGAAACTATATTTAAATTGAAGTTAGCCAACTTATTTATGATGAAAATAAAGTTTTAACTCATATTTACAGATGCTTTATCCGGGAAGACCAACATTTGAAGAATACTTGACAGCAGATCCTCATGCACAAAAATGAGTTTTCAAAATGGCTAACGGATTTCGGATGTCCAAAGACTTAATCAAGTTTTAAGATAAATACTCAGCAAATCCATTGATTTAAGAACAAAACATAAGAATGCAATATTGATGCGAGCCCCATCCTCATCTGTCTCAACCCCACCAAGACAGCTTCGTATGCAGTCGAGCTGCTTCACACCACAAACGAGATTCACTTTCTCGCCGCACGTTGCATAAGCCTTTAACTGGATCGTTTTGTTTTATTCATCAAAGGATTGCCTTCCGTGGTTCACTTGCTGACAACACCCCTTTGCTATTGCCACAGCCATTCAAACCCTTCAATTATTATTTCCCAAGGACCTGTTATCCAAACCTTTTGAACAATCACAATTCATTGAGGGTTTTTTTAGCTTTGGACGAAGATTCGTATGAAGCCCTCTGGCCATGCCAAACGCTTTTGGTGCCGCCTGAATTTGAGCACTTGCATGTGAATGTAGGCCCATAACAAATGCTACTTTCACGAAGTCGACCTTGGGACCTTTCCTTAGGAGGCCAAAGAGGGTCTTGATTCGGGTTAAATAGAAGTCCCTTTGAATTCGTAAGACTCAAACTTATTCAAGGAGAATGCTTTGAGAAGCTCCTTTTCCATTCGCCCCTCTTTGAGTCGTCTTGGATCTTGAAGTTGGTCCTTGGTCCAAGGAAAAGAGGAATCCCTTTGAAGAGGTCCTCCAGCAGCAGCTCAAGGACATCTTCATTAGGATGGTCGTTCTAGGATAGCTCTCATATCTTGATCCTTAAATGATAATTTAAATCTACATTAATTAATGAAGATATTTTGAATCTATGAAGTAATAACAATGTGTCACATAATTATTGTTATGACTCATAATTCAAAAATAAATAAATAAATAAGTCAATAAGTTATGAGACGGGTTCCTTGAAGCCCTGTTCGAACTAAGAACGAATCATATATATTCTATTAATTAAAAGCAAAAAATAATAATTCCAATTACATAAGTTACGTCAAAAACAATGAAAAAGTCACATTATACATCCATTACAAAAGATGACTCCTCACACCGCAATATGAATCATTGTCCTATATATCTCAAAGAAAAGTCAACATAAGTAATTGATTTTTCTTTAAATCGGCATCCTATTATACAATTGTAATATAAAGTTGATGTTCGAAACAAAGAGACTTTTACAGATGTTTATTATACATCTCCTTAAATTCTTAATGCAACTAGCTATTATAAATTAAGTTTTAACACCTTTCACCTCAGATTTCAATCCAATTTGGAATAAATGTTTCTATATACAAGATATGCACAATATTACAAAATTGAAGTGTGAAATTTCAAGTTATTAAGATGCTTTAAATCTGTTGTAAAATGAATTGATATAAGGAAGTAGCCTCAACTTTCTTATATGAACCCCATCGATTGACTTCTTAAATGATGGGTAAATTCCACAACAAAACAAACTGTAAAATGTTGAATCTGGAGTAAAAATGACATTAGCAATGCAGCATAGATGGATACACAATTGGATGGAATATTTTGACTATAAACTGTAGGAAGGAGATACTTGCATTCACAGTAATGGATATGAATCTATTCGAAAGATGATGCGTCAATCCATAGGGGCCAAGGTTAATATAATTCCTGAAACTATATTTAAACTCATGTTAAAGTACTTATTTATAATGAATTGAAAATTTTACCTCACATGAACGGATGATTTATCCAGAAAAACCTACATTTGAAGAATAGATATCAAGATAAATTCGTTTTGAAGAATGGAAGAGTGTAATGGAGAGACAGAATATGATGATCTTGCATGGAGACATCAACCTCCAGTAACGAGGGTTCATCACTTAAACTTTCCTGTCCATCTCTTTTTCTAATTTTTACATTTATTTATGTTAGCCCCACAATGGCATAATTAATTACAGCGTCCATTCCATGTATGTAGCTACAGAATATTCCTACAACTAAATCATATACATATTCGAATGAACTTGGATGCTTCAGTTCTGTTAACACTGGATCATGGTCCCTAGTCTGACATGATCCACACTCTTGGCAAAATAAAGCGATTTCATGGGTGACTCCAATCCTTTTGAACCCTTGCTGTAGCCTCAGTTCAACACTCCACTCGACGTTATAACTTGTGGGAGTCGATGACTTAATATTTGCCTTTATTTTCACCAACATCTCAGACAGGCAAATCACTTTAATCTTTTGATCTTTTGGCTGAGTAAATGACTCCTCCCTCCACTTGCTCCTCATTCCTTGACTACTCCAGTAAGTTCTCCAATATTGACGTGAGCTCCATTCTCCTCTTTCTGAACGGAATTGACCTTCACCTTCTCGTCACACGTTGCATTCATGAGCCTTTCTTGTATCGTATCGTTTTGTTTTATTCTTCCTTAAGTAGCTCAGTTGATAGGACACCCCTTTCCAGTTTCCCATCCTCCAGAAATATCTCCATTAACTATTTTAGACTTATTATATTAATTATTTAGTCTCAGATACAGCAAATGTGTACCACACACATAATTATTGTTATGAGTCATAAGTAAAAAAGTAAATAAATAAGTCAATAAATTATGAGACGGGTTTCTAGAAGCCCTGTTCGAACTAAGAACGAATCCAAATTAATTAATTATTGTTATATGTATATATTCACATCATCTGGGCATCATCAAAAGCAATGAAAGGTCACATTATATACATTACAAAAAAAGCTCCTACTGAATTATCTTCAGACGAAGAATTGGAGGATTCATGAAATTATGATCTCCCAGAAATAGGACTAGGAGTACAAGTTGAAATGAACTTGATTGATAGGTGCAAAGTTTCATCAAAGAACGATTTACAAGTATAATTAAGCTTATAATTAATTATAAGTGTTGCTCATTAGGATTGTCTATATTAGGGAAACTTTTGTTTCCATTACTTTTGACTTAAATATCTAATAATTTTTTTCCTTTCTTACTGTTCTTATTAATAAATTAACAACCACTGGTTGTAAAGCATGAAAAAAACACCATCGCAATTATTAACGAATTGATTTTTAAATTAAAGGCAGATCTGAACTCAACAATTATTGCTCTGTGACTTTTGATTTCATAAACTTTTTGGAACTCTAATATTAGAGTTGGACAAATTTTGAAAATTTAGCAAAAGTTGCCATAAATTCAAAACTTATGAACCGATTTTAAAAATTGAAAAAAAATCTTATTCTATTAAAGTAATATCTACAACTTTTGGTTCAATGGCATCTCTCTAAAACCTTGTTTTCAATATTATTCAGAGTTGAAGGGATGGGTGAAAGAGTGTTTGTATGACGTCATCTTACGCCCAAGTTTGTATTTTCAAATTGACAGTTTACCACGACGAGCTTTTTGGGATAAACAAAAACACTATACTTAATTCTCCCAGCTTCAGTTGATTATTTTCATCATTTGACTCTTTTGATTTAAAGCAGCTGATCCTACGTAATATGAACTCAAAATGGGTATTAATATTATTTCTGATTTTGATGCATAAAAAAATATATTGAATCAAGGATTGCGCGCCCTTTTTTTTGAATTTGAATATACTACAAGTATATATTAACAAGTTGGCAACAAGAAAAATAGAGAAGGGTAGCTACCATATGTTTTTCTAAATTTCTCTTTTCCCCTTTTGTCAGTCGAAGTTGCGAGTGAACAAAAAAGCTCGACGTGTTACACTCTGAAGGTCCAGGAGTAGATATATTTAAAATTATATATGTCATTTAGCTCTGCCTTTGCTCTCTGTTTTAATTGGGCAACAATGTCTTCAGCAATAATTTCAATAATTTTCATTCAGAGTTACAATTCTGACAATTCTGAATACATAGAACATAGAAACGATGCATCTAGTTTTATTTACACAGATTGAGCATTTAAGAGGAATAAAATCTATTTTCAATGAAGTAAATTTTTATGCTGTAGAGATAAATGATAATTAATCGTCATTGATAAATAAAATAATTCTCTTCACAGAATATCGTTGAATATAATACAAGAAATTAGAAAGAGAAAAAGTGTGTCTATATACGTCTTCGATGGACGATGAAGTAAGGAGGTGGGGAGGTGTGAGCCGGTTAATCCCTGAAGTGGAAGAATATGGCTCAGGCGAGAATAGCACAAGCTACCACGGTCCAGGCTAGGACGCACGTTAACTCCTTTTCTTAAAAAGTAGGGGACGAAGCTGAGTCAGAAGTTGTAAACGAAAATACGTTGATGAGATGATTCATGAATATAAAATAAAGACAAAATACCCGTTGATGACAAAATTGATTGATTTATAAAATAGAATTATGGTCATATATTATTTTCAATTATTCTGAAACGTAGGAAATCTAACATCAAAGGTCGAACGATTAGTTCAAATTTCAATCAAATTAAAAATAATGAATTAATATAATAGAATTATTGTACTCTTGTAATATTTGAAGGGAATTTGACATTTTTGAATTGAGGGACACTTTCAGCAACTAATTGATTTCCTTCCATACAGGCAAATAAAAATATTGAAAGGAAGAGATGAATTTGGTCAAGTAAACATAAATAAATAAATTTAAATATAAGGATGTCATTTTTTAACTTTACATACAATATCATTTTTTTATTTCATGTTGACTAAAAAAAAAATCAATGACTATTAATATACATGAACGATTGGTTTTAATTCCTACAAAGAAAGTGATTGAAATATATAAAATCCGATAGTTTTTGAGTTAAAAAGAGGCTTTGTGAGTACAAAAACATGAAAAGATACGTTATTACATCGTATTTTCAATATGATCTATTCTGCTTTATTTTTATCAATGAAAAAACGACCATTTTTACATTTTTCAACCCTGTATAAAGTCAAAAAAATGGTCAAAAATGGAGAAATGTCCAGGAAATCACACATTTGGTCTTGAAATTATATTACCATAATTTATTTGAAAGGCAAACATTATATATTACGATTATATATTCTTTTCTAATTGTCGTTTCTAATTTTTTTATGGAATGGTTTGCTAAAAATAATATTTCTTATGATTAAAATATATTAATAAAAATAAAGAATTTGTCAGGAAATTAATTTTGAAGTTATATTTAATGAAGATTCGTAATTTACAATAAAAGTTCAATTATAGTTTTGAATTTTTTTTCATGAAAAGTCCTGGAAGAGCCCTGGAAATTTAATTCTTACAGGAAAAAAAAATAGGAATAATTTACAAAATTAGGAAGAAAACGTAAATGCTCCCAATGATAATGATAATTAATTAATTAATGTATTGAACTTGGCTCTATTAATAAAAAGTAGAATGTAGTTTTCGGATCTTTTACTGTTTATGTACTCATCAAACCTCTTTTTAATGAAAAACCCTCATTTTAAATTTTTGGCGAAACTTTAATTTATTTAAAAAATGAAGAACTTTATAAATGCCACTTTAGTAACTTCCAACATTAACATATATTTAGTTGTTACATGTAACCTTGTTCTTATATTTGTCTTCTTGATTTATATTATGAAAACATTCTCATTTAAAATCAACTAATTAATTTCCCATCCATCAATGGTCATTAAGATAATTATTTATTTTTCTTTAAGATTTGTTACACCCTATCCATAAGCAAGCAAATATAAACTATCTATTAAACCCTGGGCACAAAAATGGTGTTGCCTAATGGTATCACCCACAACAATTTGATATTTTACTTGTATTCTTATCGGAAATAAAATAATAGATGTAGTGAAAAGAAATTCATTATTTTTTTTCCATGAAATTGAAGGCTTTATACAAGTTGTAACGTTTAGCTCCTGGGCAATCAAAACAGTGCTTACAACAGTTCGATATTTCATTTTCACTACTCCTAGTATTTAAATTGGATTTTACTTGAGCCTCAAGACTCAAGGCTTGACATGTAACCTACTTACAAAAAATTGTCTCGTGAGCATCTCTAAATATAAAATATTAAGTACAATATACGAGACAATAACACCATGAAATAGCATTTTTGCCCATTTGAAGGTTTCCAGAATAATAAAATTTTCCTAAATAAAAGTACATATGAATGTTTTTGTGTATCATTGTCTCCAATGAAATATATACGTATCGTATGTATATATAAATCTTGGAAATGTCCTATGAAATTTCAACTCCTCTTTTTTTCCTTCCTCTGGGTGCTTCCTAACCAGCCAAAACCGCCTGACTCTCCTTGGTGTTTCTTTTATTTGTGTAAGTGCTGCGGGGAGAAGACGTCATCAAAACAATGAAAAAAAAAAGTAGAAGGACCGTAGCTTCGCCGTCCTAGCGGAGCTGGATGGGGGAGGATGGAAGCTACTGTTCGCAGGGCTTATTTGTTAATACCTCAAAATAGGAACCGGCTCCTAAAGTCGTCTTCCCACCCCCTACCTCATTATTGGCTTTGAAATATATTTCTACATAGAATATTACATATTTATCCTTCATTAATTAATTATTGGGTGTTTTGGAGTTCCCTTTGTTCTTTGAATTTCTTAATGTACAATAATATGGCGTTGCTTGTATATTGCTTGTATTTTTCATCTAAAAAAGTAATAATAATAAGAAGGGAAAAAATTAAGCATATAAAATAGCACAAGAAGAAAGAAAGAAAAATCTTAGCGAGGACAAAATTGGAAGAAGTTATAAATTGTTTATATTGTTTATTGTATGTATTGACTAGGCCAGAAATTAGAAGGAAGAGGGCAGAACCAAGATTATTGATAAATGATAATTTATCAATTAATAAGGGAGTTTAAACGACTAATTCTTTTTTCTAAAGTATTCAAATGAAAATAATTCATTTCGCTATTGATATAATTTAAATTTTGGGTCGAGATAACAAGCTTTAAACAAATGTCATGCAACTTTATGTAAATTGAAGAGTGCAGAGGTGTCTTTTTTTTGCTCCGTTGTGATAATTTAATATTGTGCGACGTAGAGTGCATAGAATAGGATTTCTCACATCATTGTTTACGTAAGATTACCTTACATTTGTTAAGTGATTTAAAATACTGTTTAGTGCAAGTTACTAGGCGCTACGAGGCCAAAATCCTAAAGCATAAGAGTAAGATAAAGAAGTCTATAACATTAAAACGCCATTTTTGTTTCTTAGTCTTCTCACTTCTGCCTATAGGGAGCGGGTCTTGACTCGTGTGTATTTCATTCTCTTCTTTCATTATAAATTTACCTGTGCTTAATTACATATTGCTCAGCGCGTAACTGAGATGGAATCAAATGCTACTGATCGCCCACCTGATAAGTACTCAAATGAATTAATACACAATGATGTATTAATGAAAGAGACAGGGGGAGCGTCATTAAAAGAGAAAAGTGTAAATAGAATGGGAGAAGAAGAAGAGTCTGTCATTAATGCAGACGAAATAGAGTATGAAGAAAAGTTATATGATAATTCCTCAAATACTTCTATCGAAAAGGCTGGCATGTGGCAATTTTTCAACCTTCGGATTGAAAAACAAGACGGCTCAGTCCCTCAAAACAATGAATTCCTTGACTACGACGTAGTTGAAATTGCGATACATAAACTGGGCATTCCAGTGTATGATCTTTCGCACGTATGTTCAGAAATGGGTCCTGGAAAGGCCTTAATTGGTGTCAAACGACCCATAAATATTTGTGAAAAATTTAAAGAAATTAAGCTTCCTTTCGAATATAAAGCTGACTCCTCCGGCAATACATTTAAGATTGACATAAAAGGTCTACAAAAAGCAATAAGTTTCCACTCCACGAAGCTCTTCCGAGTCAAGGCACTAAGAACAGTGGGCCGAGTTGCCACTCCGGACATCATCAAGGCACTTAGTATGTTTGCCAATAATGTAAAAGAGGTAGGCTTCGTGAGGTCTGCTATAAATGAAGGGAGTCTTATGAAACATCCTTCACTAAAGTCTTCCAACATATCACTGGGTTCAGGCTCAGTGGTTTTTGAGGTGGTCGGAGAGCCATCAAATCTCCCAACTTTAATGCCAATTAAAGGACAAATTGTCAAATTGGAGTTCGACAAAGTTAAAAAACAATGCTCAAAATGCTTTAAATATCGTCATACACTTACTGTATGTCGCAATGACGCTATAACAGTCAAAGATTATAAAAAACAGCTGATAAATTCCCTAGTAGACCGAGAAAAAACCAAGCCAATTCTGAAACCCGTGGAGGAAGTAAATACTACAGACACACTGGCGGTAAAAAAGGCTGAATCGGCAATGACTGTGACGGATGACAACTCATCAACGGATGAGACTGGAAGAATCCACAAAAGACCTAGGACATCGGAATCTCAATACCCTCCTCTCACCCCCCACCTCCAGACGGCGAAAAAACACGCGAAAACACTAGATGGTGAAGCCCAAATCGATCATCTTCCCGCGACCCCACCGGAACCAAAGGTAGACGATGGCTTAGAAGATATTATACCTAATAATGATCCAACCGAAGGGACATGCCGTTCACAAATGGATGAAAGGAACTCCGTAAGGATTCAAAGAAATAATAATATTTCCGACCACTCTCGAGGAAATTCTGTTAAAAGATCAAAAAATATTAATGACGTCCTCATGAATAACTCTCCTCTCGGACCCGACGCAAAAGGTAAGAAGAGGAGTACTCTTCCTAAAAAGTGATATTTTATTACAACATTATGCTTAACACATCTTCAGTAGTTACGTATAATGTTAATTCAATAGCTTCTTTTGCCAGAGCAAAAAGAGTTTTCGACTACCTCAAAGTTTTAGGTTTTCCTGATATTGTTGTATTAGTCGATGCTAGACTAGACAACACATCAAATATCAACAACTTGATACCAAATACTCATTCAAGTTTCATATCGAGAGCTGTAAGGCATTCAGCACATCCTGCTAGGGGTGTTTTGGTCCTGATAAGAGATTCATTGTGTCCAGTTCAAATTGCGGCTGACCCTGAGGGAAACTATGTTATAGTTGAATTAAACTTTTTAGCTAAAAGAACTACCCTTTACTCTTTTTATGGAGTTAATTATAACGTAAAAAACTGGTTTACCAACATTGTGAGAGAACACCCACCAAATCCAGGAAATGAGTGCATTATATTGGGCGACCTCAACATCACCCGAAACCCATCTAGAGACGCTCAAGGTTACAAGGGATCCAACAACAAAAGTAACTCAAAAGATTTGGAAACTTTAGTAAGTAATATGAACCTCTGCGACTTGGGTCTCATAAAGGATAGCTCCTCCCCAAAGATGACGTTTCATACAAAAACAAAGTCCAAAACCATTATATACGGTAGACTCGATTATATATTTTCGTCCCTTAGAGCATCAAACCTCCTGTCCAATTTTGAAGTGATGCCATGCTATATATCTGATCACCACCCGATATTGGCATCTTTTTTGTACCCCAGGAGGCCCCCGAAGTCTAAGTGGAAACTAAATGTTTCCCTTTTAGACTCCGAAGAATGTAGGGTCGAAATCCAGGAAATGATATCGCAAAAAGGGTCATTTATGGACAGAAGACTGATTTCGGCCTGTGACACCCTGAAAGATATTGAAATGTGTTCTCGGAAGATTTTTATGAGACGTGGTAGAGAGGCAGCTAAGGAGAGAAGTCTAACTAAAGATCGTATAATGAAACTGGATGGGGCATGTGCAGCGGCCAATTCAGAGTTGGATAATATCATCGATTATGAAAACACGGGTGTGGCTATAAGATTGAGGAAAAAAATTGTTGATCTCAATATCAAAGGGAAACCTCTTTTCCGGCATTTGGAAGGTTCTCTACGCAAAACAAAATTGACATCCCTCAAGACCAGTTCCGGTGAGATCTCGGGAGACCCCATCGTAGTTGATAAAATTGCAACTAATTATTATTCCGTTTTGTTTTCATGCAATGAGTGCCTCCCGACCAAGAAATGTGATTTTTGTCTCTATTGGAGACTTTATAAAGACTCCACGCGATGGAAACCACTGCTTTCAGTTACTCCTAACATAAGTGGAGACCTTGAAGGTATTGTAAGGGTTCAGGAAAACCTTGGATCACCTATTACTCTATCTGAAATACATACTTTTCTTCGAAAGTTTAAGAAAAAGTACAAGGCCCCTGGGTTTTCTGGCCTGCCTTTTGAGTTTTATAAAATGTTCGCAGAAAGTCTTGCCCCTATTCTAGAAAAAACCTTTGAAGAAATATTCCGCATGGGTTTTGTTCCGGACTTCATGAACCGTGGTCTCATCACCTTGATCTTAAAAAAGGGGAAGAAAGGAGAAGACATCAAAGACTATAGACCTATATCTTTACTAAATACCTCGTTTAAAATATTAACTGGTATACTCAACAAAAGACTGTCTAAAATTCTCCCCAATATAATTACACCCAACCAAAAAGGATTCATGCCTGGTCGCTTCCTCGAGGACATTCCAAGATCTGTTCAGGACGCAATTGATCATTGTTCTTCAGCTAAACAGAAATACGCAGCAATTTTAGTGGACTTCGAAAAAGCATTCGATACCATATCACATCAGTTTATAATTCAACAATTACTTCGTTATGGCTTACCAGATATCTTCGTAGAAATGATTTCCACAACATTGCGGAACTCTTCTTCGAGTATAGATCTCCCCGGAGCACAGAGTACGTTTTCTATTACTCGAGGCTGTAGACAAGGTGACTCCTTGTCGCCATCCTTGTTCCTAATTGCGATAAACGGGTTATATGAAAAACTTGTATCTGGAGTAGACGCAACCTCTTCAGGATTCGGAGATTTCTGCACCCTGTACGCAGATGACCTGACAATATTCAAATCTGGAACATCTTGTAGGATATTAAATTCTATCAAAAGCTCCTTGGACATTATCAACGCTTTCAAAAAAAGCTCCGGTCTCTCCATCAACGTCACAAAAACCCAAATACTAACAAACTGCGGAAACGAGTTAAAACCTTTCCTGGATAATTTTGCTTTTGTTGACTCAACATCAATTCTTGGTATCGACGTTTCATCGTCTTCAAACATCGCAGATAAGATAAATATGACCAGGATCTTAGAAATACTACATAAAAGCGTAGCTTTTTACAAAATTATTCCCCTCTCTCGTTTTGAAAGACTAATAGCATGGAACTCAGCTATTATTCCAAAAGTTTGGCATATTCTAAGATATGTTCCATTTTCGAAGGACCTGTGCTGTGATATATTCCGCATAACATCAGGGTTAATTTGGGGAAACTCAAGACCCTATGTTTCCCAGAGTAGAATAGACACCAAAATATCACAATGGGGACTAAACGCACTCAACATGGAATGTATGTGGAAAGCATTGAATCTCTCATGGATGAAGAGGCTCTTCACAAATCACGACTTCTGGTCCTTGAGAATTAAAAAAATATTCTTCAATAGCACAGGTCACCATTTTTCAGAAAGAATTCATGTGGGGCCCACAGAACTCTTTAGAGTTCTGCCGCTGTGTGGCTCTTACTGGAGAAGAATGGAACAATCATGGAAGTCAGTCATAGATGGGATCCTTCCTCTTTTGGGATCCGACGAACCACTAAACGAAAATCCCAGACTACTTAGTCGTATGGAATTTCTCAAAGACTGTCAGCTTACCTCGGTTGGACAATTCCACAGAAATAAGGAAAAAACAAAGAACTTCCTCCTAGACTTCAGGGTGAAAAAAATTATAAAAGACCGACCAGAGCATAAAATTCCTATTGGCCCACCTATCCCTTTCTACATCGGCCTATCCAATCTTAAAAATCAGGAGGTTCGCAGAGCATATCCTAAAAAAGTCATGCAAAAACCGCCTTTGGATATTGTAAAACGAAGGCTCCATAAACTTGATGAAAGCAGAAATGTGTCCTCGTTATGTCCTCATATCATAATGAAGAATCCTTTCTCAGATTCAAGACAGAAATGGCTCCGATACAGGTTGGCAACTTCTTCTCTCTTCATGAGTAAATCGAAAATCCATTCAGAAGATCAACTATGCCACTGGTGTGGGAGAGAGAAGGAGACCTCGTTCCACTTTTTCTATTTCTGCCCGATCATCGTCCCTGTCGTTAAGTCAGTGGAGGAAAGAATACAAAGAGCATACGGGGAACTCCTACGGCTGATATCTACGTCCCCCACTTATGAGAACGCATTCAAAATAGAATTCATAATATCCAAAGTTCAAGGAATTCTCTACGCCTCGCGGGTTAAGGGGAACCCTCTCCCTATAGGACTGGATAAATTTGTGGAAAGATACATCTCCCTTCTAGACCATATTAATTATTAATGTGCATCATCTTTTCTTTCCAGAACGGTTTGTTTTTTTGTTTTTTTATAGATGCCAAGAGATTTGTTATATAAATACATGTTGTTGTTTTTTTTGTTGTTGTTGCGTGCATGCTAATTGTTTTGCTCTACGTATAGTTTGATTGAAATAAATATTGGTAAAAAAAAAAAAAAAAAAAAAAAAAAAAAAAAAAAAAAAAAAAAAAAAAAAAAAAAAAAAAAAAAAAAAGCTCGCAACGAAAGTAGGTAATTAATTATATTTACAGATATTAAATTCTTTTTTCATGATACGTTTATCCAATTGTGAGACTCCAAACCTTGGCATCTCCATTTGTAATTCCCTAATTTGAATGTTAATTATCCTTAAATTAATTGAACTTTTTTCTATAGAGTTTTACAAAATAACTATTTGTATTCAAAATTTGTACGGTTCCAAAGATTAAATATAAACACTTATTATTTATACTACTTTTTACAAAAAATAAACTTATTTTTATATGAAAATGAATTTACATATTTTTCAAGTCTCAAAAAAAATTTTGCAAACTAAAATAAATATATAAAAATAATAATAATAAAAAGATTAGAAAAATGCTCAAAAACTTTACTTTATATAAAAAAACTAATCATGTTTTTTTTTTAATTAAGGGTATACAAATAATTCTATAAAAAAAAAATCAGATACCGAATTCAAAACATTATTTTTTTTGTTGATTTTTTGTAAGTACATAAAGTATTTATTTGATTGCATAGAAGATAAGAAATTATTTGTATTTCTTTTTTTGCCTCAATATTGCATAATCAAATAATGACAAGAGAAAAAATAAAAAGGTTGACATGGTTATTCTTTTGCAATTTTGTTTTATCTAATATTGACTCAAATAAATGTAATTATCTACCTATAAGGTAACTAGGTCAACGTATTATTTTGTTATTTTTTGCTATCAGAGATTAATAACAAAGTCAAAATAAATAAAAAAAAAAAAAAAAAAAAAAAACAAATGTCATGCAATTTAATTTAGACAGATTGAGCATTTGGGAGAAATAAGATTTATTTCCCATTACGGAAATTTGTAAGATGTACAGAGATAAATGAACATGACTCGTCTTTAAAAAATGATTTTCTTCACAAAATATCGATGAATATAATACAAGAAATTAGAAAGAGAAAAAGTGTGTCTATATGAATACGTCTTCGATGGACGATGAAGTAAGGAGGTGGGGAGGTGTGAGCCGGTTAATCCTTGAAGTGGAAGAATGTGGCTCAGGCGAGAATAGCACAAGCTACCACGGTGCAGGCTAAGAGGCACCAGAAATTAGAAAGAGAAAAAGTGTGTCTATATACGTCTTCGATGGACGATGAAGTAAGGAGGTGGGGAGGTGTGAGCCGGTTAATCCTTGAAGTGGAAGAATGTGGCTCAGGCGAGAATAGCACAAGCTACCACGGTGCAGGCTAAGAGGCACCAGAAATTAGAAAGAGAAAAAGTGTGTCTATATACGTCTTCGATGGACGATGAAGGAAGGAGGTGGGGAGGTGTGAGCCGGTTAATCCCTGAAGTGGAAGAATGTGGCTCAGGCGAGAATAGCACAAGCTACCACAGTGCAGGCTAAGACGCACCAGAGAGGTAAAAAAAGATGAAAATTATGTCTTCAAGAATCGAAATTGCACGTTAACTCCTTTTCTTAAAAAGTAGGTAAGTTGTGAAGGAAAATACGCTGATGATTGATGAATACAAAATAAAATAAAAATACCCGTTGATGATAAAATTGATTAATAAGATATAATTAGAATCGTATTTTATTCAATATTGAAAGATCCCATTTAAAAAAAAAAAAATAGACGTAGGAGGAAGAGAAATGCTAGGGCAAGCTAGAAACAGAAAAACTTGGCTCAAAGGTAATACAATTAAAGCAAAAATTGATGAATTATTGTAGTAGAATGAGAGTCATCCTTTATTATTCCATTTAATATACTGGCAAATAAAACATTGAAAGGAGGGAACTAATTGAGTCAAACTTTATTTCCTCACAATGTGCTTCAAGAGAGAAAACACCGTTTTTCAGAAAATATTATCGAAACCCTCTATAATCAACTTGAAACAAATTTTTTCTTCAGTGATTTTTACTTTCCATTTTCAAAACATGGGAAAATGAGCAAAAACATAATGATATCGAAAAAAGTCTTCTTCTTCTTTTTTTTTCTATAGCTTTAGAATATTATGAATACATTACCACACGGCAATCGTGATTGTAAATTGTAATTTATCACTCACTACATCAACAAATAAATAAATTTTATATATGTTTTAAAGTCGAATAGTCTTAATGATAAATATTCTTACGTTTTAGATATAAGACAATAATGATTAACCTTGTATTGCATACTAATTTAAAAAATATTTAACATTAATAGTTTAAATATAACGTTTTCATTTTTTACTTTACATTACAATATCATTTTTTTTATTTCATGTTGACTGAAAAGCGATTGGTTTTGTGTCCTACAAAGTGATTTAAATATAGGTAATATAAATATATTACTATAGTTTTTGAGTTAAAAAGAGGTTTTGTGAGAACAAAAATATAAAAAGATCCGTTATTACATCGTATTTCCAATATGATCTATTCCGCTTTATTTTTATCAATGAAGAATTGTACATTTTTACATTTTCCAATCCTGTATGAAGTTAAAAAAAATGCTCAAAAATGTGCAAATGTCCTGGAAATCACACAATTTGTCTTAAAATTCTATGACCAGAATTTATTTGAAGGACAATTTCTTTATGAATGTCCAGTTTAAGTTTTTTATGAGATGGTTTATTACTAATAAGTCATTGCTAAATAAACCAGGACACATAGACTTATTTTGACTAGGAATTGATATTTTTTATGGGTAAAATATATCAATAAAAATAAAGAATTTGTTAGGAAATTAATTTTGAAGTTATATTTAAAGAAGATTCGTAATTTCTGATATAAATTCAATTATAGTTTTGATTTTTTTTTTTTTTTTTGAAGTTTCCTAGAAAAGCCCTAGGAAATTTAATTCTTACAAGAAAAAAACAACCAGAAAAAATTTACAAAATCAGGAAGAAAACATAAACCCACCCAATGATAATAATAATTAATTAATTAATGTATTGAGCCTAGCTCTATTAATAAAAAGTATGATGTAAATGTCGGATTTTTTCATCCTTTTGTACTCACAAAACCTCTTTTTAGCATAAAAACTATCATTTTAATAACTTGCTACATTAACATATCATTAATTATTGTTATATGTAACCTTATTCTATTTGTCTTCTTGATTTATATTATGAAAATATTCTTATATAAAATCAAATTAATGTTTCTACATTTTGTTAGGATATAAAATACAAAAAATACAAAAATATCATCTACTTAATCAAAAGAAGTACTTGGACTTTGAATGATGCTTACACATTAAATAAGGATACAAATGGCCACAAGGATACATATTTTTAAAGAGGTAAAATTAAATACTTGGATAAAAAAAATAATAGTCTATGGGGTTGTATAATGTAATATCATCGGATTTACTAATTAATATATTAATTCTTATGAACTTTGTACTGATTCTCCTGTTTGTTATTTATTTTGTTATTGTCTATTATGTGATCGTATTACGATGTAGATTTATTATTATAGATATGTATAATTTATGATGTAAAGGGGCTGGTTGAGTGTTAAGTTATTAAGGCATGACATCATGTGATATATCACTTGATGAGAAAGATCTAAAAAGAATAAGCAAGCTATTGCTCAATCCAAACTGTATAAATATCAAGTGCATTTTCCACGCCAAAGAAATCTTTTTCGACCTTCAATTGATAATGCAATACACTTGTGTTACATTCAACTAATCAATTACTTATAATAGACAAAATGGTTATATTCTAACCCTTCCCGAGCCGGAGCCAGAAGCATGGATGTGTAGCCCTGGACATATTTTCCCTTCATCCCTCGAAGGATGTTTCTCTTTCTATCTTATTTTCCCAAGTGCTCTATGCTTTATTCAAAATCATGGAACCCATTAACTAGAAGAGTGCCGAAACTTTTGTTTCGATACCTTTTGACTCAAATATCTAAGGTTTCTTCTTTCTTTCTTACTATTCTAATTAATAAATTATCAACCACTGGTTGTAAAATATGAAAACCGCTATTACTTAAGAAACAACCTATCGATTATAAAGTTAAAAGCATATCTGCACTCGACAATTATTGTTCTATCATATTTGAATTAATAAAAAAAATTTAACTCTAAAATTCGAGGTGAACCAATTTTGAAATTTTAGCAAAAGTAGCAATAAATCCAAAACTAATGAACCGATTTGAAAAATTGAAAAAAATTATATTTTATCAAAGTAATATCTACAACTTTTGGTTCAATGAAATCTTTCTTAAACTTTACTTTTAATCCTACTTAGAGTTGAAGGCTAAAAAAGTGTTTATATGACGTCATATTACGCCCAAATGATGAACAATGTATTTGTTTTTCAATTGACACTTCATATATATATCATGGCGTAATAGTTTTTTTAATATAAATCTTTACATTTACGTCACACATCTGCAAAATAACTTTCTGTTTCACTCGGTTTACGTATTTAGTACTGTGAGTAATAAACACCGAAGATCTATAAAAATTGATCCCAGGAGGAAATACTTGGCATTGTAGAAGAATACCTTAAATTATTTAATTCTACAATTGATGGAGATCCTAAAGGATCCAAAGGTCCTTGTGAGAATCGCCGATTCCCATGACAAAGGGCTCGATACACTTACTGCGGGTGTAGTAAGAAAAGCCTTTGCTACTTGGGCTCAAGGTTGGCTACCTTGGGCCATGAGTCGTTCCAGCAACACAGTCAGGGTGATCAAAATTACCAAGCTTCTATTGAAACCAAGGGAATGATATCTGATGTATTAAGTAAAACTGTAAGTACTACTAATTTATGAAATATAATATAAATTTAAAATTTTTCTCATTTTTATAGGTCAATAACAAAAGTTATTTGGAATCACATAACGTGGATCTGTGAGGTCTGAATGGGAATGGTATAAGTGATTAAAATATATGACTAACAATTGTTAATTAATCATTTTTCTATTTTGGTAGGATTTTAATAAGGGAAGTCCAGCTCCCAATCAATTTGAAGTATGCAATTATTCATATTATCTAGAGTTTGTATTATAACTTTACTTATGTCTTAGACAACAACTGATGATGATCTTTACTCACACAACTGGGGTTAGTATTTGCTCCATAGAAATCAATTAACATACATTTTACTCTCTTTTTTGATTTTAGAAGACACAAGTCCTACTATTTGCCGATAAAAAGTGGCTGATGGGATTATTTGTCAGGGATAGGAAGATCGTTGTCTTTGTAGACTCCTGGAGGATCGCCAATGAAGATTCTATGTTTTTAAAAATGCATTCAGAATTATAATGAGCCTTAAAAAGAACGAGTTTGGAAGGTCCTTAATAATTTTAAACATGATTATCTTCCTGGGATCAGAATTTTTAGTATAATATACTTTAGGAATCTGAAAAATCAAAACAAAACACCATATTTTTATTAACACTATAATAGAATTCAATGTTACTTAAAGTAGTACATCTTATCACATTCGTCATAAACCACAAAACAAAAACACATTACTGTTCATGTTTTTCTAGAGATTTTGCGTCATAAAGTCCACAGAGTGTAGTTGAGACTTCCTTCTAAATTTTACACATCCCTCAACTCATTTACGAAAAGGATAAACGGAGATCTCATAACATTTGTCATCAAAGATTGATCTACTGAGGATTCACGCGGATTGAAAAAGGAAACCAAGCACTTTGTTCCTTTAGGAAAAGAATTGACCCTTTTCAACGATTTGATGAATTGATCAGAATGTAAACTCAATATTATAACGAAGGGAATCTTTTTGTTGAAAGACTTTGTAAGTCCCGGTCTGGACTTATGATACTATTGAATTAACAGCCATTTTAACATCATTTGCATGATTTTATGGGGAAGAAAGTGCATCACTGTTATGAAGGGAGGAGGGGTGTAATGCTTGGTGTCTATAACTAATATTGATTAATCCTCTACATTTTAAAGGAAATGATACTATATTATTTACTGAGGAACTAGGTCTTATAATATTTTAATTTGTAATACAGAAACTATTTTTTTGGAACTATAATTTCATATTTTAGGTAAATTATGAAACTTCTTGAAAATTAATTTCCTGAGAACTTTTTTATTTTTTATCTATATGTTTTACCCATAGAAAATATAGGAATATCCTTTTTTGTCAAGGAAATAATTGTTTTTATCAGACCATACCATACAAAATTTATAAATATCAAAATAAAGGAGAGATTAATTTCAAATAATGTATGGTAATAGAACTCCAAGACAAATGTGTGATTTCCTATTTTTGGCAATTTTTAGGACTGGAAAATGTAAAAATGGACTTTTTCTCATTAATAAAAATGAAACGGATAGATCATAAATTGGAATTTTATTTTTTTTGATGATAAAATATTGACTGAAACGACAAATCCTTCCACGTTTGAAATGCAGAAGTGGTCATGCAATGATGGCTATATATATGAAATATAACAAGCATATTGGTCCCACTGATTCACAACATTTTAAATATTATGTTCAATAATGACATTTCCTTGAATATTGGTAGATTTTATGGAAAACAAAAAAATAATTAATTACTTTTAAGTAAAATATACATAGATATGCTTTAATTCAAGCTATCACACCAATAATTTAATAAAATAAAATTAAAAGTGTTTTCTTCATTGGAGTCTTTTATGTAAGTAGATACTGTTCACACAAAACCTCCTATCTTTTCCATGCAAGGACTGTCAACTTTCAAAATATTAAATACCCAAGAAAAAAAAATCCACAGATATCTAATGTAGACTCATTGAAATAATTGTTTTTCGCTTACCTATTTATAGGTATGTACTATTCTGATAAGATGCATTACCTACAATATACCTAGCTCTCAAATTTCTTTACTGCAACCCTCTACCCTTTTCAATAGGAGCAAAAAAGAAGAGATGATTTGAAATCCACATGCTTTGAGTCTGGAATCGAGTATTACAGAGCGTGAATCACTATATAATTCGAGCAAGATGAGTTTTGAAAATAGATAAGAAAGAAATAGAGGCCTTAATAGATAAGATGTTTCCTTTATTGTAAAACAGATTCACTATCCATCATCAAAATTACACTTACTAACATTAAATAAAAACATTCATTTACAATGATGGGTCAGGTATCCCATAGAAAAATTGAGAGCCATTCGTATAATTGATGAAATCTACCCAATGGAATTTTATTCTTCAGTATCAGAGGTTATGAAATTTTGTGCTCCAAATGACAAGACGAGTCTGAAGGGAAATGAGTGTAAGTCCCATATCATAGGCTGATATCTGTAGATCATTGACTTGATCCTTCATAACACTTGCTCCCTTCCGATTTAGAAGATTCGAACTTGATAAGAATCCTGCTCTAAGTCCGTGTCTTTCTCTATTCATGGCTCAGGAGTTCAAAAACTTGAATTTTCTCTTCGCATTCCAGAGCTTTGCAAAAACAGGAAGAGCATTAGCATTAGCCTTAAATAATGAAGGGACTTGAGTCCTATTCTTTGAGAGTCGGGACTCGCCTCGAATGAATTCTGAGGAGCCTACTTTCCTTGAGCCTTGTTTTCCAAAAACTCTTCTAAAGAGTGCAAAACTTGCTTGAAGCACTGAATTCGTAAAAGATTCATTCTCTTAAATGCAGTTTAGTTTTGCAATTCTTCTCCAAGGAAGAAGTGGGTTTAATGAGTCACATGAGTGGGTTTAAGGATTCCTATGATATGGAGGGATTCGCAGATTCACTCTCCCATCACGAATGACACTTCCGAATACGTCATTTGCCTTGGATGAAACTGATGAGAAAGGAAAATGGATGGGGTTGAGAGTGGGAGGAATACTTTGGACTGGAGGCTCTTGAATTGGACTATGAAATTGGAGGATAGAGTGGAGAAGAGGTTGAAGAAAACTTCAACTTGGATCCATCCTGGAAATGTCCCTTGAAGCGCTCAGCTGAGAGGAAGGAATGCTTTGCTATGACGTCATGAGATCCTCTCTAGAATGTTTACTCTCTGCCTGCACTAGAGAGTCTCTCTTCTTGGCTGGCCTGGCTGAGCTAACTTACTTGAATAAGGGATGAGAAACTGTTGACCCTGTTCGACTGCTCCAAGGTGCCTCAAGTCAGCTGTTGAATAGACAATGTTTATTTTCACTATTTTCACTTCTGACGTCACTTGAAATGGCGCAGCTCTGGCTTGGACCCAAGGACGTCTCATTGCTTCGCTCTTCCTGACTGCGGAGAATGGGAATGGGAATGGGATGGGATGAAGGTGATGGCTGATGAATGAGCTTCCAATCAAGGATTGTGACACTAACAAAGAGTTCATTGCACAGAAGAGGCACAAAGAGCAGCAAGAATCAGTAGATCCAATCCCTTGACGTCGAAAATCATGAATAACCTGATGTGCAGACGATTCGAATCTCATCACCATCCAATGCCATTTTAAAGCTAAAATCAAATTTAACTTTTCTTAGTAGAAAAGTTAAAATGTCTCCTGGATGGGGTTTGGATCATTATTGATCCTGGAGTAATACTTCATAATATCAGCTTCCTACTGTTTTTAGCATTGTCATTCATTCACTCATTCATTCATTCATTCTTGAACTTTCTCACATTAGAATAAAAGTCTCCTAAGGTGCAAATTCAATTCATTTATTTTTCCACTATTTTAAAATACGAATTCAATTTGAAATGCTGCTTTGCTTTGAATACCTTTTGAATAAAAGTTGTATTCAGAAAATGAATTATTGATTATTCAGTCAAAAATAGTTATGAGTACCTCAATTCAATATTTTGATTTGTAATTTATTCAAAATGGAACTGTCTCTTCGTAAAGTAGGATTTTAAAATACTTCATGAGAGCAATAAACAAGGCTAGGATCCTCAATTTAATTTTAAAAAGTAGGCAATTTAGTGATTTTATAATCTTTTATTAATATATGATTCACAAAATTTTAATTTAAAGGTACTCTGGATTGATCCACTACTAATTATTTATGTTTGTTATATTGGAAAAACCCATAAATTTTTTAACTCTTTCATTTCAGACTTACTCAATATGTACAAATTATACAATGTCAGAATCTAAAATTTCTAAAATAAATAAGATATCAAATAGATTTCAATTTCGAATATTGATTTCCTACTATGACAAAACCTCCGTCCATCAGAGTTGTCATTGCCTCGAAGGACTTCTCCTAATCTATGGTCCTACAAAGAGTTGGTAAATGCTCTTAGTGCCAACTCAAACAATAATAAGTATTAAACGTTAGAAATTAAAGCTGTGATTTTATAATAAATATTAACTATATTAACTGTAGGATTCTCCCCGGATTCCTCCACTACTCAGATAATTTCACAAGGTCATTGTCGATCTCCAATTTTGTTGGAATCCGAGTTCCATCGTATGGTCATCGAATCGTATTTGAAGAGCAAGTTGAATAACACGACATGAGGGAAGGTGGAAATATTCTTTACATTCAAATGCCGTAGACTGAAGGATCGGATTTTTCAATATAGAACATGAAATGGACTGACTAACTCAATGTTGAGTTGGACATTGAAGGAAACAAGTGTCTTGGTCTTATTAGTGATGAAATTAAAAGCATGAGGATTGTCTTCAATCACGTTCCTTGAATAAATCTTTAATATGTATCTCGTGATTAGGACTTTGAACGTGTTGTATAATTTTTAACTTTCTCAAGGTTTCTGTCCTAAATTCATTTAGACGTCATTTCACTAACCTTGGATGTTCGTTATAATTTTATAGCTTTTCATCTCCATTATCAACGATCAAAGATTTTATTCTTTCTGAATGAATTTATTAAATTGTGAATCATTTATTAATTTTGTAATTGCCATTAAACGTTTTCAATATATACATACATATATATGATTTTTCTTTCACTAATTAAATTATAGGCATCCGTCACAACATTTACATTTGAGGCTTGATCTTACTTTAAGTTGAAATTATTTGTTCTAATTTGAGTTTATATATATATATATATATTTCGTATCAAATTCATTAAAAGTCTTAATCACATTCTATTTTATTGTTTCAATCAAGTAATGAACAAAAAACATGTGTTTATTTAATGGGATTATGCTTACTGGAGTAATTTTAAAGTCAAATTTAGCTAATTCGCCGGAGAAAAAGGGCTCAAGGAGTTGATTTGATTGCACTTCTTGAATCTACATACTGCCCATTTTTAAAGGGGGGTATTCGAAAGGAATACAAGAACTTAGGTTAAAAAAGTAAATGCAATGCTATAAAAAAATAATTCTTAGTATTGCGAACTGTATTTTGAGCCCAATATTTTTATACTAGAATTATTATAAAATGAATTATCAAACGTGATCATCAAATCCATTTTTGTCAAAAGGGCAGGCTGTATAGTATTAAATATATCAATTCAATAATACATACACAGTACTGATAGTTACTATATTTATCAAATAAAAGTAATTGTTCTCTTCTGTTTGATGGTAAAGCAGGAGTCAGCTACAACCATGACGAATAATCAACGCTAATAAAAACAATACAGAATTGATAAAATACTTCCTCATAAATTACATTCAATAATAGCAATCACGACATATTTTATGGTCCATACGGTACCTACAATATTTGTAACAATTTCACCTCAAATCACTATAAAAAGAGAGATACAAAAACATCCTTCGATTATTCATAAATCAAATATGGATCTAGTATTCGAATATATCAGAGACAAAGCCTATATAGAGTGAATTTTTATATATTTTCTACTTTGAATTTTCAAATTAATGCTTCACACTAGAAGGAGTAAAAATTGAAAAGTGAAGTCTTCTAAAATATAATTTTGTGATTTTCACCATTCCAAGTTTGCTCAATACATTCAAATCAATTATCTAAAACTATTCCTGCTATAAAATATAGAGATTTGACAAATTTTGTCTCCATATATAAGCTAGCCCCATCTAGCGTTCATATTATCATACAAATGATGAAAATGAAAAGTGCCAATATGCATGGTTTTTTTATTAATTTCAACATTCAAAAAATGCTTAGCACATTCAAAAAAAATTACCTGAATCTATTCGCCACTTCAAGTTGAAGGATTTGCAAATTTTAAATTGGCATGACACCTAGCCCCATCTAGGGTTCATATTATCATACAAATGATGAAAATGAAAAGTGCCAATATGCATGGTTTTTATATTAAATTCAACATTCAAAAAATGCTTAGCACATTCAAAAAAATTACCTGAATATATTCGCCATTTCAATTAGAAGGATTTGCAAATTTCAAATTGGCATGACACCTAGCACCATCTAGGGTTCATATTATCATACAAATGATGAAAATGAAAAGTGCCAATATGCATGGTTTTTTTATTAATTTCAACATTCAAAAAATGCTTAGCACATTCAAAAAAATTACCTGAATCTATTCGCCACTTCAATTTGAAGGATTTGCAAATTTCAAATTGGTATGACACCTAGCACCATCTAGGGTTCATATTATCATACAAATGATGAAAATGAAAATTGCCAATATGCATGGTTTTTTTATTAATTTCAACATTCAAAAAATGCTTAGCACATTCAAAAAAATTACCTGAATCTATTCGCCACTTCAAGTTGAAGGATTTGCAAATTTCAAATTGGCATGACACCTAGCACCATGTTGGGTTCATATTATCATCAAAATGAAAAGTGCCAATATGCATGGTTTTTTTATTAATTTCAACATTCAAAGTATGTTTAGTACATTAAACAAAATTACCTGAATCTATTCGCCACTTCAATTTGAAGGATTTGCAAATTCCAAATTGGTATGACACCTAGCAACATCTAGGGTTCATATTATCATCAAAATGAAAAGTGCCAATATGCATGGTTTTTTATTAATTTCAACATTCAAAAAATGCTTAGCACATTCAAAAAAATTACCTGAATCTATTCGCCACTTCAATTTGAAGGATTTGCAAATTCCAAATTGGTATGACACCTAGCAACATCTAGGGTTCATATTATCATCAAAATGAAAAGTGCCAATATGCATGGTTTTTTATTAATTTCAACATTCAAAAAATGCTTAGCACATTCAAAAAAATTACTTGAATCTATTCGCCACTTCAATTTGAAGGATTTGCAAATTCCAAATTGGTATGACACCTAGCAACATCTAGGGTTCATATTATCATCAAAATGAAAAGTGCCAATATGCATGGTTTTTTATTAATTTCAACATTCAAAAAATGCTTAGCACATTCAAAAAAATTACCTGAATCTATTCGCCACTTCAATTTGAAGGATTTGCAAATTCCAAATTGGTATGACACCCAGCAACATCTAGGGTTCATATTATCATACAAATGAAAAGTGCCAATATGCATGGTTTTTTATTAATTTCAACATTCAAAAAATGCTTAGCACATTCAAAAAAATTACCTGAATCTATTCGCCACTTCAATTTGAAGGTTTTGCAAATTCCAAATTGGTATGACACCTAGCAACATCTAGGGTTCATATTATCATCAAAATGAAAAGTGCCAATATGCATGGTTTTTTATTAATTTCAACATTCAAAAAATGCTTAGCACATTCAAAAAAATTACCTGAATCTATTCGCCACTTCAATTTGAAGGTTTTGCAAATTCCAAATTGGTATGACACCTAGCAACATCTAGGGTTCATATTATCATACAAATGAAAAGTGCCAATATGCATGGTTTTTTATTAATTTCAACATTCAAAAAATGCTTAGCACATTCAAAAAAATTACCTGAATCTATTCGCCACTTCAATTTGAAGGATTTGCAAATTCCAAATTGGTATGACACCTAGCAACATCTAGGGTTCATATTATCATACAAATGAAAAGTGCCAATATGCATGGTTTTTTATTAATTTCAACATTCAAAAAATGCTTAGCACATTCAAAAAAATTACCTGAATCTATTCGCCACTTCAATTTGAAGGTTTTGCAAATTCCAAATTGGTATGACACCTAGCAACATCTAGGGTTCATATTATCATCAAAATGAAAAGTGCCAATATGCATGGTTTTTTATTAATTTCAACATTCAAAAAATGCTTAGCACATTCAAAAAAATTACTTGAATCTATTCGCCACTTCAATTTGAAGGATTTGCAAATTCCAAATTGGTATGACACCTAGCAACATCTAGGGTTCATATTATCATCAAAATGAAAAGTGCCAATATGCATGGTTTTTTATTAATTTCAACATTCAAAAAATGCTTAGCACATTCAAAAAAATTACCTGAATCTATTCGCCACTTCAATTTGAAGGATTTGCAAATTCCAAATTGGTATGACACCTAGCAACATCTAGGGTTCATATTATCATCAAAATGAAAAGTGCCAATATGCATGGTTTTTTATTAATTTCAACATTCAAAAAATGCTTAGCACATTCAAAAAAATTACCTGAATCTATTCGCCACTTCAATTTGAAGGATTTGCAAATTCCAAATTGGTATGACACCCAGCAACATCTAGGGTTCATATTATCATACAAATGAAAAGTGCCAATATGCATGGTTTTTTATTAATTTCAACATTCAAAAAATGCTTAGCACATTCAAAAAAATTACCTGAATCTATTCGCCACTTCAATTTGAAGGTTTTGCAAATTCCAAATTGGTATGACACCTAGCAACATCTAGGGTTCATATTATCATCAAAATGAAAAGTGCCAATATGCATGGTTTTTTATTAATTTCAACATTCAAAAAATGCTTAGCACATTCAAAAAAATTACCTGAATCTATTCGCCACTTCAATTTGAAGGATTTGCAAATTCCAAATTGGTATGACACCTAGCAACATCTAGGGTTCATATTATCATCAAAATGAAAAGTGCCAATATGCATGGTTTTTTATTAATTTCAACATTCAAAAAATGCTTAGCACATTCAAAAAAATTACCTGAATCTATTCGCCACTTCAATTTGAAGGATTTGCAAATTCCAAATTGGTATGACACCCAGCAACATCTAGGGTTCATATTATCATACAAATGAAAAGTGCCAATATGCATGGTTTTTTATTAATTTCAACATTCAAAAAATGCTTAGCACATTCAAAAAAATTACCTGAATCTATTCGCCACTTCAATTTGAAGGATTTGCAAATTCCAAATTGGTATGACACCTAGCAACATCTAGGGTTCATATTATCATCAAAATGAAAAGTGCCAATATGCATGGTTTTTTATTAATTTCAACATTCAAAAAATGCTTAGCACATTCAAAAAAATTACCTGAATCTATTCGCCACTTCAATTTGAAGGATTTGCAAATTCCAAATTGGTATGACACCTAGCAACATCTAGGGTTCATATTATCATCAAAATGAAAAGTGCCAATATGCATGGTTTTTTATTAATTTCAACATTCAAAAAATGCTTAGCACATTCAAAAAAATTACCTGAATCTATTCGCCACTTCAATTTGAAGGATTTGCAAATTCCAAATTGGTATGACACCCAGCAACATCTAGGGTTCATATTATCATACAAATGAAAAGTGCCAATATGCATGGTTTTTTATTAATTTCAACATTCAAAAAATGCTTAGCACATTCAAAAAAATTACCTGAATCTATTCGCCACTTCAATTTGAAGGATTTGCAAATTCCAAATTGGTATGACACCTAGCAACATCTAGGGTTCATATTATCATACAAATGAAAAGTGCCAATATGCATGGTTTTTTATTAATTTCAACATTCAAAAAATGCTTAGCACATTCAAAAAAATTACCTGAATCTATTCGCCACTTCAATTTGAAGGATTTGCAAATTCCAAATTGGTATGACACCTAGCAACATCTAGGGTTCATATTATCATACAAATGAAAAGTGCCAATATGCATGGTTTTTTATTAATTTCAACATTCAAAAAATGCTTAGCACATTCAAAAAAATTACCTGAATCTATTCGCCACTTCAATTTGAAGGTTTTGCAAATTCCAAATTGGTATGACACCTAGCAACATCTAGGGTTCATATTATCATCAAAATGAAAAGTGCCAATATGCATGGTTTTTTATTAATTTCAACATTCAAAAAATGCTTAGCACATTCAAAAAAATTACCTGAATCTATTCGCCACTTCAATTTGAAGGATTTGCAAATTCCAAACTGGTATGACACCTAGCAACATCTAGGGTTCATATTATCATCAAAATGAAAAGTGCCAATATGCATGGTTTTTTATTAATTTCAACATTCAAAAAATGCTTAGCACATTCAAAAAAATTACCTGAATCTATTCGCCACTTCAATTTGAAGGATTTGCAAATTCCAAATTGGTATGACACCTAGCAACATCTAGGGTTCATATTATCATCAAAATGAAAAGTGCCAACATGCATGGTTTTTTATTAATTTCAACATTCAAAAAATGCTTAGTACATTCAAAAAAATTACCTGAATCTATTCGCCACTTCAATTTGAAGGATTTGCAAATTCCAAATTGGTCTGACACCTAGCAACATCTAGGGTTCATATTATCATCAAAATGAAAAGTGCCAATATGCATGGTTTTTTATTAATTTCAACATTCAAAAAATGCTTAGCACATTCAAAAAAATTACTTGAATCTATTCGCCACTTCAATTTGAAGGATTTGCAAATTCCAAATTGGTCTGACACCTAGCAACATCTAGGGTTCATATTATCATCAAAATGAAAAGTGCCAATATGCATGGTTTTTTATTAATTTCAACATTCAAAAAATGCTTAGCACATTCAAAAAAATTACCTGAATCTATTCGCCACTTCAATTTGAAGGTTTTGCAAATTCCAAATTGGTATGACACCTAGCAACATCTAGGGTTCATATTATCATCAAAATGAAAAGTGCCAATATGCATGGTTTTTTATTAATTTCAACATTCAAAAAATGCTTAGCACATTCAAAAAAATTACCTGAATCTATTCGCCACTTCAATTTGAAGGATTTGCAAATTCCAAATTGGTATGACACCTAGCAACATCTAGGGTTCATATTATCATCAAAATGAAAAGTGCCAATATGCATGGTTTTTTATTAATTTCAACATTCAAAAAATGCTTAGCACATTCAAAAAAATTACCTGAATCTATTCGCCACTTCAATTTGAAGGATTTGCAAATTCCAAATTGGTATGACACCTAGCAACATCTAGGGTTCATATTATCATCAAAATGAAAAGTGCCAATATGCATGGTTTTTTATTAATTTCAACATTCAAAAAATGCTTAGCACATTCAAAAAAATTACTTGAATCTATTCGCCACTTCAATTTGAAGGATTTGCAAATTCCAAATTGGTATGACACCTAGCAACATCTAGGGTTCATATTATCATACAAATGAAAAGTGCCAATATGCATGGTTTTTTATTAATTTCAACATTCAAAAAATGCTTAGCACATTCAAAAAAATTACCTGAATCTATTCGCCACTTCAATTTGAAGGATTTGCAAATTCCAAATTGGTATGACACCTAGCAACATCTAGGGTTCATATTATCATCAAAATGAAAAGTGCCAATATGCATGGTTTTTTATTAATTTCAACATTCAAAAAATGCTTAGCACATTCAAAAAAATTACCTGAATCTATTCGCCACTTCAATTTGAAGGATTTGCAAATTCCAAATTGGTATGACACCCAGCAACATCTAGGGTTCATATTATCATACAAATGAAAAGTGCCAATATGCATGGTTTTTTATTAATTTCAACATTCAAAAAATGCTTAGCACATTCAAAAAAATTACCTGAATCTATTCGCCACTTCAATTTGAAGGATTTGCAAATTCCAAATTGGTATGACACCTAGCAACATCTAGGGTTCATATTATCATACAAATGAAAAGTGCCAATATGCATGGTTTTTTATTAATTTCAACATTCAAAAAATGCTTAGCACATTCAAAAAAATTACCTGAATCTATTCGCCACTTCAATTTGAAGGATTTGCAAATTCCAAATTGGTATGACACCTAGCAACATCTAGGGTTCATATTATCATACAAATGAAAAGTGCCAATATGCATGGTTTTTTATTAATTTCAACATTCAAAAAATGCTTAGCACATTCAAAAAAATTACCTGAATCTATTCGCCACTTCAATTTGAAGGTTTTGCAAATTCCAAATTGGTATGACACCTAGCAACATCTAGGGTTCATATTATCATCAAAATGAAAAGTGCCAATATGCATGGTTTTTTATTAATTTCAACATTCAAAAAATGCTTAGCACATTCAAAAAAATTACCTGAATCTATTCGCCACTTCAATTTGAAGGATTTGCAAATTCCAAACTGGTATGACACCTAGCAACATCTAGGGTTCATATTATCATCAAAATGAAAAGTGCCAATATGCATGGTTTTTTATTAATTTCAACATTCAAAAAATGCTTAGCACATTCAAAAAAATTACCTGAATCTATTCGCCACTTCAATTTGAAGGATTTGCAAATTCCAAATTGGTATGACACCTAGCAACATCTAGGGTTCATATTATCATCAAAATGAAAAGTGCCAACATGCATGGTTTTTTATTAATTTCAACATTCAAAAAATGCTTAGTACATTCAAAAAAATTACCTGAATCTATTCGCCACTTCAATTTGAAGGATTTGCAAATTCCAAATTGGTCTGACACCTAGCAACATCTAGGGTTCATATTATCATCAAAATGAAAAGTGCCAATATGCATGGTTTTTTATTAATTTCAACATTCAAAAAATGCTTAGCACATTCAAAAAAATTACTTGAATCTATTCGCCACTTCAATTTGAAGGATTTGCAAATTCCAAATTGGTCTGACACCTAGCAACATCTAGGGTTCATATTATCATCAAAATGAAAAGTGCCAATATGCATGGTTTTTTATTAATTTCAACATTCAAAAAATGCTTAGCACATTCAAAAAAATTACCTGAATCTATTCGCCACTTCAATTTGAAGGTTTTGCAAATTCCAAATTGGTATGACACCTAGCAACATCTAGGGTTCATATTATCATCAAAATGAAAAGTGCCAATATGCATGGTTTTTTATTAATTTCAACATTCAAAAAATGCTTAGCACATTCAAAAAAATTACCTGAATCTATTCGCCACTTCAATTTGAAGGATTTGCAAATTCCAAATTGGTATGACACCTAGCAACATCTAGGGTTCATATTATCATCAAAATGAAAAGTGCCAATATGCATGGTTTTTTATTAATTTCAACATTCAAAAAATGCTTAGCACATTCAAAAAAATTACCTGAATCTATTCGCCACTTCAATTTGAAGGATTTGCAAATTCCAAATTGGTATGACACCTAGCAACATCTAGGGTTCATATTATCATCAAAATGAAAAGTGCCAATATGCATGGTTTTTTATTAATTTCAACATTCAAAAAATGCATAGCACATTCAAAAAAATTACCTGAATCTATTCGCCACTTCAATTTGAAGGATTTGCAAATTCCAAATTGGTATGACACCTAGCAACATCTAGGGTTCATATTATCATCAAAATGAAAAGTGCCAATATGCATGGTTTTTTATTAATTTCAACATTCAAAAAATGCTTAGCACATTCAAAAAAATTACCTGAATCTATTCGCCACTTCAATTTGAAGGATTTGCAAATTCCAAATTGGTATGACACCTAGCAACATCTAGGGTTCATATTATCATCAAAATGAAAAGTGCCAATATGCATGGTTTTTTATTAATTTCAACATTCAAAAAATGCTTAGCACATTCAAAAAAATTACCTGAATCTATTCGCCACTTCAATTTGAAGGATTTGCAAATTCCAAATTGGTATGACACCTAGCAACATCTAGGGTTCATATTATCATACAAATGAAAAGTGCCAATATGCATGGTTTTTTATTAATTTCAACATTCAAAAAATGCTTAGCACATTCAAAAAAATTACCTGAATCTATTCGCCACTTCAATTTGAAGGTTTTGCAAATTCCAAATTGGTATGACACCTAGCAACATCTAGGGTTCATATTATCATCAAAATGAAAAGTGCCAATATGCATGGTTTTTTATTAATTTCAACATTCAAAAAATGCTTAGCACATTCAAAAAAATTACTTGAATCTATTCGCCACTTCAATTTGAAGGATTTGCAAATTCCAAATTGGTATGACACCTAGCAACATCTAGGGTTCATATTATCATCAAAATGAAAAGTGCCAATATGCATGGTTTTTTATAAATTTCAACATTCAAAAAATGCTTAGCACATTCAAAAAAATTACCTGAATCTATTCGCCACTTCAATTTGAAGGATTTGCAAATTCCAAATTGGTATGACACCTAGCAACATCTAGGGTTCATATTATCATCAAAATGAAAAGTGCCAATATGCATGGTTTTTTATTAATTTCAACATTCAAAAAATGCTTAGCACATTCAAAAAAATTACCTGAATCTATTCGCCACTTCAATTTGAAGGATTTGCAAATTCCAAATTGGTATGACACCCAGCAACATCTAGGGTTCATATTATCATACAAATGAAAAGTGCCAATATGCATGGTTTTTTATTAATTTCAACATTCAAAAAATGCTTAGCACATTCAAAAAAATTACCTGAATCTATTCGCCACTTCAATTTGAAGGTTTTGCAAATTCCAAATTGGTATGACACCTAGCAACATCTAGGGTTCATATTATCATACAAATGAAAAGTGCCAATATGCATGGTTTTTTATTAATTTCAACATTCAAAAAATGCTTAGCACATTCAAAAAAATTACCTGAATCTATTCGCCACTTCAATTTGAAGGATTTGCAAATTCCAAATTGGTATGACACCTAGCAACATCTAGGGTTCATATTATCATACAAATGAAAAGTGCCAATATGCATGGTTTTTTATTAATTTCAACATTCAAAAAATGCTTAGCACATTCAAAAAAATTACCTGAATCTATTCGCCACTTCAATTTGAAGGTTTTGCAAATTCCAAATTGGTATGACACCTAGCAACATCTAGGGTTCATATTATCATCAAAATGAAAAGTGCCAATATGCATGGTTTTTTATTAATTTCAACATTCAAAAAATGCTTAGCACATTCAAAAAAATTACCTGAATCTATTCGCCACTTCATTTTGAAGGATTTGCAAATTCCAAATTGGTATGACACCTAGCAACATCTAGGGTTCATATTATCATCAAAATGAAAAGTGCCAATATGCATGGTTTTTTATTAATTTCAACATTCAAAAAATGCTTAGCACATTCAAAAAAATTACCTGAATCTATTCGCCACTTCAATTTGAAGGATTTGCAAATTCCAAATTGGTCTGACACCTAGCAACATCTAGGGTTCATATTATCATCAAAATGAAAAGTGCCAATATGCATGGTTTTTTATTAATTTCAACATTCAAAAAATGCTTAGCACATTCAAAAAAATTACTTGAATCTATTCGCCACTTCAATTTGAAGGATTTGCAAATTCCAAATTGGTCTGACACCTAGCAACATCTAGGGTTCATATTATCATCAAAATGAAAAGTGCCAATATGCATGGTTTTTTATTAATTTCAACATTCAAAAAATGCTTAGCACATTCAAAAAAATCACTTGAATCTATTCGCCACTTCAATTTGAAGGTTTTGCAAATTCCAAATTGGTATGACACCTAGCAACATCTAGGGTTCATATTATCATCAAAATGAAAAGTGCCAATATGCATGGTTTTTTATTAATTTCAACATTCAAAAAATGCTTAGCACATTCAAAAAAATTACCTGAATCTATTCGCCACTTCAATTTGAAGGATTTGCAAATTCCAAATTGGTATGACACCTAGCAACATCTAGGGTTCATATTATCATCAAAATGAAAAGTGCCAATATGCATGGTTTTTTATTAATTTCAACATTCAAAAAATGCTTAGCACATTCAAAAAAATTACCTGAATCTATTCGCCACTTCAATTTGAAGGATTTGCAAATTCCAAATTGATATGACACCTAGCAACATCTAGGGTTCATATTATCATCAAAATGAAAAGTGCCAATATGCATGGTTTTTTATTAATTTCAACATTCAAAAAATGCATAGCACATTCAAAAAAATTACCTGAATCTATTCGCCACTTCAATTTGAAGGATTTGCAAATTCCAAATTGGTATGACACCTAGCAACATCTAGGGTTCATATTATCATCAAAATGAAAAGTGCCAATATGCATGGTTTTTTATTAATTTCAACATTCAAAAAATGCTTAGCACATTCAAAAAAATCACTTGAATCTATTCGCCACTTCAATTTGAAGGATTTGCAAATTCCAAATTGGTATGACACCTAGCAACATCTAGGGTTCATATTATCATCAAAATGAAAAGTGCCAATATGCATGGTTTTTTATTAATTTCAACATTCAAAAAATGCTTAGCACATTCAAAAAAATTACCTGAATCTATTCGCCACTTCAATTTGAAGGATTTGCAAATTCCAAATTGGTATGACACCTTGCAACATCGAGGGTTCATATTATCATTAAAATGAAAAGTGCCAATATGCATGGTTTTTATTAATTTCAACATTCAAAAAATGCTTAGCACATTCAAAAAAATTACCTGAATCTATTCTCCACTTCAATTTGAAGGATTTGCAAATTTCAAATTGGTATGACACCTAGCAACATCTACGGTTCATATTATCATCAAAATGAAAAGTGCCAACATGCATGGTTTTTTATTAATTTCAACATTCAAAAAATGCTTAGCACATTCAAAAATATTACCTGAATCTATTCGCCACTTCAATTTGAAGGATAAAAAAAATATAAAGTTGATGTTCGAAACAAAGAGACTTTTACAGATGTTTATTATACATCTCCTTAAATTCTTAATGCAACTAGCTATTATAAATTAAGTTTTGACACCTTTCACCTCAGATTTCAATCCAATTTGGAATAAATGTTTCTATATACAAGATATGCACAATATTACAAAATTGAAGTGTGAAATTTCAAGTTATTAAGATGCTTTAAATCTGTTGTAAAATGAATTGATATAAGGAAGTAGCCTCAACTTTCTTATATGAACCCCATCGATTGACTTCTTAAATGATGGGTAAATTCCACAACAAAACAAACTGTAAAATGTTGAATCTGGAGTAAAAATGACATTAGCAATGCAGCATAGATGGATACACAATTGGATGGAATATTTTGACTATAAACTGTAGGAAGGAGATACTTGCATTCACAGTAATGGATTTGAATCTATTCGAAAGATGATGCGTCAATCCATAGGGGCCAAGGTTAATATAATTCCTGAAACTATATTTAAACCCATGTTAAAGTACTTATTTATAATGAATTGAAAATTTTACCTCACATGAACGGATGATTTATCCAGAAAAACCTACATTTGAAGAATAGATATCAAGATAAATTCGTTTTGAAGAATGGAAGAGTGTAATGGAGAGACAGAATATGATGATCTTGCATGGAGACATCAACTTCCAGTAACGAGGGTTCATCACTTAAACTTTCCTGTCCATCTCCTTTTCTAATTTTTACATTTATTTATGTTAGCCCCACAATGACATAATTAATTACAGCGTCCATTCCATGTATGTAGCTACAGAATATTCCTACAACTAAACCATATACACATTCGAATGAACTTGGATGCTTCAGTTCTGTTAACACTGGATCATGGTCCATAGTCTGACATGATCCACACTCTTGGCAAAATAAAGCGATTTCATGGGTGACTCCAATGCTGTAGCCTCAGTTCAACACTCCACTCGACGTTATAACTTGTGGGAGTCGATGACTTAATATTTGCCTTTATTTTCACCAACATCTCAGACAGGCAAATCACTTTAATCTTTTGATCTTTTGGCTGAGTAAATGACTCCTCCCTCCACTTGCTCCTCTCTCCTTGACTACTCCAGTAAGTTCTCCAATATTGACGTGAGCTCCATTCTCCTCTTTCTGAACGGAATCGACCTTCACCTTCTCGTCACACGTTGCATGAGCCTTTCTTGTATCGTATCGTTTTGTTTTATTCTTCCTTAAGTAGCTCAGTTGATAGGACACCCCTTTCCAGTTTCCCATCCTTCAGAAATATCTCCATTAACTATTTTAGACTTATTATATTAATTATTTAGTCTCAGATACAGCAAATGTGTACCACACACATAATTATTCTTATGAGTCATAAGTAAAAAAGTAAATACCTAAATAAATAAGTCAATAAATTATGAGACGGGTTTCTAGAAGCCCTATTCCAACTAAGAACGAATCCAAATTAATTAATTATTGTTATATGTATATATTCACATCATCTGGGCATCATCAAAAGCAATGAAAGGTCACATTATATACATTACAAAAAAAGCTCCTACTGAATTATCTTCAGACGAAGAATTGGAGGATTCATGAAATTATGATCTCCCAGAAATAGGACTAGGAGTACAAGTTGAAATGAACTTGATTGATAGGTGCAAAGTTTCATCAAAGAACGATTTACAAGTATAATTAAGCTTATAATTAATTATAAGTGTTGCTCATTAGGATTGTCTATATTAGGGAAACTTTTGTTTCCATTACTTTTGACTTAAATATCTAATAATTTTTTTCCTTTCTTACTGTTCTTATTAATAAATTAACAACCACTGGTTGTAAAGCATGAAAAAAACACCATCGCAATTACTAACGAATTGATTTTTAAATTAAAGGCAGATCTGAACTCAACAATTATTGCTCTATGATTTTTGATTTCATAAACTTTTTGGAACTCTAATATTAGAGTTGGACAAATTTTGAAAATTTAGCAAAAGTTGCCATAAATTCAAAACTTATGAACCGATTTTAAAAATTGAAAAAAATCTTATTCTATTAGAGTAATATCTACAACTTTTGGTTCAATGGCATCTCTCTAAAACCTTGTTTTCAATATTATTCTGAGTTGAAGGGATGGGTGAAAGAGTGTTTGTATGACGTCATCTTACGCCCAAGTTTGTATTTTCAAATTGACAGTTTACCACGACGAGCTTTTTGGGATAAACAAAAACACTATATACTGTATTCTCCCAGCTTCAGTTGATTATTTTCATCATTTGACTCTTTTGATTTAAACCAGCTGATCCTACGTAATATGAACTCAAAATGGGTATTAATATTATTTCTGATTTTGATGCATAAAAAAATATATTGAATCAAGGATTGCGCGCCCTTTTTTTGAATTTGAATATACTACAAGTATATATTAACAAGTTGGCAACAAGAAAAATAGAGAAGGGTAGCTACCATATGTTTTTCTAAATTTTTCTTTTCCCCTTTTGTCAGTCGAGGTTGCGAGTGAACAAAAAAGCTCGACGTGTTACACTCTGAAGGTCCAGGAGTAGATATATTTAAAATTATATATGTCATTTAGCTCTGCCTTTGCTCTCTGTTTTAATTGGGCAACAATGTCTTCAGCAATAATTTCAATAAGTTTCATTCAGATTTACAATTCTGACAATTCTGAATACATAGGACATAGAAACGATGCATGTAAATTTATTTACACAGATTGAGCGTTTAAGAGGAATAAAATCTATTTTCCATGAAGTAAATTTTGATGCTGTAGAGATAAATGATAATTAATCGTCATTGATAAATAAAATAATTCTCTTCACAGAATATCGTTGAATATAATACAAGAAATTAGAAAGAGAAAAAGTGTGTCTATATACGTCTTCGATGGACGATGAAGTAAGGAGGTGGGGAGGTGTGAGCCGGTTAATCCCTGAAGTGGAAGAATGTGGCTCAGGCGAGAATAGCACAAGCTACCACGGTGCAGGCTAAGACGCACGTTAACTCCTTTTCTTAAAAAGTAGGGGACGAAGCTGAGTCAGAAGTTGTAAACGAAAATACGTTGATGAGATGATTCATGAATATAAAATAAAGACAAAATACCCGTTGATGACAAAATTGATTGATTTATAAAATAGAATTATGGTCATATATTATTTTCAATTATTCTGAAACGTAGGAAATGTAACATCAAAGGTCCAACGATTAGTTCAAATTTCAATAGAATTAAAAATAATGAATTAATATAATAGAATTATTGTGCTCTTGTAATATTCGAAGGGAAATTGACATTTTTGAATTGAGGGACACCTTCAGCAAATAATTGATTTCCTTCCATACAGGCAAATAAAAATATTGAAAGGAAGAGATGAATTTGGTCAAGTAAACATAAATAAATAAATTTAAATATAAGGATGTCATTTTTTAACTTTACATACAATATCATTTTTTTATTTCATGTTGACTAAAAAAAAAATCAATGACTATTAATATACATGAACGATTGGTTTTAATTCCTACAAAGAAAGTGATTGAAATATATAAAATCCGATAGTTTTTGAGTTAAAAAGAGGCTTTGTGAGTACAAAAACATGAAAAGATACGTTATTACATCGTATTTTCAATATGATCTATTCTGCTTTATTTTTATCAATGAAAAAACGACCATTTTTACATTTTTCAACCCTGTATAAAGTCAAAAAAATGGTCAAAAATGGAGAAATGTCCAGGAAATCACACATTTGGTCTTGAAATTATATTACCATAATTTATTTGAAAGGCAAACATTATATATTACGATTATATATTCTTTTCTAATTGTCGTTTCTAATTTTTTTATGGAATGGTTTGCTAAAAATAATATTTCTTATGATTAAAATATATTAATAAAAATAAAGAATTTGTCAGGAAATTAATTTTGAAGTTATATTTAATGAAGATTCGTAATTTACAATAAAAGTTCAATTATAGTTTTGAATTTTTTTTCATGAAAAGTCCTGGAAGAGCCCTGGAAATTTAATTCTTACAGGAAAAAAAAATAGGAATAATTTACAAAATTAGGAAGAAAACGTAAATGCTCCCAATGATAATGATAATTAATTAATTAATGTATTGAACTTGGCTCTATTAATAAAAAGTAGAATGTAGTTTTCGGATCTTTTACTGTTTATGTACTCATCAAACCTCTTTTTAATGAAAAACCCTCATTTTAAATTTTTGGCGAAACTTTAATTTATTTAAAAAATGAAGAACTTTATAAATGCCACTTTAGTAACTTCCAACATTAACATATATTTAGTTGTTACATGTAACCTTGTTCTTATATTTGTCTTCTTGATTTATATTATGAAAACATTCTCATTTAAAATCAACTAATTAATTTCCCATCCATCAATGGTCATTAAGATAATTATTTATTTTTCTTTAAGATTTGTTACACCCTATCCATAAGCAAGCAAATATAAACTATCTATTAAACCCTGGGCACAAAAATGGTGTTGCCTAATGGTATCACCCACAACAATTTGATATTTTACTTGTATTCTTATCGGAAATAAAATAATAGATGTAGTGAAAAGAAATTCATTATTTTTTTTCCATGAAATTGAAGGCTTTATACAAGTTGTAACGTTTAGCTCCTGGGCAATCAAAACAGTGCTTACAACAGTTCGATATTTCATTTTCACTACTCCTAGTATTTAAATTGGATTTTACTTGAGCCTCAAGACTCAAGGCTTGACATGTAACCTACTTACAAAAAATTGTCTCGTGAGCATCTCTAAATATAAAATATTAAGTACAATATACGAGACAATAACACCATGAAATAGCATTTTTGCCCATTTGAAGGTTTCCAGAATAATAAAATTTTCCTAAATAAAAGTACATATGAATGTTTTTGTGTATCATTGTCTCCAATGAAATATATACGTATCGTATGTATATATAAATCTTGGAAATGTCCTATGAAATTTCAACTCCTCTTTTTTTCCTTCCTCTGGGTGCTTCCTAACCAGCCAAAACCGCCTGACTCTCCTTGGTGTTTCTTTTATTTGTGTAAGTGCTGCGGGGAGAAGACGTCATCAAAACAATGAAAAAAAAAAAGTAGAGGGACCGTAGCTTCGCCGTCCTAGCGGAGCTGGATGGGGGAGGATGGAAGCTACTGTTCGCAGGGCTTATTTGTTAATACCTCAAAATAGGAACCGGCTCCTAAAGTCGTCTTCCCACCCCCTACCTCATTATTGGCTTTGAAATATATTTCTACATAGAATATTACATATTTATCCTTCATTAATTAATTATTGGGTGTTTTGGAGTTCCCTTTGTTCTTTGAATTTCTTAATGTACAATAATATGGCGTTGCTTGTATATTGCTTATATTTTTCATCTAAAAAAGTAATAATAATAAGAAGGGAAAAAATTAAGCATATAAAATAGCACAAGAAGAAAGAAAGAAAAATCTTAGCGAGGACAAAATTGGAAGAAGTTATAAGTTGTTTATATTGTTTATTGTATGTATTGACTAGGCCAGAAATTAGAAGGAAGAGGGCAGAACCAAGATTATTGATAAATGATAATTTATCAATTAATAAGGGAGTTTAAACGACTAATTCTTTTTTCTAAAGTATTCAAATGAAAATAATTCATTTCGCTATTGATATAATTTAAATTTTGGGTCGAGATAACAAGCTTTAAACAAATGTCATGCAATTTAATTTAGACAGATTGAGCATTTGGGAGAAATAAGATTTATTTCCCATTACGGAAATTTGTAAGATGTACAGAGATAAATGAACATGACTCGTCTTTAAAAAATGATTTTCTTCACAAAATATCGATGAATATAATACAAGAAATTAGAAAGAGAAAAAGTGTGTCTATATGAATACGTCTTCGATGGACGATGAAGTAAGGAGGTGGGGAGGTGTGAGCCGGTTAATCAAATTAGAAAAAGAAAAGGTGCGTCTATATGCGTCTTGGAAGAAGGAAGGAGGTCTTGAGGTGTAGGCCGGTTAATCCCTGAAGTGGAAGAATGTGGCTCAGGCGAGAATAGCACAAGCTACCACGGTGCAGGCTAAGAGGCACCAGAAATTAGAAAGAGAAAAAGTGTGTCTATATACGTCTTCGATGGACGATGAAGGAAGGAGGTGGGGAGGTGTGAGCCGGTTAATCCCTGAAGTGGAAGAATGTGGCTCAGGCGAGAATAGCACAAGCTACCACAGTGCAGGCTAAGACGCACCAGAGAGGTAAAAAAAGATGAAAATTATGTCTTCAAGAATCGAAATTGCACGTTAACTCCTTTTCTTAAAAAGTAGGTAAGTTGTGAAGGAAAATACGCTGATGATTGATGAATACAAAATAAAATAAAAATACCCGTTGATGATAAAATTGATTAATAAGATATAATTAGAATCGTATTTTATTCAATATTGAAAGATCCCATTTAAAAAAAAAAAAATAGACGTAGGAGGAAGAGAAATGCTAGGGCAAGCTAGAAACAGAAAAACTTGGCTCAAAGGTAATACAATTAAAGCAAAAATTGATGAATTATTGTAGTAGAATGAGAGTCATCCTTTATTATTCCATTTAATATACTGGCAAATAAAACATTGAAAGGAGGGAACTAATTGAGTCAAACTTTATTTCCTCACAATGTGCTTCAAGAGAGAAAACACCGTTTTTCAGAAAATATTATCGAAACCCTCTATAATCAACTTGAAACAAATTTTTTCTTCAGTGATTTTTACTTTCCATTTTCAAAACATGGGAAAATGAGCAAAAACATAATGATATCGAAAAAAGTCTTCTTCTTCTTTTTTTTTCTATAGCTTTAGAATATTATGAATACATTACCACACGGCAATCGTGATTGTAAATTGTAATTTATCACTCACTACATCAACAAATAAATAAATTTTATATATGTTTTAAAGTCGAATAGTCTTAATGATAAATATTCTTACGTTTTAGATATAAGACAATAATGATTAACCTTGTATTGCATACTAATTTAAAAAATATTTAACATTAATAGTTTAAATATAACGTTTTCATTTTTTACTTTACATTACAATATCATTTTTTTTATTTCATGTTGACTGAAAAGCGATTGGTTTTGTGTCCTACAAAGTGATTTAAATATAGGTAATATAAATATATTACTATAGTTTTTGAGTTAAAAAGAGGTTTTGTGAGAACAAAAATATAAAAAGATCCGTTATTACATCGTATTTCCAATATGATCTATTCCGCTTTATTTTTATCAATGAAGAATTGTACATTTTTACATTTTCCAATCCTGTATGAAGTTAAAAAAAATGCTCAAAAATGTGCAAATGTCCTGGAAATTACACAATTTGTCTTAAAATTATATGACCAGAATTTATTTGAAGTACAAACATTACCCCAATCTCTTTATGAATGTCCAGTTTAAGTTTTTTATGAGATGGTTTTTACAAATAATTCATTGCTAAATAAACCAGGACACATAGACTTATTTTAACTAGGAATTGATATTTTTTATGGGTAAAATATATCAATAAAAATAAAGAATTTGTTAGGAAATTAATTTTGAAGTTATATTTAAAGAAGATTCGTAATTTCTGATATAAATTCAATTATAGTTTTGATTTTTTTTTTTTTTTTTGAAGTTTCCTAGAAAAGCCCTAGGAAATTTAATTCTTACAAGAAAAAAACAACCAGAAAAAATTTACAAAATCAGGAAGAAAACGTAAATGCCCCCCAATGATAATAATAATTAATTAATTAATGTATTGAACCTAGCTCTATTAATAAAAAGTACGATGTAAATGTCGGATTTTTTCATCCTTTTGTACTCACAAAACCTCTTTTTAGCATAAAAACTATCATTTTAATAACTTGCTACATTAACATATCATTAATTATTGTTATATGTAACCTTATTCTATTTGTCTTCTTGATTTATATTATGAAAATATTCTTATATAAAATCAAATTAATGTTTCTACATTTTGTTAGGATATAAAATACAAAAAATACAAAAATATCATCTACTTAATCAAAAGAAGTACTTGGACTTTGAATGATGCTTACACATTAAATAAGGATACAAATGGCCACAAGGATACATATTTTTAAAGAGGTAAAATTAAATACTTGGATAAAAAAAATAATAGTCTATGGGGTTGTATAATGTAATATCATCGGATTTACTAATTAATATATTAATTCTTATGAACTTTGTACTGATTCTCCTGTTTGTTATTTATTTTGTTATTGTCTATTATGTGATCGTATTACGATGTAGATTTATTATTATAGATATGTATAATTTATGATGTAAAGGGGCTGGTTGAGTGTTAAGTTATTAAGGCATGACATCATGTGATATATCACTTGATGAGAAAGATCTAAAAAGAATAAGCAAGCTATTGCTCAATCCAAACTGTATAAATATCAAGTGCATTTTCCACGCCAAAGAAATCTTTTTCGACCTTCAATTGATAATGCAATACACTTGTGTTACATTCAACTAATCAATTACTTATAATAGACAAAATGGTTATATTCTAACCCTTCCCGAGCCGGAGCCAGAAGCATGGATGTGTAGCCCTGGACATATTTTCCCTTCATCCCTCGAAGGATGTTTCTCTTTCTATCTTATTTTCCCAAGTGCTCTATGCTTTATTCAAAATCATGGAACCCATTAACTAGAAGAGTGCCGAAACTTTTGTTTCGATACCTTTTGACTCAAATATCTAAGGTTTCTTCTTTCTTTCTTACTATTCTAATTAATAAATTATCAACCACTGGTTGTAAAATATGAAAACCGCTATTACTTAAGAAACAACCTATCGATTATAAAGTTAAAAGCATATCTGCACTCGACAATTATTGTTCTATCATATTTGAATTAATAAAAAAAATTTAACTCTAAAATTCGAGGTGAACCAATTTTGAAATTTTAGCAAAAGTAGCAATAAATCCAAAACTAATGAACCGATTTGAAAAATTGAAAAAAATTATATTTTATCAAAGTAATATCTACAACTTTTGGTTCAATGAAATCTTTCTTAAACTTTACTTTTAATCCTACTTAGAGTTGAAGGCTAAAAAAGTGTTTATATGACGTCATATTACGCCCAAATGATGAACAATGTATTTGTTTTTCAATTGACACTTCATATATATATCATGGCGTAATAGTTTTTTTAATATAAATCTTTACATTTACGTCACACATCTGCAAAATAACTTTCTGTTTCACTCGGTTTACGTATTTAGTACTGTGAGTAATAAACATCGAAGATCTATAAAAATTGATCCCAGGAGGAAATACTTGGCATTGTAGAAGAATACCTTAAATTATTTAATTCTACAATTGATGGAGATCCTAAAGGATCCAAAGGTCCTTGTGAGAATCGCCGATTCCCATGACAAAGGGCTCGATACACTTACTGCGGGTGTAGTAAGAAAAGCCTTTGCTACTTGGGCTCAAGGTTGGCTACCTTGGGCCATGAGTCGTTCCAGCAACACAGTCAGGGTGATCAAAATTACCAAGCTTCTATTGAAACCAAGGGAATGATATCTGATGTATTAAGTAAAACTGTAAGTACTACTAATTTATGAAATATAATATAAATTTAAAATTTTTCTCATTTTTATAGGTCAATAACAAAAGTTATTTGGAATCACATAACGTGGATCTGTGAGGTCTGAATGGGAATGGTATAAGTGATTAAAATATATGACTAACAATTGTTAATTAATCATTTTTCTATTTTGGTAGGATTTTAATAAGGGAAGTCCAGCTCCCAATCAATTTGAAGTATGCAATTATTCATATTATCTAGAGTTTGTATTATAACTTTACTTATGTCTTAGACAACAACTGATGATGATCTTTACTCACACAACTGGGGTTAGTATTTGCTCCATAGAAATCAATTAACATACATTTTACTCTCTTTTTTGATTTTAGAAGACACAAGTCCTACTATTTGCCGATAAAAAGTGGCTGATGGGATTATTTGTCAGGGATAGGAAGATCGTTGTCTTTGTAGACTCCTGGAGGATCGCCAATGAAGATTCTATGTTTTTAAAAATGCATTCAGAATTATAATGAGCCTTAAAAAGAACGAGTTTGGAAGGTCCTTAATAATTTTAAACATGATTATCTTCCTGGGATCAGAATTTTTAGTATAATATACTTTAGGAATCTGAAAAATCAAAACAAAACACCATATTTTTATTAACACTATAATAGAATTCAATGTTACTTAAAGTAGTACATCTTATCACATTCGTCATAAACCACAAAACAAAAACACATTACTGTTCATGTTTTTCTAGAGATTTTGCGTCATAAAGTCCACAGAGTGTAGTTGAGACTTCCTTCTAAATTTTACACATCCCTCAACTCATTTACGAAAAGGATAAACGGAGATCTCATAACATTTGTCATCAAAGATTGATCTACTGAGGATTCACGCGGATTGAAAAAGGAAACCAAGCACTTTGTTCCTTTAGGAAAAGAATTGACCCTTTTCAACGATTTGATGAATTGATCAGAATGTAAACTCAATATTATAACGAAGGGAATCTTTTTGTTGAAAGACTTTGTAAGTCCCGGTCTGGACTTATGATACTATTGAATTAACAGCCATTTTAACATCATTTGCATGATTTTATGGGGAAGAAAGTGCATCACTGTTATGAAGGGAGGAGGGGTGTAATGCTTGGTGTCTATAACTAATATTGATTAATCCTCTACATTTTAAAGGAAATGATACTATATTATTTACTGAGGAACTAGGTCTTATAATATTTTAATTTGTAATACAGAAACTATTTTTTTGGAACTATAATTTCATATTTTAGGTAAATTATGAAACTTCTTGAAAATTAATTTCCTGAGAACTTTTTTATTTTTTATCTATATGTTTTACCCATAGAAAATATAGGAATATCCTTTTTTGTCAAGGAAATAATTGTTTTTATCAGACCATACCATACAAAATTTATAAATATCAAAATAAAGGAGAGATTAATTTCAAAAAATGTATGGTAATAGAACTCCAAGACAAATGTGTGATTTCCTATTTTTGGCAATTTTTAGGACTGGAAAATGTAAAAATGGACTTTTTCTCATTAATAAAAATGAAACGGATAGATCATAAATTGGAATTTTATTTTTTTTGATGATAAAATATTGACTGAAACGACAAATCCTTCCACGTTTGAAATGCAGAAGTGGTCATGCAATGATGGCTATATATATGAAATATAACAAGCATATTGGTCCCACTGATTCACAACATTTTAAATATTATGTTCAATAATGACATTTCCTTGAATATTGGTAGATTTTATGGAAAACAAAAAAATAATTAATTACTTTTAAGTAAAATATACATAGATATGCTTTAATTCAAGCTATCACACCAATAATTTAATAAAATAAAATTAAAAGTGTTTTCTTCATTGGAGTCTTTTATGTAAGTAGATACTGTTCACACAAAACCTCCTATCTTTTCCATGCAAGGACTGTCAACTTTCAAAATATTAAATACCCAAGAAAAAAAAATCCACAGATATCTAATGTAGACTCATTGAAATAATTGTTTTTCGCTTACCTATTTATAGGTATGTACTATTCTGATAAGATGCATTACCTACAATATACCTAGCTCTCAAATTTCTTTACTGCAACCCTCTACCCTTTTCAATAGGAGCAAAAAAGAAGAGATGATTTGAAATCCACATGCTTTGAGTCTGGAATCGAGTATTACAGAGCGTGAATCACTATATAATTCGAGCAAGATGAGTTTTGAAAATAGATAAGAAAGAAATAGAGGCCTTAATAGATAAGATGTTTCCTTTATTGTAAAACAGATTCACTATCCATCATCAAAATTACACTTACTAACATTAAATAAAAACATTCATTTACAATGATGGGTCAGGTATCCCATAGAAAAATTGAGAGCCATTCGTATAATTGATGAAATCTACCCAATGGAATTTTATTCTTCAGTATCAGAGGTTATGAAATTTTGTGCTCCAAATGACAAGACGAGTCTGAAGGGAAATGAGTGTAAGTCCCATATCATAGGCTGATATCTGTAGATCATTGACTTGATCCTTCATAACACTTGCTCCCTTCCGATTTAGAAGATTCGAACTTGATAAGAATCCTGCTCTAAGTCCGTGTCTTTCTCTATTCATGGCTCAGGAGTTCAAAAACTTGAATTTTCTCTTCGCATTCCAGAGCTTTGCAAAAACAGGAAGAGCATTAGCATTAGCCTTAAATAATGAAGGGACTTGAGTCCTATTCTTTGAGAGTCGGGACTCGCCTCGAATGAATTCTGAGGAGCCTACTTTCCTTGAGCCTTGTTTTCCAAAAACTCTTCTAAAGAGTGCAAAACTTGCTTGAAGCACTGAATTCGTAAAAGATTCATTCTCTTAAATGCAGTTTAGTTTTGCAATTCTTCTCCAAGGAAGAAGTGGGTTTAATGAGTCACATGAGTGGGTTTAAGGATTCCTATGATATGGAGGGATTCGCAGATTCACTCTCCCATCACGAATGACACTTCCGAATACGTCATTTGCCTTGGATGAAACTGATGAGAAAGGAAAATGGATGGGGTTGAGAGTGGGAGGAATACTTTGGACTGGAGGCTCTTGAATTGGACTATGAAATTGGAGGATAGAGTGGAGAAGAGGTTGAAGAAAACTTCAACTTGGATCCATCCTGGAAATGTCCCTTGAAGCGCTCAGCTGAGAGGAAGGAATGCTTTGCTATGACGTCATGAGATCCTCTCTAGAATGTTTACTCTCTGCCTGCACTAGAGAGTCTCTCTTCTTGGCTGGCCTGGCTGAGCTAACTTACTTGAATAAGGGATGAGAAACTGTTGACCCTGTTCGACTGCTCCAAGGTGCCTCAAGTCAGCTGTTGAATAGACAATGTTTATTTTCACTATTTTCACTTCTGACGTCACTTGAAATGGCGCAGCTCTGGCTTGGACCCAAGGACGTCTCATTGCTTCGCTCTTCCTGACTGCGGAGAATGGGAATGGGAATGGGATGGGATGAAGGTGATGGCTGATGAATGAGCTTCCAATCAAGGATTGTGACACTAACAAAGAGTTCATTGCACAGAAGAGGCACAAAGAGCAGCAAGAATCAGTAGATCCAATCCCTTGACGTCGAAAATCATGAATAACCTGATGTGCAGACGATTCGAATCTCATCACCATCCAATGCCATTTTAAAGCTAAAATCAAATTTAACTTTTCTTAGTAGAAAAGTTAAAATGTCTCCTGGATGGGGTTTGGATCATTATTGATCCTGGAGTAATACTTCATAATATCAGCTTCCTACTGTTTTTAGCATTGTCATTCATTCACTCATTCATTCATTCATTCTTGAACTTTCTCACATTAGAATAAAAGTCTCCTAAGGTGCAAATTCAATTCATTTATTTTTCCACTATTTTAAAATACGAATTCAATTTGAAATGCTGCTTTGCTTTGAATACCTTTTGAATAAAAGTTGTATTCAGAAAATGAATTATTGATTATTCAGTCAAAAATAGTTATGAGTACCTCAATTCAATATTTTGATTTGTAATTTATTCAAAATGGAACTGTCTCTTCGTAAAGTAGGATTTTAAAATACTTCATGAGAGCAATAAACAAGGCTAGGATCCTCAATTTAATTTTAAAAAGTAGGCAATTTAGTGATTTTATAATCTTTTATTAATATATGATTCACAAAATTTTAATTTAAAGGTACTCTGGATTGATCCACTACTAATTATTTATGTTTGTTATATTGGAAAAACCCATAAATTTTTTAACTCTTTCATTTCAGACTTACTCAATATGTACAAATTATACAATGTCAGAATCTAAAATTTCTAAAATAAATAAGATATCAAATAGATTTCAATTTCGAATATTGATTTCCTACTATGACAAAACCTCCGTCCATCAGAGTTGTCATTGCCTCGAAGGACTTCTCCTAATCTATGGTCCTACAAAGAGTTGGTAAATGCTCTTAGTGCCAACTCAAACAATAATAAGTATTAAACGTTAGAAATTAAAGCTGTGATTTTATAATAAATATTAACTATATTAACTGTAGGATTCTCCCCGGATTCCTCCACTACTCAGATAATTTCACAAGGTCATTGTCGATCTCCAATTTTGTTGGAATCCGAGTTCCATCGTATGGTCATCGAATCGTATTTGAAGAGCAAGTTGAATAACACGACATGAGGGAAGGTGGAAATATTCTTTACATTCAAATGCCGTAGACTGAAGGATCGGATTTTTCAATATAGAACATGAAATGGACTGACTAACTCAATGTTGAGTTGGACATTGAAGGAAACAAGTGTCTTGGTCTTATTAGTGATGAAATTAAAAGCATGAGGATTGTCTTCAATCACGTTCCTTGAATAAATCTTTAATATGTATCTCGTGATTAGGACTTTGAACGTGTTGTATAATTTTTAACTTTCTCAAGGTTTCTGTCCTAAATTCATTTAGACGTCGTTTCACTAACCTTGGATGTTCGTTATAATTTTATAGCTTTTCATCTCCATTATCAACGATCAAAGATTTTATTCTTTCTGAATGAATTTATTAAATTGTGAATCATTTATTAATTTTGTAATTGCCATTAAACGTTTTCAATATATACATACATATATATGATTTTTCTTTCACTAATTAAATTATAGGCATCCGTCACAACATTTACATTTGAGGCTTGATCTTACTTTAAGTTGAAATTATTTGTTCTAATTTGAGTTTATATATATATATATATATTTCGTATCAAATTCATTAAAAGTCTTAATCACATTCTATTTTATTGTTTCAATCAAGTAATGAACAAAAAACATGTGTTTATTTAATGGGATTATGCTTACTGGAGTAATTTTAAAGTCAAATTTAGCTAATTCGCCGGAGAAAAAGGGCTCAAGGAGTTGATTTGATTGCACTTCTTGAATCTACATACTGCCCATTTTTAAAGGGGGGTATTCGAAAGGAATACAAGAACTTAGGTTAAAAAAGTAAATGCAATGCTATAAAAAAATAATTCTTAGTATTGCGAACTGTATTTTGAGCCCAATATTTTTATACTAGAATTATTATAAAATGAATTATCAAACGTGATCATCAAATCCATTTTTGTCAAAAGGGCAGGCTGTATAGTATTAAATATATCAATTCAATAATACATACACAGTACTGATAGTTACTATATTTATCAAATAAAAGTAATTGTTCTCTTCTGTTTGATGGTAAAGCAGGAGTCAGCTACAACCATGACGAATAATCAACGCTAATAAAAACAATACAGAATTGATAAAATACTTCCTCATAAATTACATTCAATAATAGCAATCACGACATATTTTATGGTCCATACGGTACCTACAATATTTGTAACAATTTCACCTCAAATCACTATAAAAAGAGAGATACAAAAACATCCTTCGATTATTCATAAATCAAATATGGATCTAGTATTCGAATATATCAGAGACAAAGACTATATAGAGTGAATTTTTATATATTTTCTACTTTGAATTTTCAAATTAATGCTTCACACTAGAAGGAGTAAAAATTGAAAAGTGAAGTCTTCTAAAATATAATTTTGTGATTTTCACCATTCCAAGTTTGCTCAATACATTCAAATCAATTATCTAAAACTATTCCTGCTATAAAATATAGAGATTTGACAAATTTTGTCTCCATATATAAGCTAGCCCCATCTAGCGTTCATATTATCATACAAATGATGAAAATGAAAAGTGCCAATATGCATGGTTTTTTTATTAATTTCAACATTCAAAAAATGCTTAGCACATTCAAAAAAATTACCTGAATCTATTCGCCACTTCAATTTGAAGGATTTGCAAATTTTAAATTGGTATGACACCTAGCAACATCTAGGGTTCATATTATCATCAAAATGAAAAGTGCCAATATGCATGGTTTTTTATTAATTTCAACATTCAAAAAATGCTTAGCACATTCAAAAAAATTACCTGAATCTATTCGCCACTTCAATTTGAAGGATTTGCAAATTCCAAATTGGTATGACACCTAGCAACATCTAGGGTTCATATTATCATACAAATGAAAAGTGCCAATATGCATGGTTTTTTATTAATTTCAACATTCAAAAAATGCTTAGCACATTCAAAAAAATTACCTGAATCTATTCGCCACTTCAATTTGAAGGTTTTGCAAATTCCAAATTGGTATGACACCTAGCAACATCTAGGGTTCATATTATCATCAAAATGAAAAGTGCCAATATGCATGGTTTTTTATTAATTTCAACATTCAAAAAATGCTTAGCACATTCAAAAAAATTACTTGAATCTATTCGCCACTTCAATTTGAAGGATTTGCAAATTCCAAATTGGTATGACACCTAGCAACATCTAGGGTTCATATTATCATACAAATGAAAAGTGCCAATATGCATGGTTTTTTATTAATTTCAACATTCAAAAAATGCTTAGCACATTCAAAAAAATTACCTGAATCTATTCGCCACTTCAATTTGAAGGATTTGCAAATTTCAAATTGGTATGACACCTAGCACCATCTAGGGTTCATATTATCATACAAATGATGAAAATGAAAATTGCCAATATGCATGGTTTTTTTATTAATTTCAACATTCAAAAAATGCTTAGCACATTCAAAAAAATTACCTGAATCTATTCGCCACTTCAAGTTGAAGGATTTGCAAATTTCAAATTGGCATGACACCTAGCACCATGTAGGGTTCATATTATCATACAAATGATGAAAATGAAAAGTGCCAATATGCATGGTTTTTTTATTAATTTCAACATTCAAAGTATGTTTAGTACATTAAACAAAATTACCTGAATCTATTCGCCACTTCAAAGTTGAAGGATTTGCAAATCTAGCGTTCATATTATCATATAAATGATGTAAAATATAAAATCAAAAGCATTTGGCTATTATGGTTTTTCATTTTTTTGAACATTCAGAGTGAAGGGATTTTTAGAATCCAATTTAATTATGTCGTAATATTATGAATGCCTTAAACTCAGTTGTAACTTGGACTCAAGTTGCACTTATGTCTTATTATTCGGAGTGAACTAAATGACTGCATATATCTACATTAGGTTATGTTATCGTTTTTGTAGTTTTTTGTTTTTTCTTAGGGGGTGGGGGAACCCCTGCTGTTGATATTGTCTCAACACTGAGATTTGAAATTATTGATTTCTTGAGAATATCTTTTTAATGTATATATGTTTTATTTTATTGTCAAAGAAAATATAAAAATCAGAAAATACCACATAATATAAATGGCAGAAAGAAAGTGTTTGGATAATTAATCTATAGAAGTAACGAGTTTTTGTTAAATTTTGCTTAATCTTTACTAACAAATTATACTATTTGAAATAACATTTTAATACTTAAATTATAATTTGAAAAGCTTTATTCATGAAATCAAATTGAAATAAGTTATTTGCATTTAAAAAAGATAAAGAATACAATAGGTACAGGGATACATTAAGATGAATAGAGAAAATGATGAAAAAACACTTCATATTGTAAATTAATATAAACAACATACACTTTTCCATAGCTAGAAGAAAATACGAAAGAGTCATGTTAGACTGGGTGCCATAGAAAATCATAGTGATGAGATGGCATGATTTTAGGTCTCGCGGAGGATATCCCAAGATGTATTCAAAATACAATATCAAATACAATGAGTTTGAATTATGAGTCTGTCACCTTGCTGATTGTCTTTAAAAGAGTTTTTGATTCCTTGTCTCATGAATTCATAATTGAGCAACTACTTCGAAACAGAATTCCGAAACAATTGATAGATATGATCGTTTCCACGATGAGGCTAGCATTCATATTCCAGGTCCTGAATCAAAACATTACATCAAGAGAGGTGTTCATGACGGGAAATTCCTCATCGGGCAAATAATTAGATCTTAGCAAGCCTAAAGCCGTTCGAAGATCGATCTGGCCTCTCATTGAATGTCACCAAATCCATAGTCGTCTCATCTACTGGATAAGATTGGAGTTTGGAGTACAAATATACCTTCTAAAACTTTTCACTTATTTAGATTCATCCCATTCTCACCTTCAATACGAGGTTAAATTGATCTGCTGAGGCTAGTATTCAGATGAAATACACAAAAACCTTACATTTCAGAAGTGCAACTCCACGCATCCGTAAAAAACTGGGGTATCTAATTGACAAACACGGAGGTCCTGTGGAAATCATTAAACTTGTCATGGCTAAAACGTCTTAGGTTAAGCGAAGAACCCTAAAATACAATTTCTATAAAGTTACAAGATACTTGTTTGAAATGAGAATCGCAATGGGCCCATCGGAACTATTTTCGAACATTAATGGTGAATCCTTATATTGGAGAACATAGTCTCTTCATGTAAGTCCACATTGCTTAGTAATCTCATACTCCCTAAATGAATTTCTTCAAATGAGTAAATCTATAAGCTGGAAACGGAACTTTATTCACAAACATTCTTATAAGCTTCAAAACTAATAACGAAGAGACTGGAAAAAAATGCATTGCTTCTTCCTTTTGCTCCATTTTATAGAGCTCTTGATCAGAGGATGGTAAAAAATAGAATGAAAATTCAGCAATCAGTCTTTTTACTAATAAATCTAATATTAACAGATAGAAAATGCTCTTTTTGTAGAACTTTTGAGGAGATGTCCTTCCACTTCTTTTGCAAATGTGACGCAGCCAATCCCCTAAGACCGAAAGTGAAAAATATAATGATGGTAGCACTTAAACCTCTATCTTGAAGACACTCTAAAGCCGACTCCATTACAGCAAAAGTTATCTCAATGATTTATTCTACGAGAACAAATGGAAATAGAAATGTTCAAGCTCCATAAACATATTGTTTCACAAGAGAGGAACCTCCATCCATGACCCGAAGGTAATGCAAAATTTCTTCTCCATTGATGATTCAGCCTTCTAACAATGACGAAATACACTCTTAAATAATGAAAAGTTATCTATAATATAAAAGAAAACATTGACTGACACAGAAACAGAAATTGGATTGTAAATTACAACGAGGGGAATTATCTTCAAATGGAGGTGCTTGATTATCTTCATATACAAGCTTAGACCTGGAGATGCTTAACAGTCATAATAACATGAAATTACGATGAGTAGGTGCCTCCTTATGTAGATCTCAATAATTTCTTCAACGATGATTCAGGCTTTTTACAACAAAATAATATCTAAAATAACAAAATGCGAATTAAAATCCCAAAGGTATAGAAACATGAATAAAATACTCACAGAAAAGGAATGGTTGGATTGTAAGTTATATCAAGGAGAGTGCTCTTCCAACAGAGACACTTGATTATATTCAAGTGACCCAGAGATACTTGGAATCCATTTTAACACAAATTGATATAAGGAAGTAACAGCAGCTTCATTTTATAACCCCCGTTGATATAAAGGCTAATTGTTTTTCATCTTTTAACAATGAAGCATTGATACACGTTCAGAGAGGCCTGGAGATGCTTGAGATCCATAGTAATTGATATAAGTAGAAATCTAATTCAATGATGCAATAGATATGTGAAACACACTAATACTTATTTAATAACACTTTCTCTTACCTTGATGTGCCTGAGTAACGACTCATAATAATGAGAATAGTCATCTAATTGAAGTATCTCATGGCCTGTATCATCATATATCGAGAATGGATAATATATTGAATAAGCAAATCTTTCTTGAAGTTTAATATAATCCATGAAACTATATTTAAATTGAAGTTAGCAAACTTATTTATGATGAATATAAAGTTTTAACTCATATTTACAGATGCTTTATCCGGAAAGACCAACATTTGAAGAACACTTGACAACAGATCCTCATGCACAAAAACGAGTTTTGAAAATGGCTTATGGATTTCGGATGTCCAAAGACTTTAAGACTTAATCAAGTTTTAAGATAAATACTCAGCAAATCCATTGATTTAAGAACAAAACATAAGAATGCAATATTGATGCGAGCTCCATCCTCATCTGTCTCAACCCCACCAAGACAGCTTTGTATGCAGTCGAGCTGCTTCACACCACAAAAGCGATTCACTTTCTCGCCACACGTTGCATAAGCCTTTAACTGGATCGTTTTGTTTTATTCATCAAAGGATTGCCTTCCGTGGTTCACTTGCTGACAGCACCCCTTTGCTATTGCCACAGTTAAAACCATTCAATTATTATTTCCCAATTCATTGAGGGTTTTTCTCCACTCAAAGCCCTTCTTTTTTTAGCTTTGGACGAAGATTCGTATGAAGCCCTCTGGCCATGCCAAACGCTTTTGGTGCCGCCTGAATTTGAGCACTTGCATGTGAATGTAGGCCCATAACAAATGCTACTTTCACGAAGTCGACCTTGGGACCTTTCCTTAGGAGGCCAAAGAGGGTCTTGACTCGGGTTAAATAGAAGTCCCTTTGAATTCGTAAGACTCAAACTTATTCAAGGAGAATGCTTTGAGAAGCTCCTTTTCCATTCGCCCCTCTTTGAGTCGTCTTGGATCTTGAAGTTGGTCCTTGGTCCAAGGAAAAGAGGAATCCCTTTGAAGAGGTTCTCCAGCAGCAGCTCAAGGACATCTTCATTAGGATGGTCGTTCTAGGAGAGCTCTCATATCTTGATCCTTAAATGATAATTTAAATCTACATTAATTAATGAAGATATCTTGAATCTATGAAGTAATAACAATGTGTCACATAATTATTGTTATGACTCATAATTCAAAAATAAATAAATAAATAAGTCAATAAGTTATGAGACGGGTTCCTTGAAGCCCTGTTCGAACTAAGAACGAATCATATATTCTATTAATTAAAAGCAAAAAATAATAATTCCAATTACATAAGTTACGTCAAAAACAATGAAAAAGTCACATTATACATCCATTACAAAAGATGACTCTTCCAAAAAGTTACTTTCACACCTCAAAATGGATCATTGTCCAATATATCTCAAAGAAAAGTCAACATAAATGATTGATTTTTCTTTAAATCGGCATCCTATTATACAATTGTAATATAAAGTTGATGTTCGAAACAAAGAGACTTTTACAGATGTTTATTATACATCTCCTTAAATTCTTAATGCAACTAGCTATTATAAATTAAGTTTTGACACCTTTCACCTCAGATTTCAATCCAATTTGGAATAAATGTATCTATATACAAGATATGCACAATATTACAAAATTGAAGTGTGAAATTTCAAGTTATTAAGATGCTTTAAATCTGTTGTAAAATGAATTGATATAAGGAAGTAGCTTCAACTTTCTTATATGAACCCCATCGATTGACTTCTTAAATGATGGGTAAATTCCACAACAAAACAAACTGTAAAATGTTGAATCTGGAGTAAAAATGACATTAGCAATGCAGCATAGATGGATACACAATTGGATGGAATATTTTGACTATAAACTGGTGGAAGGAGATACTTGAATTCACAGTAATGGATATGAATCTATTCGAAAGATGATGCGTCAATCCATAGGGGCCAAGGTTAATATAATTCCTGAAACTATATTTAAACTCATGTTAAAGTACTTATTTATAATGAATTGAAAATTTTACCTCACATGAACGGATGATTTATCCAGAAAAACCTACATTTGAAGAATAGATATCAAGATAAATTCGTTTTGAAGAATGGAAGAGTGTAATGGAGAGACAGAATATGATGATCTTGCATGGAGACATCAACCTCCAGTAACGAGGGTTCATCACTTAAACTTTCCTGTCCATCTCTTTTTCTAATTTTTACATTTATTTATGTTAGCCCCACAATGGCATAATTAATTACAGCGTCCATTCCATGTATGTAGCTACAGAATATTCCTACAACTAAACCATATACACATTCGAATGAACTTGGATGCTTCAGTTCTGTTAACACTGGATCATGGTCCCTAGTCTGACATGATCCACACTCTTGGCAAAATAAAGCGATTTCATGGGTGACTCCAATCCTTTTGAACCCTTGCTGTAGCCTCAGTTCAACACTCCACTCGACGTTATAACTTGTGGGAGTCGATGACTTAATATTTGCCTTTATTTTCACCAACATCTCAGACAGGCAAATCACTTTAATCTTTTGATCTTTTGGCTGAGTAAATGACTCCTCCCTCCACTTGCTCCTCATTCCTTGACTACTCCAGTAAGTTCTCCAATATTGACGTGAGCTCCATTCTCCTCTTTCTGAACGGAATTGACCTTCACCTTCTCGTCACACGTTGCATTCATGAGCCTTTCTTGTATCGTATCGTTTTGTTTTATTCTTCCTTAAGTAGCTCAGTTGATAGGACACCCCTTTCCAGTTTCCCATCCTCCAGAAATATCTCCATTAACTATTTTAGACTTATTATATTAATTATTTAGTCTCAGATACAGCAAATGTGTACCACACACATAATTATTGTTATGAGTCATAAGTAAAAAAGTAAATAAATAAGTCAATAAATTATGAGACGGGTTTCTAGAAGCCCTGTTCGAACTAAGAACGAATCCAAATTAATTAATTATTGTTATATGTATATATTCACATCATCTGGGCATCATCAAAAGCAATGAAAGGTCACATTATATACATTACAAAAAAAGCTCCTACTGAATTATCTTCAGACGAAGAATTGGAGGATTCATGAAATTATGATCTCCCAGAAATAGGACTAGGAGTACAAGTTGAAATGAACTTGATTGATAGGTGCAAAGTTTCATCAAAGAACGATTTACAAGTATAATTAAGCTTATAATTAATTATAAGTGTTGCTCATTAGGATTGTCTATATTAGGGAAACTTTTGTTTCCATTACTTTTGACTTAAATATCTAATAATTTTTTTCCTTTCTTACTGTTCTTATTAATAAATTAACAACCACTGGTTGTAAAGCATGAAAATAACACCATCGCAATTACTAACGAATTGATTTTTAAATTAAAGGCAGATCTGAACTCAACAATTATTGCTCTATGATTTTTGATTTCATAAACTTTTTGGAACTCGAATATTAGAGTTGGACAAATTTTGAAAATTTAGCAAAAGTTGCCATAAATTCAAAACTTATGAACCGATTTTAAAAATTGAAAAAAAATCTTATTCTATTAAAGTAATATCTACAACTTTTGGTTCAATGGCATCTCTCTAAAACCTTGTTTTCAATATTATTCAGAGTTGAAGGGATGGGTGAAAGAGTGTTTGTATGACGTCATCTTACGCCCAAGTTTGTATTTTCAAATTGACAGTTTACCACGACGAGCTTTTTGGGATAAACAAAAACACTATACTTAATTCTCCCAGCTTCAGTTGATTATTTTCATCATTTGACTCTTTTGATTTAAAGCAGCTGATCCTACGTAATATGAACTCAAAATGGGTATTAATATTATTTCTGATTTTGATGCATAAAAAAATATATTGAATCAAGGATTGCGCGCCCTTTTTTTTGAATTTGAATATACTACAAGTATATATTAACAAGTTGGCAACAAGAAAAATAGAGAAGGGTAGCTACCATATGTTTTTCTAAATTTCTCTTTTCCCCTTTTGTCAGTCGAAGTTGCGAGTGAACAAAAAAGCTCGACGTGTTACACTCTGAAGGTCCAGGAGTAGATATATTTAAAATTATATATGTCATTTAGCTCTGCCTTTGCTCTCTGTTTTAATTGGGCAACAATGTCTTCAGCAATAATTTCAATAATTTTCATTCAGAGTTACAATTCTGACAATTCTGAATACATAGGACATAGAAACGATGCATGTAAATTTATTTACACAGATTGAGCATTTAAGAGGAATAAAATCTATTTTCAATGAAGTAAATTTTTATGCTGTAGAGATAAATGATAATTAATCGTCATTGATAAATAAAATAATTCTCTTCACAGAATATCGTTGAATATAATACAAGAAATTAGAAAGAGAAAAAGTGTGTCTATATACGTCTTCGATGGACGATGAAGTAAGGAGGTGGGGAGGTGTGAGCCGGTTAATCCCTGAAGTGGAAGAATATGGCTCAGGCGAGAATAGCACAAGCTACCACGGTGCAGGCTAGGACGCACGTTAACTCCTTTTCTTAAAAAGTAGGGGACGAAGCTGAGTCAGAAGTTGTAAACGAAAATACGTTGATGAGATGATTCATGAATATAAAATAAAGACAAAATACCCGTTGATGACAAAATTGATTTATTTATAAAATAGAATTATGGTCATATATTATTTTCAATTATTCTGAAACGTAGGAAATGTAACATCAAAGGTCCAACGATTAGTTCAAATTTCAATAGAATTAAAAATAATGAATTAATATAATAGAATTATTGTGCTCTTGTAATATTCGAAGGGAAATTGACATTTTTGAATTGAGGGACACCTTCAGCAAATAATTGATTTCCTTCCATACAGGCAAATAAAAATATTGAAAGGAAGAGATGAATTTGGTCAAGTAAACATAAATAAATAAATTTAAATATAAGGATGTCATTTTTTAACTTTACATACAATATCATTTTTTTATTTCATGTTGACTAAAAAAAAAATCAATGACTATTAATATACATGAACGATTGGTTTTAATTCCTACAAAGAAAGTGATTGAAATATATAAAATCCGATAGTTTTTGAGTTAAAAAGAGGCTCTGTGAGTACAAAAACATGAAAAGATACGTTATTACATCGTATTTTCAATATGATCTATTCTGCTTTATTTTTATCAATGAAAAAACGACCATTTTTACATTTTTCAACCCTGTATAAAGTCAAAAAAATGGTCAAAAATGGAGAAATGTCCAGGAAATCACACATTTGGTCTTGAAATTTTATTACCAGAATTTATTTGAAAGGCAAACATTATATATTACGATTATATATTTTTTTCTAATTGTCGTTTCTAATTTTTTTATGGAATGGTTTGCTAAAAATAATATTTCTTATGATTAAAATATATTAATAAAAATAAAGAATTTGTCAGGAAATTAATTTTGAAGTTATATTTAATGAAGATTCGTAATTTACAATAAAAGTTCAATTATAGTTTTGAATTTTTTTTCATGAAAAGTCCTGGAAGAGCCCTGGAAATTTAATTCTTACAGGAAAAAAAATAGGAATAATTTACAAAATTAGGAAGAAAACGTAAATGCTCCCAATGATAATGATAATTAATTAATTAATGTATTGAACTTGGCTCTATTAATAAAAAGTAGAATGTAGTTTTCGGATCTTTTACTGTTTATGTACTCATCAAACCTCTTTTTAATGAAAAACCCTCATTTTAAATTTTTGGCGAAACTTTAATTTATTTAAAAAATGAAGAACTTTATAAATGCCACTTTAGTAACTTCCAACATTAACATATATTTAGTTGTTACATGTAACCTTGTTCTTATATTTGTCTTCTTGATTTATATTATGAAAACATTCTCATTTAAAATCAACTAATTAATTTCCCATCCATCAATGGTCATTAAGATAATTATTTATTTTTCTTTAAGATTTGTTACACCCTATCCATAAGCAAGCAAATATAAACTATCTATTAAACCCTGGGCACAAAAATGGTGTTGCCTAATGGTATCACCCACAACAATTTGATATTTTACTTGTATTCTTATCGGAAATAAAATAATAGATGTAGTGAAAAGAAATTCATTATTTTTTTTCCATGAAATTGAAGGCTTTATACAAGTTGTAACGTTTAGCTCCTGGGCAATCAAAACAGTGCTTACAACAGTTCGATATTTCATTTTCACTACTCCTAGTATTTAAATTGGATTTTACTTGAGCCTAAAGACTCAAGGCTTGACATGTAACCTACTTACAAAAAATTGTCTCGTGAGCATCTCTAAATATAAAATATTAAGTACAATATACGAGACAATAACACCATGAAATAGCATTTTTGCCCATTTGAAGGTTTCCAGAATAATAAAATTTTCCTAAATAAAAGTACATATGAATGTTTTTGTGTATCATTGTCTCCAATGAAATATATACGTATCGTATGTATATATAAATCTTGGAAATGTCCTATGAAATTTCAACTCCTCTTTTTTTCCTTCCTCTGGGTGCTTCCTAACCAGCCAAAACCGCCTGACTCTCCTTGGTGTTTCTTTTATTTGTGTAAGTGCTGCGGGGAGAAGACGTCATCAAAACAATGAAAAAAAAAAGTAGAGGGACCGTAGCTTCGCCGTCCTAGCGGAGCTGGATGGGGGAGGATGGAAGCTACTGTTCGCAGGGCTTATTTGTTAATACCTCAAAATAGGAACCGGCTCCTAAAGTCGTCTTCCCACCCCCTACCTCATTATTGGCTTTGAAATATATTTCTACATAGAATATTACATATTTATCCTTCATTAATTAATTATTGGGTGTTTTGGAGTTCCCTTTGTTCTTTGAATTTCTTAATGTACAATAATATGGCGTTGCTTGTATATTGCTTGTATTTTTCATCTAAAAAAGTAATAATAATAAGAAGGGAAAAAATTAAGCATATAAAATAGCACAAGAAGAAAGAAAGAAAAATCTTAGCGAGGACAAAATTGGAAGAAGTTATAAATTGTTTATATTGTTTATTGTATGTATTGACTAGGCCAGAAATTAGAAGGAAGAGGGCAGAACCAAGATTATTGATAAATGATAATTTATCAATTAATAAGGGAGTTTAAACGACTAATTCTTTTTTCTAAAGTATTCAAATGAAAATAATTCATTTCGCTATTGATATAATTTAAATTTTGGGTCGAGATAACAAGCTTTAAACAAATGTCATGCAATTTAATTTAGACAGATTGAGCATTTGGGAGAAATAAGATTTATTTCCCATTACGGAAATTTGTAAGATGTACAGAGATAAATGAACATGACTCGTCTTTAAAAAATGATTTTCTTCACAAAATATCGATGAATATAATACAAGAAATTAGAAAGAGAAAAAGTGTGTCTATATGAATCCGTCTTCGATGGACGATGAAGTAAGGAGGTGGGGAGGTGTGAGCCGGTTAATCCTTGAAGTGGAAGAATGTGGCTCAGGCGAGAATAGCACAAGCTACCACGGTGCAGGCTAAGAGGCACCAGAAATTAGAAAGAGAAAAAGTGTGTCTATATACGTCTTCGATGGACGATGAAGGAAGGAGGTGGGGAGGTGTGAGCCGGTTAATCCCTGAAGTGGAAGAATGTGGCTCAGGCGAGAATAGCACAAGCTACCACAGTGCAGGCTAAGACGCACCAGAGAGGTAAAAAAAGATGAAAATTATGTCTTCAAGAATCGAAATTGCACGTTAACTCCTTTTCTTAAAAAGTAGGTAAGTTGTGAAGGAAAATACGCTGATGATTGATGAATACAAAATAAAATAAAAATACCCGTTGATGATAAAATTGATTAATAAGATATAATTAGAATCGTATTTTATTCAATATTGAAAGATCCCATTTAAAAAAAAAAAATAGACGTAGGAGGAAGAGAAATGCTAGGGCAAGCTAGAAACAGAAAAACTTGGCTCAAAGGTAATACAATTAAAGCAAAAATTGATGAATTATTGTAGTAGAATGAGAGTCATCCTTTATTATTCCATTTAATATACTGGCAAATAAAACATTGAAAGGAGGGAACTAATTGAGTCAAACTTTATTTCCTCACAATGTGCTTCAAGAGAGAAAACACCGTTTTTCAGAAAATATTATCGAAACCCTCTATAATCAACTTGAAACAAATTTTTTCTTCAGTGATTCTTACTTTCCATTTTCAAAACATGGGAAAATGAGCAAAAACATAATGATATCGAAAAAAGTCTTCTTCTTCTTTTTTTTTCTATAGCTTTAGAATATTATGAATACATTACCACACGGCAATCGTGATTGTAAATTGTAATTTATCACTCACTACATCAACAAATAAATAAATTTTATATATGTTTTAAAGTCGAATAGTCTTAATGATAAATATTCTTACGTTTTAGATATAAGACAATAATGATTAACCTTGTATTGCATACTAATTTAAAAAATATTTAACATTAATAGTTTAAATATAACGTTTTCATTTTTTACTTTACATTACAATATCATTTTTTTTATTTCATGTTGACTGAAAAGCGATTGGTTTTGTGTCCTACAAAGTGATTTAAATATAGGTAATATAAATATATTACTATAGTTTTTGAGTTAAAAAGAGGTTTTGTGAGAACAAAAATATAAAAAGATCCGTTATTACATCGTATTTCCAATATGATCTATTCCGCTTTATTTTTATCAATGAAGAATTGTACATTTTTACATTTTCCAATCCTGTATGAAGTTAAAAAAAATGCTCAAAAATGTGCAAATGTCCTGGAAATCACACAATTTGTCTTAAAATTCTATGACCAGAATTTATTTGAAGGACAATTTCTTTATGAATGTCCAGTTTAAGTTTTTTATGAGATGGTTTATTACTAATAAGTCATTGCTAAATAAACCAGGACACATAGACTTATTTTGACTAGGAATTGATATTTTTTATGGGTAAAATATATCAATAAAAATAAAGAATTTGTTAGGAAATTAATTTTGAAGTTATATTTAAAGAAGATTCGTAATTTCTGATATAAATTCAATTATAGTTTTGATTTTTTTTTTTTTTTTTGAAGTTTCCTAGAAAAGCCCTAGGAAATTTAATTCTTACAAGAAAAAAACAACCAGAAAAAATTTACAAAATCAGGAAGAAAACATAAACCCACCCAATGATAATAATAATTAATTAATTAATGTATTGAGCCTAGCTCTATTAATAAAAAGTATGATGTAAATGTCGGATTTTTTCATCCTTTTGTACTCACAAAACCTCTTTTTAGCATAAAAACTATCATTTTAATAACTTGCTACATTAACATATCATTAATTATTGTTATATGTAACCTTATTCTATTTGTCTTCTTGATTTATATTATGAAAATATTCTTATATAAAATCAAATTAATGTTTCTACATTTTGTTAGGATATAAAATACAAAAAATACAAAAATATCATCTACTTAATCAAAAGAAGTACTTGGACTTTGAATGATGCTTACACATTAAATAAGGATACAAATGGCCACAAGGATACATATTTTTAAAGAGGTAAAATTAAATACTTGGATAAAAAAAATAATAGTCTATGGGGTTGTATAATGTAATATCATCGGATTTACTAATTAATATATTAATTCTTATGAACTTTGTACTGATTCTCCTGTTTGTTATTTATTTTGTTATTGTCTATTATGTGATCGTATTACGATGTAGATTTATTATTATAGATATGTATAATTTATGATGTAAAGGGGCTGGTTGAGTGTTAAGTTATTAAGGCATGACATCATGTGATATATCACTTGATGAGAAAGATCTAAAAAGAATAAGCAAGCTATTGCTCAATCCAAACTGTATAAATATCAAGTGCATTTTCCACGCCAAAGAAATCTTTTTCGACCTTCAATTGATAATGCAATACACTTGTGTTACATTCAACTAATCAATTACTTATAATAGACAAAATGGTTATATTCTAACCCTTCCCGAGCCGGAGCCAGAAGCATGGATGTGTAGCCCTGGACATATTTTCCCTTCATCCCTCGAAGGATGTTTCTCTTTCTATCTTATTTTCCCAAGTGCTCTATGCTTTATTCAAAATCATGGAACCCATTAACTAGAAGAGTGCCGAAACTTTTGTTTCGATACCTTTTGACTCAAATATCTAAGGTTTCTTCTTTCTTTCTTACTATTCTAATTAATAAATTATCAACCACTGGTTGTAAAATATGAAAACCGCTATTACTTAAGAAACAACCTATCGATTATAAAGTTAAAAGCATATCTGCACTCGACAATTATTGTTCTATCATATTTGAATTAATAAAAAAAATTTAACTCTAAAATTCGAGGTGAACCAATTTTGAAATTTTAGCAAAAGTAGCAATAAATCCAAAACTAATGAACCGATTTGAAAAATTGAAAAAAATTATATTTTATCAAAGTAATATCTACAACTTTTGGTTCAATGAAATCTTTCTTAAACTTTACTTTTAATCCTACTTAGAGTTGAAGGCTAAAAAAGTGTTTATATGACGTCATATTACGCCCAAATGATGAACAATGTATTTGTTTTTCAATTGACACTTCATATATATATCATGGCGTAATAGTTTTTTTAATATAAATCTTTACATTTACGTCACACATCTGCAAAATAACTTTCTGTTTCACTCGGTTTACGTATTTAGTACTGTGAGTAATAAACATCGAAGATCTATAAAAATTGATCCCAGGAGGAAATACTTGGCATTGTAGAAGAATACCTTAAATTATTTAATTCTACAATTGATGGAGATCCTAAAGGATCCAAAGGTCCTTGTGAGAATCGCCGATTCCCATGACAAAGGGCTCGATACACTTACTGCGGGTGTAGTAAGAAAAGCCTTTGCTACTTGGGCTCAAGGTTGGCTACCTTGGGCCATGAGTCGTTCCAGCAACACAGTCAGGGTGATCAAAATTACCAAGCTTCTATTGAAACCAAGGGAATGATATCTGATGTATTAAGTAAAACTGTAAGTACTACTAATTTATGAAATATAATATAAATTTAAAATTTTTCTCATTTTTATAGGTCAATAACAAAAGTTATTTGGAATCACATAACGTGGATCTGTGAGGTCTGAATGGGAATGGTATAAGTGATTAAAATATATGACTAACAATTGTTAATTAATCATTTTTCTATTTTGGTAGGATTTTAATAAGGGAAGTCCAGCTCCCAATCAATTTGAAGTATGCAATTATTCATATTATCTAGAGTTTGTATTATAACTTTACTTATGTCTTAGACAACAACTGATGATGATCTTTACTCACACAACTGGGGTTAGTATTTGCTCCATAGAAATCAATTAACATACATTTTACTCTCTTTTTTGATTTTAGAAGACACAAGTCCTACTATTTGCCGATAAAAAGTGGCTGATGGGATTATTTGTCAGGGATAGGAAGATCGTTGTCTTTGTAGACTCCTGGAGGATCGCCAATGAAGATTCTATGTTTTTAAAAATGCATTCAGAATTATAATGAGCCTTAAAAAGAACGAGTTTGGAAGGTCCTTAATAATTTTAAACATGATTATCTTCCTGGGATCAGAATTTTTAGTATAATATACTTTAGGAATCTGAAAAATCAAAACAAAACACCATATTTTTATTAACACTATAATAGAATTCAATGTTACTTAAAGTAGTACATCTTATCACATTCGTCATAAACCACAAAACAAAAACACATTACTGTTCATGTTTTTCTAGAGATTTTGCGTCATAAAGTCCACAGAGTGTAGTTGAGACTTCCTTCTAAATTTTACACATCCCTCAACTCATTTACGAAAAGGATAAACGGAGATCTCATAACATTTGTCATCAAAGATTGATCTACTGAGGATTCACGCGGATTGAAAAAGGAAACCAAGCACTTTGTTCCTTTAGGAAAAGAATTGACCCTTTTCAACGATTTGATGAATTGATCAGAATGTAAACTCAATATTATAACGAAGGGAATCTTTTTGTTGAAAGACTTTGTAAGTCCCGGTCTGGACTTATGATACTATTGAATTAACAGCCATTTTAACATCATTTGCATGATTTTATGGGGAAGAAAGTGCATCACTGTTATGAAGGGAGGAGGGGTGTAATGCTTGGTGTCTATAACTAATATTGATTAATCCTCTACATTTTAAAGGAAATGATACTATATTATTTACTGAGGAACTAGGTCTTATAATATTTTAATTTGTAATACAGAAACTATTTTTTTGGAACTATAATTTCATATTTTAGGTAAATTATGAAACTTCTTGAAAATTAATTTCCTGAGAACTTTTTTATTTTTTATCTATATGTTTTACCCATAGAAAATATAGGAATATCCTTTTTTGTCAAGGAAATAATTGTTTTTATCAGACCATACCATACAAAATTTATAAATATCAAAATAAAGGAGAGATTAATTTCAAAAAATGTATGGTAATAGAACTCCAAGACAAATGTGTGATTTCCTATTTTTGGCAATTTTTAGGACTGGAAAATGTAAAAATGGACTTTTTCTCATTAATAAAAATGAAACGGATAGATCATAAATTGGAATTTTATTTTTTTTGATGATAAAATATTGACTGAAACGACAAATCCTTCCACGTTTGAAATGCAGAAGTGGTCATGCAATGATGGCTATATATATGAAATATAACAAGCATATTGGTCCCACTGATTCACAACATTTTAAATATTATGTTCAATAATGACATTTCCTTGAATATTGGTAGATTTTATGGAAAACAAAAAAATAATTAATTACTTTTAAGTAAAATATACATAGATATGCTTTAATTCAAGCTATCACACCAATAATTTAATAAAATAAAATTAAAAGTGTTTTCTTCATTGGAGTCTTTTATGTAAGTAGATACTGTTCACACAAAACCTCCTATCTTTTCCATGCAAGGACTGTCAACTTTCAAAATATTAAATACCCAAGAAAAAAAAATCCACAGATATCTAATGTAGACTCATTGAAATAATTGTTTTTCGCTTACCTATTTATAGGTATGTACTATTCTGATAAGATGCATTACCTACAATATACCTAGCTCTCAAATTTCTTTACTGCAACCCTCTACCCTTTTCAATAGGAGCAAAAAAGAAGAGATGATTTGAAATCCACATGCTTTGAGTCTGGAATCGAGTATTACAGAGCGTGAATCACTATATAATTCGAGCAAGATGAGTTTTGAAAATAGATAAGAAAGAAATAGAGGCCTTAATAGATAAGATGTTTCCTTTATTGTAAAACAGATTCACTATCCATCATCAAAATTACACTTACTAACATTAAATAAAAACATTCATTTACAATGATGGGTCAGGTATCCCATAGAAAAATTGAGAGCCATTCGTATAATTGATGAAATCTACCCAATGGAATTTTATTCTTCAGTATCAGAGGTTATGAAATTTTGTGCTCCAAATGACAAGACGAGTCTGAAGGGAAATGAGTGTAAGTCCCATATCATAGGCTGATATCTGTAGATCATTGACTTGATCCTTCATAACACTTGCTCCCTTCCGATTTAGAAGATTCGAACTTGATAAGAATCCTGCTCTAAGTCCGTGTCTTTCTCTATTCATGGCTCAGGAGTTCAAAAACTTGAATTTTCTCTTCGCATTCCAGAGCTTTGCAAAAACAGGAAGAGCATTAGCATTAGCCTTAAATAATGAAGGGACTTGAGTCCTATTCTTTGAGAGTCGGGACTCGCCTCGAATGAATTCTGAGGAGCCTACTTTCCTTGAGCCTTGTTTTCCAAAAACTCTTCTAAAGAGTGCAAAACTTGCTTGAAGCACTGAATTCGTAAAAGATTCATTCTCTTAAATGCAGTTTAGTTTTGCAATTCTTCTCCAAGGAAGAAGTGGGTTTAATGAGTCACATGAGTGGGTTTAAGGATTCCTATGATATGGAGGGATTCGCAGATTCACTCTCCCATCACGAATGACACTTCCGAATACGTCATTTGCCTTGGATGAAACTGATGAGAAAGGAAAATGGATGGGGTTGAGAGTGGGAGGAATACTTTGGACTGGAGGCTCTTGAATTGGACTATGAAATTGGAGGATAGAGTGGAGAAGAGGTTGAAGAAAACTTCAACTTGGATCCATCCTGGAAATGTCCCTTGAAGCGCTCAGCTGAGAGGAAGGAATGCTTTGCTATGACGTCATGAGATCCTCTCTAGAATGTTTACTCTCTGCCTGCACTAGAGAGTCTCTCTTCTTGGCTGGCCTGGCTGAGCTAACTTACTTGAATAAGGGATGAGAAACTGTTGACCCTGTTCGACTGCTCCAAGGTGCCTCAAGTCAGCTGTTGAATAGACAATGTTTATTTTCACTATTTTCACTTCTGACGTCACTTGAAATGGCGCAGCTCTGGCTTGGACCCAAGGACGTCTCATTGCTTCGCTCTTCCTGACTGCGGAGAATGGGAATGGGAATGGGATGGGATGAAGGTGATGGCTGATGAATGAGCTTCCAATCAAGGATTGTGACACTAACAAAGAGTTCATTGCACAGAAGAGGCACAAAGAGCAGCAAGAATCAGTAGATCCAATCCCTTGACGTCGAAAATCATGAATAACCTGATGTGCAGACGATTCGAATCTCATCACCATCCAATGCCATTTTAAAGCTAAAATCAAATTTAACTTTTCTTAGTAGAAAAGTTAAAATGTCTCCTGGATGGGGTTTGGATCATTATTGATCCTGGAGTAATACTTCATAATATCAGCTTCCTACTGTTTTTAGCATTGTCATTCATTCACTCATTCATTCATTCATTCTTGAACTTTCTCACATTAGAATAAAAGTCTCCTAAGGTGCAAATTCAATTCATTTATTTTTCCACTATTTTAAAATACGAATTCAATTTGAAATGCTGCTTTGCTTTGAATACCTTTTGAATAAAAGTTGTATTCAGAAAATGAATTATTGATTATTCAGTCAAAAATAGTTATGAGTACCTCAATTCAATATTTTGATTTGTAATTTATTCAAAATGGAACTGTCTCTTCGTAAAGTAGGATTTTAAAATACTTCATGAGAGCAATAAACAAGGCTAGGATCCTCAATTTAATTTTAAAAAGTAGGCAATTTAGTGATTTTATAATCTTTTATTAATATATGATTCACAAAATTTTAATTTAAAGGTACTCTGGATTGATCCACTACTAATTATTTATGTTTGTTATATTGGAAAAACCCATAAATTTTTTAACTCTTTCATTTCAGACTTACTCAATATGTACAAATTATACAATGTCAGAATCTAAAATTTCTAAAATAAATAAGATATCAAATAGATTTCAATTTCGAATATTGATTTCCTACTATGACAAAACCTCCGTCCATCAGAGTTGTCATTGCCTCGAAGGACTTCTCCTAATCTATGGTCCTACAAAGAGTTGGTAAATGCTCTTAGTGCCAACTCAAACAATAATAAGTATTAAACGTTAGAAATTAAAGCTGTGATTTTATAATAAATATTAACTATATTAACTGTAGGATTCTCCCCGGATTCCTCCACTACTCAGATAATTTCACAAGGTCATTGTCGATCTCCAATTTTGTTGGAATCCGAGTTCCATCGTATGGTCATCGAATCGTATTTGAAGAGCAAGTTGAATAACACGACATGAGGGAAGGTGGAAATATTCTTTACATTCAAATGCCGTAGACTGAAGGATCGGATTTTTCAATATAGAACATGAAATGGACTGACTAACTCAATGTTGAGTTGGACATTGAAGGAAACAAGTGTCTTGGTCTTATTAGTGATGAAATTAAAAGCATGAGGATTGTCTTCAATCACGTTCCTTGAATAAATCTTTAATATGTATCTCGTGATTAGGACTTTGAACGTGTTGTATAATTTTTAACTTTCTCAAGGTTTCTGTCCTAAATTCATTTAGACGTCATTTCACTAACCTTGGATGTTCGTTATAATTTTATAGCTTTTCATCTCCATTATCAACGATCAAAGATTTTATTCTTTCTGAATGAATTTATTAAATTGTGAATCATTTATTAATTTTGTAATTGCCATTAAACGTTTTCAATATATACATACATATATATGATTTTTCTTTCACTAATTAAATTATAGGCATCCGTCACAACATTTACATTTGAGGCTTGATCTTACTTTAAGTTGAAATTATTTGTTCTAATTTGAGTTTATATATATATATATATATATTTCGTATCAAATTCATTAAAAGTCTTAATCACATTCTATTTTATTGTTTCAATCAAGTAATGAACAAAAAACATGTGTTTATTTAATGGGATTATGCTTACTGGAGTAATTTTAAAGTCAAATTTAGCTAATTCGCCGGAGAAAAAGGGCTCAAGGAGTTGATTTGATTGCACTTCTTGAATCTACATACTGCCCATTTTTAAAGGGGGGTATTCGAAAGGAATACAAGAACTTAGGTTAAAAAAGTAAATGCAATGCTATAAAAAAATAATTCTTAGTATTGCGAACTGTATTTTGAGCCCAATATTTTTATACTAGAATTATTATAAAATGAATTATCAAACGTGATCATCAAATCCATTTTTGTCAAAAGGGCAGGCTGTATAGTATTAAATATATCAATTCAATAATACATACACAGTACTGATAGTTACTATATTTATCAAATAAAAGTAATTGTTCTCTTCTGTTTGATGGTAAAGCAGGAGTCAGCTACAACCATGACGAATAATCAACGCTAATAAAAACAATACAGAATTGATAAAATACTTCCTCATAAATTACATTCAATAATAGCAATCACGACATATTTTATGGTCCATACGGTACCTACAATATTTGTAACAATTTCACCTCAAATCACTATAAAAAGAGAGATACAAAAACATCCTTCGATTATTCATATATCAAATATGGATCTAGTATTCGAATATATCAGAGACAAAGACTATATAGAGTGAATTTTTATATATTTTCTACTTTGAATTTTCAAATTAATGCTTCACACTAGAAGGAGTAAAAATTGAAAAGTGAAGTCTTCTAAAATATAATTTTGTGATTTTCACCATTCCAAGTTTGCTCAATACATTCAAATCAATTATCTAAAACTATTCCTGCTATAAAATATAGAGATTTGACAAATTTTGTCTCCATATATAAGCTAGCCCCATCTAGCGTTCATATTATCATACAAATGATGAAAATGAAAAGTGCCAATATGCATGGTTTTTTTATTAATTTCAACATTCAAAAAATGCTTAGCACATTCAAAAAAAATTACCTGAATCTATTCGCCACTTCAAGTTGAAGGATTTGCAAATTTTAAATTGGCATGACACCTAGCCCCATCTAGGGTTCATATTATCATACAAATGAAAAGTGCCAATATGCATGGTTTTTTATTAATTTCAACATTCAAAAAATGCTTAGCACATTCACAAAAATTACCTGAATCTATTCGCCACTTCAATTTGAAGGATTTGCAAATTCCCAATTGGTATGACACCTAGCAACATCTAGGGTTCATATTATCATCAAAATGAAAAGTGCCAATATGCATGGTTTTTTATTAATTTCAACATTCAAAAAATGCTTAGCACATTCAAAAAAATTACCTGAATCTATTCGCCACTTCAATTTGAAGGATTTGCAAATTCCAAATTGGTATGACACCTAGCAACATCTAGGGTTCATATTATCATACAAATGAAAAGTGCCAATATGCATGGTCTTTTATTATTTTCAACATTCAAAAAATGCTTAGTATATTCTAAAAAATTACCTGAATCTATTCGCCACTTCAATTTGAAGAATTTGCAAATTTCAAATTGGTATGACACCTAGCAACATCTAGGGTTCATATTATCATCAAAATGAAAAGTGCCAATATGCATGGTCTTTTATTATTTTCAACATTCAAAAAATGCTTAGCACATTCAAAAAAATTACTTGAATCTATTCGCCACTTCAATTTGAATGATTTGCAAATTTCAAATTGGTATGACACCTAGCAACATCTAGGGTTCATATTATCATCAAAATGAAGAGTGCCAATATGCATGGTTTTTTTATTAATTTCAACATTCAAAAAATGTTTAGCACATTCAAAAAAATTACCTGAATCTATTCGCCACTTCAATTTGAAGAATTTGCAAATTTCAAATTGGTATGACAACTAGCAACATCTAGGGTTCATATTATCATCAAAATGAAAAGTGCCAATATGCATGGTTTTTTATTAAATTCAACATTCAAAAAATGCTTAGCACATTCAAAAAAATTACCTGAATCTATTCGCCAATTCAATTTGAAGGATTTGCAAATTACAAATTGGTATGACACCTAGCAACATCTAGGGTTCATATTATCATCAAAATGAAGAGTGCCAATATGCATGGTTTTTTAATTAATTTCAACATTCAAAAAATGCTTAGCACATTCAAAAAAATTACTTGAATCTATTCGCCACTTCAATTTGAAGAATTTGCAAATTTCAAATTGGTATGACACCTAGCAAAATCTAGGGTTCATATTATCATACAAATGAAAAGTGCCAATATGCATGGTTTTTTATTAAATTCAACATTCAAAAAATGCTTAGCACATTCAAAAAAATTACCTGAATCTATTCACCACTTCAAATCGAAGGATTTGCAAATTTCAAATTGGTATGACACCTAGCAACATCTAGGGTTCATATTATCATCAAAATGAAAAGTGCCAATATGCATGGTTTTTTATTAATGTCAACATTCAAAAAATGTTTAGCACATTCAAAAAAATTACCTGAATCTATTTGCCACTTCAATTTGAAGAACTTGCAAATTTCAAATTGGTATGACACCTAGCAACATCTAGGGTTCATATTATCATCAAAATGAAAAGTGCCAACATGCATGGTTTTTTATTAATTTAACATTCAAAAAATGCTTAGCACATTCAAAAAAATTACCTGAATCTATTCGCCAATTCAATTTGAAGGATTTGCAAATTACAAATTGGTATGACACCTAGCAACATCTAGGGTTCATATTATCATCAAAATGAAAAGTGCCAATATGCATGGTTTTTTATTAATGTCAACATTCAAAAAATGCTTAGCACATTCAAAAAAATTACCTGAATCTATTCGCCACTTCAATTTGAAGGATTTGCAAATTTCAAATTGGTATGACACCTTGCAACATCTAGGGTTCATATTATCATACAAATGAAAAGTGCCAATATGCATGGTCTTTTATTATTTTCAACATTCAAAAAATGCTTAGCACATTCAAAAAAATTACTTGAATCTATTCGCCACTTCAATTTGAAGAATTTGCAAATTTCAAATTGGTATGACAACGAGCAACATCTAGGGTTCATATTATCATCAAAATGAAAAGTGCCAATATGCATGGTTTTTTATTAAATTCAACATTCAAAAAATGCTTAGCACATTCAAAAAAATTACCTGAATCTATTCGCCACTTCAATTTGAAGAATTTGCAAATTTCAAATTGGTATGACACCTAGCAACATCTAGGGTTCATATTATCATCAAAATGAAAAGTGCCAATATGCATGGTTTTTTATTAATGTCAACATTCAAAAAATGTTTAGCACATTCAAAAAAATTACCTGAATCTATTCGCTAATTCAATTTGAAGGATTTGCAAATTTCAAATTGGTATGACACCTAGCAACATCTAGGGTTCATATTATCATCAAAATGAAAAGTGCCAATATGCATGGTTTTTTATTAACTTCAACATTCAAAAAATGCTTAGCACATTCAAAAAAATTACCTGAATCTATTCACCACTTCAAATCGAAGAATTTGCAAATTTCAAATTGGTATGACACCTAGCAACATCTAGGGTTCATATTATCATACAAATGAAAAGTGCCAATATGCATGGTTTTTTATTAATTTCAACATTCAAAAAATGCTTAGCACATTCAAAAAAATTACCTGAATCTATTCACCACTTCAAATCGAAGGATTTGCAAATTTCAAATTGGTATGACACCTAGCAACATCTAGGGTTCATATTATCATCAAAATGAAAAGTGCCAATATGCATGGTTTTTTATTAATGTCAACATTCAAAAAATGTTTAGCACATTCAAAAAAATTACCTGAATCTATTTGCCACTTCAATTTGAAGAACTTGCAAATTTCAAATTGGTATGACACCTAGCAACATCTAGGGTTCATATTATCATCAAAATGAAAAGTGCCAACATGCATGGTTTTTTATTAATTTAACATTCAAAAAATGCTTAGCACATTCAAAAAAATTACCTGAATCTATTCGCCAATTCAATTTGAAGGATTTGCAAATTACAAATTGGTATGACACCTAGCAACATCTAGGGTTCATATTATCATCAAAATGAAAAGTGCCAATATGCATGGTTTTTTATTAATGTCAACATTCAAAAAATGCTTAGCACATTCAAAAAAATTACCTGAATCTATTCGCCACTTCAATTTGAAGGATTTGCAAATTTCAAATTGGTATGACACCTTGCAACATCTAGGGTTCATATTATCATACAAATGAAAAGTGCCAATATGCATGGTCTTTTATTATTTTCAACATTCAAAAAATGCTTAGCACATTCAAAAAAATTACTTGAATCTATTCGCCACTTCAATTTGAAGAATTTGCAAATTTCAAATTGGTATGACAACGAGCAACATCTAGGGTTCATATTATCATCAAAATGAAAAGTGCCAATATGCATGGTTTTTTATTAAATTCAACATTCAAAAAATGCTTAGCACATTCAAAAAAATTACCTGAATCTATTCGCCACTTCAATTTGAAGAATTTGCAAATTTCAAATTGGTATGACACCTAGCAACATCTAGGGTTCATATTATCATCAAAATGAAAAGTGCCAATATGCATGGTTTTTTATTAATGTCAACATTCAAAAAATGTTTAGCACATTCAAAAAAATTACCTGAATCTATTCGCTAATTCAATTTGAAGGATTTGCAAATTTCAAATTGGTATGACACCTAGCAACATCTAGGGTTCATATTATCATCAAAATGAAAAGTGCCAATATGCATGGTTTTTTATTAATTTCAACATTCAAAAAATGCTTAGCACATTCAAAAAAATTACCTGAATCTATTCACCACTTCAAATCGAAGAATTTGCAAATTTCAAATTGGTATGACACCTAGCAACATCTAGGGTTCATATTATCATACAAATGAAAAGTGCCAATATGCATGGTTTTTTATTAATTTCAACATTCAAAAAATGCTTAGCACATTCAAAAAAATTACCTGAATCTATTCACCACTTCAAATCGAAGGATTTGCAAATTTCAAATTGGTATGACACCTAGCAACATCTAGGGTTCATATTATCATCAAAATGAAAAGTGCCAATATGCATGGTTTTTTATTAATGTCAACATTCAAAAAATGTTTAGCACATTCAAAAAAATTACCTGAATCTATTTGCCACTTCAATTTGAAGAACTTGCAAATTTCAAATTGGTATGACACCTAGCAACATCTAGGGTTCATATTATCATCAAAATGAAAAGTGCCAATATGCATGGTCTTTTATTATTTTCAACATTCAAAAAATGCTTAGCACATTCAAAAAAATTACCTGAATCTATTCGCCAATTCAATTTGAAGGATTTGCAAATTCCAAATTGGTATGACACCTAGCAACATCTAGGGTTCATATTATCATCAAAATGAAAAGTGCCAATATGCATGGTTTTTTATTAATGTCAACATTCAAAAAATGTTTAGCACATTCAAAAAAATTACCTGAATCTATTTGCCACTTCAATTTGAAGGATTTGCAAATTACAAATTGGTATGACACCTAGCAACATATAGGGTTCATATTATCATCAAAATGAAAAGTGCCAATAAGCATGGTTTTTTATTAATTTCAACATTCAAAAAATGCTTAGCACATTCAAAAAAATTATTTGAATCTATTCACCACTTCAAATCGAAGGATTTGCAAATTTCAAATTGGTATGACACCTAGCAACATCTAGGGTTCATATTATCATCAAAATGAAAAGTGCCAATATGCATGGTTTTTTATTAATTTCAACATTCAAAAAATGCTAAGCACTTTCAAAAAAATTACCTGAATCTATTCGCCACTTCAATTTGAAGAATTTGCAAATTTCAAATTGGTATGACAACGAGCAACATCTAGGGTTCATATTATCATCAAAATGAAAAGTGCCAATATGCATGGTTTTTTATTAAATTCAACATTCAAAAAATGCTTAGCACATTCAAAAAAATTACCTGAATCTATTCGCCACTTCAATTTGAAGAATTTGCAAATTTCAAATTGGTATGACAACTAGCAACATCTAGGGTTCATATTATCATACAAATGAAAAGTGCCAATATGCATGGTTTTTTATTAATTTCAACATTCAAAAAATGCTTAGCACATTCAAAAAAATTACCTGAATCTATTCACCACTTCAAATCGAAGGATTTGCAAATTTCAAATTGGTATGACACCTAGCAACATCTAGGGTTCATATTATCATCAAAATGAAAAGTGCCAATATGCATGGTTTTTTATTAAATTCAACATTCAAAAAATGCTTAGCACATTCAAAAAAATTACCTGAATCTATTCGCCACTTCAATTTGAAGAATTTGCAAATTTCAAATTGGTATGACACCTAGCAACATCTAGGGTTCATATTATCATCAAAATGAAAAGTGCCAATATGCATGGTTTTTTATTAATGTCAACATTCAAAAAATGTTTAGCACATTCAAAAAAATTACCTGAATCTATTTGCCACTTCAATTTGAAGAACTTGCAAATTTCAAATTGGTATGACACCTAGCAACATCTAGGGTTCATATTATCATCAAAATGAAAAGTGCCAATATGCATGGTCTTTTATTATTTTCAACATTCAAAAAATGCTTAGCACATTCAAAAAAATTACCTGAATCTATTCGCCAATTCAATTTGAAGGATTTGCAAATTCCAAATTGGTATGACACCTAGCAACATCTAGGGTTCATATTATCATCAAAATGAAAAGTGCCAATATGCATGGTTTTTTATTAATGTCAACATTCAAAAAATGCTTAGCACATTCAAAAAAATTACCTGAATCTATTCGCCACTTCAATTTGAAGGATTTACAAATTTCAAATTGGTATGACACCTTGCAACATCTAGGGTTCATATTATCATACAAATGAAAAGTGCCAATATGCATGGTCTTTTATTATTTTCAACATTCAAAAAATGCTTAGCACATTCAAAAAAATTACTTGAATCTATTCGCCACTTCAATTTGAAGAATTTGCAAATTTCAAATTGGTATGACAACGAGCAACATCTAGGGTTCATATTATCATCAAAATGAAAAGTGCCAATATGCATGGTTTTTTATTAATGTCAACATTCAAAAAATGTTTAGCACATTCAAAAAAATTACCTGAATCTATTTGCCACTTCAATTTGAAGAACTTGCAAATTTCAAATTGGTATGACACCTAGCAACATCTAGGGTTCATATTATCATCAAAATGAAAAGTGCCAACATGCATGGTTTTTTATTAATTTAACATTCAAAAAATGCTTAGCACATTCAAAAAAATTACCTGAATCTATTCGCCAATTCAATTTGAAGGATTTGCAAATTACAAATTGGTATGACACCTAGCAACATCTAGGGTTCATATTATCATCAAAATGAAAAGTGCCAATATGCATGGTTTTTTATTAATGTCAACATTCAAAAAATGCTTAGCACATTCAAAAAAATTACCTGAATCTATTCGCCACTTCAATTTGAAGGATTTGCAAATTTCAAATTGGTATGACACCTTGCAACATCTAGGGTTCATATTATCATACAAATGAAAAGTGCCAATATGCATGGTCTTTTATTATTTTCAACATTCAAAAAATGCTTAGCACATTCAAAAAAATTACTTGAATCTATTCGCCACTTCAATTTGAAGAATTTGCAAATTTCAAATTGGTATGACAACGAGCAACATCTAGGGTTCATATTATCATCAAAATGAAAAGTGCCAATATGCATGGTTTTTTATTAAATTCAACATTCAAAAAATGCTTAGCACATTCAAAAAAATTACCTGAATCTATTCGCCACTTCAATTTGAAGAATTTGCAAATTTCAAATTGGTATGACACCTAGCAACATCTAGGGTTCATATTATCATCAAAATGAAAAGTGCCAATATGCATGGTTTTTTATTAATGTCAACATTCAAAAAATGTTTAGCACATTCAAAAAAATTACCTGAATCTATTCGCTAATTCAATTTGAAGGATTTGCAAATTTCAAATTGGTATGACACCTAGCAACATCTAGGGTTCATATTATCATCAAAATGAAAAGTGCCAATATGCATGGTTTTTTATTAATTTCAACATTCAAAAAATGCTTAGCACATTCAAAAAAATTACCTGAATCTATTCACCACTTCAAATCGAAGAATTTGCAAATTTCAAATTGGTATGACACCTAGCAACATCTAGGGTTCATATTATCATACAAATGAAAAGTGCCAATATGCATGGTTTTTTATTAATTTCAACATTCAAAAAATGCTTAGCACATTCAAAAAAATTACCTGAATCTATTCACCACTTCAAATCGAAGGATTTGCAAATTTCAAATTGGTATGACACCTAGCAACATCTAGGGTTCATATTATCATCAAAATGAAAAGTGCCAATATGCATGGTTTTTTATTAATGTCAACATTCAAAAAATGTTTAGCACATTCAAAAAAATTACCTGAATCTATTTGCCACTTCAATTTGAAGAACTTGCAAATTTCAAATTGGTATGACACCTAGCAACATCTAGGGTTCATATTATCATCAAAATGAAAAGTGCCAATATGCATGGTCTTTTATTATTTTCAACATTCAAAAAATGCTTAGCACATTCAAAAAAATTACCTGAATCTATTCGCCAATTCAATTTGAAGGATTTGCAAATTCCAAATTGGTATGACACCTAGCAACATCTAGGGTTCATATTATCATCAAAATGAAAAGTGCCAATATGCATGGTTTTTTATTAATGTCAACATTCAAAAAATGCTTAGCACATTCAAAAAAATTACCTGAATCTATTCGCCACTTCAATTTGAAGGATTTACAAATTTCAAATTGGTATGACACCTTGCAACATCTAGGGTTCATATTATCATACAAATGAAAAGTGCCAATATGCATGGTCTTTTATTATTTTCAACATTCAAAAAATGCTTAGCACATTCAAAAAAATTACTTGAATCTATTCGCCACTTCAATTTGAAGAATTTGCAAATTTCAAATTGGTATGACAACGAGCAACATCTAGGGTTCATATTATCATCAAAATGAAAAGTGCCAATATGCATGGTTTTTTATTAAATTCAACATTCAAAAAATGCTTAGCACATTCAAAAAAATTACCTGAATCTATTCGCCACTTCAATTTGAAGAATTTGCAAATTTCAAATTGGTATGACAACTAGCAACATCTAGGGTTCATATTATCATCAAAATGAAAAGTGCCAATATGCATGGTTTTTTATTAAATTCAACATTCAAAAAATGCTTAGCACATTCAAAAAAATTACCTGAATCTATTCGCCACTTCAATTTGAAGGATTTGCAAATTTCAAATTGGTATGACACCTAGCAACATCTAGGGTTCATATTATCATCAAAATGAAAAGTGCCAATATGCATGGTTTTTTATTAATGTCAACATTCAAAAAATGTTTAGCACATTCAAAAAAATTACCTGAATCTATTTGCCACTTCAATTTGAAGGATTTGCAAATTACAAATTGGTATGACACCTAGCAACATATAGGGTTCATATTATCATCAAAATGAAAAGTGCCAATATGCATGGTTTTTTATTAATTTCAACATTCAAAAAATGCTTAGCACATTCAAAAAAATTATTTGAATCTATTCACCACTTCAAATCGAAGGATTTGCAAATTTCAAATTGGTATGACACCTAGCAACATCTAGGGTTCATATTATCATCAAAATGAAAAGTGCCAATATGCATGGTTTTTTATTAATTTCAACATTCAAAAAATGCTAAGCACTTTCAAAAAAATTACCTGAATCTATTCGCCACTTCAATTTGAAGAATTTGCAAATTTCAAATTGGTATGACAACTAGCAACATCTAGGGTTCATATTATCATCAAAATGAAAAGTGCCAATATGCATGGTTTTTTATTAATTTCAACATTCAAAAAATGCTTAGCACATTCAAAAAAATTACCTGAATCTATTCGCCACTTCAATTTGAAGGATTTGCAAATTCCAAATTGGTATGACACCTAGCAACATCTAGGGTTCATATTATCATACAAATGAAAAGTGCCAATATGCATGGTTTTTTATTAATTTCAACATTCAAAAAATGCTTAGCACATTCAAAAAAATTACCTGAATCTATTCACCACTTCAAATCGAAGGATTTGCAAATTTAGGGTTCATATTATCATACAAATGATGAAAATGAAAAGTACCAATATGCATGGTTTTTTATTAATTTCAACATTCAAAAAATGTGTAGTACATTCAAAAAAATTATCTGAATCTATTCGCTACTTCAAATTTGAAGGATTTGCAAATATAGCGTTCATATTATCATATAAATGATGAAAAATCTAAAAATAAAAGTTTTTGGTTATTGTGGTTTTTTATTTTTTTGTACTTTCAGAGTGAAGGGATCTTAGAATCCAATTTAAATATGTCCTAATATTATGAATGCCTTAAACTCAGTTGTAACTTGGACTCAAATTGCACTTATGTCGTATTAGAATGTGACTTCCGGCTCGCCTTCGGTTCGAAGTGAACTATATGACTGCATATATCTAAATTAGGGTATGTTATCGTTGTTGTAGTTTTTTGTTTGCATTTAAAAAAGATAAAGTATACAATAGGTACTGGGATACATTAAGATGAATAGAGAAAATGATGAAAAAAACACTTCATATTGTAAATTAATATAAACAATATACAATATACACTTTTCCATAGCTAGAAGAAAATACGAAAGAGTCATGTTAGACTGGGTGCCATAGAAAATCATAATGATGAGATGGCACGATTTTAGGTCTCGTGGAGGATATCCCAAGATGTATTCAAAATACAATATCAAATACAATGAGTTTGAATTATGAGTCTGTCATCTTGCTGATTAAATTTAAAAAAGCTTTTGATTCTTTGTCTCATGAATTCATAATTGAGCAGCTACTTCGAAACAGAATTCCGAAACAATTGATGGATATGATCGTTTCCACGATGAGGCTAGCATTCATATTCCAGGTCCTGAATCAAAACATTACATCAAGAGAGGTGTTCATGACGGGAAATTCCTCATCGGGCAAATAATTAGATCTTAGCAAGCCTAAAGCCGTTCGAAGATCGATCTGGCCTCTCATTGAATGTCACCAAATCCATAGTCGTCTCATCTACTTGATAAGATTGGAGTTTGGAGTACAAATATACCTCCTAAAACTTTTCACTTATTTAGATTCATCCCATTCTCACCTTCAATACGAGGTTAAATTGATCTGCTGAGGCTAGTATTCAGATGAAATACACAAAAACCTTACATTTCAGAAGTTCAACTCCACGCATCCGTCAAAAACTGGGGTATCTAATTGACAAACACGGAGGTCCTGTGGAAATCATTAAACTTGTCATGGCTAAAACGTCTTAGGTTAAGCGAAGACTTTTGGGCAAAAACCCTAAAATACAATTTCTATAAAGTTACAAGATACTTGTTTGAAATGAGAATCGCAATGGGCCCATCGGAACTCTTTTCGAACATTAATGGTGAATCCTTATATTGGAGAACATGGTCTCTTCATGTAAGTCCACATTGCTTAGTAATCTCACACTCCCTAAATGAATTTCTTCAAATGAGTAAATCTATAAGCTGGAAACAGAACTTTATTCACAAACATTCTTATAAGCTTCAAAACTAATAACGAAGAGACTGGAAAAAAATGCATTGCTTCTTCCTTTTGCTCCATTTTATAGAGCTCTTGATCAGAGGAAGGTAAAAAATAGAATGAAAATTCAGCAATCAGCAATGTCTCTGAAACTTCTGGTCAATAGACGTATGGAGCGCCTACAAGAAACAAACAATGATTATATTAGAACTTGTCGGATAAAAATTATGAAGAGCCCATATACTACCTCACAACAGAAATGGTTAAGATACAGTCTGACAACATTTAGTCTTTTTACTAAAAAATCTAATATTAACAGATAGAAAATGTTTTTTTGTAGAGCTTTTGAGGAGATGTCCTTCCACTTCTTTTGCAAATGTGACGCAGCCAATCCCCTAAGACCGAAAGTGAAAAATATAATGATGGTAGCACTTAAGCCTCTATCTTGAAGACACTCTAAAGCCGACTCCATTACAGCAAAAGTTATCTCAATGATTTACTCTACGAGAACAAATGGAAATAGAAATGTTCAAGCTCCATAAACATATTGTTTCACAAGAGAGGAACCTCCATCCATGACCCGAAGGTAATGCTAAATTTCTTCTCCATTGATGATTCAGCCTTCTAACAATGACGAAATAAACTCTTAAATAATGAAAAGTTATCTATAATATAAAAGAAAACATTGACTGACACAGAAACAGAAATTGGATTGTAAATTACAACGAGGGGAATTATCTTCAAATGGAGGTGCTTGATTATCTTCATATACAAGCTTAGACCTGGAGATGCTTAACAGTCATAATAACATGAAATTACGATGAGTAGGTGCCTCCTTATGTAGATCTCAATAATTTCTTCAACGATGATTCAGGCTTTTTACAACAAAATAATATCTAAAATAACAAAATGCGAATTATAATCCCAAAGGTATAGAAACATGAATAAAATACTCACAGAAAAGGAATGGTTGGATTGTAAGTTATATCAAGGAGAGTGCTCTTCCAACAGAGACACTTGATTATATTCAAGTGACCCAGAGATACTTGGAATCCATTTTAACACAAATTGATATAAGGAAGTAACAGCAGCTTCATTTTATAACCCCCGTTGATATAAAGGCTAATTGTTTTTCATCTTTTAACAATGAAGCATTGATACTCGTTCAGAGAGGCCTGGAGATGCTTGAGATCCATAGTAATTGATATAAGTAGAAATCTAATTCAATGATGCAATAGATATGTGAAAAACACTAATACTTATTTAATAACACTTTCTCTTACCTTGATGTGCCTGAGTAACGACTCATAATAATGAGAATATCCATCTAATTTAAGTATATCTCATGGCCTGTATCATCATATATCGAGAATGGATAATATATTGAATAAGCAAATATTTCTTGAAGTTTAATATAATCCATGAAACTATATTTAAATTGAAGTTAGCCAACTTATTTATGATGAAAATAAAGTTTTAACTCATATTTACAGATGCTTTATCCGGGAAGACCAACATTTGAAGAATACTTGACAGCAGATCCTCATGCACAAAAATGAGTTTTCAAAATGGCTAACGGATTTCGGATGTCCAAAGACTTAATCAAGTTTTAAGATAAATACTCAGCAAATCCATTGATTTAAGAACAAAACATAAGAATGCAATATTGATGCGAGCTCCATCCTCATCTGTCTCAACCCCACCAAGACAGCTTCGTATGCAGTCGAGCTGCTTCACACCACAAACGAGATTCACTTTCTCGCCGCACGTTGCATAAGCCTTTAACTGGATCGTTTTGTTTTATTCATCAAAGGATTGCCTTCCGTGGTTCACTTGCTGACAGCACCCCTTTGCTATTGCCACAGTTAAAACCATTCAATTATTATTTCCCAATTCATTGAGGGTTTTTCTCCACTCAAAGCCCTTCTTTTTTTAGCTTAACACAAAGATTCGTATGAAGCCCTCTGGCTATGCCAAACGCTTTTGGTGCCGCCTGAATTTGAGCACTTTCATGTGAATGTAGGCCCATAACAAATGCTACTTTCACGAAGTCGACCTTGGGACCTTTCCTTAGGAGGCCAAAGAGGGTCTTGACTCGGGTTAAATAGAAGTCCCTTTGAATTCGTAAGACTCAAACTTATTCAAGGAGAATGCTTTGAGAAGCTCCTTTTCCATTCGCCCCTCTTTGAGTCGTCTTGGATCTTGAAGTTGGTCCTTGGTCCAAGGAAAAGAGGAATCCCTTTGAAGAGGTCCTCCAGCAGCAGCAGCTCAAGGACATCTTCATTAGGATGGTCGTTCTAGGATAGCTCTCATATCTTGATCCTTAAATGATAATTTAAATCTACATTAATTAATGATTGTATCTTGAATCTATGAAGTAATAACAATGTGTCACATAATTATTGTTATGACTCATAATTCAAAAATAAATAAATAAATAAGTCAATAAGTTATGAGACGGGCTCCTTGAAGCCCTGTTCGAACTAAGAACGAATCATATATATCCTATTAATTAGAAGCAAATAATAATAATTCCAATTACATAAGTTACGTCAAAAACAATGAAAAAATCACATTATACATACATTACAAAAGAAGACTCTTCCAAAAAGTTACTTTCACACCTCAAAATAAATCATTGATTTTTCTTTAAATCGGCATCCTATTATACAATTGTAATATAAAGTTGATGTTCGAAACAAAGAGACTTTTACAGATGTTTATTATATGTTTATTATAAATTCTTAATGCAACTAGCTATTATAAATTAAGTTTTGACACCTTTCACCTCAGATTTCAATCCAATTTGGAATAAATGTTTCTATATACAAGATATGCACAATATTACAAAATTGAAGTGTGAAATTTCAAGTTATTAAGATGCTTTAAATCTGTTGTAAAATGAATTGATATAAGGAAGTAGCTTCAACTTTCTTATATGAACCCCATCGATTGACTTCTTAAATGATGGGTAAATTCCACAACAAAACAAACTGTAAAATGTTGAATCTGGAGTAAAAATGACATTAGCAATGCAGCAATTGGATGGAATATTTTGACTATAAACTGGTGGAAGGAGATACTTGAATTCACAGTAATGGATATGAATCTATTCGAAAGATGATGCGTCAATCCATAGGGGCCAAGGTTAATATAATTCCTGAAACTATATTTAAACTCATGTTAATGTACTTATTTATAATGAATTGAAAATTTTACCTCACATGAACGGATGATTTTTCCAGAAAAACCTACATTTGAAGAATAGATATCAAGATAAATTCGTTTTGAAGAATGGAAGAGTGTAATGGAGAGACAGAATATGATGATCTTGCATGGAGACATCAACTTCCAGTAACGAGGGTTCATCACTTAAACTTTCCTGTCCATCTCCTTTTCTAATTTTTACATTTATTTATGTTAGCCCCACAATGACATAATTAATTACAGCGTCCATTCCATGTATGTAGCTACAGAATATTCCTACAACTAAACCATATACACATTCGAATGAACTTGGATGCTTCAGTTCTGTTAACACTGGATCATGGTCCATAGTCTGACATGATCCACACTCTTGGCAAAATAAAGCGATTTCATGGGTGACTCCAATGCTGTAGCCTCAGTTCAACACTCCACTTGACGTTATAACTTGTGGGAGTCGATGACTTAATATTTGCCTTTATTTTCACCAACATCTCAGACAGGGAAATCACTTTAATCTTTTGGCTGAGTAAATGACTCCTCCCTCCACTTGCTCCTCACTCCTTGACTACTCCAGTAAGTTCTCCAATATTGACGTGAGCTCCATTCTCCTCTTTCTGAACGGAATTGACCTTCACCTTCTCGTCACACGTTGCATTCATGAGCCTTTCTTGTATCGTATCGTTTTGTTTTATTCTTCCTTAAGTAGCTCAGTTGATAGGACACCCCTTTCCAGTTTCCCATCCTCCAGAAATATCTCCATTAACTATTTTAGACTTATTATATTAATTATTTAGTCTCAGATACAGCAAATGTGTACCACACACATAATTATTGTTATGACTCATAAGTAAAAAAGTAAATAAATAAGTCAATAAATTATGAGACGGGTTTCTAGAAGCCCTGTTCGAACTAAGAACGAATCCAAATTAATTAATTATTGTTATATGTATATATTCACATCATCTGGGCATCATCAAAAGCAATGAAAGGTCACATTATATACATTACAAAAAAAGCTCCTACTGAATTATCTTCAGACGAAGAATTGGAGGATTCATGAAATTATGATCTCCCAGAAATAGGACTAGGAGTACAAGTTGAAATGAACTTGATTGATAGGTGCAAAGTTTCATCAAAGAACGATTTACAAGTATAATTAAGCTTATAATTAATTATAAGTGTTGCTCATTAGGATTGTCTATATTAGGGAAACTTTTGTTTCCATTACTTTTGACTTAAATATCTAATAATTTTTTTCCTTTCTTACTGTTCTTATTAATAAATTAACAACCACTGGTTGTAAAGCATGAAAATAACACCATCGCAATTACTAACGAATTGATTTTTAAATTAAAGGCAGATCTGAACTCAACAATTATTGCTCTATGATTTTTGATTTCATAAACTTTTTGGAACTCGAATATTAGAGTTGGACAAATTTTGAAAATTTAGCAAAAGTTGCCATAAATTCAAAACTTATGAACCGATTTTAAAAATTGAAAAAAATCTTATTCTATTAGAGTAATATCTACAACTTTTGGTTCAATGGCATCTCTCTAAAACCTTGTTTTCAATATTATTCAGAATTGAAGGGATGGGTGAAAGAGTGTTTGTATGACGTCATCTTACGCCCAAATTTGTATTTTCAAATTGACAGTTTACACGACGAGCTTTTTGGGATAAACAAAAACACTATACTTTATTCTCCCAGCTTCAGTTGATTATTTTCATCATTTGACTCCTTTGATTTAAAGCAGCTGATCCTACGTAATATGAACTCAAAATGGGTAGTAATATTATTTCTGATTTGATGCATAAAAAATATATTAAATTAAGGATTGCGCGCCCTTTTTTTGAATTTGAATATACTACAAGTATATATTAACAAGTTGGCAACAAGAAAAATAGAGAAGGGTAGCTACCATATGTTTTTCTAAATTTCTCTTGTCCCCTTTTGTCAGTCGAGGTTGCGAGTGAACAAAAAAGCTCGACGTGTTACACTCTGAAGGTCCAGGAGTAGATATATTTAAAATTATATATGTCATTTAGCTCTGCCTTTGCTCTCTGTTTTAATTGGGCAACAATGTCTTCAGCAATAATTTCAATAATTTTCATTCGGAGTTACAATTCTGACAATTCTGAATACATAGGACATAGAAACGATGCATCTAGTTTTATTTACACAGATTGAGCATTTAAGAGGAATAAAATCTATTTTCAATGAAGTAAATTTTTATGCTGTAGAGATAAATGATAATTAATCGTCATTGATAAATAAAATAATTCTCTTCACAGAATATCGTTGAATATAATACAAGAAATTAGAAAGAGAAAAAGTGTGTTTATATGAATACGTCTTCGATGGACGATGAAGTAAGGAGGTGGGGAGGTGTGAGCCGGTTAATCCCTGAAGTGGAAGAATATGGCTCAGGCGAGAATAGCACAAGCTACCACGGTGCAGGCTAAGACGCACGTTAACTCCTTTTCTTAAAAAGTAGGGGACGAAGCTGAGTCAGAAGTTGTAAACGAAAATACGTTGATGAGATGATTCATGAATATAAAATAAAGACAAAATACCCGTTGATGACAAAATTGATTTATTTATAAAATAGAATTATGGTCATATATTATTTTCAATTATTCTGAAACGTAGGAAATGTAACATCAAAGGTCCAACGATTAGTTCAAATTTCAATAGAATTAAAAATAATGAATTAATATAATAGAATTATTGTGCTCTTGTAATATTCGAAGGGAAATTGACATTTTTGAATTGAGGGACACCTTCAGCAAATAATTGATTTCCTTCCATACAGGCAAATAAAAATATTGAAAGGAAGAGATGAATTTGGTCAAGTAAACATAAATAAATAAATTTAAATATAAGGATGTCATTTTTTAACTTTACATTACAATATCATTTTTTTATTTCATGTTGACTAAAAAAAAAATCAATGACTATTAATATACATGAACGATTGGTTTTAATTCCTACAAAGAAAGTGATTGAAATATATAAAATCCGATAGTTTTTGAGTTAATAAGAGGCTGTGTGAGTACAAAAACATGAAAAGATACGTTATTACATCGTATTTTCAATATGATCTATTCTGCTTTATTTTTATCAATGAAAAAACGACCATTTTTACATTTTTCAACCCTGTATAAAGTCAAAAAAATGGTCAAAAATGGACAAATGTCCAGGAAATCACACATTTGGTCTTGAAATTTTATTACCATAATTTATTTGAAAGGCAAACATTATATATTACGATTATATATTTTTTTCTAATTGTCGTTTCTAATTTTTTTATGGAATGGTTTGCTAAAAATAATATTTCTTATGATTAAAATATATTAATAAAAATAAAGAATTTGTCAGGAAATTAATTTTGAAGTTATATTTAATGAAGATTCGTAATTTACAATAAAAGTTCAATTATAGTTTTGAATTTTTTTTCATGAAAAGTCCTGGAAGAGCCCTGGAAATTTAATTCTTACAGGAAAAAAAAATAGGAATAATTTACAAAATTAGGAAGAAAACGTAAATGCTCCCAATGATAATGATAATTAATTAATTAATGTATTGAACTTGGCTCTATTAATAAAAAGTAGAATGTAGTTTTCGGATCTTTTACTGTTTATGTACTCACCAAACCTCTTTTTAATGAAAAACCCTCATTTTAAATTTTTGGCGAAACTTTAATTTATTTAAAAAATGAAGAACTTTATAAATGCCATTTGAATAACTTCCAACATTAACATATATTTAGTTGTTATATGTAACCTTGTTCTTATATTTGTCTTCTTGATTTATATTATGAAAACATTCTCATTTAAAATCAACTAATTAATTTCCCATCCATCAATGGTCATTAAGATAATTATTTATTTTTCTTTAAGATTTGTTACACCCTATCCATAAGCAAGCAAATATAAACTATCTATTAAACCCTGGGCACAAAAATGGTGTTGCCTAATGGTATCACCCACAACGATTTGATATTTTACTTGTATTCTTATCGGAAATAAAATAATAGATGTAGTGAAAAGAAATTCATTATTTTTTTTCCATGAAATTGAAGGCTTTATACAAGTTGTAACGTTTAGCTCCTGGGCAATCAAAACAGTGCTTACAACAGTTCGATATTTCATTTTCACTACTCCTAGTATTTAAATTGGATTTTAATCAATCTGAACTTTTTGTTAAAGATTCAAGGCTTGACATGTAACCTACTTACAAAAAATTGTCTCGTGAGCATCTCTAAATATAAAATATTAAGTACAATATACGAGACAATAACACCATGTAATAGCATTTTTGCCCATTTTGCCCATTTGAAGGTTTCCAGAATAATAAAATTTTCCTAAATAAAAGTACATATGAATGTTTTTGTGGATCATTGTCTCCAATGAAATATATACGTATAGTATGTATATATAAATCTTGGAAATGTCCTATGAAATTTCAACTCCTCTTTTTTTCCTTCCTCTGGGTGCTTCCTAAGCAGCCAAAACCGCCAAAACCGCCTGACTCTCCTTGGTGTTTCTTTTATTTGTGTAAGTGCTGCAGGGAGAGGACGTCATCAAAACAATGAAAAAAAAAAGTAGAGGGACCGTAGCTTCGCCGTCCTAGCGGAGCTGGATGGGGGAGGATGGAAGCTACCGTTCGCAGGGATTGTTTGTTAATACCTCAAAATAGGAACCGGCTCCTGAAGTCGTCTTCCCACCCCCTACCTCATTATTTGTTTTGAAATATATTTCTACATAGAATATTACATATTAATTCTCCTTCATTAATTAATTATTGGGTGTTTTGGAGTTCCCTTTGTTCTTTGAATTTCTTAATGTACAATAATATGGCATTGCTTGTATATTGCTTGTATTTTTCATCTAAAAAAGTAATAATAATAAGAAGGGAAAAAATTAAGCATATAAAATAGCACAAGAAGAAAGAAAGAAAAATCTTAGCGAGGACAAAATTGGAAGAAGTTATAAATTGTTTATATTGTTTATTGTATGTATTGACTAGGCCAGAAATTAGAAGGAAGAGGGCAGAACCAAGATTATTGATAAATGATAATTTATCAATTAATAAGGGAGTTTAAACGACTAATTCTTTTTTCTAAAGTATTCAAATGAAAATAAATCATTTCGCTATTAATATGATTTAAATTTTGGGTCGAGATAACAAGCTTTAAACAAATGTCATGCAATTTTATTTAGACAGATTGAGCATTTGGGAGAAATAAGATTTATTTTCCATTACGGAAATTTGTAAGATGTACAGAGACAAATGAACATGACTCGTCTTTAAAGAATGATTTTCTTCACCAAATATCGTTGAATATAATACAAGAAATTAGAAAGAGAAAAAGTGTGTCTATATGAATCCGTCTTCGATGGACGATGAAGTAAGGAGGTGGGGAGGTGTGAGCCGGTTAATCCTTGAAGTGGAAGAATGTGGCTCAGGCGAGAATAGCACAAGCTACCACGGTGCAGGCTAAGAGGCACCAGAAATTAGAAAGAGAAAAAGTGTGTCTATATACGTCTTCGATGGACGATGAAGGAAGGAGGTGGGGAGGTGTGAGCCGGTTAATCCTTGAAGTGGAAGAATGTGGCTCAGGCGAGAATAGCACAAGCTACCACGGTGCAGGCTAAGAGGCACCAGAAATTAGAAAGAGAAAAAGTGTGTCTATATACGTCTTCCATGGACGATGAAGTAAGGAGGTGGGGAGGTGTGAGCCGGTTAATCCCTGAAGTGGAAGAATGTGGCTCAGGCGAGAATAGCACAAGCTACCACAGTGCAGGCTAAGACGCACCAGAGAGGTAAAAAAAGATGAAAATTATGTCTTCAAGAATCGAAATTGCACGTTAACTCCTTTTCTTAAAAAGTAGGTAAGTTGTGAAGGAAAATACGCTGATGATTGATGAATACAAAATAAAATAAAAATACCCGTTGATGATAAAATTGATTAATAAGATATAATTAGAATCGTATTTTATTCAATATTGAAAGATCCCATTTAAAAAAAAAAAATAGACGTAGGAGGAAGAGAAATGCTAGGGCAAGCTAGAAACAGAAAAACTTGGCTCAAAGGTAATACAATTAAAGCAAAAATTGATGAATTATTGTAGTAGAATGAGAGTCATCCTTTATTATTCCATTTAATATACTGGCAAATAAAACATTGAAAGGAGGGAACTAATTGAGTCAAACTTTATTTCCTCACAATGTGCTTCAAGAGAGAAAACACCGTTTTTCAGAAAATATTATCGAAACCCTCTATAATCAACTTGAAACAAATTTTTTCTTAAGTGATTCTTACTTTCCATTTTCAAAACATGGGAAAATGAGCAAAAACATAATGATATCGAAAAAAGTCTTCTTCTTCTTTTTTTTTTCTATAGCTTTAGAATATTATGAATACATTGCCACACGGCAATCGTGATTGTAAATTGTAATTTATCACTCACTACATCAACAAATAAATAAATTTTATATATGTTTTAAAGTCGAATAGTCTTAATGATAAATATTCTTACGTTTTAGATATAAGACAATAATGATTAACTTTGTATTGCATACTAATTTAAAAAATATTTAACATTAATAGTTTAAATATAACGTTGTCATTTTTTACTTTACATTACAATATCATTTTTTTATTTCATGTTGACTAAAAAGCGATTGGTTTTGTGTCCTACAAAGTGATTTAAATATAGGTAATATAAATCTATTACTATAGTTTTTGAGTTAAAAAGAGGTTATGTGAGAACAAAAATATAAAAAGATCCGTTATTACATCGTATTTCCAATATGATCTATTCCGCTTTATTTTTATCAATGAAGAATTGTACATTTTTACATTTTCCAATCCTGTATGAAGTTAAAAAAAATGCTCAAAAATGTGCAAATGTCCAGGAAATCACAGAATTTGTCTTGAAATTCTATGACCAGAATTTATTTGAAGGACAATTTCTTTATGAATGTCCAGTTTAAGTTTTTTATGAGATGGTTTATTACTAATAAGTCATTGCTAAATAAACCAGGACACATAGACTTATTTTGACTAGGAATTGATATTTTTTATGGGTAAAATATATCAATAAAAATAAAGAATTTGTTAGGAAATTAATTTTGAAGTTATATTTAAAGAAGATTCGTAATTTCTGATATAAATTCAATTATAGTTGTGATTTTTTTTTTTTTTTTGAAGTTTCCTAGAAAAGCCTTAGGAAATTTAATTCTTACAAGAAAAAAACAACTAGAAAAAATTTACAAAATCAGGAAGAAAACATAACCCCACCCAATGATAATAATAATTAATTAATTAAATTATGTATTGAGCCTAGCTCTATTAATAAAAAGTACGATGTAAATGTCGGATTTTTTCATCCTTTTGTACTCACAAAACCTCTTTTTAGCATAAAAACTATCATTTTAATAACTTGCTACATTAACATATCATTAATTATTGTTATATGTAACCTTATTCTATTTGTCTTCTTGATTTATATTATGAAAATATTCTTATATAAAATCAAATGAATGTTTCTACATTTTGTTAAGATATAAAATACAAAAAATACAAAAATATCATCTGCTTAATCAAAAGAAGTACTTGGACATTGAATGATGCTTACACATTAAATAAGGATACAAATGGCCACAAGGATACATATTACGTAAAGAGGTAAAATTAAATACTTGGATAAAAAAAATAATAGTCTATGGGGTTGTATAATGTAATATCATCGGATTTACTAATTAATATATTAATTTGTATGAACTTTGTACTGATTCTCCTGTTTGTTATTTATTTTGTTATTGTCTATTATGTGCAGGGATCGTATTACGGTGTAGATTTATTATTATAGATATGTATAATTTATGATGTGAAGGGGCTGGTTGAGTGTTAAGTTATTAAGGCATGACATCATGTGATATATCACTTGATGAGAAAGATCTAAAATGAATAAGCAAGCTAGTGCTCAATCCAAACTGTATAAATATCAAGTGCATTTTCCACGCCAAAGAAATCTATTTCGACCTTCAATTGATAATGCAATACACTTGTGTTACATTCAACTAATCAATTACTTATAATAGACAAAATGGTTGTATTCTAACCCTTCCCGAGCCGGAGCCAGAAGCATGGATGTGTAGCCCTGGACATATTTTCCCTTCATCCCTCGAAGGATGTTTCTCTTTCTATCTTATTTTCCCATGTGCTCTATGCTTTATTCAAAATCATGGAACCCATTAACTAGAAGAGTGCCGAAACTTTTGTTTCGATACCTTTTGACTCGAATATCTAAGGTTTTTTCTTTCTTTCTTACTATTCTAATTAATAAATTAACAACCACTGGTTGTAAAATATGAAAACCGCTATTACTTAAGAAACAACCTATCGATTTTAAAGTTAAAAGGATATCTGCAATATCGACAATTATTGTTCTATCATGTTTGAATTAATAAAAAAAATTTAACTCTAAAATTCGAGGTTAACCAATTTTGAAATTTTAGCAAAAGTAGCAATAAATCCAAAACTAATGAACCGATTTGAAAAATTGAAAAAAATTATATTTTATCAAAGTAATATCTACAACTTTTGGTTCAATGAAATCTTTCTTAAACTTTACTTTTAATCCTACTTAGAGTTGAAGGCTAAAAAAGTGTTTATATGACGTCATATTACGCCCAAATGATGAACAATGTATTTGTTTTTAAATTGACACTTCATATATATATATATCATGGCGTAATAGTTTTTTTAATATAAATCTTTACATTTACGTCATTCATCTGCAAAATAACTTTCTGTTTCACTCGGTTTACGTATTTAGTACTGTGAGTAATAAACATCGAAGATCTATAAAAATTGATCCCAGGAGGAAATACTTGGCATTGTAGAAGAATACCTTAAATTATTTAATTCTACAATTGATGGAGATCCTAAAGGATCCAAAGGTCCTTGTGAGAATCGCCGATTCCCATGACAAAGGGCTCGATACACTTACTGCGGGTGTAGTAAGAAAAGCCTTTGCTACTTGGGCTCAAGGTTGGCTACCTTGGGCCATGAGTCGTTCCAGCAACACAGTCAGGGTGATCAAAATTACCAAGCTTCTATTGAAACCAAGGGAATGATATCTGATGTATTAAGTAAAACTGTAAGTACTACTCATTTATGAAATATAATATAAATTTAAAATTTTTCTCATTTTTATAGGTCAATAACAAAAGTTATTTGGAATCACATAACGTGGATCTGTGAGGTCTGAATGGGAATGGTATAAGTGATTAAAATATATAACTAATTAATTGTTAATTAATCATTTTTCTATTTTGGTAGGATTTTAATAAGGAAAGTCCAGCTCCCAATCAATTTGAAGTATGCAATTATTCATATTATCTAAAGTTTGTATTATAACTTTACTTATGTCTTAGACAACAACTGATGATGATCTTTACTCACACAACTGGGGTTAGTATTTGCTCCATAGAAATCAATTAACATACATTTTACTCTCTTTTTTGATTTTAGAAGACACAAGTCCTACTATTTGCCGATAAAAAGCAGCTGATGGGATTATTCGTCATTGATAGGAAAATCGTTGTTTTTGTAACCTCCTGGAGGATCGCCAAGGAAGATTTTATGTTTTTAAAAATGCATTCAGAATTATAATGAGTCTTAAAAAAGAACGAGTTTGGAAGGTCCTTAATAATTTTAAACATGATTATCTTCCTGGGATCAGAATTTTTAGTATAATATACTTTAGGAATCTGAAAAATCAAAACAAAACACCATTTTTTTATTAACACTATAATAGAATTCGATGTTACTTATAGTAGTACATCTTATCACATTCGTCATAAACCACAAAACAAAAACACATTACTGTTCATGTTTTTCTAGAGATTTTGCGTCATAAAGTCCACAGAGTGTAGTTGAGGCTTCCTTCTAAATTTTACACATCCCTCAACTCATTTACGAAAAGTATAAACGGAGATCACATAACATTTGTCATCAAAGATTGATCTACTTAGGATTCACGTGGATTGAAAAAGGAAACCAAGCACTTTGTTCCTTTAGGAAAAGAATTGACCCTTTTCAACGATTTGATGAATTGATCAGAATGTAAACTCAATATTATAACGAAGGGAATCTTTTTGTTGAAAGACTTTGTAAGTCCCGGTCTGGACTTATGATACTATTGAATTAACAGCCATTTTAACATCATTTTATGGGGAAGAAAGTGCATCACTGTTATGGATGGGGAGAGGATGATGCTTGGTGTCTATAACTATTATTGATTAATCCTCTACACCTTAAAGGAAATGATACTATATGATTTACTGAGGAACTAGGTCTTATAATATTTTAATTTGTAATACAGAAACTATTTTTCTGGAACTATAATTTCATATTTAAGGTAAATTATGAAACTTCTTGAAAAATAATTTCAAAATTAATTTCCTGAGAACTTTTTTATTTTTTATTTACATGTTTTACCCATAGAAAATATAGGAATATCCTTTTTTGTCAAGGAAATAATTGTTTTTATCAGACCATACTTTAAAAAATTTAAAAATATCAAAATAAAGGAGGGAGTAATTTCAAATAATGTATGGTCATCGAACTTACAAGAAAATGTAAAAATGCACTCTTCTTCATTAATAAAAATAAAACGGATAGATCATAAATTGTATTTTTATTTTTTTAGATGATGAAATATTGACTGAAACGACAAATCCTTCCATATTTGAAATGCAGAAGTGGTCATACAATGATGGCTGTATATATGCAATATAACAAGCCTATTGCTCCCACTGATGCAAAACATTTTAAATATTATGTTCAATAATGACATTTCCTTGAATATTGGTAGATTTTATGGAAAACAAAAAAATAATTAATTACTTTTAAGTAAAATATACATAGATATGCTTTAATTCAAGCTATCACACCAATAAATTAATAAAATAAAATTATAAGTGTTTTCTTCATTGGAGTCTTTTATGTAAGTAGATACTGTTCACACAAAACCTCCTATCTTTTCCCTGCAAGGACTGTCAACTTTCAAAATATTAAATACCCAAGAAAAAAAAATCCACAGATATCTAATGTAGACTCATTGAAATAATTGTTTTTCGCTTACCTATTTATAGGTATGTACTATTCTGATAAGATGCATTACCTACAATATACTTAGCTCTCAAATTTCTTTACTGCAACCCTCTACCCTTTTCAATAGGAGCAAAAAAGAAGAGATGATTCGAAACCCACATGCTTTGAGTCTGGAATCGTGAATCACTATATAATTCGACCAAGATTAGTTTTGAAAATAGATAAGAAAGAAATAGAGGCCTTAATAGATAAGATGTTTCCTTTATTGTAAAACAGATTCACTATCCATCATCAAAATTACACTTACTAACATTAAATAAAAACATTCATTTACAATGATGGGTCAGGTATCCCATAGAAAAATTGAGAGCCATTCGTATAATTGATGAAATCTACCCAATGGAATTTTATTCTTCAGTATCAGAGGTTATGAAATTTTGTGCTCCAAATGACAAGACGAGTCTGAAGGGAAATGAGTGTAAGTCCCATATCATAGGCTGATATCTGTAGATCATTGACTTGATCCTTCATAACACTTGCTCCCTTCCGATTTAGAAGATTCGAACTTGATAAGAATCCTGCTCTAAGTCCGTGTCTTTCTCTATTCATGGCTCAGGAGTTCAAAAACTTGAATTTTCTCTTCGCATTCCAGAGCTTTGCAAAAACAGGAAGAGCATTAGCATTAGCCTTAAATAATGAAGGGACTTGAGTCCTATTCTTTGAGAGTCGGGACTCGCCTCGAATGAATTCTGAGGAGCCTACTTTCCTTGAGCCTTGTTTTCCAAAAACTCTTCTAAAGAGTGCAAAACTTGCTTGAAGCACTGAATTCGTAAAAGATTCATTCTCTTAAATGCAGTTTAGTTTTGCAATTCTTCTCCAAGGAAGAAGTGGGTTTAATGAGTCACATGAGTGGGTTTAAGGATTCCTATGATATGGAGGGATTCGCAGATTCACTCTCCCATCACGAATGACACTTCCGAATACGTCATTTGCCTTGGATGAAACTGATGAGAAAGGAAAATGGATGGGGTTGAGAGTGGGAGGAATACTTTGGACTGGAGGCTCTTGAATTGGACTATGAAATTGGAGGATAGAGTGGAGAAGAGGTTGAAGAAAACTTCAACTTGGATCCATCCTGGAAATGTCCCTTGAAGCGCTCAGCTGAGAGGAAGGAATGCTTTGCTATGACGTCATGAGATCCTCTCTAGAATGTTTACTCTCTGCCTGCACTAGAGAGTCTCTCTTCTTGGCTGGCCTGGCTGAGCTAACTTACTTGAATAAGGGATGAGAAACTGTTGACCCTGTTCGACTGCTCCAAGGTGCCTCAAGTCAGCTGTTGAATAGACAATGTTTATTTTCACTATTTTCACTTCTGACGTCACTTGAAATGGCGCAGCTCTGGCTTGGACCCAAGGACGTCTCATTGCTTCGCTCTTCCTGACTGCGGAGAATGGGAATGGGAATGGGATGGGATGAAGGTGATGGCTGATGAATGAGCTTCCAATCAAGGATTGTGACACTAACAAAGAGTTCATTGCACTGAAGAGGCACAAAGAGCAGCAAGAGTCAGTAGATCCAATCCCTTGACGTCGAAAATCATGAATAACCTCATGTGCAGACGATTCGAATCTCATAACCATCCAATGCCATTGTCTCTAAAATCAAATTTAACTTTTCTTAGTAGAAAAGTTAAAATGTCTCCTGGATGGGGTTTGGATCATTATTGATCCTGGAGTAATACTTCATAATATCCGCTTCCACCTGTTTTTAGCATTGTCATTCCTTCACTCATTCATTCTTGAACTTTCTCACATTAGAAATTCAATTCATATATTTTTCCACTATTTTAAAATACGAATTCAATTTGAAATGCTGCTTTGCTTTGAATACCTTTTGAATAAAAGTTGTATGAGAAAATGAATTATTGATTATTCAGTTAAAAATAGTTATGAATTCCTCAATTCAATATTTTGATTTGTAATTTATTCAAAATGGAACTGTCTCTTCGTAAAGTAGGATTTTAAAATACTTCATGAGAGCAATAAACAAAGCTAGGATCCTCAATTTAATTTTAAAAAGTAGGCAATTTAGTGATTTTATAATCTTTTATTAATATATGATTGACAAAATTTTAATTTAAAGGTACTCTGGATTGATCCACTACTAATTATTTATATTTGTTATATTGGAAAAACCCATAGATTTTTTAACTCTTCCATTTAAGACTTACTCAATATATACAAATTATACAATGTCAGAACCTAAACTTTCTAAAATAAATAAGATATCAAATAGATTTCAATTTCGAATATCAATTTCCTACTATGACAAAACCTCCGTCCATCAGAGTTGTCATTGCCTCGAAGGACTTCTCCTAATCTATGGTCCTACAAAGAGTTGGTAAATGCTCTTAGTGCCAACATAAACAATAATAAGTATTAAACGTTAGAAATTAAAGCTGTGATTTTATAATAAATATTAACTATATTAACTGTAGGTTTCTCCCCGGATTCCTCCACTACTCAGATAATTTCACAAGGTCATTGTCGATCTCCAATTTTGTTGGAATCCGAGTTCCATCGTATGGTCATCGAATCCCTCATCCTTTCATCGTATTTGAAGAGCAAGTTGAATAACACGACATGAGGGAAGGTGGAAATATTCTTTACATTCAAATGCCGTAGACTGAAGGATCGGATTTTTCAATATAGAACATGAAATGGACTGACTAACTCAATGTTGAGTTGGACATTGAAGGAAACAAGTGTCTTGGTTTTATAAGTGATGAAATTAAAAGTATCAGAATTGTCTTCAATTACGTCCCTTGAATAAATCTTTAATATTTATCTCGTGATTATGACTTTGAACGTGTTGTATAATTTTTAACTTTCCCAAGGTTTCTGTCCTAAATTCATTTAGACGTCATTTCACTAACCTTGGATGCTCGTTATAATTTTATAGCTTTTCATCTCCATTATCAACGATCAAGGATTTTATTCTTTCTGAATGATTTTATTAAAATTGTTCATCGTTTATTAATTTTGTAATTGCCATTACACGTTTTCAATTTATACATACATATATATGATTTTTCTTTCACTAATTAAATTATCGGCATCCGTCACAACATTTACATTTGAGGCTTAATCTTACATAGAGTTGAAATTATTTTGTTCTAATTTGAGTTTCTATATCTATATATATATATAAATATTATGTGTATGTATAGTTTAAGAATATATTTCGTATCAAATTCATTAAAAGTCTTAATCACATTCTATTTTATTGTTTCAATCAAGTAATGAACAAAAAATATGTGTTTATTTAATGCGATTATGCTTACTGGAGTAATTTTAGAGTCAAATTTAGCTAATTCGCAGGAGAAAAAGGGCTCAAGGAGTTGATTTGATTGCACTTCTTGAATCTACATACTGCCCATTTTTAAAGGGGGGTATTCGAAAGGAATACAAGAACTTAGGTTAAAAAAGTAAATGCAATGCTATCAAAAAATAATTCTTAGTATTTCGAACTGTATTTTGAGCCTAATATTTTTATTCTAGAATTATTATAAAATGAATTATCAAACGTGATCATCAAATCCATTTTTGTCAAAAGGGCAGGCTGTATAGTATTAAATATATCAATTCAATAATACATACACAGTACTGAGAGTAACTATATTTATCAAATAAAAGTAATTGTTCTCTTCTGTTGGATGGTAAAGCAGGAGTCAGCTACAACCATGACGAATAATCAACGCTAATAAAAACAATAAAGAATTGATAAAATACTTCCTCATAAATTACATTCAATCATAGCAATCACGACATATTTTATGGTCCATACGGTACCTACAATATTTGTAACAATTTCACCTCAAATGATTCAGTGTCACTATAAAAAGAGAGATACAAAAACATCCTTCGATTATTCATAAATAATCAAATGGACATGGAATGTTCAAATATATCAGAATTAAAAAAAATATAGAGAGATTTTTTATTTATTTTCTACTTTGAAGTTTCAAATTAATGCTTCACACTAGAAGGAGTAAAAATTGCAAAAAGAAGTCTTCTAAAATATGATTTTATGATTTTTGACCATTTCGAGTCTGCTCAGTACATTCAAATCAATTATCTAAAACCATTGCTGCTATAAAGTATAAAGATTTGCCAAATTTTGTCTCCAGTAATAACCTAGCACCATCTAGCGTTCATATTATCGTACAAATGATGAAAATGAAAAGTGCCAATATTGCATAGTTTTTTATAAATTTCAACATTCAAAATATGTTTAGTATATTCTAAAAAATTACCTGAATCTATTCGCCACTTCAATTTGATGGATTTGCAAATTTCAAATTGGCATGACACCTAGCACCATCTAGGGTTCATATTATCATACAAATTTGAAAATGAAAAGTGCCAATATTGCATAGTTTTTTATTAATTTCAACATTCAAAATATGTTTAGTATATTCTAAAAAATTACCTGAATCTATTCGCCACTTCAATTTGATGGATTTGCAAATTTCAAATTGGCATGACACCTAGCACCATCTAGGGTTCATATTATCATACAAATGATGAAAATGAAAAGTGCCAATATTGCATAGTTTTTTATTAATTTCAACATTCAAAATATGTTTAGTATATTCTAAAAAATTACCTGAATCTATTCGCCACTTCAATTTGAAGGATTTGCAAATTTCAAATTGGCATGACACCTAGCACCATCTAGGGTTCATATTATCATACAAATGATGAAAATGAAAAGTGCCAATATTGCATAGTTTTTTATTAATTTCAACATTCAAAATATGTTTAGTATATTTTAAAAAATTACCTGCATCTATTCGCCACTTCAATTTGATGGATTTGCAAATTTCAAATTGGCATGACACCTAGCACCATCTAGGGTTCATATTATTAACAAATTTGAAAATGAAAAGTGCCAATATTGCATAGTTTTTTATTAATTTCAACATTCAAAATATGTTTAGTATATTCTAAAAAATTACCTGAATCTATTCGCCACTTCAATTTGATGGATTTGCAAATTTCAAATTGGCATGACACCTAGCACCATCTAGGGTTCATATTATCAACAAATTTGAAAATGAAAAGTGCCAATATTGCATAGTTTTTTATTAATTTCAACATTCAAAATATGTTTAGTATATTCTAAAAAATTACCTGAATCTATTCGCCACTTCAATTTGATGGATTTGCAAATTTCAAATTGGCATGACACCTAGCACCATCTAGGGTTCATATTATCATACAAATGATGAAAATGAAAAGTGCCAATATTGCATAGTTTTTTATTAATTTCAACATTCAAAATATGTTTAGTATATTCTAAAAAATTACCTGAATCTATTCGCTACTTCAATTTGATGGATTTGCAAATTTCAAATTGGCATGACACCTAGCACCATCTAGGGTTCATATTATCAACAAATTTGAAAATGAAAAGTGCCAATATTGCATAGTTTTTTATTAATTTCAACATTCAAAAAATGCTTAGCATATTCAAAAAAATTACCTGAATCTATTCGCCACTTCAATTTGAAGGATTTGCAAATTTCAAATTGGTATGACACCTTGCAACATCTAGGGTTCATATTATCATACAAATGAAAAGTGCCAATATGCATGGTCTTTTGTTATTTTCAACATTCAAAAAATGCTTAGCACATTCAAAAAAATTACTTGAATCTATTCGCCACTTCAATTTGAATGATTTGCAAATTTCAAATTGGTATGACACCTAGCAACATCTAGGGTTCATATTATCATCAAAATGAAGAGTGCCAAAATGTATGGTTTTTTTATTAATTTCAACATTCAAAAAATGCTTAGTATATTCTAAAAAATTACCTGAATCTATTCGCCGATTCAATTTGAAGGATTTGCAAATTACAAATTGGCATGACACCTAGCACCATCTAGGGTTCATATTATCATACAAATGATGAAAATGAAAAGTGCCAATATTGCATAGTTTTTTATTAATTTCAACATTCAAAATATGTTTAGTATATTCTAAAAAATTACCTGAATCTATTCGCCACTTCAATTTGAAGGATTTGCAAATTTCAAATTGGCATGACACCTAGCACCATCTAGGGTTCATATTATCATACAAATGATGAAAATGAAAAGTGCCAATATTGCATAGTTTTTTATTAATTTCAACATTCAAAATATGTTTAGTATATTCAAAAAAATTACCTGAATCTATTCGCCACTTCAATTTGATGGATTTGCAAATTTCAAATTGGCATGACACCTAGCACCATCTAGGGTTCATATTATCATACAAATTTGAAAATGAAAAGTGCCAATGTGCATGGTCTTTTGTTATTTTCAACATTCAAAAAATGCTTAGCACATTCAAAAAAATTACTTGAATCTATTCGCCACTTCAATTTGAATGATTTGCAAATTTCAAATTGGTATGACACCTAGCAACATCTAGGGTTCATATTATCATCAAAATGAAGAGTGCCAATATGCATGGTTTTTTTATTAATTTCAACATTCAAAAAATGCTTAGCACATTCAAAAAAATTACCTGAATCTATTCGCCACTTCAATTTGAAGAATTTGCAAATTTCAAATTGGTATGACAACTAGCAACATCTAGGGTTCATATTATCATCAAAATGAAAAGTGCCAATATGCATGGTTTTTTATTAAATTCAACATTCAAAAAATGCTTAGCACATTCAAAAAAATTACCTGAATCTATTTGCCACTTCAATTTGAAGGCTTTGCAAATTTCAAATTTGTATGACACCTAGCAACATCTAGGGTTCATATTATCATCAAAATGAAGAGTGCCAATATGCATGGTTTTTTTATTAATTTCAACATTCAAAAAATGCTTAGCACATTCAAAAAAATTACCTGAATCTATTCGCCACTTCAATTTTAAGGATTTGCAAATTCCAAATTGGTATGACACCTAGCAACATCTAGGGTTCATATTATCATCAAAATGAAAAGTGCCAATATGCATGGTTTTTTATTAATGTCAACATTCAAAAAATGTTTAGCACATTCAAAAAAATTACCTGAATCTATTCGCTACTTCAATTTGATGGATTTGCAAATTTCAAATTGGCATGACACCTAGCACCATCTAGGGTTCATATTATCAACAAATTTGAAAATGAAAAGTGCCAATATTGCATAGTTTTTTATTAATTTCAACATTCAAAAAATGCTTAGCATATCCAAAAAATTTACCTGAATCTATTCGCCAATTCAATTTGAAGGATTTGCAAATTCCAAATTGGTATGACACCTAGCAACATCTAGGATTCATATTATCATCAAAATGAAAAGTGCCAATATGCATGGTTTTTTATTAATTTCAACATTCAAAAAATGCTTAGCACATTCAAAAAAATTACCTGAATCTATTCGCCACTTCAATTTGAAGGATTTGCAAATTTCAAATTGGTATGACACCTTGCAACATCTAGGGTTCATATTATCATACAAATGAAAAGTGCCAATATGCATGGTCTTTTGTTATTTTCAACATTCAAAAAATGCTTAGCACATTCAAAAAAATTACTTGAATCTATTCGCCACTTCAATTTGAATGATTTGCAAATTTCAAATTGGTATGACACCTAGCAACATCTAGGGTTCATATTATCATCAAAATGAAGAGTGCCAATATGCATGGTTTTTTTATTAATTTCAACATTCAAAAAATGCTTAGCACATTCAAAAAAATTACCTGAATCTATTCGCCACTTCAATTTGAAGAATTTGCAAATTTCAAATTGGTATGACAACTAGCAACATCTAGGGTTCATATTATCATCAAAATGAAAAGTGCCAATATGCATGGTTTTTTATTAAATTCAACATTCAAAAAATGCTTAGCACATTCAAAAAAATTACCTGAATCTATTTGCCACTTCAATTTGAAGGCTTTGCAAATTTCAAATTTGTATGACACCTAGCAACATCTAGGGTTCATATTATCATCAAAATGAAGAGTGCCAATATGCATGGTTTTTTTATTAATTTCAACATTCAAAAAATGCTTAGCACATTCAAAAAAATTACCTGAATCTATTCGCCACTTCAATTTGAAGGATTTGCAAATTCCAAATTGGTATGACACCTAGCAACATCTAGGGTTCATATTATCATCAAAATGAAAAGTGCCAATATGCATGGTTTTTTATTAATGTCAACATTCAAAAAATGTTTAGCACATTCAAAAAAATTACCTGAATCTATTTGCCACTTGAATTTGAAGAATTTGCAAATTTCAAATTGGTATGACACCTAGCAACATCTAGGGTTCATATTATCATCAAAATGAAAAGTGCCAACATGCATGGTTTTTTATTAATTTCAACATTCAAAAAATGCTTAGCACATTCAAAAAAATTACCTGAATCTATTCGCCAATTCAATTTGAAGGATTTGCAAATTACAAATTGGTATGACACCTAGCAACATCTAGGGTTCATATTATCATCAAAATGAAAAGTGCCAATATGCATGGTTTTTTATTAATGTCAACATTCAAAAAATGTTTAGCACATTCAAAAAAATTACCTGAATCTATTCGCCAATTCAATTTGAAGGATTTGCAAATTACAAATTGGTATGACACCTAGCAACATCTAGGGTTCATATTATCATCAAAATGAAAAGTGCCAACATGCATGGTTTTTTATTAATTTCAACATTCAAAAAATGCTTAGCACATTCAAAAAAATTACCTGAATCTATTCGCCAATTCAATTTGAAGGATTTGCAAATTACAAATTGGTATGACACCTAGCAACATCTAGGGTTCATATTATCATCAAAATGAAGAGTGCCAATATGCATGGTTTTTTTATTAATTTCAACATTCAAAAAATGTTTAGCACATTCAAAAAAATTACCTGAATCTATTCGCCACTTCAATTTGAAGAATTTGCAAATTTCAAATTGGTATGACAACTAGCAACATCTAGGGTTCATATTATCATCAAAATGAAAAGTGCCAATATGCATGGTTTTTTATTAATGTCAACATTCAAAAAATGTTTAGCACATTCAAAAAAATTACCTGAATCTATTTGCCACTTGAATTTGAAGAATTTGCAAATTTCAAATTGGTATGACACCTAGCAACATCTAGGGTTCATATTATCATCAAAATGAAGAGTGCCAATATGCATGGTTTTTTAATTAATTTCAACATTCAAAAAATGCTTAGCACATTCAAAAAAATTACCTGAATCTATTCGCCACTTCAATTTGAAGAATTTGCAAATTTCAAATTGGTATGACACCTAGCAAAATCTAGGGTTCATATTATCATACAAATGAAAAGTGCCAATATGCATGGTTTTTTATTAAATTCAACATTCAAAAAATGCTTAACACATTCAAAAAAATTACCTGAATCTATTCACCACTTCAAATCGAAGGATTTGCAAATTACAAATTGGTATGACACCTAGCAACATCTAGGGTTCATATTATCATCAAAATGAAAAGTGCCATCATGCATGGTTTTTTATTAATTTCAACATTCAAAAAATGCTTAGCACATTCAAAAAAATTACCTGAATCTATTCACCACTTCAATTTGAAGGATTTGCAAATTTCAAATTGGTATGACACCTTGCAACATCTAGGGTTCATATTATCATACAAATGAAAAGTGCCAATATGCATGGTCTTTTATTATTTTCAACATTCAAAAAATGCTTAGTATATTCTAAAAAATTACCTGAATCTATTCGCCACTTCAATTTGAAGAATTTGCAAATTTCAAATTGGTATGACACCTAGCAACATCTAGGGTTCATATTATCATCAAAATGAAAAGTGCCAATATGCATGGTCTTTTATTATTTTCAACATTCAAAAAATGCTTAGCACATTCAAAAAAATTACTTGAATCTATTCGCCACTTCAATTTGAATGATTTGCAAATTTCAAATTGGTATGACACCTAGCAACATCTAGGGTTCATATTATCATCAAAATGAAGAGTGCCAATATGCATGGTTTTTTTATTAATTTCAACATTCAAAAAATGTTTAGCACATTCAAAAAAATTACCTGAATCTATTCGCCACTTCAATTTGAAGAATTTGCAAATTTCAAATTGGTATGACAACTAGCAACATCTAGGGTTCATATTATCATCAAAATGAAAAGTGCCAATATGCATGGTTTTTTATTAAATTCAACATTCAAAAAATGCTTAGCACATTCAAAAAAATTACCTGAATCTATTCGCCAATTCAATTTGAAGGATTTGCAAATTACAAATTGGTATGACACCTAGCAACATCTAGGGTTCATATTATCATCAAAATGAAGAGTGCCAATATGCATGGTTTTTTAATTAATTTCAACATTCAAAAAATGCTTAGCACATTCAAAAAAATTACTTGAATCTATTCGCCACTTCAATTTGAAGAATTTGCAAATTTCAAATTGGTATGACACCTAGCAACATCTAGGGTTCATATTATCATCAAAATGAAAAGTGCCAATATGCATGGTTTTTTATTAATGTCAACATTCAAAAAATGTTTAGCACATTCAAAAAAATTACCTGAATCTATTTGCCACTTCAATTTGAAGAACTTGCAAATTTCAAATTGGTATGACACCTAGCAACATCTAGGGTTCATATTATCATCAAAATGAAAAGTGCCAACATGCATGGTTTTTTATTAATTTAACATTCAAAAAATGCTTAGCACATTCAAAAAAATTACCTGAATCTATTTGCCACTTCAATTTGAAGAACTTGCAAATTTCAAATTGGTATGACACCTAGCAACATCTAGGGTTCATATTATCATCAAAATGAAAAGTGCCAACATGCATGGTTTTTTATTAATTTAACATTCAAAAAATGCTTAGCACATTCAAAAAAATTACCTGAATCTATTCGCCAATTCAATTTGAAGGATTTGCAAATTACAAATTGGTATGACACCTAGCAACATCTAGGGTTCATATTATCATCAAAATGAAAAGTGCCAATATGCATGGTTTTTTATTAATGTCAACATTCAAAAAATGCTTAGCACATTCAAAAAAATTACCTGAATCTATTCGCCACTTCAATTTGAAGGATTTGCAAATTTCAAATTGGTATGACACCTTGCAACATCTAGGGTTCATATTATCATACAAATGAAAAGTGCCAATATGCATGGTCTTTTATTATTTTCAACATTCAAAAAATGCTTAGCACATTCAAAAAAATTACTTGAATCTATTCGCCACTTCAATTTGAAGAATTTGCAAATTTCAAATTGGTATGACAACGAGCAACATCTAGGGTTCATATTATCATCAAAATGAAAAGTGCCAATATGCATGGTTTTTTATTAAATTCAACATTCAAAAAATGCTTAGCACATTCAAAAAAATTACCTGAATCTATTCGCCACTTCAATTTGAAGAATTTGCAAATTTCAAATTGGTATGACACCTAGCAACATCTAGGGTTCATATTATCATCAAAATGAAAAGTGCCAATATGCATGGTTTTTTATTAATGTCAACATTCAAAAAATGTTTAGCACATTCAAAAAAATTACCTGAATCTATTCGCTAATTCAATTTGAAGGATTTGCAAATTTCAAATTGGTATGACACCTAGCAACATCTAGGGTTCATATTATCATCAAAATGAAAAGTGCCAATATGCATGGTTTTTTATTAATTTCAACATTCAAAAAATGCTTAGCACATTCAAAAAAATTACCTGAATCTATTCACCACTTCAAATCGAAGAATTTGCAAATTTCAAATTGGTATGACACCTAGCAACATCTAGGGTTCATATTATCATACAAATGAAAAGTGCCAATATGCATGGTTTTTTATTAATTTCAACATTCAAAAAATGCTTAGCACATTCAAAAAAATTACCTGAATCTATTCACCACTTCAAATCGAAGGATTTGCAAATTTCAAATTGGTATGACACCTAGCAACATCTAGGGTTCATATTATCATCAAAATGAAAAGTGCCAATATGCATGGTTTTTTATTAATGTCAACATTCAAAAAATGTTTAGCACATTCAAAAAAATTACCTGAATCTATTTGCCACTTCAATTTGAAGAACTTGCAAATTTCAAATTGGTATGACACCTAGCAACATCTAGGGTTCATATTATCATCAAAATGAAAAGTGCCAACATGCATGGTTTTTTATTAATTTAACATTCAAAAAATGCTTAGCACATTCAAAAAAATTACCTGAATCTATTCGCCAATTCAATTTGAAGGATTTGCAAATTACAAATTGGTATGACACCTAGCAACATCTAGGGTTCATAATATCATCAAAATGAAAAGTGCCAATATGCATGGTTTTTTATTAATGTCAACATTCAAAAAATGCTTAGCACATTCAAAAAAATTACCTGAATCTATTCGCCACTTCAATTTGAAGGATTTGCAAATTTCAAATTGGTATGACACCTTGCAACATCTAGGGTTCATATTATCATACAAATGAAAAGTGCCAATATGCATGGTCTTTTATTATTTTCAACATTCAAAAAATGCTTAGCACATTCAAAAAAATTACTTGAATCTATTCGCCACTTCAATTTGAAGAATTTGCAAATTTCAAATTGGTATGACAACGAGCAACATCTAGGGTTCATATTATCATCAAAATGAAAAGTGCCAATATGCATGGTTTTTTATTAAATTCAACATTCAAAAAATGCTTAGCACATTCAAAAAAATTACCTGAATCTATTCGCCACTTCAATTTGAAGAATTTGCAAATTTCAAATTGGTATGACACCTAGCAACATCTAGGGTTCATATTATCATCAAAATGAAAAGTGCCAATATGCATGGTTTTTTATTAATGTCAACATTCAAAAAATGCTTAGCACATTCAAAAAAATTACCTGAATCTATTCGCCACTTCAATTTGAAGGATTTACAAATTTCAAATTGGTATGACACCTTGCAACATCTAGGGTTCATATTATCATACAAATGAAAAGTGCCAATATGCATGGTCTTTTATTATTTTCAACATTCAAAAAATGCTTAGCACATTCAAAAAAATTACTTGAATCTATTCGCCACTTCAATTTGAAGAATTTGCAAATTTCAAATTGATATGACAACGAGCAACATCTAGGGTTCATATTATCATCAAAATGAAAAGTGCCAATATGCATGGTTTTTTATTAAATTCAACATTCAAAAAATGCTTAGCACATTCAAAAAAATTACCTGAATCTATTCGCCACTTCAATTTGAAGAATTTGCAAATTTCAAATTGGTATGACAACTAGCAACATCTAGGGTTCATATTATCATCAAAATGAAAAGTGCCAATATGCATGGTTTTTTATTAAATTCAACATTCAAAAAATGCTTAGCACATTCAAAAAAATTACCTGAATCTATTCGCCAATTCAATTTGAAGGATTTGCAAATTACAAATTGGTATGACACCTAGCAACATCTAGGGTTCATATTATCATCAAAATGAAAAGTGCCAATATGCATGGTTTTTTATTAATGTCAACATTCAAAAAATGTTTAGCACATTCAAAAAAATTACCTGAATCTATTCGCCAATTCAATTTGAAGGATTTGCAAATTACAAATTGGTATGACACCTAGCAACATCTAGGGTTCATATTATCATCAAAATGAAAAGTGCCAACATGCATGGTTTTTTATTAATTTCAACATTCAAAAAATGCTTAGCACATTCAAAAAAATTACCTGAATCTATTCGCCAATTCAATTTGAAGGATTTGCAAATTACAAATTGGTATGACACCTAGAAACATCTAGGGTTCATATTATCATACAAATGAAAAGTGCCAATATGCATGGTTTTTTATTAATTTCATCATTCAAAAAATGCTTAGCACATTCAAAAAAATTACCTGAATCTATTCACCACTTCAATTTGAAGGATTTGCAAATTTCAAATTGGTATGACACCTTGCAACATCTAGGGTTCATATTATCATACAAATGAAAAGTGCCAATATGCATGGTCTTTTATTATTTTCAACATTCAAAAAATGCTTAGTATATTCTAAAAAATTACCTGAATCTATTCGCCAATTCAATTTGAAGGATTTGCAAATTACAAATTGGCATGACACCTAGCACCATCTAGGGTTCATATTATCATCAAAATGAAAAGTGCCAATATGCATGATTTTTTATTAATTTCAACATTCCAAAAATGTTTAGCACATTCAAAAAAATTACCTGAATCTATTTGCCACTTCAATTTGAAGAATTTGCAAATTTCAAATTGGTATGACAACTAGCAACATCTAGGGTTCATATTATCATCAAAATGAAAAGTGCCAATATGCATGGTTATTTATTAATTTCAACATTCAAAAAATGCTTAGCACATTCAAAAAAATTACCTGAATCTATTCACCACTTCAAATCGAAGAATTTGCAAATTTCAAATTGGTATGACACCTAGCAACATCTAGGGTTCATATTATCATACAAATGAAAAGTGCCCATATGCATGGTTTTTTATTAATTTCAACATTCAAAAAATGCTTAGCACATTCAAAAAAATTACCTGAATCTATTCACCACTTCAAATCGAAGGATTTGCAAATTTCAAATTGGTATGACACCTAGCAACATCTAGGGTTCATATTATCATCAAAATGAAAAGTGCCAATATGCATGGTTTTTTATTAATGTCAACATTCAAAAAATGTTTAGCACATTCAAAAAAATTACCTGAATCTATTTGCCACTTCAATTTGAAGAACTTGCAAATTTCAAATTGGTATGACACCTAGCAACATCTAGGGTTCATATTATCATCAAAATGAAAAGTGCCAACATGCATGGTTTTTTATTAATTTCAACATTCAAAAAATGCTTAGCACATTCAAAAAAATTACCTGAATCTATTCGCCAATTCAATTTGAAGGATTTGCAAATTACAAATTGGTATGACACCTAGCAACATCTAGGGTTCATATTATCATCAAAATGAAAAGTGCCAATATGCATGGTTTTTTATTAATGTCAACATTCAAAAAAAGCTTAGCACATTCAAAAAAATTACCTGAATCTATTCGCCAATTCAATTTGAAGGATTTGCAAATTCCAAATTTGTTTGACACCTAGCAACATCTAAGTTCATATTATCATCAAAATGAAAAGTGCCAATATGCATGGTTTTTTATTAATGTCAACATTCAAAAAATGCTTAGCACATTCAAAAAAATTACCTGAATCTATTCGCCACTTCAATTTGAAGGATTTGCAAATTTCAAATTGGTATGACACCTAGCAACATCTAGGGTTCATATTATCATCAAAATGAAAAGTGCCAACATGCATGGTTTTTTATTAATTTCAACATTCAAAAAATGCTTAGCACATTCAAAAAAATTACCTGAATCTATTCGCCAATTCAATTTGAAGGATTTGCAAATTACAAATTGGTATGACACCTAGCAACATCTAGGGTTCATATTATCATCAAAATGAAAAGTGCCAATATGCATGGTTTTTTATTAATGTCAACATTCAAAAAATGCTTAGCACATTCAAAAAAATTACCTGAATCTATTCGCCACTTCAATTTGAAGGATTTGCAAATTTCAAATTGGTATGACACCTAGCAACATCTAGGGTTCATATTATCATCAAAATGAAAAGTGCCAACATGCATGGTTTTTTATTAATTTCAACATTCAAAAAATGCTTAGCACATTCAAAAAAATTACCTGAATCTATTCGCCACTTCAATTTGAAGAATTTGCAAATTTCAAATTGGTATGACAACTAGCAACATCTAGGGTTCATATTATCATCAAAATGAAAAGTGCCAATATGCATGGTTTTTTATTAAATTCAACATTCAAAAAATGCTTAGCACATTCAAAAAAATTACCTGAATCTATTCGCCAATTCAATTTGAAGGATTTGCAAATTCCAAATTGGTATGACACCTAGCAACATCTAGGGTTCATATTATCATCAAAATGAAAAGTGCCAATATGCATGGTTTTTTATTAATTTCAACATTCAAAAAATGCTTAGCACATTCAAAAAATTACCTGAATCTATTCGCCAATTCAATTTGAAGGATTTGCAAATTCCAAATTGGTATGACACCTAGCAACATGTAGGGTTCATATTATCATCAAAATGAAAAGTGCCAATATGCATGGTTTTTTTATTAATTTCAACATTCAAAAAATGCTTAGCACATTCAAAAAAATTACCTGAATCTATTCGCCACTTCAATTTGAAGGATTTGCAAATTCCAAATTGGTATGACACCTAGCAACATCTAGGGTTCATATTATCATCAAAATGAAGAGTGCCAATATGCATGGTTTTTTATTAATTTCAACATTCAAAAAATGCTTAGCACATTCAAAAAAATTACCTGAATCTATTTGCCACTTCAATTTGAAGGATTTGCAAATTTCAAATTTGTATGACACCTAGCAACATCTAAGTTCATATTATCATCAAAATGAAAAGTGCCAACATGCATGGTTTTTTATTAATTTCAACATTCAAAAAATGCTTAGCACATTCAAAAAAATTACCTGAATCTATTCGCCACTTCAATTTGAAGAATTTGCAAATTTCAAATTGGTATGACACCTAGCAACATCTAGGGTTCATATTATCATCAAAATGAAGAGTGCCAATATGCATGGTTTTTTTATTAATTTCAACATTCAAAAAATGCTTAGCACATTCAAAAAAATTACCTGAATCTATTCGCCACTTCAATTTGAAGAATTTGCAAATTTCAAATTGGTATGACACCTAGCAACATCTAGGGTTCATATTATCATACAAATGAAAAGTGCCAATATGCATGGTTTTTTATTAATTTCAACATTCAAAAAATGCTTAGCACATTCAAAAAAATTACCTGAATCTATTCACCACTTCAAATCGAAGGATTTGCAAATTTAGGGTTCATATTATCATACAAATGATGAAAATGAAAAGTACCAATATGCATGGTTTTTTATTAATTTCAACATTCAAAAAATGTGTAGTACATTCAAAAAAATTATCTGAATCTATTCGCTACTTCAAATTTGAAGGATTTGCAAATATAGCGTTCATATTATCATATAAATGATGAAAAATCTAAAAATAAAAGTTTTTGGTTATTGTGGTTTTTTATTTTTTTGTACTTTCAGAGTGAAGGGATCTTAGAATCCAATTTAAATATGTCCTAATATTATGAATGCCTTAAACTCAGTTGTAACTTGGACTCAAGTTGCACTTATGTCGTATTAGAATGTGACTTCCGGCTCGCCTTCGGTTCGAAGTGAACTATATGACTGCATATATCTAAATTAGGGTATGTTATCGTTGTTGTAGTTTTTTGTTTGCATTTAAAAAAGATAAAGTATACAATAGTTACTGGGATACATTAAGATGAATAGAGAAAATGATGAAAAAAACACTTCATATTGTAAATTAATATAAACAATATACAATATACACTTTTCCATAGCTAGAAGAAAATACGAAAGAGTCATGTTAGACTGGGTGCCATAGAAAATCATAATGATGAGATGGCACGATTTTAGGTCTCGTGGAGGATATCCCAAGATGTATTCAAAATACAATATCAAATACAATGAGTTTGAATTATGAGTCTGTCATCTTGCTGATTAAATTTAAAAAAGCTTTTGATTCTTTGTCTCATGAATTCATAATTGAGCAGCTACTTCGAAACAGAATTCCGAAACAATTGATGGATATGATCGTTTCCACGATGAGGCTAGCATTCATATTCCAGGTCCTGAATCAAAACATTACATCAAGAGAGGTGTTCATGACGGGAAATTCCTCATCGGGCAAATAATTAGATCTTAGCAAGCCTAAAGCCGTTCGAAGATCGATCTGGCCTCTCATTGAATGTCACCAAATCCATAGTCGTCTCATCTACTTGATAAGATTGGAGTTTGGAGTACAAATATACCTCCTAAAACTTTTCACTTATTTAGATTCATCCCATTCTCACCTTCAATACGAGGTTAAATTGATCTGCTGAGGCTAGTATTCAGATGAAATACACAAAAACCTTACATTTCAGAAGTTCAACTCCACGCATCCGTCAAAAACTGGGGTATCTAATTGACAAACACGGAGGTCCTGTGGAAATCATTAAACTTGTCATGGCTAAAACGTCTTAGGTTAAGCGAAGACTTTTGGGCAAAAACCCTAAAATACAATTTCTATAAAGTTACAAGATACTTGTTTGAAATGAGAATCGCAATGGGCCCATCGGAACTCTTTTCGAACATTAATGGTGAATCCTTATATTGGAGAACATGGTCTCTTCATGTAAGTCCACATTGCTTAGTAATCTCACACTCCCTAAATGAATTTCTTCAAATGAGTAAATCTATAAGCTGGAAACAGAACTTTATTCACAAACATTCTTATAAGCTTCAAAACTAATAACGAAGAGACTGGAAAAAAATGCATTGCTTCTTCCTTTTGCTCCATTTTATAGAGCTCTTGATCAGAGGAAGGTAAAAAATAGAATGAAAATTCAGCAATCAGCAATGTCTCTGAAACTTCTGGTCAATAGACGTATGGAGCGCCTACAAGAAACAAACAATGATTATATTAGAACTTGTCGGATAAAAATTATGAAGAGCCCATATACTACCTCACAACAGAAATGGTTAAGATACAGTCTGACAACATTTAGTCTTTTTACTAAAAAATCTAATATTAACAGATAGAAAATGTTTTTTTGTAGAGCTTTTGAGGAGATGTCCTTCCACTTCTTTTGCAAATGTGACGCAGCCAATCCCCTAAGACCGAAAGTGAAAAATATAATGATGGTAGCACTTAAGCCTCTATCTTGAAGACACTCTAAAGCCGACTCCATTACAGCAAAAGTTATCTCAATGATTTACTCTACGAGAACAAATGGAAATAGAAATGTTCAAGCTCCATAAACATATTGTTTCACAAGAGAGGAACCTCCATCCATGACCCGAAGGTAATGCTAAATTTCTTCTCCATTGATGATTCAGCCTTCTAACAATGACGAAATAAACTCTTAAATAATGAAAAGTTATCTATAATATAAAAGAAAACATTGACTGACACAGAAACAGAAATTGGATTGTAAATTACAACGAGGGGAATTATCTTCAAATGGAGGTGCTTGATTATCTTCATATACAAGCTTAGACCTGGAGATGCTTAACAGTCATAATAACATGAAATTACGATGAGTAGGTGCCTCCTTATGTAGATCTCAATAATTTCTTCAACGATGATTCAGGCTTTTTACAACAAAATAATATCTAAAATAACAAAATGCGAATTATAATCCCAAAGGTATAGAAACATGAATAAAATACTCACAGAAAAGGAATGGTTGGATTGTAAGTTATATCAAGGAGAGTGCTCTTCCAACAGAGACACTTGATTATATTCAAGTGACCCAGAGATACTTGGAATCCATTTTAACACAAATTGATATAAGGAAGTAACAGCAGCTTCATTTTATAACCCCCGTTGATATAAAGGCTAATTGTTTTTCATCTTTTAACAATGAAGCATTGATACTCGTTCAGAGAGGCCTGGAGATGCTTGAGATCCATAGTAATTGATATAAGTAGAAATCTAATTCAATGATGCAATAGATATGTGAAAAACACTAATACTTATTTAATAACACTTTCTCTTACCTTGATGTGCCTGAGTAACGACTCATAATAATGAGAATATCCATCTAATTTAAGTATATCTCATGGCCTGTATCATCATATATCGAGAATGGATAATATATTGAATAAGCAAATATTTCTTGAAGTTTAATATAATCCATGAAACTATATTTAAATTGAAGTTAGCCAACTTATTTATGATGAAAATAAAGTTTTAACTCATATTTACAGATGCTTTATCCGGGAAGACCAACATTTGAAGAATACTTGACAGCAGATCCTCATGCACAAAAATGAGTTTTCAAAATGGCTAACGGATTTCGGATGTCCAAAGACTTAATCAAGTTTTAAGATAAATACTCAGCAAATCCATTGATTTAAGAACAAAACATAAGAATGCAATATTGATGCGAGCTCCATCCTCATCTGTCTCAACCCCACCAAGACAGCTTCGTATGCAGTCGAGCTGCTTCACACCACAAACGAGATTCACTTTCTCGCCGCACGTTGCATAAGCCTTTAACTGGATCGTTTTGTTTTATTCATCAAAGGATTGCCTTCCGTGGTTCACTTGCTGACAGCACCCCTTTGCTATTGCCACAGTTAAAACCATTCAATTATTATTTCCCAATTCATTGAGGGTTTTTCTCCACTCAAAGCCCTTCTTTTTTTAGCTTAACACAAAGATTCGTATGAAGCCCTCTGGCTATGCCAAACGCTTTTGGTGCCGCCTGAATTTGAGCACTTTCATGTGAATGTAGGCCCATAACAAATGCTACTTTCACGAAGTCGACCTTGGGACCTTTCCTTAGGAGGCCAAAGAGGGTCTTGACTCGGGTTAAATAGAAGTCCCTTTGAATTCGTAAGACTCAAACTTATTCAAGGAGAATGCTTTGAGAAGCTCCTTTTCCATTCGCCCCTCTTTGAGTCGTCTTGGATCTTGAAGTTGGTCCTTGGTCCAAGGAAAAGAGGAATCCCTTTGAAGAGGTCCTCCAGCAGCAGCAGCTCAAGGACATCTTCATTAGGATGGTCGTTCTAGGATAGCTCTCATATCTTGATCCTTAAATGATAATTTAAATCTACATTAATTAATGATTGTATCTTGAATCTATGAAGTAATAACAATGTGTCACATAATTATTGTTATGACTCATAATTCAAAAATAAATAAATAAATAAGTCAATAAGTTATGAGACGGGCTCCTTGAAGCCCTGTTCGAACTAAGAACGAATCATATATATCCTATTAATTAGAAGCAAATAATAATAATTCCAATTACATAAGTTACGTCAAAAACAATGAAAAAATCACATTATACATACATTACAAAAGAAGACTCTTCCAAAAAGTTACTTTCACACCTCAAAATAAATCATTGATTTTTCTTTAAATCGGCATCCTATTATACAATTGTAATATAAAGTTGATGTTCGAAACAAAGAGACTTTTACAGATGTTTATTATATGTTTATTATAAATTCTTAATGCAACTAGCTATTATAAATTAAGTTTTGACACCTTTCACCTCAGATTTCAATCCAATTTGGAATAAATGTTTCTATATACAAGATATGCACAATATTACAAAATTGAAGTGTGAAATTTCAAGTTATTAAGATGCTTTAAATCTGTTGTAAAATGAATTGATATAAGGAAGTAGCTTCAACTTTCTTATATGAACCCCATCGATTGACTTCTTAAATGATGGGTAAATTCCACAACAAAACAAACTGTAAAATGTTGAATCTGGAGTAAAAATGACATTAGCAATGCAGCAATTGGATGGAATATTTTGACTATAAACTGGTGGAAGGAGATACTTGAATTCACAGTAATGGATATGAATCTATTCGAAAGATGATGCGTCAATCCATAGGGGCCAAGGTTAATATAATTCCTGAAACTATATTTAAACTCATGTTAATGTACTTATTTATAATGAATTGAAAATTTTACCTCACATGAACGGATGATTTTTCCAGAAAAACCTACATTTGAAGAATAGATATCAAGATAAATTCGTTTTGAAGAATGGAAGAGTGTAATGGAGAGACAGAATATGATGATCTTGCATGGAGACATCAACTTCCAGTAACGAGGGTTCATCACTTAAACTTTCCTGTCCATCTCCTTTTCTAATTTTTACATTTATTTATGTTAGCCCCACAATGACATAATTAATTACAGCGTCCATTCCATGTATGTAGCTACAGAATATTCCTACAACTAAACCATATACACATTCGAATGAACTTGGATGCTTCAGTTCTGTTAACACTGGATCATGGTCCATAGTCTGACATGATCCACACTCTTGGCAAAATAAAGCGATTTCATGGGTGACTCCAATGCTGTAGCCTCAGTTCAACACTCCACTTGACGTTATAACTTGTGGGAGTCGATGACTTAATATTTGCCTTTATTTTCACCAACATCTCAGACAGGGAAATCACTTTAATCTTTTGGCTGAGTAAATGACTCCTCCCTCCACTTGCTCCTCACTCCTTGACTACTCCAGTAAGTTCTCCAATATTGACGTGAGCTCCATTCTCCTCTTTCTGAACGGAATTGACCTTCACCTTCTCGTCACACGTTGCATTCATGAGCCTTTCTTGTATCGTATCGTTTTGTTTTATTCTTCCTTAAGTAGCTCAGTTGATAGGACACCCCTTTCCAGTTTCCCATCCTCCAGAAATATCTCCATTAACTATTTTAGACTTATTATATTAATTATTTAGTCTCAGATACAGCAAATGTGTACCACACACATAATTATTGTTATGACTCATAAGTAAAAAAGTAAATAAATAAGTCAATAAATTATGAGACGGGTTTCTAGAAGCCCTGTTCGAACTAAGAACGAATCCAAATTAATTAATTATTGTTATATGTATATATTCACATCATCTGGGCATCATCAAAAGCAATGAAAGGTCACATTATATACATTACAAAAAAAGCTCCTACTGAATTATCTTCAGACGAAGAATTGGAGGATTCATGAAATTATGATCTCCCAGAAATAGGACTAGGAGTACAAGTTGAAATGAACTTGATTGATAGGTGCAAAGTTTCATCAAAGAACGATTTACAAGTATAATTAAGCTTATAATTAATTATAAGTGTTGCTCATTAGGATTGTCTATATTAGGGAAACTTTTGTTTCCATTACTTTTGACTTAAATATCTAATAATTTTTTTCCTTTCTTACTGTTCTTATTAATAAATTAACAACCACTGGTTGTAAAGCATGAAAATAACACCATCGCAATTACTAACGAATTGATTTTTAAATTAAAGGCAGATCTGAACTCAACAATTATTGCTCTATGATTTTTGATTTCATAAACTTTTTGGAACTCGAATATTAGAGTTGGACAAATTTTGAAAATTTAGCAAAAGTTGCCATAAATTCAAAACTTATGAACCGATTTTAAAAATTGAAAAAAATCTTATTCTATTAGAGTAATATCTACAACTTTTGGTTCAATGGCATCTCTCTAAAACCTTGTTTTCAATATTATTCAGAATTGAAGGGATGGGTGAAAGAGTGTTTGTATGACGTCATCTTACGCCCAAATTTGTATTTTCAAATTGACAGTTTACACGACGAGCTTTTTGGGATAAACAAAAACACTATACTTTATTCTCCCAGCTTCAGTTGATTATTTTCATCATTTGACTCCTTTGATTTAAAGCAGCTGATCCTACGTAATATGAACTCAAAATGGGTAGTAATATTATTTCTGATTTGATGCATAAAAAATATATTAAATTAAGGATTGCGCGCCCTTTTTTTGAATTTGAATATACAAGTATATATTAACAAGTTGGCAACAAGAAAAATAGAGAAGGGTAGCTACCATATGTTTTTCTAAATTTCTCTTGTCCCCTTTTGTCAGTCGAGGTTGCGAGTGAACAAAAAAGCTCGACGTGTTACACTCTGAAGGTCCAGGAGTAGATATATTTAAAATTATATATGTCATTTAGCTCTGCCTTTGCTCTCTGTTTTAATTGGGCAACAATGTCTTCAGCAATAATTTCAATAATTTTCATTCGGAGTTACAATTCTGACAATTCTGAATACATAGGACATAGAAACGATGCATCTAGTTTTATTTACACAGATTGAGCATTTAAGAGGAATAAAATCTATTTTCAATGAAGTAAATTTTTATGCTGTAGAGATAAATGATAATTAATCGTCATTGATAAATAAAATAATTCTCTTCACAGAATATCGTTGAATATAATACAAGAAATTAGAAAGAGAAAAAGTGTGTTTATATGAATACGTCTTCGATGGACGATGAAGTAAGGAGGTGGGGAGGTGTGAGCCGGTTAATCCCTGAAGTGGAAGAATATGGCTCAGGCGAGAATAGCACAAGCTACCACGGTGCAGGCTAAGACGCACGTTAACTCCTTTTCTTAAAAAGTAGGGGACGAAGCTGAGTCAGAAGTTGTAAACGAAAATACGTTGATGAGATGATTCATGAATATAAAATAAAGACAAAATACCCGTTGATGACAAAATTGATTTATTTATAAAATAGAATTATGGTCATATATTATTTTCAATTATTCTGAAACGTAGGAAATGTAACATCAAAGGTCCAACGATTAGTTCAAATTTCAATAGAATTAAAAATAATGAATTAATATAATAGAATTATTGTGCTCTTGTAATATTCGAAGGGAAATTGACATTTTTGAATTGAGGGACACCTTCAGCAAATAATTGATTTCCTTCCATACAGGCAAATAAAAATATTGAAAGGAAGAGATGAATTTGGTCAAGTAAACATAAATAAATAAATTTAAATATAAGGATGTCATTTTTTAACTTTACATTACAATATCATTTTTTTATTTCATGTTGACTAAAAAAAAAATCAATGACTATTAATATACATGAACGATTGGTTTTAATTCCTACAAAGAAAGTGATTGAAATATATAAAATCCGATAGTTTTTGAGTTAATAAGAGGCTGTGTGAGTACAAAAACATGAAAATTACATCGTATTTTCAATATAATCTATTCCGCTTTATTTTTATCAATGAAAAAACGTCCATTTTTACATTTTTCAACCCTGTATAAAGTCAAAAAAATGGTCAAAAATGGACAAATGTCCAGGAAATCACACATTTGGTCTTGAAATTCTATTACCATAATTTATTTGAAAGGCAAACATTATATATTACGATTATATATTCTTTTCTAATTGTCGTTTCTAATTTTGTTATGGAATGGTTTGCTAAAAATAATATTTCTTATGATTAAAATATATTAATAAAAATAAAGAATTTGTCAGGAAATTAATTTTGAAGTTATATTTAAAGAAGATTCGTAATTTATAATAAAAGTTCAATTATAGTTTTGAATTTTTTTTCATGAAAAGTCTTAGAAGAGCCCAGGAAATTTAATCCTTACAGGAAAAAAAAATAGGAATAATTTACAAAATTAGGAAGAAAACGTAAATGCTCCCAATGATAATGATGATTAATTAATTAATGTATTGAACTTGGCTCTATTAATAAAAAGTAGAATGTAGTTTTCGGATCTTTTACTGTTTATGTACTCACCAAACCTCTTTTTAATGAAAAACCCTCATCTTAAATTTTTGGCGAAACTATAACTTATTTAAAAAATGAAGAACTTTATAAATGCCATTTTAATAACTTCCAACATTAACACATATTTACTTGTTATATGTAATCTTGTTCTTATATTTGTCTTCTTGATTTATATTATGAAAACATTCTCTTTTTAAAATCAACTAATTAATTTCCCATCCATCAATGGTCATTAAGATAATTATTTATTTTTCTTAAAGATTTGTTTCACCGTATCCATAAGCAAGCAAATATAAACTATCTATTAAACCCTGGGCACAAAAATGGTGTTGCCTAATGGTATCACCCACAACGATTTGATATTTTACTTGTATTCTTATCGGAAATAAAATAATAGATGTAGTGAAAAGAAATTCATTATTTTTTTATCCATGAAATTGAAGGCTTTATACAAGTTGTAACGTTTAGCTCCTGGGCAATCAAAACAGTGCTTACAACAGTTCGATATTTCATTTTCACTACTCCTAGTATTTAAATTGGATTTTACTCAATCTGAACTTTTTGTTAAAGACTCGCAACTTGACTTGTAGTCCTATCAGGGATATAAAACTTGACTTGAGCCTAAAGACTCAAGGCTTGACATGTAACCTACTTACAAAAAATTGTCTCGTGAGCATCTCTAAATATAAAATATTAAGTACAATATACGAGACAATAACACCATGTAATAGCATTTTTGCCCATTTGAAGGTTTCCAGAATAATAAAATTTTCCTAAATAAAAGTACATATGAATGTTTTTGTGGATCATTGTCTCCAATGAAATATATACGTATGTATATATAAATCTTGGAAATGTCCTATGAAATTTCAACTCCTCTTTTTTTCCTTCCTCTGGGTGCTTCCTAAGCAGCCAAAACCGCCAAAACCGCCTGACTCTCCTTGGTGTTTCTTTTATTTGTGTAAGTGCTGCAGGGAGAGGACGTCATCAAAACAATGAAAAAAAAAAGTAGAGGGACCGTAGCTTCGCCGTCCTAGCGGAGCTGGATGGGGGAGGATGGAAGCTACCGTTCGCAGGGATTGTTTGTTAATACCTCAAAATAGGAACCGGCTCCTGAAGTCGTCTTCCCACCCCCTACCTCATTATTTGTTTTGAAATATATTTCTACATAGAATATTACATATTAATTCTCCTTCATTAATTAATTATTGGGTGTTTTGGAGTTCCCTTTGTTCTTTGAATTTCTTAATGTACAATAATATGGCGTTGCTTGTATATTGCTTGTATTTTTCATCTAAAAAAGTATTAATAATAAGAAGGGAAAAAATTAAGCATATAAAATAGCACAAGAAGAAAGAAAGAAAAATCTTAGCGAGGACAAAATTGGAAGAAGTTATAAATTGTTTATTGTATGTATTGACTACAATAAACAATTAGAAGGAAGAGGGCAGAACAAAGATTATTGATAAATGATAATTTATCAATTAATAAGGGAGTTTAAACGACTAATTCTTTTTTCTAAAGTATTCAAATGAAAATAAATCATTTCGCTATTGATATAATTTAAATTTTGGGTCGAGATAACAAGCTTTAAACAAATGTCATGCATTTGGGAGAAATAAGATTTATTTTCCATTACGGAAATTTGTAAGATGTACAGAGAAAATTAAACATGAATGATTTTCTTCACCAAATATCGTTGAATATAATACAAGAAATTAGAAAGAGAAAAAGTGTGTCTATATACGTCTTCGATGGACGATGAAGTAAGGAGGTGGGGAGGTGTGAGCCGGTTAATCATTGAAGTGGAAGAATGTGGCTCAGGCGAGAATAGCACAAGCTACCACGGTGCAGGCTAAGACGCACGTTAACTCCTTTTCTTAAAAAGTAGGGGACGAAGCTGAGTCAGAAGTTGTAAAGGAAAATACGTTGATGAGATGATTCATGAATATAAAATAAAGACAAAATACCCGTTGATGACAAAATTGATTTATTTATAAAATAGAATTATGGTCATATATTATTTTTAATTATTGTGAAACGTAGGAAATGTAACATCAAAGGTCGAACGATTATTCCAAATTTCAATCAAATTAAAAATAATGAATTAATGTGATAGAATTATTGTGCTCTTGTAATATTCGAAGGGAATTTGACATTTTTGAATTGAGGGACACTTTCAGCAACTAATTGATTTCCTTCCATACAAGCAAATAAAAATATTGAAAGGAAGGGATGAATTTGGTCAAGTAAACATAAATAAATGCCTTAATTATTGATTCAATGGGTTCTTAAAAATATTTGTCATCATTAATTTAAATATAAGGATGTCATTTTTTACTTTACATTACAATATCATTTTTTTATTTATGTTGACTAAAAACATGAAATAAAAAACGTCAAATAAACTATTGGTTTTGTGTCCTACAAAGAAAGTGATTTAAATATATAAATTAGGCTAGTTTTTGAGTTAAAAAGAGGTTTTCTGAGTACAAAAATATAAAAAAGTCCGTTATTACATCGTATTTTCAACAGAAGTTTATGATTTATTCCGTTTTATCTTTATCAAAGGATGAAAAAAAGTGCATTTTCCAATCCTGTATAAAGTTCAGAAAATTATCAAAAATTTTGTCTTGGAACTCTATGACCATAATTTATTTGGAAAGCAAACATTATATATTACGATTATATATTCTGTTATATATTTTGTCGTTTCTAATTTTTTTACGGATTGGTTTGTTAAAAATAATATTTCTTATGATTAAAATATATTAATAAAAATAAAGAATTTGTCAGGAAATTAATTTTGAAGTTATATTTAAAGAAGATTCGTAATTTACAATAAAAGTTCAATTATAGTTTTGAATTTTTTTTCATGAAAAGTCCTGGAAGAGCCCTGGAAATTTAATTCTTACAGGAAAAAAAATAGGAATAATTTACAAAATTAGGAAGAAAACATAAATGCTCCCAATGATAATGATAATTAATTAATTAATGTATTGAACTTGGCTCTATTAATAAAAAGTAGAATGTAGTTTTCAGATCTTTTACTGTTTATGTATTCACCAAACCTCTTTTTAATGAAAAACACTCATTTTAAACTTTAATTTATTTAAAAAATGAAGAACTTTATAAATGCCATTTTAATAACTTCCAACATTAACATATATTTAGTTGTTATATGTAACTTTGTTCTTATATTTGTCTTCTTGATTTATATTATGAAAACATTCTTATTTAAAATCAACTAATTAATTTCCCATCCATCAATGGTCATTAAGATAATTATTTATTCTTCTTTAAGATTTGTTACACCGTATCCATAAGCAAGCAAATATAAACTATCTATTAAACCCTGGGCACAAAAATGGTGTTGCCTAATGGTATCACCCACAACGATTTGATATTTTACTTGTATTCTTATCGGAAATAAAATAATAGATGTAGTGAAAAGAAATTCATTACTTTTCCATGAAATTGAAGGCTTTATACAAGTTGTCCTGGGCAATCAAAACAGTGCTTACAACAGTTCTATTATTTTAAAGATATTTTCGATATTTCATTTTTACTACACCTAATATTTAAATTGGATTTTACTCAATCTGAACTTTTTGTTAAAGACTCGCAACTTGACTTGTAGTCCTATCAGGGATATAAAAATTGACTTGAGACTAAAGACTAAGTCCCAACAGAATCTTGGTTAATAATGTCTTTTTTTATAAAAACGAAGATTCTTCATGTAAATAGACTTTTGTCCATTCTAAAGAAAGTCATGAAATAGCTTATGAAGAGTTTCAACTATTTTCAGGAGTCAAAGGGAAGTGAAATTTCAAGAGGATTATGGTCAATAGTATCATTGTAATAAATCAATGGAATCCCCTGAACAATGAATTTATTAGATTTGTGTTTAATGCAGAAATATATGTATAACAGCATTTGGACTCACTTGTGGATATTTGGCAACATTTTCAATTCCTTACGAGATGCAAGATCTTATGAGCACCTTTTTCAATGATGTCTTTGTTAGAGTGAATTGAGATCTTTGACGTGAATAGACTTTTGTCTGTTCAAAAGAAAGTCATGAAATAACTTCTTTTTTTCATATACAACAGGTACTTTTCTTGTTTTTTAAGGAATATTTTTAATTCTTAGGCAACTTACAGTTATCCTCCTCCATGCTCGACAACTCCTTTTATAATATAAAATTTGTACATAATATTTACATAGATTCAACATGTAATTTCTTGTAATACCTATATAATTATGTATATATAATATAATTATAATTGGGCCAGAAAAATAAAATAACTAATTTCTTTTTTTTATTTATATGCATAAAAAACAATAACAATGTTACAATAGCCCATTTCATTAAATAATTTTGAGAATCGAAAAATTGATTGCAATAACTGATTATAAATTATACTTTAATTTGATGATCATGGAGTCAATACTTGAAACAAAAGAAGCCTTTAAATTGATTAAACTTTCCAAGTATTCTGTTTTGATTTTATATGCGGTTTTAATGCTATCTATTCTATCAAGAATTAACTTGGTATCATTACAAACTATATTTGTAACAAGAGAATCTTTAGCACTATGATTCTGAATAGAATGAGGCATTGGGGATCCCTGTGGTAATGAATTAGATTTTTCTGAGGATATTTCAGAGTCTTTGTTATTGTCAACTTCTCCACCCGAAAGTTGAAACTCGGGTAATCGAAATAAATCAACAGAAATATCCTTCTTCTTCTCCTTCATCTTATCTTTACAACGCTTCAATTCTGTAAAAAAGACCTCAGGAGACTCAGCAATATCTTGGATTTGAAGCATTTTGGGATCATCTCTTAATAGCTCAGGTTCCAAAACGCTATTATTATTTTCATCGTTTTCCACAAAAGCTTTGTTCTTATTTGTATAAGTTTTTATAACTTTGATCTTATTTACCCTAAGCACTAAAGATTCTTGTCCAATTTTATCACAATCAAAGACCGAAAATTTTGAGGGATAAGTGCGATTCTGTTTCCGAACTTTAGATTTAGAAGTTATATTATGAATGCTATCTACCTCTTCTTCTTCTTCTTCTGAAGACTCAATATATGAAACTTTTTTCTTTGGCCTTAAATTATGTTTAATGTCCTTCTTATTCGTCATTTCAATTGTACTCATTTCCCCTGGCAATTCAAACGTCTTTTTATTATAGGACAAAGGAGTTGATTCATAAAAGTTTGTTTTTTGTTCGATGACTTTTTTGGATATCTGACTTTTTTTAAATCTTTTTTTAACATTTGGTCTCAATTCTACGTCCAAGAAATTAGAGTCTTGATTAAATAGTTTTCTTTTATTAGCTTGAGTTTTGATGTCCCTTTCACCGGAATGTTTTCGGTTTTTGGGCATTTTCTCTGATGGTTTAACTACAAAGTCATCATCACCATCCTTAGGAAAACAAAAAACAATAAATAAATATATATATATATTTCCATGATATTTTGAAACTTACGGATTTATCTTCTTCTGTAAAATAACGATTATTTGTTAGGGGAGGCCGAGAAGTTGGTTTATTATCTTTATTCACGACAAATTGAGTTACATTTTCTTTTTTGTTCGTACCATTTAAATTGGGAGCAGCTAATTCCGAGATTTGACAACTCAAATCGGGTTCAAATGTAGTATTTTTATCTTTTTGATTCTCTTTGATATATTCAAATTTAGATGAAGGGTCTTTTTCATTCTTATTTTCATCAGTATGTGAAGTTTTGTTCTTATAATTATGTTTATGAAGTGTATCATGACTCTGATCTTTATTATTGTTCATCAAGATGATATTTTCACCATCATAGGATAAATTAGATTGAGAGGCAGATCTTTTGGGGGTATTTTCTTTGTTTTTATTATACATAACAGGATGAGGTGAAGTTGGCCTAGAGAGCTTCCCAATGCTAAGTTTGGTATCGAATATTTTCCGAAGAATACTATTCAGTTCATATTTTATATCGAATAGAATCTGTTCATACAAAAATTACTGTGAGATATTAATATTGAAAATGTAGTATGTACTAACCTTGACATCCTTCCCTTTGAACGCCGAAGCCGTTACAGAATCAAAGTAAGACATTGCTACCTGCTTTAGCTCTATCGATACTTGGGAATGAGATTCAAACCTCTCCAAATTAATTGATTTTATACTATTGAGCTATGGTGGGAAAGTAAATGAGTTTTAAAAAATGATTCCACTTTTCTAAGTATGAAAATAAATATTAAGTAAAAATAAGTAATTAGCAAAGAGTTAAAATTATTCAAGAATGGCCTCCCAACATAATTAATCATTAAATGTATTAACCTTAATGGTCAAGGCATCCCATGAAACATGTGTTTCTTCTTTTTGAAGACAATTTACGAATATAGATTTACTACCCTCATTAAAATCAATCCAAAATTCGTCGTAATGTTCATCCTTTGGCTTATAAAGTGGTAAACCAGATACCTAGAAATACATGGATAAATATGTACCGTAAATTTGCTCTATATCAACCTCTATCTTTAAACACGGGATGGAATGAACTTTCAGCTCAGTAGAGAATAATTTGTTCACTTTTAAAAGGAAATGTCGGACGTCAACATCAAAAGACAAACGCTGGATCTCTAGAAAGGATTGAATAACCTCTTTCCCGTAAGATCGAAGCCAAGAGCATAAGATCTCCTTTCGATGCTCTTTAGGAGGTAATAAACGAAAAATGGCTTCAACAGCTGAGACCTACATATAGTATATCAAAAAAAAAAAAAAGATTCATTCTGATTAATGAATATTGACCCTTCCTCTTTCCATTTTACTTGAACATCATAGTCTCCACACTGACATAATAAATTAAATATTTGAGGTATTTGTGTTCCATTCTCAGTGGATATTTGACGACGTAGATCCATTGAGGATCCCGTAAGAATGTAATTAAAGCATTTCAAGGCAATTCCAATGAGCTCAACATCCCTTTCCTGATCTGTAGCATCAAGAATGATATTGATGAGTGGTGTGTAGGAGACTTTCAAAATATAGTCTCGATACTGAGTTGGATGCTCACTACCATTGGAAATATCAATTAGGTCCATGAAAGCATCACAGACAGAGGGAAGTGTTTTTCGCTTGTTGCTCTCCTTTGGGATTTGATGTAGGAACAAGGAGGCTGCATCACAGATCTGGGAGAAAATGAATTCAATAAGTATTAAATATATTATAGAGTGCTTCATCCCTCTTACCTCAATAAAGACTTGAGCATCACACTCATCGATATCCACTGGGGGAAGAAAGTAAAAAAATCTAAGATAGAAAAATTAAATTCTCGGATCTTACGGGTTGCTTGAATTATTTCATGTAGAATTGAATTCAAGGACTCCAAAGACTTTTGCCCTGACTTGAAAACGACTTTAACTTCCTCAAGAACCGCTAGGAGAAAATGTCGATCAATTTGATCCGAATCTTTCCTTGAGTAAAATTCCTTCATTAAAATGTCCAACATTTTAATAAATACCTTAACTTGCGACGTCATGTATGAGATTCCTGAGTTTTATATTTCACTAATCAGCAGCTGATGCGACATCCATAAAGCGGGAAAATTTAAAATTTCATTATTGGATACCGTAAGATAAGAAATTAATAAGAGTCACGTTCTCAAATAATGAAGTACTGAGGGATAAATTATCACTCAGAACGACAATTATTCTAGAATTATGTAGTGCTGGTATGATCTGGAATGTGCTAAGGTTCCGTGATTGGACTTATTGTAAATGAGTTGAATTATTATTTATTTGTGTGTATATGCACTAATGTATATATTATATATTTAATTGTTTTAGAAATGAATAAATATAAAGTTAGTAATGTAAATTTTAATGTATTGTATTTGATTTCATTTTGTTTAAAGAGCACTTTGCTTGTATTTATTTTTTCATTTGTGAGAAATCTGCACAAATTATAGTATCTTTTGCAATTACTTAGGACATCTTCTATATGCTAAAGTATACTAATTGACTAATGCTTCTACCTGAAAAGAACATGGGTTGATATACGATACCTTGAAATTTGATTAGATTTTAGAGTCTATGGACAACAGAAATCAGTAAATCATTTTAAAAACTTGTTTTTCTACATCAAGATCTCTTTATTATGTGTGTTGTTCTCATTCAAACGGCTAAAATTCTCATGAATGTGATTTGACTAAAGAAGTCAAGTCTACCCTTCTTTTTTTTGTGGTCAATGATATTATTAAAAGAGATATTACTCCAAATTCAATTTTCTACAGTTTATTTCGTAGATGTAAGCTTTCTTAATCATGACCAAACTTTAGTTATTTATCGGTTCAATGACAATATATTCTACTCACTTCATGGACCTTAAACTTGATAAAGCGTGTTTTACATATTTTTATTCTACAACTTTATGATTTCTAAGTGTGAAATGTAATGAATTTAGAGTCATTACATTGCTCTTCTTATAATTTCTTTTCGTTTATGTCCCATAAAATAAGTTTATATGATTATTTTATCAGTATAATTTGTGTATACGATACCCATCAGGTGTCTTTGATTGAAAAAAAGTATTATTTTTCGTATGTTGAGACATTACAATCATGCCATTCATATCCTTATTTCTATGTTTTCCTGTCTAAGATGTCTATTTGTACTTTTTCTAGTTTAGTAAAAGCTTAGATTGGTTATTTTTTCTATCGTTATTATTCAACCCCTGAGAGTATTTTTTTTTTTTTTTTCATCCTTATTTATTGTGTCAACATCATTCACAGTCCAAGTATGTCTAGTTGACATTCAATTCAATAATATAAATTGAGATTATGACACCAATTTTGAATCATATCATGTCCTTGGAAGAAAAAAACCTACTACTGTTGTTAATTATACATTACACACATAGAAAATAGTCATTTTCATTTCAAAACGTATGTTTTGTAGTCTTTTAAAATCCCTTCTTTATATCTTTTATAATATTGTGAGTCAATTTTGACTTACAAAAAGACAAATAAAATAAAGTTACATATAATAATAAAACTACTCGACAAAGCATTTAAACCCATGATCAAAAATGCTCTTAATTAGTGTAATCATACATTATTGTTGCCAGTTATTAGAGTAACATTAATAAAGTTCATCATTTTTAAAATAAATTAAGCAACTTATTTAAAATAAGCATTTTTAAGAAGAGGTTTTGTGGGTACAAAAGTATGAAAAGATCCATCAACTAGAGCCAACCTCAATATATATTAATTAATAATAATCAATTATTATTATTATCATTGGGGGCATTTACGTTTTTCTTCCTGATTTTGTAAATTCCTCCTGATTATTTTTTTGTTGTAAGAATTAAATTTTCTAGGGCTTTTCTAGGAAATTTCAAAACTCTAATTGAACTTTTATTATAAATTACGAATCATCTTTAAATATAACTTCAAAATTAATTTCCTGACAAATTCTTTATTTTTATTGATATATTTTACTCATAAAAAATATCAATCCCTAATCAAAATAGGTATATCCTGTATTGTCAAACAATGAATTGTTTTTATCAAACCATACTATAAAAAAATTAAAACGGACCATCAGAAAAAGAAGGAGCTAATATTTGCCTTTCAAATAAATTATAGTTATAGAATTCTATACCTTTTCAAGTTCAATATGGGAATAAATAATAAAGAATAATATTCATGAAATTTTATATATGTAATAATAAATTTATTAGAATGCTAAGGCAAGAATTGCGAGCAAATTAACTTCGACTGAGCTTATGAGTCCCCGGGATCTCTGTGGAATTATCTTGGCAGCCGCCGCCAGATATGGAGCTCTCACTCTCAAAATCCCCTCTGCAACCGACAACTCGTGGACTCTCGCTTCGAGGGAAATCAAGTATTTCCCAACCAAGTCTCTCAGCCATTTTAAGATATTTAAGAAGTTATTAAAATATTATTAGCTTTATGCTTTTTTATGTCTGTTTTAGTCTCTTAATTCAACACTAAGCCTCATTATTAAAATTTGCTAATTTTAGTTTGTTCTATATCTAAGTTTGTTATACCTTTGTGATATTATTGTATTTATTTATTCTAATTTGTTTTATTTTGTTTGTTCTTTTGTCGTTGTATTAATTTAAGACTAAAATGTCTTCTTATGTATTTTATACGCAGCTACTTCGACTTTATATAAGAACTGAAATACAGGAAAAAAAAAAAGAATCTATATAATGTCAACAAAATTAATCACATTTACAAAACGATTCTGGATGCTAGCAATACAATTATCACAAATCATAGAGATAATTTCATTTAGTCCTTCTTCAATCTTTGCATTGAAATGCTTAAATAATTTCTTTCAGCATATAAATATTCTCAATTTTTTGAAATCTAAATCTTTTTTATACAAAGGTTTTCAATATCGACCAAATATGCTCCATTGGATTGAGCATAGGACTGAAATTTTGTGAATTGAAAACTCTTCTTCATTCAAAACATCTTCAAACCTGGAGTGGGCCGGAGCATTATCAATAACTAGTACTACTGGCCCTCCATATACATCCTTTGCTTTTCTTAAGCATTTCATTGAAACATGAGTTTATTTTCAAAACATATAATATTCAGAATATCCATTTATTTTCAAAAATAAATTGAAACTATTACACTTTAAACATGCATACACCAATTAAAATTCGTTGTCTACGGAAGTAATCATAATACTCATTTACATGGAATTAATGCATTTTTAAAATCAAATACACTACGATGTGACGCTAATTCTAAAAAAAATAATTATGCAAATGAATTCAAAAGACAAACTATAAAAATATTTACAAATAAGTGTAAGCTATTATTATCACATTTCTTATAGAAATCTTACTTCTTCAAACTAAATTTTACAATTTAACCTATAGAAAAAATACAAAATGTTCTATAAAATCTTTAATACTCAATGTTTATCTATGAAAGTTTAAAAAACGACAAATGTCTGTCAAATATACATAGAATAGTTTTTGTAACGAGCAAAGCTCTATCTTTTCATTTAAATACTTAAATTCATCCTTAAAGTGTTTTTATTTTCACTTAAAAAACAAAAAACACGAGTACATAAGTGCTAAAAAGATCAATTTTCTTCATTATGGCCTGGTGAAAAAGTATCTGCGTCTTCCGAATCTGAATATTTAGACTCTATTATTCAACAAACAGGTTTCAAAATTATTTTGAAAATAGAGTCCATATTGTTTTCCAAGGATTCCAATTACATACATGTCTATTGAAGTTTATTTGTCCATGGTTATATTTAATAACATATATCACTAAAAATGCTTGAATACTGTCAAGTATTATTACTTTGAGAGCCACTTACTTTGATTTAGTTCTAAATAATCTACATACCTAGTCCATACAACTTTTGTTGCTTCAGAAAGTTAATGCTTACAATCCATTTTGTTTCAGATGGATTAGTTGTTGAAAAAGTAGGAAACTCAGAGAAAAATATCTAGCCCGTGGAAAATTATTAGCTAAGTCATCTATAAGAGCTCTAAATTTGAGCTCTGTACTCCTCACATAGAACCCCCCCCCCCCCCTATTTCTTTGGAATTATCCCCAATGCCATACCTCGCTAAGCTTAGAATAAGGTGATCAAGTGAGATACTGTCTAATGCTTTTTTTAAATCAACCGCCATGACAGACATGGTTTTTCCCCTCATCTCTCCAATGCCTATCGAATTTCACGTACAACGTCTTCGCTAAATCTTCCCTGTTCAAAATCTTTTTAAGATTTATGAGCAATATAAGGCAGGAATTTAGTCATTCTCTTTGCCAAAACACCAATTTAGATTTTATAGCTTGTATTCAACATAGCCTTAGGTCTTAAGTGATTAATAATACAAGGATCTTTGCCACTTTTTGATATTAGCTATTCAAATCTCCCATCCAACATGGTTTTTTATAGAAGTGGTGCTAACTTCTGTGTTTATTTTGCATGAAATTAATACAGAAAACCGTCTTGACCGGGTGTCTTATTGTTGTTGTTTTTTTTTTAGTTTTTATGTACCTAAGTATTTCCTCACTTGTTCATCATTAAAATTATACCCTATAAAGAAGAATTGAAGATTAAGAGAGTTTATAAGATTCTATATCCAAATTATATTCATTCTGAGACGAGTCTGAGCCAACATGACTACAAGAAGGAGTTCATATGTTTCCGAGCAGGGGAGTGGCTAGTTTCACTGTAGATCAGCTGGGGCATTTACGTTTTCCTCCTGATTTTTGGAAAATTCTCACCGGTATGACTTTGTTACGTTCTTCCCACTTTACCTTTGATTCTACTGGCTCCAAGTTTGGGACGAGTCCAAGTCCAATAAAAAATGTCTCAAGTACTCAACTCTACATTTATGTTATTTTACATGCTGATCTCAGTCACAATTGGATTGGTGAAAAATATTTACTTATGAGATGTTGATATTATCTGAGCGCTTGGAGTGATTTGTATGTGACTAATTTATTGAACTTGTCAATTCTTTGGTTAGTTTACACGTCCAATCACGATGATTATATAATTGCTTCTAAAATTAATAAAGGAAATTGTGGGAACAATCAAAAAACATATAACACTATACTTTAGCCCGTCGCTTTGTTGAAATACAATCAAATGAAAAGTCATAAAAGTTACCATTCCTATTTCCAGTTTTATTTTGCTTCCATGGTGTATTTATAAAAATTCAAATATATTGTTAATGTATGTGTATACGTAATTCTGATAAAAGGTTTTTAAAAGCTGAACTAATTCGTTAATTTAGCATAACAAAAATATTATTTTAAGGATTTATGAATTTAATCTTCCACACAATGATACAAGTGAAATCTTCAGGAATTTCAATTTGGCCAACTATCAATAGGAAATGATTGGACTTAGGATTTTCAATCATATAATTTTGTAAATTATTATCATTTTTTTACCGGCCTACATAACTTTCAAATCTAATAAGTTATATAACTCCTTTTAAACTACTCAACCAAATCCTAAATATATTGAACCCCCGTTTCTCGCGGGGATACGTTCCAAAGATAACCCGCGATGGGTGAAATCTGCAAAGTAGTCAGCTTTATCTTTTATTGTTATTTTGCAATAACCCTTTTGTCGGTACAGAACGTTTCTTTGACATTGTGGGTTTTGTCACGGAGAAAAATTGCAAACGTAAATTTGGCAGATTGTACAGGAACGAAAATTGTTGGCATTGATCTAATGCCAAAACCAATATCAACTTTTTTCACTTCTAGACAACAGTAACGCCTCTGAGCCAATCAGGACTCACTGTAAAAAATTCCGCGATACGTGAAGCGCAATATAGTGAGGGATCACTGTACAGTATTTTTGAATTTATCACAATAAGGGGCAAATTTTTCATACAAATAGAACTATCATAAAAGGTAATTTTGACTCTAATTGATCAAAATATACATTTATTTGCAACTTAATGAGGGTAATGTCACTCAAATAATAATACCTCTTCATCTAAATCAGTGGTTCCCAACGTGGGGTGCAGGCAATATTTTGGTGGGGCATGGCCAGGACGTGCACCCTTCGGCTTACTATACCAAAGACTACGGGGCAATTCGAGAATGAGTTATTAACACTGAATTGTTTTCTTTAAAAGCTTGTTGAGAGACCAAGTTAATGGCCTTTTAAGCTTCCTTCACGTGTATAACAGTAAAATTTTCAATAACGAAAATTAAATATCACAGGGGGGGGGGGGCATCAGGATTTTAGAAACGCCTAGGTGAGGCATGGCTTAAAATCGGTTGGGATCCACTGATCTAAATTATCACTACTCTATAATCAAAGCACTTCTACCTAATTACTATATTATTTTTGTTCTTATTCAGATATCAACTTTCTCTACAAAGATTTACTGGATATCCATCTCAATCTAATGCCTCCCTCTTTTCTATCATTTTAGCTATAAACAATTTTTGTAGTAACTCTGATGATAGCCTCCAAGTCGACTCATTTGAGGTTGACTCCATCAACTTATTAAAACTGACTTGACACTACAAAAAAGGAATAATTGTGACTTGTTCATGTGTGGATTGGTTTACAATCTGGTACTTTAAACAAAAACACAACATTTCTTATACAGATTTCTACATACCTTGATCCCAAAAAGGTTTCAATTTAAATATTGAGGGTCAATGGAGAGTTATTGGATTAAAATCAACTTCTTATATATTTTGCTTAAATAATAATGCTCGAGTTTCTCAAAACCTTCAGTATAACAAAATTCAAAGTTACCTTATATATATGTACAATTTAGTGGAAATCAATCAAATTTGTATTTCTATATGTACATACATCAATCGCATTGGATACAATTCTATTTCTTGTGACTTCTCTTGTTTACTATTACATTCCCAAAAGAGAAACTATCAAGTATTTTTTAATAGTAAAACGTATTTCGCTCAATGCTGACATAATAAACTTCAAAAAATATAGTTGTATTTCAAAAAAGATCTGTAAAAGCTTGTGAACAATAGTTGGACTTTTTTTAACAAAAATATGTATATACATATTACAGTAGTCATTTTTCTGACCTTATAGTAAATTCTTTTAACTCTGCAAAATCCTTAGAAGACAGAAAATCAAGAAAAGAGGCGATCAATTATAATCTAAGTCGCTCTTGTGCATTTCAGTATGAATTTCAGATATTTTTTTTATGAAAAAAACCTGCACAAAAGTGAAAGCATTCAAGAATATCTCCTCTATTTTTCTCAGACCATCTTAACATTTGGATTAGTTCTAAGGAATGAAGTATGTAGGTCAACAATTTTAAAATACTCAAATCTCGAAGGCGAGAGTAAGGTAAACTTACTTATAAAAAAATTGCAGCTTTATACTACACCGGACAAGAATAGTTACTTTATTACTAGAGCTTCATAATAATAGGATAAAGAAATGAAAATTACCAAAGTTGCAGTTTTTGTAGTTTGAGCTTTGTAATTGTGCTCAGTTCCTTCAAACTACTCACCTGGAACCATTTATCAGGTGAAATGTAAACAATTTGCAAAATAGGGGTGAACACAAAGTGAGACACAGAGTAAGTAGCATCAAATAAGATATATCCGGAGTAGCCTACATTGAACTCCTAGAATTGATAATTAATTAATTAATTTGTAATCACAAGGCCGATTGTCAAAATATTGGGTAGTCCCCCTTAACTTGAGAATGGGCAGTGTATCAAAATTAATTAATTTGTGAGTGTGGGTGGGATGTCACCTGTTCTATATTTCATGTTTGATAATAATTTTTGTAACTTGAAAAATCTATGTCATAAATATTTCAATATTTCTTTTTTTTTTTAAAAAAAAAAGCTAAGAAGTCAGTTTCATTGTTGTTGGCTAGACATATTGGAACATTTTATTTTATATTATCACTTCACAATATTTGAAAAGAACATGAAGCAAAATGAATAGATGTAATTAATTATGGGTTATATTGTTGATGGAGAGAGTTCATCGGAAATTTAAAAACGAATACATAACTATACATATTTGAAGAAATAGTTTTGAGTATACTATCTATGATAAAAATTATAAAATTTCAAAGCAAAATGAATTTTATACCATGACAAACCCGATAAAATTAATGATCGAGTAGAATATTTTTGAAATTGTGTAGATTTTTTTTTTTGACGTAAAACAATTTCACATTTAATGAGTAAATCCCTGGATCTTAGAAACACATTCATATATGGCTCAAACCTGATTAGAATTAAATTATAATATTAACACAACAGTAGCCGTAATAAATGAATATGAAGGATTTAACAATGCTATTTTAATTATTATTCAAATATTTCGTGATATAAGAGATGAATGAAACAAAGATAAATTTAATTAAAGTTAACACTTTTTACATGTTTTTTCACAAAAGTTTTGGATAAGTCTATATCTGCAAAAGTTCGTAAGTTTGGAGCAGCTCTCATCACCAAGATTATTATCACAAACTGAAAACTAAAAAAAAAACTAAAAATGTTTTTCACTTAAAAAAAATAAAATAAAAAACATATATCAATGATAATTTTATCCAAATGGAGTCTTTTTTTATGTTTTTGAATCCTAAACTAGATGGTATATTAAAATCTTTTAATGCCGTGAATGGAATAGGTAAACTCGGAATTTTATTTTGAAATAATTGAAGAGTGTTTGTTCATAGATAATCAACATTTTAGAATCTCAAAAATGGTATCAAAGATAGTTAGAGTTATTAAGAATAAATCGGGAGTCATGTTTTGAGAGTAGGATAGTATTAAATCTCCTTCTTCCATTATCATATCAATTCCCAAAATGGAATAGTCGTTCTTTTTATGGGAATACACTGGAATGGTTTGATAATTTTAACTCAGTTATAGATATGCAGGATATAGATCCAATTGCTTAGGCTACGGACCTTTGTTCATGTTTGACTTGATGTGCCTTGAATAAAATTTTGGAAGAGGACGTGTGGTTATAGAGGAGCTTGTTCATAAGTTATTGGATTTTTCCTAAATTAAGGATGAACTTATGTTATGGTAAAAGTGTTGTTTTCACGACGAAATTTTGAATACTCAAAGAGCCCTCAAAGGAAATGAAAAAATTTTAAATGAAAGTAATTTATCCATGTATGTGCTACTTATTTTGGAGAAGAAATTACATACATCACTTAGGCAATCATGGAAAAAATTCATTTGTATTTCTAAGATATGTATCTATACGATTGGTGAATTTTTAGATCAAGTTAATATTGCAATTAAAGTAGCTGAATATAAGGTACATACCAAGTCTGATAGTTACATAATGAAGTCTTGAAATAAAGTTATGATCTAATGATAATGGTTTCAGTTGTCCTGATTGGAAGTGTTTTATTTTCAAAAAAAAAAAAAAAAATCAGTTTAGGATAGAAAAGCATAAGTAATATGATTTAATCTATATTTTTGTTACCTTAGACTGAAACACAGAGTTTGTATACCTGTAATTTTGTGTATAGAGTATGCCAGTCGAATCGAATTTGCTTATTCTTGCGTAGCCGTTTTTCAATGGAATGCATGGTCGTTTCTAAACATTCCGTTCCATATATATAAATTTGTAGATATATATTGGTGTGGAGTGTAATATGAAGTTTCTGTAAATGTTATTTTGAATGATATACATAATTGTAGACGACTTGATTTCTGGTGCCGGTAAAGGAATCAACACAAAAAAGGTTGTAGAAACTGAAATATGGCTTCACAGCCCAATATGATCTCAGTATGAAAAATGTGTTGGCCATGTAATTTTCCCCGGTTTTTTTATGACGATAAAAAATTGGAGAAAAAGATATTTGTTAGTAACGTCTTCCAGTCTGAAAATTCGATAATCGATAAACTAATTGATAATTGTTCATGCTTCATATTTAAAGTATGGTAGAAGTCTATCGTGTAGGAACGCATTCGTATTTTTAGACCCCATCAAAGATGACAATAACAAATTAATAAAAGTAGGTGGTCGAGAAAGACATACACCTAGTTTATTTGAAGGTTCCAAGTTTCCTACAATAGTTCCTCATTCACATTTATCTATTTTTTTATGAACATCAAATACTTCTTCATGATAGACCTGCTACAGAAGAAGCTACCGAGAAGAAAAAAGTCAGCAATATAATATTTGAGGAAAGCCAATTAAACTTACTCTACCTCCTACTTACCTCAGTCTCTTCAAAATTTTGTCAAGACACTGTAGGTTTTTTAAGTTGGATCTGGGGCAATGCACGGACTCAGTTGCAATCGACCGTATGGAATTGGCAACATTCTTCCAAATTTTAAAATTAAGCTTTTTTTTTTCTAGTTCGAATCCGCATCTAAGTGTCTTATTTTTATTATTATTCTGGGTTATCATTTATGTTTATTCCTTGAAACTATATTCTAGCACGAGCATTGTGGGAGCTAAGGTTTTGATAGATCAAAACCTGATGAAATATCTTTATGATTTTGTGGATTTAATTAAACTTGAATAAAATTATTCTTGGCTTTAACTTCCTAGAAATAAGTTCCATGAAGAACGTGAATTATTCCAACCTCCTACTCATCTCTTTATTTATCTTTTGTGGTTCAAAATTTATTCCAAACATGGATGTGGAGTGGAGTATCAGGACTTTTAATAAATAAACTTCTAAATCGGCAAAACTATCGAAGGAATTATCAATTCAATATGGAGTATTATTTATTAAGATTGATGATTGCATTTCTACCAGTCACATTAACCAATTGCAGCCCTGTTGACTCCTCGATTGGCGGGGGGGGGGGGGGGGGAGGGGGTATAGTGTAATTTAACACAGGGGCGTACTGGGGCGAAAATTTCCACCGGGCAAAGAGTAAATGAGGGGCGCCACTGTATATAATTTTTCCTTTTATCACCCACTGACCCCCCCCCCTCCCCCAAGGACAGGTAATTCGAGTAAAGCAATACACATTTTTACATCATCTTCTTTTGTCTAATACTTGAGCACTTTCGCATAGACAGGAGAGTGATTAGCAATTTTATCAATTATATAATCACTATCAATATCAAATGCTAACTCTGTATTACATTTAATCAACATAAGTGCCTCCAAATTGTCTTGATTTATCCGGCTTCGTACATAAGTTTTAATAAGTTTTAACGCAGAAAATGATCGCTCACAGGTTACCTGGCTAACGGAAAGTGTCAACATGTATTTATATGCCAAACCAATGCTCTGGAAGGCATTTGTGAGCATGTTATATTCGTTCAACAATAGATAAACACACCCAGCACAATTTCGGCAGTTCTCAAGATGGTCAGAAGATCCAATTCCGTCCACAAATCTGCCGTCAGTCTCCGATTCTTCGTCCTCTTCTGTTGAGAGTTCGTCGATGGAAGGTTTGTGTCCACGATAATCCTCCAATCGTCCAAGTTTTATAACGTCCCAGTGCTGAGCGAGGGTGACGAGTTCCTCTTGAAGTGCACTCTGTGATAAATCTGGTTGGATCTTTTTGAGTGATGATGCCAATTTCCCAAGTGCGTCGTTTGGAAGACCGTCTTTTTCGATTGCATGAAAGGAGCGAGGATCTAGTAATGACAAATCTTGAAGCATATCTTGTGCTTCAGGGTTGAAACGAGAGTTGAACGATGAGACGCAAGTGTCCATTATAGCATTGAAAACGTTAATTCGGTAAGTACCGTGAGGATTGTCGTCGTTTCTCTTTTGGGGTAGCTGAGACTGAATGAAAAGGAGCCTTCTTTGACCAGAGGAGTCGTAATCCTGAGCTTCCAACTCGGCCTTTGCCCAGTTGACAAAGCTGTCTGCTGCATCTTTCACTGAAGCAAAATCTCGACTAAAGTTCCCGTTCACCTTCGCCGTACAATCGGAAATCAGACGTCGGGCCATAACGAAGTCGAGGCCACGTGTTTGAAGGTACGCTGACAATGGAGTGGTGATCTCGAATATCCTCAGAAACAATTGTGCCGTCAGTATTGTCTCATACTTGAGCAAACTATCGACCAAACCCTTCGCTTTAGCCTGAAAAGAAAAAATACATTGTAAATATTGGGCCACTTTTCATCTGAAAAATTCAGAAAGTTTTTGAAAATGCAATTAAATTACTTAAACGAGGATTCTCGAGTATGCCTCGAGAATGACAAGAGGATAACAAGATCACACGGTAAGTGTGGCGATGACGTCACAACCGTACATTTTTACATATTTATGAAATAGTGTGACTAAATGACTGACGAGCTGATGGACTGGCGAACAGACGAACCCATTTCATCGCCATAAAGAATTCTTTAAGTATCGGGGTGTATCGAAATATGTTGGCTTGGCTTTGCCATAGACAATTACTAATGGTCTACTATTGGCAATGAAAGGGTACTATGAATGTTTCAGGAAAAATCAACATGATGATAGAGCATACTTCTGTTACCTTGATGTTTGAATCCTGGTTTTTGTCGAGTGCGATGCCTGTGACGGTCATCAACACCTTTATGTACAAGGAGTCCTTTGCGTTCGGTTTTCCAAATGACCCAAAAACTCGGTTTAACGACTTGTCCTTTGACCACCATCTCGTATCACCGATTACCTGGAGTCGCTTTGATGTTTTGCTCTCCTGCCTTGTCTCCTTCTCCCACTGTTTCATTCTCTTGTAGGAGGCTTTGATGAAGGTAGCGAGTTCGTTCAGCAAGAAGAAGAGAGATGTTGCTTGGAGAACGCATCCTGTTACATCACTCATTACTAGGTTTAGTACATGGGCGTGGCACCATGTATGCACATGGGTCTTGGACTCTTTTGACAACAACGTGGAGAAGCCTTTGTAAACTCCCTGCATATTTGAGGCACCGTCAGTCGAATCGCCAATGCAGTTTCGGATGTCGATATCATGACCTTCTAAGCATTTCCTCAATACTCCGACGTAGTATTCTCCAGTTGATGCATGACCATCAATAATCGAAAAGAGGTTTTCTTTTACCACATTCGTTTGAGTTATGTAGCGGAGAACAATGGAAAGCTGATCCTTCGCACTTACATCTTGGGTCGAATCAATTTGTACGGAAAACATCCCGACCCTCCTGCTCTCTTTTGCGATTTCATTCTTGATTTCCGTTGATACAATTTGAAGAACCAACTCGATGATACTACGGGACATCAGCGTGACCAAATTCCCTACAACAATGGAAAATAAAAACCAATTGATACTGGTCACATTATTTTCAAGTCATCCTATATTTCCTTGCATACTCTTAAGTGCTTAATTCATTGAATGAATGATATCATTCATTCAATGAATGATATCCATTTTTTAATTTTTCCTTTGTTCCTCACCATGATATAATCTTTGCAGACTGTTCTTTACTTGTAAAACATTATGTTGAGGTAAAGTTGATGTTACCTTCTTAAGGGAAAAAAATTGATAACAGCTTCGGAAAACAAAAAGACCTGTTTGAAGAGCCAAATCCACTTTTTTATAACACGCCCGAATTGCATATGATTTACATTCCTAACCATTTTACACCTGCACGTCTACCAACCTGCCTGCTCCAGCTAATCAAGGTACGATGTACAGGGCGCCCCACTGATGGGAAATTCCCATCATGAGGGCGCCTTCTATTTCATTAAACAGTTGAACAGACGTTCAAAATTTGGTTGACCTAATCTTGCTTCATATGATCTTTTTTGGATATGAGCAATTGATTTTTCTTGAAACTTGAGCGCAAACTTTTGTGATGAAAAGAAAAATATGCGTACGATAAAGGCGCATTATGCTAAATCGAAGGGGCGCCTAGTAAAGATTTCAGAGGGGCGCACCGGTCATTGACCGGTTGACCGACGGGCCAGTACGCCCCTGATTTAACATAGTATAAAGAGAAGAATACTGGATATGATTCTTCAAAAAAGATGAATTATCTAGATTTATAGATCGATAAGGGAACGTAGGAAATTTATCATTAATGGTTGAACGATTATTTCCAATTTCAATGTAATTAAAAATAATTAATTAAAGGAAAAATTGATGAATTAATGTAACATAATCAGAGTCAAAATCATATATTATCATAATTATACACAAATCCGATGATACTATATTATTTAACCCGATAAACCATTATTATTTTTTTATCTTGGAAGTTAATTTTACCTCTTTACGTAATACAAATGTATCCCTGTGCCAGTTCTAATCCTTATTTAATGTGTAAGCATCATTCAAAGTCAAAGTACTTCTTTTGATTAAGTAGAAGATATTTTGTATTTTTCATATCTTAACAAAATGTAGAAACATTTTACTTTATTTGATTTTACATGCGAATATTTTCATAATATAAATCAAGAAAACAAATAAAATAAGGTTACATGTAACAATAATTAATTGTATGTTAATGTTGGAAGTTATTAAAAAGACACTCTTAAAGTTCTTCATTTTTTAAATAAATATTAGTTTAGCAAAAAATATAAAATGATAGTTTTTAAGCCTAAAAAGAGGTTTTGTGAGTACAAAAACATGAAAAGATCCGACAACTACATAGTACTTTTTATTAATAGAGACAGGCTCAATATATTAATTAATTAACTATAATTATCATTGGAGGCATTTACATTTTTTTCATGATTTTTAAAATTCTTCTTGGTTGTTTATTTCCTGTATAAATTAAATTTTCTAGGGCCTTTCTAGGAAATTATACGTAATAGATATTAAACTTCTTCCCATTGAAAGTACGATTAATAAAGGATCTTTTCATGTTTTGTACTCACCTCTTTTTAACATATACATATATAACATTTTTATACATATTGTGAGGAAATAAAGTTTGACCAAATTAATTCTTTCCTTTCAATGTTTTATTTGCCTGTATGGAAGGAAATCAATTAGTTGCTGAAGGTGTTCCTTTGCCTATAACTGTAATAATTCAAAAATATCAGATTACCTTCGAATAATAAAGGAGTACTATAATTATATTACATTAATTCATCAATTTTTACTTTAATTATTTTTAATCATATTGAAATTTGAACTAATCATTCAACCTTAGATGGTAGAATCTATATAGATTATTTATATTTTTTTAAAAATCATATCGGTATTCTTCTCTTTATACTATTTCAGCCAAGTTTTTCTACTTCCAGCTTGCCTCGGTGTTTTTTTCCTCTTACGTCTACTCTTTTTTTTTAATGGGATCTTTGAAAGTCCCCGATGGGTTGACATTTGACAATAATTAAAAATAAAACATGACCATAATTCTATTTTATAAATTAATTAATTTTATTATCAATGGGTATTTTGTCTTTATTTTATATTCATCAATCATCAACGTATTTTCCTTTAGTACTCTGACTCAGCTTCCTCCCCTACTTTTTAAGAAGAGGAGTTAACGTGCAATTTCGATTCTTGAAGACACAATTTTCATCTTTTTTTACCTGTCTGGTGCGTCTTAGCCTGCACCGTGGTAGCTTGTGCTATTCTTGCCTGAGCCACATTCTTCCACTTCAGGGATTAACCGGCTCACACCTCCCCACCTCCTTACTTCATCGTCCATCGAAGACGTATTCATATAGACACACTTTTTCTCTTTCTAATTTCTTGTATTATATACAACGATATTTTGTGAAGAAAATCATTCATTTATCTCTGTACATCTTACAAATTTCCGTGTATGGAAAATAAATCTTATTTCTCCCAAATGCTCAATCTGTCTAAATAAAATTGCATGACATTTGTTTAAAGCTTGTTATCTCGACCCAAAATCTAAATTATATCAATAGCGAAATGATTTATTTTCATTTGAATACTTTAGAAAAAAGAATTAGTCGTTTAAACTCCCTTATTAATTGATAAATTATCATTTATCAATAATCTTTGTTCTGCCCTCTTCCTTTTAATTTCTGGCCTAGTCAATACATACAATAAACAATATAAACAATTTATAACTTCTTCTAATTTTGTCCTCGCTAAGATTTTTCTTTCTTTCTTCTTGTGCTATTTTATATGCTTAATTTTTTCCCTTCTTATTATTATTACTTTTTTAGATGAAAAATACAAGCAATATACAAGCAACGCCATATTATTACTTTACATTAAGAAATTCAAAGAACAAAGGGAACTCCAAAACACCCAATAATTAATTAATGAAGAAGAATTAATATGTAGAAATATATTTCAAAACAAATAATGAGGTAGGGGGTGGGAAGACGACTTTAGGAGCCGGTTCCTTACTTCATCGTCCATCGAAGACGTATTCATATAGACACACTTTTTCTCTTTCTAATTTCTTGTATTATATTCAACGATATTCTGTGAAGAGAATTATTTATCAATGACGATTAATTATCATTTATCTCAACAGCATAAAAATTTACTTCATGGAAAATAGATTTTATTCCTTTTAAATGCTCAATCTATGTAAATATATGTACATGCATCTTTTCTATGTCCTATGTATAAAGATTGTTAACTAGATCCAAAATTTAAATTCTGTCTATACCAAAATGATTTTTTTCATTTGAACGCTTAATAAAATTATTAATCAATAATCGCGCAACCGTTTCTTATAAACACCCTTATCAATTGATAATAATTTTGTTTCGCCCTCTTCCTACAATTTACCGAACAAAACAATGCACCAAATTTTCTTCTTTTTTTTTTATATCATGTTCTGAATAATAACAATTTTTTTACCCCCAGTTTTCTCCTTGCTAAGTTTCAAAGATATTCTTTGGGATACTGCAATTTGGGGAGAACGGGGTTGGTTGTTATGAACAATATGTTCAAATCACAAAAATTACAACTTCAGCAATATTCATTGCACAACCATTAGGCCCTGGGAGAGAAGTACATGGGGAAGACAAAATTCCCAAATTGTTTACATAATATAAGCGTATAATTGATTTTATGTGAGTAGTTTGAAAGGAACTGTACACTATTAGAAAGATCAAATTACTGTAACTGCAAGTTTTGCAATTTTCATTTATTCATTTTACTACTATGATGCTGAAGGAGAGATATTTGTGCATGGAAAGGAAAAAATTACAGAGAAGTAAATAAAATCTACGCAATGTCGAATATCAGATATAAATAAATATAAATTAATTTGGCTCTGCTGTTCAACAAAAGACAAAAATTTTAAACAAATTTTGATAGATACGTTTTTTCGTGGGATCAACTATTTTGTCAGAAATTTTCGAATAAAAAAGTTCCAAAAACGGAAAATCAGGGTCCACCATTTTAATTTTGGGTATCTGAGGACTCTCAAAATGAGTAATACTTGTATGTGTACTAGTGAAAGTTAGAAGGAGATGCATGAGGAAATTTGACGTCTAACCGTTTTATATACATATATTAGGATTATTGTCAGCCCATTCAGTCTCTTGGATTTTTTAATTAATAACTTGGAAATGTAACACTGCTATATATATATATATATATGTAGATGACTGTAAATGGAATATAAAGTTTATAACCGTAAATAAAGTTGCAGATATATTTCAATTTCATAGGTTCTGTCGTTTATGAGAAAAAAGAAATTCAATTCAAAACATGTTTTGTTTGGTTTTTCATTTTGTTTTTTCACTGAACATTGTTTCTAAATATACATAATATATTTATGTTTAATTAATATTCTTGTACTCCGTCTCTGTTATTTATGAACCATCAATAACTGATGGTCATCGGTGATGGATAAGATATGCCTGTATTCAAATTTTCAACCTCACAGGCAAAGCATGAATCCCTTAAATAAGGACAATCTCTCCTCCCATCAACTCATGGTATTTGAACACAAACATATTTACAAATTGCCTTAGGGCTTGTTCCTCTATGTACATTATTGTAGTCTACATAGGTCACTACTAATAAAGAATGGATATATATACTGTTCCTTCAAAAAAAAATATCTGCTTTTCATAAAATCTTAGGATTTGTAAATGTTCTTGTATAGACAGTCAATTTGGAGTCTAAAATTAATAAAATAACAATTATTTTTAGTTGAAATAACTACTGATGATGTTTAAGCATTAGGTATGTATCATTGTTTACAAAAACCAAAGAGTCAAAATTAAATTTGTCATTCTAAACATGAATGATAACCTCTTCATGGGTAGTTAATTTTTCTTTGAGTAATAAATCTATTACTTGATATAAACAAATAATTTTCATAATTTTGAAACTTGGTTTAAAAAATGTGTACATATATTGTGGTATAAATTATGTACTAAAGTATTCATATACAAACCAATATTCAAAGCTTGACAGCTCTATAATATAAACGTATTTCTCATTGAATTTTGAATACATTGAATTCTTGCTTCTTACATTCCAAGTAAAATCATGATTAATCTGGGTGAATAAATGGCACTTAGTGGTTTTACGCTGGCGCTGGCCCTGCCCTAATTACAAATTATAATTATTGGACACTACAATAAAAATAAAACAATGTCCCAGTAACTTTTACACCATTTACATGTCTTTCCATTGAAGAGTTATTCAAGTGTAGTTGTTTTTTAACCATCATTTAAAACCAAAACTTTTGTTCTTAACCTCGAATAAACAAATATTTTTGACATTAATTAATTATAAACATATTTTCATATTTCTATATTCCATAATTATATTCCTCAAAATTAATTAAAAAAATAGTTAATATTTTTTTAAAGAAGTTCTTTTTTATTTATTTAAGATAATAATAATTCATAAAAAGAGGCTTTTACTCATGTCAATTAGTATATGTATGGATCTCAAGCATTTCCTAAAACTTTAAAAACGATTTCAGACTGTAAATTTTGATATCTCTTATTCCATACTCCAAATTCAATTTTCACCAATTTATTTCGTCGATGTAAACTATCTCAATCATTGTCATCTTTGCAAATTACAAGTCAAAATATTCATTAGTATTTGAGAATCGCGTCATCCTCCTTTTGTGAACAGCTATAATCAAATTTTTCGTGTTTTAAAATATCTGATTAAAAATTACAAATATTAAACCTAGCGATAATTTATTGAAATAAAATCTTTAGACATTAATGTCTACGACGAGCTTTTTGGGATAAACAAAAAACACACTGTATTCTCCCTTCAGCTGATTTTCATCATTTGACTCTTTTGATTTAAAGCAGCTGACCCTACGTATTATGAACTCTAAAAGGGTATTATTATTATTTCTGATGTTGATGCATACAAAATATATTAAATCAAGAATTGCGCGGCCTTTTTTTTAATTTTGAATATATTAGGAGTAGTAACGATTGGTTTATGATTGGTAAAATTTATAAATATATAGTATATCTAAATAATAAATTCTGCCAAATATTAACAAGTTGGTAACATGGAAAATACAGAAGAGTAGCTACCAGTTGTTTTTCCAAATTTTTCCTTTCCCTTTTGTGAGTCGAGGTTGCGAGTGACCAAAAAAGCTTGACGTGATTATGTTGCTGAGTAATATTACAATTTTTCATGGTTAGAGGTTCGGGAGTGATCAGATACCACCCTAGTTCTAACCATGAACGGATTTGAACACTTTTATGAGTAAGTCTATTAGCGTACTCTAACTGGGTGTACCCTCAAATATAGTTGTTATTCATTGTTATCAAATATCGTTTATCACTCTGTTGTACCCATTTGGGTCATTTGAAATGGGAGTCTGATGACTCAAATGTCAACCCACAGGTAGAATATTGTTTAAAGCTTCACAAAGAACTGATTTGAGTTATACCAATCAACTTTTAGAACACTGATAAGGGTGAAAATTGACAGTTGAAAACCGTCAAACACTTTAAAGTTGTAAGTTAGTGGCAAAATTTAAAAAAATGTAATACAAATTTATTTATTTTATTCGTTATTTCATCCAATAAATTGACAATCTAACGACTCTTATGAAATATTTGACAATTTGGCTTTGATGTACAAAAATATATGCACTATATGTTGAACTGTTAAAATTTCATTATTTGTATTAATTTTTAAGAAAAATAAGTACACAAATAGTAATCTCTGCTCTCTATATAAACTAATCTTCAAGTTTTTAGTTTGATAATAATGGTTATTCATTCATTAACATAATAAAGCTTTAAATTCTTAAGGCATATTTGAAAAGCAATGATTGAAGATTTAATAATGATATTTATAATTATTCAACCTTTTCTATACCTAAAGAAAATGGCTGAAAATATATTTAAAATGTCAACAAATGATACATTTTATAGGATAGAAGTGTAAATATTTGACTCCATAGAGTCACTTTTTCAAGAGATATTAACATTAAGAAAGTTTTCAACCCCAATTCAAGGAAAGGTTGTGTGATATTATCGTAACTTTTATAATAGATAATATATACATATACCTAATAAGAATTATTATGTCAAAAGGAAAAGGAAAACAGCTTGATGATTTATGAATGATGAAAGAATATTATGAAGGGTTTCAACTAACAGGCATTTTGAAAACCACTCGCACGCTTAAAAATCGCCGTTTTTTACATCACTGGACTAATTGGTCATTAAAACCATTATAATCTTCTAAAAATGTTCATTAAAAATTTTAAGAATGTAATTTAAAAAATCTTTTGGGAGGGGGGTTCGTAAGCATCTATATATATATAAAATCAATTGAATTTTCGATATAAAAAAAATTAATTTCACCCTCAAAAGGGCCCAAGTAAATAAAAGCTTATTCTTTAATATGTAATTTCCTTCCAAATTTATCCTTACTCGAGCATCAACAACATATGTACAATCCCATATTTTCTTTAACCCTCTACAATTAAATTAAAATTGTTCCGGATTCTATAATTCAGCTATAATTTATGAATGATTCCAAATGTGAGAGAGGTTTTGTAACTACCTTATATTTCAATCAATCAATATGGTCTGTAGTCGAACCACCTATTAAGTACATCTCTCGTGCATGCAACAGCATTTAGTCTCTTCATTCTTCTTTCCATTTGAACTAACTAGAATGTACATATCCTTGATGTGTTTCACATCTTAGATCCCTAATTTTCTTTTCCTTAGAGCAGTCCCTACATTCATATAACCTCTGGAAATGATCAGTTACCTATTACCTGCTCTACACTACTAGGATCTTCTACTTTTCTACCTTCTCGATCCCAAATCGTCAATATGTTGATATTCTCTAATTTCTTTACTCTATCATGAATAACATTTTCTTTCGGAAATCTCTTCAACTTTGTCCTGATTCAACTTCCATACACAACATTGTCCATAAACTCTTTAATATTTTCGTTGACTTCTACACTTCCATGACATGAATCCCTTGGCCGAGATAGTTCTTCTAATTGCTGTTTACGTTCTATAGTTCTTTTAACCCCGATATTAATGTATTCTCTTCTAGTTGAATCAAAAATTAATTTCAGAGCAGGAGATGGTGTATTGATACTTTTATTCTCCAATCTTACGACAACATCTGTAATGATTTCAGTAATTTTAAGATGAGTACGCTCTTTTTCTAAAATATTCGTGTTCAGCATCCAAGAATTCTTTTTATTCTTTCTTGGTATCTGGGCAGTTACCATAATAGGGTTGTAGTCTGATAGTATTGGTGTCAACGTTTCATAATTTTTTATCATTGTATTCAGCCCTATGGAAGTTAATACATAATCAAGCCAATAGCTTTTGTACATTTCAATTCCCTTCATCATTCTAAAAGTATGTTTTGGTTTTCTAATAAATTTTCATGGAGAATCTTTTTTAGCCTTCTCTTAAAAATTAATTATTTCTCTAATTCTATTACTCGCATTCCTCTTTTCCTCTCTTCTATAGTCTTTTGTGTCTCTTCCCTGATCCAATACTAAATTAAAGTCGCCTAGTAGTATGATCCCCTTATCTTCAGTCTCACAACTTGTCAAAAAGTATCTATCAACTTCATCATAAAAATGATTTTAATAATTTTCCCTCCCCACGAAATTTCTGCTACAAGGAAGTTTCCTCTGTAATCTTTCACAATAAATAATTGATGGGTTCAGTGTTTGCTTAATCATAAGAGCAATTCCTCGTGATGGATGATGTTGGCTCTTTTTTTTATTTTATTAATAGGTGTTTCGAAAATAATCTAATAGGACAATGCATGAAAATTAAAATAGCCCTCACCCGTCCTACTGTCACGAAAGGAGAGAACGCCAGGAGGATCTAATGCCGCAAAATGCTCAGTAACAGCTTTTCTTTCATCAAAATTTGCAACCGAATTAACATTCTTAATTGTAATAAAAGACAAAACAAAAGCAGCCACCGCCAATCACTTGATCACTCTTCGAACATATTTTCTAAATCCATATTGTTACTAAACTTGACCAAAGAGATATTTTTGATAAATTATTATTAAAATATGCATCAGGGCGATTCAGAGCCCTTAGATAGTTTTCCCTTCATAGTCTGAGAAAGTTCTGAGTCAGATTTGTTTGTTTGTTTGTTTAGCTCCTAGATTAGCCCCACCTCACCGGAACTTAATCCGGTATCAGCCGGTAATAGACTATCTAGGAGCAAACTTCTTTATTTATAGAAAATAATTTAAATTTGCACAAATACATAAAAACTTTGTAAATATATTCCTCCAGGGTTTTTCTTTTTCCCAGCGACTCCACGGCGATCTCGTCCATCCCTTGTGCAAGTCGTGGACACTCTTGTATAAGATGAATGGGAGTCTCCTCTCCCTCCTCACAAAGCCTACAGAATGGGTCATTTGTCATTCCCATTTTATGAAGATGCCTCTTCAAACTGATGTGCCCTGTGATTAGTCCCACTATTTTGGTCACTTGATGTCTCTTGAAGGTAAATAGCTTTCTTCCAACATATGGCTCAGAAATGAAGTTCTTTGTTTGTCGACAATTGCTCATCGCCAGCCAAGTAGTCCTCCATTTAAACAAAGTCTCCCGCTTCAGAGCATTCTTCACTTGACAAGTAGAAGGGTGGACTGAGACTGGTATACCACCACGAGCCCCCTCTTTAGCCAGCATATCGGCATATTCATTACCGGTGAAGTTGCTATGACCTCTTACCCATCCCAAAGTTATATAGCAGTTGGCTATTTCCAGAAGGTTCATGCAGTCTGCGATTTCTGCCGTCAAAATGTCTCCCGGTCTAGTATCTAAACTTTGTATGGTAGAAAGACTGTCACTAAGGATTAGCAGTTTTTTGCCCTCTGTTTTACTGAGATTAAGTTCACAGACAAGACTTCGGATAGCCTCGACTTCAGCCTGGAACACCGTATTGGTATCATCTAGCCTGATAGATTTTTCATCAATCACTATGTCGCCACTAGTTAGGGCCCATCCTGCACCAGTATGACCATCGATCTTCGAGCCATCAGTATACCCAACAAGATCAAAGTTCCCAATGCACCATTCTCTTGCAACACAATATCCCCGCTCGGCTGACCAAATTGGTGCAGAGCGACTAGGTGTAGGGATATTATTCCTTTCCAAGTAGGAGTCAAGACATTGAAGATGTCCTTTATTTGATTGGTCAAACCAGGTAAGGGGATTATCCCATCTGGTTTGAAGCCTCACTAGACAAGCACGTTCCATAACGTATAAGTGAAGAGGAATTAATCCACAAAGCACCTCCAAGGCAGCAGTTGGTGTAGATCTCATAGCTCCAGTGATGCACATAAGACCAAGTCTCTGCAGTTTGGAGAGCTCTCTCTTCATAGGTTCATGTTGATTGAGCTTTGGAGCGAAAACGATAGCTCCATAGCTAACTACAGATCTCACATAGGTTTCATATATCCACTTAATCTTCAGCGGGTCAAGGCCCCAGTCATATCCTACGAAAGATCTCAATGCAAAGAGGCTTCTCTTAGCCTTTGTGATGATATACCTTAGGTGTTCGTTCCATTTCAAGCTGTCGTCTATAATTAGGCCGAGGTATTTGAAGGACTTCACCCTTTCAATTTCAAGATCTCCCAACCAAAGAGCGACGTTTGTCTCAGTTCTCCTTTTGGAGAAGTGCATGAATTTGGTCTTGGTAGTACTGAAAACAGTCTCACTGTCTTTAGCCCATGCCAGAAGTTTATTAAGAGCATTTTGCATAAGGTCTACTAGAGTTGGGCGGTGTTTACCTCGAATACACACTGCTAGATCATCTGCATATGCTATACTAAATATTGGCCGCTCTAGAGTGTCCACTGCTTCTTGAAACGAGAGATTCCAAGCAAGCGTGGACAGAATTCCTCCCTGAGGGCATCCTCTTGTTGGTACAACTGAAGCATGCTCATCACCTAATGTAGCAGACACTTTTCGATTATTTAGTAGATTTTGATACCATTTTATAATCCTGACATCTATGTTGTACTTGTACATAGCGTCAATGATGCAATGAAAATTTACCCTGTCAAATGCCCCTTCTATGTCAAGAAAGACGACAATTGCCTCCTCTTTCCGATTATAACTGCTTTCACAGAAGTCAACAAGCCTACTTGTCGCTGTGTCAGTAGACTTTCCTTTGGTAAAAGCAAACTGATTATTAAGGACCATATCACACTTCTCATGGATACGCCATTGCATCATGCGCTCAAGAATTTTAAGGGCTACATTTGTGAGAGTAATGGGTCTGAAAGCTCTCGGTGTGTTGTAATTCTTCTTGCCCTCCTTTGGAATAAAAATGACCCTAGACTCTCTCCAAATTTTTGGAGTATAGCCTGTACTATAGACTGAGTTGTAAAGACTCGTCAAACGTTTTATGATGCACAGAGGCAGATTCTTATAAGCTTCTGCAGGGATTTGATCCGGGCCGGGTTTTCTATTGTTTTTTTGACTGGCAATAGCATTTTTCACGAGTTGGAGATCAAAGAAGTTTGAGTGTGACCCCATACTTAGGGAATGGGTTTCCTTTATTCCGTGGTCATTTGAATCAACCGAGTTTGGGAAATGCTCTTCGAGAAGTATTTTTAAACTATCTTTAGCATTGTCACTTTCCTCCAGAATACCCAAACGGGCCTTTGTGTTATTAGCACGCAATTTCATAAGTCTTGAAATACTTTTAGGATCATGCAGTGTAGACACCCATTCTCTAAAAGTATCACGTTTCGCCTTTATAATCATTGTTTTGTATAGTTGTTTCTGAGCTTTGTACTCCAGAAAGTTCTTTTTGCGCTCTAGGTATTTGACTTTACGCCTCTGTTCTCTTAAATCGTCATTCCACCACGGGTTTGCTCTTCTAAGAATACCAGATCTTGTTTTGCAGGAGCTTTTTAAAGACTCTAATATTATAGACGAAATGTATCGAGCTTCAGAATCTATTAGGTCTACGTCCAAGAGATTACCTTCATACCCAGAGTCATAAGTTGCTAGCCTCGATGTAAAGTTGCACCAGTTTAAATTCTTTATATCAAATTCATTGGAAAATTTTCTGACAGCATTTATCTCAAAAGTGCAGAATCTGTGATCAGAGCCTGAAAAACCTTCGTCTGTTCTCCACGTGGTTACCAGATGATGGCTCCAGCGGTTGGTAATGGTTAAATCTATTAATGATTCTCCCATACCTCCAACGAATGTTGGAACACATCCTGTATTTTGAATTCCTAAATTGTACTTGGCCAAGAATTCTTCAAGATTCTCTCCTCGAAAATTTGTAAGAGTATCTCTCCACAGTTCACTTCTGGCGTTAAAATCTCCACATATCAATAGAGGCTTGTGGTTTCTATCACAGTAATCAACAAGAGGGGTTATAAGGCCACAGACATCAACTTTAAGAATATCAGCATAGTAACTTGCGATTATGAGATTTTTGTTGTTGATTGTTTTCAACGTGCATACAGTCAAATCTGCTGAACAAAACTTTGGTATCCTAGTGATAACCAGGTCAGGCGAAGCAAGAATTGCAGCTCTTGGCTTTGGCCCATCATTGGCAAAAACAGGGAATCCTCCGAAATTTACCACATGAGCACCACCCCTCACCAAGGGGGGTTCAGTCAGAAATACCAGAGAACCGTCTCTTCCACGGATCCTCAGGTTCAGTTCAGCAAAACATGTGATTCTTTTCCCCATGTTTATTTGGGTGCACTTTAGCATCCCACAATCTATACAATTAGGTGCAGAGACTGTTTTGTTTTGATTTAATATGCTTGCTTCCATAAATAGTAAATTAGGCACTCGAGGACGTTGTTCGAGGTTGATCCCGGAGGATGCATAACATTTGAGTATGTTTCCAAAGTTTCCAATACACAAAAAGAACGGTGTATGTGAAGATACAGTATAAAATCAGACAGACTTCAGGAGAGATCCATGACCCCACACTACACCAGCACGACAAAGTTTTCAAACGATAAAACAACGAAAGTCCAAAGATATCAACAAATAAGCTGATGCAGTGTAGAGTCAGAGGAGCTCCAAGGAAGAACTCTGACGCCACACTGCACCCGGGGAAGAAATATTTAATATTGTCTAAAATGAGCATTATAGTAGAGAAGAAAACCCCTCCACTTCTTCAACTTCATGAGATTGAGAATTCGTAGTTAGATCTCGGGTCCTTTTATTATTTTCTATCTCTGGGCTATTAAAGGCACGTTTGTTCTTTTTTTGTTCACCATTATTCTTGAGAGTTTGAGTGGATGTTCTCTTTTGCATCACTTTAGTCCAATCATCTCTAAGTGATGCAGTCTTCATTGTTTTCTCGCTCGAAAGCCCAGTCCCCTGTTTTATGTTAGTAGTTTGAATTTCGCATTTTTTATTTTCTACTTTTCCACAATTGCCCAAAGGAGGCTTTATGCTTGAAGCATCGTCTGGAACATGAGACAAGCTTTCTTCTTCTTCCTCGAGCTGCGCAATCTCTTCTGTTGACTTTCTCTCTTCTTCACCACCAATTCGAATAGGAAGGCCCACTTCAAATCTGAAGTTTCTTTCAAACTCTGAATAACTTATCTTGTTTAGAGCTTGACATTTAGCTTTTGTATGACCGAATTTCAAGCACTTATAACATTGAACTTGTTGTAGTATTGAAAACAATTCAACCTTTCTTCCTCTCACAGGTATAATCATTGGAAGCTTTTTCTTGGGTTTTATTAAGAATTTGGTCTTGCCAGACATAATATTGTTGAAGATTTTAGAGAATGGTTTGTCTTCTTCTTTCTCGGTTGTCAATGAGTGGGGAACGCTTTCGAAGTCTCCAACGATATCCCCATATTCCATCATTATTTCTTGTAAGGCTTGTAAATTTGTTTCAGAGCCATTTTTTATGATAACCTCAATAGGACTTTGTGCAGCTCTCATGCTTTCAAGACCTCTTATGCTGAAGGTTACATCATGAGTAACTTCAACGGGCCCATTTACAGATTCAAACTTTGTGATGACGTTTAATGGGTTTTTGAATTCAATGATGATGTAGCCTGCTTCGCTTTTACAGTCATTGATTCTTCGGACCTCATCCCCCGATAGCCCGAGACTTTCAAATATTTTCTTGTAATGTTCTATTCTTGGACAGAAACCTCTTAAACATTTGCCATCCGTATCTTTCCAATCAAGAAAAATCTTTCCCCATAATGGATCAGTTTTTAGAACTTTATGCTCAGGTTTATAAGATCTAGCTATGCTTGAATAAGTCATCATGTGGCTATTACTCATGCCTTCTTCACTTAGATTGGACGTTGAAGAGGGTTTTACCTCATCACGTTGATCCAGTACATTTTTGTTTTTCTTCCCCTCCTCCACGAAGCGTTCAGCTCCATCAAGAATCCTCTCCTTTTGCTTGTTCACATGACCGGCGTGCACCAGGTCAGGTGGCTTATGAGTCAGATTTATTCATTTATATGCCTAAGATATCAAATAGAAAAGAGCAGCATTTTTTAAGATCCTTTAGTATGTATAATGCAAGTCATTAATAAAGATTATTTTAATAATATTAGGTAAGTACTTTATACTTGGGAAATAAAAATTTAGATGTATATAAAAAAATTCCAACTTTTATTGATATAAAACAGGGTATTGAGTCTAATTTTACTAGCTAATTTAGTAAATTCAAGTAGTTTTGCTTGGATTATTCAAAAAATAATTTGAGGGTTTTTTTTGATTTCTTATAAAAAACTTACTTCTTTTCAATTTTCCCTCGGGGAAAGTCACAAAATTAACTGTCAACTTTTTAATTTTGAATATTTCTCAATAAAATTTTAATATTTTAGTAGCTGAGATGTGTATTTATCATATTGTTACAACAAAATAAATTGTAAAGCCCCTATTTAATACCTTTATTCATACTATAACTTTTTCTTAAGGTTAGCAAAAAAAAAAAATACGGTAGATCAATAAAGAACACTAATTTTCTCAAAAACTGTACATTAAAATAAGTTGCCCGTTCGGAAACGTAAACCCTAGACTATAGGTAATATGAAAATGGTTTCAAAAATTTTGGGACCTCAAATGAAATCTATATCCCAGTTTTTATCACCGTGTATATATATATATATATATAGAAAACGTTTAATGTCATTTAAAAAATTAATAAACGATAAGCAATTTAATAAATTCATCCATAAAGTAAGAGTAAATAAGTTATCCAGTCAAGTTAGCATAAAATCCTTGATCCTTGATAATGGAAATGAAAATCTTTAAAATTATAACGAAGATCCTGGGTTAGTGAAATGACATCTAAATGAATTTGGGTCAGAAACCTTGAGAAAACTAAACATTATACAACACGTTTAAAGTCGTAATCACGAGATAAATATAGAGATTTCATAACTAACAACGTCCAACTCAACTTCCTTTTAGTCAATTTACTAAAAAATCCGATCCTTCATACTGCAAGCATTTGAAACTAAAGAAGTGTTGTCCAAGATTAAGAAATAAGTTTAGCGAAAGGATATTTCCACCCTCATGTCATGTTATTACACTTGAATCACTCAAAAGTAAATGACTGCATTTGATTGAAAGGAACTAGGGATGCATATAACTTATGAAAATATCAAGAGAATAAAATTGAACCGGACCCGAGAATATTTAATTTCTGTAGCTGATGAAGGGCTAGGAAAATCTATAACGGGTTGAATCTCACACTTGCAGAAACCTTGAATCCTAAGTAGGTGAGCTCTTGTACATACCAAACACATTTATCATACGAAGTATACATAGATGCTCTTTTATTGACAAACAAAATCTAAATACATCATCAATGTATACTTTAACATCTGGGATACCCTCTAACAGTTTGTCCTGTATTGTTCGTATGAACACTAGCCATACCTGAAAATAGACCATAAGACAGTAGGGCCAAGGGTGTATTAATAGTAAGAAGTCCTTTTGATTCTTCATCCAGACGATATTAATGACAAGGATCGACTCGAAGCCAGAAAGTGCATTGGAAATTGACCTCATTTCAATAACGAACGTTTCTATATTGTGAATTTCATGATTATCCACCATCATCACATTTTTCGAAGAAAGTAATCAAAAAAAGACTTTGTTGAACAGAATTACCAACCACAGGGCTTAGCTGACGTTGCCAACAGATATTACATATAAAAAATTTAAATGTCAAATGATAAGCGATTAAAAAAGTACATTTAATGATCGAAAATAATCTTTTAAATTCAAAGAAAGTAGCTTCAAACTGATTTATTTATCCTTTCAATCTATTAACAACATAACAAAATAGCTCAAGAAATGACGTAATTAAATTGAAAAATAAAAAAAAACTCAAGGATTTCCCTGGGTTTTCATTCTAATAATAATGTCTTATCCACATTGAGGTGTGGATTTACAGTTGCCCCATCCATCAGCTTGTTGAGAAGATGTAACTGTTATGGCGCACCATTTAACTCCGGCATTGCCTACATCTGTACATTGTGTATAATTAACGCCATAATATGTAAAAGGAAAGACACAGGCCTGATTATCGAGGGTGAGGCACACTACGATAAAATATCAAAAGTTAATTTACATCCCAGATACGACTGTGTTTAATAGTTATTACGTGTTGAATCGGGTGTAGCTCCAATTGTACATACCGAACTACAATAACCCCAAGACCATGCTTCAGAAGTTTGATCATGAAGGGTAATTGCACACCAAGGATTAGAGGCTCCTGCAAGAGTACACTCTGTATATTCAACATTGTTATACTTAAATGGAAAAGTGCATTTTTCTCCATTTACAGTTTTACATTCTATTAATATAAAAAAAAAATCATGTACATATATTTGAATATTTTAATTGTTTATTAATGATTTGTCTTACCACTTGGCGCTTGAGTCTCTCCACCTAAAAGAAAAAAATGTTAGTCATTATGGAATTATTAAATGATTGAAAAAACCCTACTTCTGCATGTCCCTTTACAAAGTGCATAGTATTTAACATGGCCCGTATCATAAAGTGAAATAGCACACCACTCAGTAGGAAAGGAATCGTTTGTGCAACCACTGTAAATAGTTTCATGATAAATGAAAGGGAATATGCAATTCTTACTAGTTTTTGTTCTACAGACTGCAAAATAAAAATAACATTAAAATAATGTTCATACAATTATTAACAAAAAGTAATTATGATCCGAGTATATGTGTTACTTTTTGTTGTGGTTGTTGTAGTGGTGGTTGTTGTTATTGTGGTTGTGGTTGTCGTAGTTGTGGTTGTGGTGATTTCTTTGGGTTTTAGTGTCTGTTTAATGCTCCCTCCTGGAGTAATTTTTATTACCCCTGTAAGGAAATAAAAAAGTTAAATAATATAATTAATTTTCATAAAATTAAAATCTATAAATTTGTAAGATCTGTTATTGATGAGGGGAAGATATATGTATGTAGTTCATATATTATACAAATATGTCTCAAGGGCTTTACTCATGATATAATAAAAATTAAAATACAAAATCCATTGCTCCTTGCGAAAAGGGACGTGAGCGTCACAAGTATGAGGAAAATTTTCATGGATGCCATGTTTCTTGACTTCTATCCCCTTCAACGATGTATGTAAAAGGTAATAGGATGATACCTCTTTTTATACTAGATTCTTCCTCTCTATTCTCTAGAGCCACCTGTTCAGTTTGATTTGATTTAATTCCTCCATGTCCTCCTTACAACGATCTAATTGATGTATATTTTTTTAAACTATTCTTCTGAGCTCTCCTTATTTAGTTTTGCCGTGAGAACTCCATTTCATTCCTTCATAATGAAGACTTTAGGTGATTCTTTTTTGTCAGGTGGATCAATAACTATTTTTTTTTGTACCCATTTGAAACAAGAATTTCCTTTCATTCCTTGATATCTACTTGATACATCAACCGATCAAAAACTATTATTATTTTCTATCATTTTTTAATTCATGTCATCAATCCTCTATGTACATACATAAAACCAATACATGTCAGAGTATGGATTCGTCATACTTAAATAAAACAATAATGATTTTGATCAGATTTGAGATCATTCTAAAGAAATATATATTCTTTTTTTTTTTTTTTTCGCTGTTGAAAATATCAATTTACATTCAATGAAAAACTTAAGTACTTTAGCTCCAAATTTCAAATACACAAAATTGTTTTCAAAATGATATATTTTTAGTCTATTTTTATAGACTTGACACGTTTCAATCGTGATTGACGTGTTTTAGTGTCATGGGATAGGAGAAAATGCATTAATCCACTTTGTAGTTATTGTCTAGTTAATTTATTGTATCAATTTTTGCATTCAATATTTGATATTTAACAGCTGGAATTCAGTACTAATTGAGTATGATTCATCAAGTATTTGTTAATATTATAAATAATTTGTTTATATTTTACAAAAATATAAATTGTTTCATAGAAAATATCAATAAATTGTCAAAACTTGTCAAAAATAAAAAATAAAAAGTATTTGAATAAATATTCTAAGAAGTTTAATTACTTTTTGAAAACTGAAGCGTATTTTGAATTGTCATTAAATTATCTCGTCAGCAAATTGAATTTTAAAAAATTCCTTCTTTTTTTTTGTGTTAAATTTTTTATAAAAAAACATACAGATTAGATATGTGATTGTGAGTAGTAATTTTGTCGTACATTTGGTCCCATCTCAAATTCTGCTAATCAATCAAAGAATACCCGAGTAAAGTAATTAATGTAAATGAAAATGACTTCCCTTCAAAAGAGAAAATCCATTTTTTAAATACGAGGGTTTGAAAAGAGATAAATATTTAAGAATTGCTCCTTGCTCCCCCCCCCCCCAAAAAAAAAAAAAAAAAATATATCGACATATCAATTTCAATATGATTTTTTGACAAAAAATACTACAACTTTGATTTCGTCACTTATGATTTATGTTCAGATCAATAAAGTAATTGTGATAAGGAATACGGTCGGAGAAAATACGTTCCCTTGTTTGAAACCTTGAACAAACTCAAAAGGATCGATCGTTTAAGTAAGCAATTTTAAAGATATAGTCATTATAAAGGGTCTCAATCAAATAAAGGAATTCTATATAAAATTCATAAATTCAATAGTTTACTAAAAATAGTTTTTTTTTTTTTTTTTTTTAAATATGTAGAGTCAAAAACTTTGCAAAAATCGACGATCCTTTCCCAGGGACCTTAATACTTCATTTTTAGATTAGTTGTATCTTATTTTCTCACTTTTTTCAAAAAAAAACTCTGGTAAATGGGAAAAGATTAAGCAAACTCTATAGAAACAATGTATTTTACTGCATTTATTGTCAAATTGTCAGAGTGGCCAGGTTGATGATTTTCTCTTTCTTTGATTCTTACAAGCCCGATTTGCATATTATTTACATTCCTACGAATATTTATCCTCTAGGAATCTTCTCTATACATATATACTTATGAGGCTGGAGAGTAGCTGTGATCAATCTATAGGTGAGCCAATAAAGCCAGAAGTTCAGTCAAACATTTTCTTACACTCCAGATATTCTCGTGTATTTAAAGAATTTTCTTCTTTTTTTTTATGCAGAACAAAGGTTGTCTTGATCTTAGGATCAACAAGAAACAGCCTTCAGCTCTAATTTTCAATTCCTCTTATGAAATTAAAAAAAACAAAAAAAACAGTCCCTTGGGCCCAAATCTCGGTTTTTAAAACTTATTTCAGCTAAACTTTGTTCTTTTTCAAGTCCTGCATTATGTGTAAAATTGTTAAAGTCATTAAAAACCTCCCCCAGGAAGTATAGTTTTCTTTTTACAGATGTACCTTGAGTAATGTCAATCTGGAATTCACCATTATGGGTTTCTCCCACTTCATTTTTGCTATTAAAATCTTAATTAAGTCGTTAAAAATTGATGTATTTTTTTTCCAAAAAGGCCCCATTTCTTGAGTTAGGCTCAATACTTGATTCGCACCTTTCCCTTTAATTTCATCAATGGTGAGTCCGGATTTTATCTTCAAAGAATTTACTCCATATTTTCTTTTTATAAAGTAGTCTCCTGAAAAAAAAGAAAAAAGTCACTGAAAGACAGCAATCCAAGTTTACCATATTTTTTAGGACAAAAATTCACTACTTATTTTGTCGATAGAATCAGAAAAGGTCTTATTCTAAGGAATTGTGTGACATGAATTCCAAATATAGATTCAAGCCGGGACATTTGTCTTCACTGTCCTTGCATATAGTGATGATTTTTTTTTTTAATTTCCCAATTTCATTCTGATTGGCTGTAGTGTTTCTATCATCCAGTGATATAAAAGACCCCAATATATTCAAAGTTGGGACGATTTTGATTTACCCTATCAGTAGTTCTTCTCTATTATTGGTCATTATATTTGACTTTTGCATGTTTAGTTCTAGGCTAGAAACTTTTCTGAAGTTATCGAGGACCTCGGACGAACGTATTTTTAAAAGATTTTAAAATTTCCCTGAATCGAGGGCAGTCATATCATCTGCAAAAACTTCAACCTTGCTTTCCATTTCTTCAACTTTGATTCCTTGGTGTGAGGTTATTCCATTTACAAGGGGATTTAGGGCAAAAATAGAACATATGTACTGCAACCAATATTTAAGCCTTTAAGCAATTTATTAGCCAGTTATGTGAAATGCTATCAAATACTTTCCGGACATCTAACGCCATGACTGTAGCAGACTCCAGACCATTTTTGTCTGCCCTTGTTGTTACATCATTTATACCCCTCACAATATCTACAATATCATGAATGTGGCCTGAGTAAAACCCTTTTGAGAAGAATGCAATATTTTTGGATGCACATTCTGCATACACTTTGGTCAGAAAACGCTGAACATCTTATAAGACGTATTGAACATTGTGAGGGGCCCTCTGTTTTCTTTCCAACTAGGATATTTTCCCGCTTTTGGCATCAAAATTAGTCTCCCATTTGTAATTTATTTATATAGTGATCCACTGAAGATTGCTTCTTCATATATCCTTTCGAGACGAGAAGCCAGAGGTAAGACATACTTCTAAAAAAAATTATGGAGAACCCATCTGGTCCAGGCATAGATACTTTTAGACGTTGAATTGTTTAACGGTTTCTACTGATAAATCAGATACAGCACTTTAACGCACGCATCTATTACATTTTATTTCCCTATACTTTCCACAATCCCAACATTCATGGATTTTTTAAAAATATTGGACAATTCTCTTTGAAACTTCCCTCGGTTCTTCTACTAATACACCGTCATGGTCAAATATCGATGTTACCTACTTTTTGGCCATTCAGTCTCGTCCCACTTTCTTCAACCTCTCAAGGTGTCAGATTGCTGGCCATTTCGAATCAAAGCTCCTTGTGAGTAGAATTGATTCGGCTCATTTAGCTCCTCTTCTTCATCCAAGCTTCATCTTTTAATTTCTCCTAGATTCGTCAACTCATTTTTTCTCAGGGACACTGTATCCTTGCTTGTCTCTTCTTCTGAAGCTTGTTTCAGTTGTAACAGGACTCCTATATTTGAATTACTTTCATCTTGGTTTTCTTTTATATATCTCAATCCATCTTGCTCCAGCTTCTCCTCTTGTATCGACTCCTCCATCTCTATTCTCTCCACTACGAGCTTTTCTGTGCACTCGCAACTTCGACACTCAAAAGGGAAGGGGAAAATTTGGAAAAACAACTGGTAGCTGCTACCCTTCTGTATTTTCTTTGTTGCCAACTTTTTAATATAGGACAGAGTTATTATTTAGATATGCTACATACTATTTTTGAAATTTTAACAAAAATAGTCAAATTCAAAACTAATGTACCGATTTTTAAATTTGGAAAATTCCCTGTTTATTTAAAGTAATATCTACAACTTTGATTTGAATAGTTGAAACTAGGATTCTAAAAAAAGTAATGGTTATTTTCTTTTAATAAGACTTGTCCACAAATTTGAACTTCCAAAGATCATAAGGGGTAAACGTTTATTAAAAGTTTTTCAGTATAGCGCGCTAATTTCAAATCTGTATTTTTTTTTTTTTTTCGAGAATCCGACAGTTTTTGAGAAATCGGACCCTACTTTCTTTGCTTTTATGGCCCATTTTCCAACTTCAACTTCAATTTAAGCCCAGGAGGATACTCATTTGTGCATTATAAAAAGATTGATTGGCTAGTGCTTTTGATGCAAATTCAATTTCCAGTCTTTGTTTTTACCCAAAGGGACTCCTGGGATCATACGCGGCGGGAGTAGGCCCAAAAGTTAGATTTTTGACTATCAATCAGTGTAATTATTTTTCTAAACTGACTAAAACTGTTTATGATAGCCAATCACAGTCAAGTTTCTCATAAAAGATCAATATTGATTCCTTTGGGGTCAATGAATACCTTTATTTTTCAGTCTACATATACCAACGATAATTAATTATTATTAAGAATAAATACATTTGTTCACCATTTTGGTTAGGAGACTATATTAATAGTCCTACTCCAACCCCAGCTCCAACCATAACTCCAGCACCAACTGCTAAGGAATATTTACTCAACTTTAAAAAGAATTTTAATGAAACTTCCTTCTGTTTGTAGCCTGTGTTACAGTTGTGTTAGTATTATAATTTAATTCTAATCAGGTTTGAACCATGTATGAATGTGTTTCTAACGAACCAGGGATTTACTCTTTATGTGGAACTATTTTACTTCATATTTCCTTCTACAAAATTAAAAAAAAATAATATTCCACTCGTTTATTAATTTTATCAGGTTTGTTATGGGATTAAATTCATTTTGCTTTCAAATTTTATAATCTTTATCATAGGTATATAGTCAAAACTATTTCTTCAAATATATATAATTACGTATTCGTGTTTAAACTTCCAATGACTTTTCTGTGCCAACAATATACACATAATTAATTACATGCATTCCTTTTGTTTCATGTTCTTTCCAAATATCGTGAAGTGATAAAATAAAATGTACCATGAGGTTTTGCAAAATTAAAAAAAAAGTTTATCAAATATAATACAATATATTTTTTTATATCATCGGGGAAATTTAAGAGATATGGAAAGAACGCTGCTCACCTGTCCTGAAAATCTTGGAATTATAATCTTTTTTCTAGTGTAATATCAACAAATATCTACTATACCTTTTAAAGTTCAATATGGGAATAAATATTAAAGAAGAATATTCATAAAATTTAGCGTAATAATAAATTACTCATGTCAACAAAGTTAATCACATCTACAAAACGATTCTGGATGATTCTAGCAATACAATTATTACGAATCATTGAGGTAATTTCATTTATTACTTCTTCAATTCATTGTTCCAGAGCTGTTCTTGATCTTTGCTCCAAAATGCTTAAATCATTTTAAATTCAGTATTTAAAATATTCTCAATTTTTCTAGCTAACTCACTTTTCACAAAGGCTTTCAATATTGACCAAATATGTTCCATTGGATTGAGCATAGGACTTTAAGGCCCAAGTCTTAAAATTTTTGTGAATTGAAAACTCTTCTTCATTCAAAACATCTTCAAACCTGGAGGTGGCCGGAGCAGTATCAATACCAAGTACTACTGACCCTCCATATACATACATCCTTTGCTTTTCTTAAGCATTTAAGCACCCACTCACTCCATTGCTGTATCCTTTTTGAAACTTCCTCGTTTCACCTCATGATGATTTATTTTATATTGAGCATGCTTATTCCCATATTGAACTAGAGAAGGGTATATAATATTTATTTATTTCTAATCTAGTAAGTAATTGCTTTTCGATTTTTTTACCAATGTATGTATTTCTGTGAGACTAAATATCCTTGACAAAAAATTATCCAAATATTATAAAAAGACGATAAAGACTTATACATATATAAGCTGTGTTGTATTTGTTCTTACTTTTTTAAACAAAGCTTTTATTTATTCCTTTGATACATTTGTACATTATTGCAGCATTCATTTAAGGAAATATAGCTAATCAATCAGAAAGAGATGACTCTGACTGTATAAAATGTGATTTACTAGCAATTCAAAAAGATGACGTTTGTATCTATTTTAAGTACCTTTATCATCATAAGTGAATTGAAAACATCATCTTTTTGTATTCCCATTTTAATATTTACAAGTGAAAGCTCCTCAATAGATGACAGGTTTTTATTTATTCAGGTTACCTACGTATCTTCAATCGGGTAAAATTATAATTATACCTTGAGAAACAAAGTACATGCATGAAACTGGATATTATTTTTGTTTGATATACTTTAAAAAAATAGAAGGTTCAATTGGAAATAGGTTGAAATTGCAGAGTAATCATGTAGAGATAATTGCAACTCCTTTCAAACGGAAAATTAATTTTTAGAGGTTTTTTTAAATACCTTATTTTCCACACTATGAGTCACAGATTTTTAAAAATAATTTTGGTTATCGGGATATATAATTAGGTGCAACTTAAGTATGAGGTCATAAGCAGATTTTGTAAATGTTTAATCATTTATGGTAACCATTGAACACATTTTAATACATGTTTTCTAAAAACACATTATTCTGTGTTCCCTTTTTGAATTATAATTATTATAATCGTTAACTTGAAGTCAGTATGAAAAAGATTTGCAGTAAGTGAAAAGCTTACTAAGAGATCGGTGAAAATTGGAGGAAGCAATTAGAGCCATGAAAAGGACCAAAAAAGCAAATCGTGAACTTAAAGCCAGGTAGTTAGATTTGGAGTAACAGATTATTACATGTGTTCATCTGCAACATGGTGCTGAACAGTTTCATTACTTCTGTGGTTTTGACGAATAAATGAATAATATAAAAAAGCCAATGAATTTGGTTAGAAAGTTGCTAATTTCTATCATTTTTTTCAAAAACGAGTTGAAGAATATAATGTGACTCCGGATCATATCATAATCATGGGCGAAGTACACCTGACCTTCAACATTCCAATGAGGCGGATAGTTGAAGAAAAAGGGGAGAGGATAAGCATTAATATATTGACGTCGGGGAATGGAAAGTCATATTTACAGATGTATTTGTATTTTCTGGTGATGCAACAAAATTGGCTCCTATGGTTATTTTCAAAAAGGACAATAGTTATTACATCCAATCAAAAGGGTTGTATGGATGAATCAATGATGGACATCCAAGTCCTTTAAAAGTCGTTAAGATAGTTTCTTCTAATCCAAAAAGACCCAGCTAGTTTTAAATGGAATGAGAGTACACCTCACTCCAAGGTTCAAGGATTAATTTTAAAAAAAAATAGCTCACTTCCTATTGTTACACCTGATGAATGAACAAAAATATTACATCCTTTTTGATATATCTGTAAATAGAAGCTGTAAGGCATCCTTGCAGCAAATATGGAACAAGATGATTTGGAATGTGAGTTTAGCTTTACTCCGAAAGGAAGGATGTGTCATGCATACCTCCAAAAAGTAGTTGATGTGATTTCTGAAGCATGGAATTCATTAAAGAAAGAAAACATCCTCTCTGAGTTCAGTAAGGTCAAATTGATTTACCCTGAATCGGATGAAAATTTTGAAGAGTCGATCCATGAGAATAAAATAGAAAACAATTCAATTACTAAGTTTGAAGAGTTATTCTTCAGTTATTTTGAAGCTGAAGAATTCAAGGGTTTTGAAGATTAGTCTGGGATAATTTAGTGAATTTATTGATGAAACTGATACTCCAGTGTGACTAATACAACAGTTTTTTTCTTATTACTATTTTTAGTCTATTGCACTAATACTCAGGTGCAACTTATTCTCCGTCCACATTAAGTCAATACAGTCAAGATTGATTGATGACCTCAAAAATTATCCATTTGCAGAACAACTGAGTAAAGTGGGGAATTTGTTGTGAAAGGGACTTATAAGAACTAAGTATTAATCTAAAGAGAACAAGTGTAAGTAAGGTAATAATTAATTAATAATTTATCCCAAACATTTTTTATTGAATATAATCGATTCTGAGAAGTAACAAATCTTTCAATAAGCAGCCTACGTTAAATGATTATATCAATACATGTGTGTACTAGATTCACATTTTATTTTTTGAAAAATCCGATTGAAGACAAGTATGTAATTATCTTTTTGTCTTCTTTTGATAATTTGCTGAACAAAGCTTTGTAGTAAATTATTTGATACAAGTCACTCTACATCATATTACATTATTCATAAACTAAACAATATGTATAAATACTTATAACAACCAATGAGAAATAGATCCTTCAGATTGAGTATAGTCTGATGGGCCAAAAATAAATCTTTTAAACAAAGACACTTTTGTAGACTTTTACTCTTTAATTTTAGGAGAGTATCTCTCCAACATGATGACGAAATACAAACTGTAAAGGAGCACCCTTAAGTTGTGTCTGAATTGCTCATGTCCACTAATGGAAGAAAAAATGAAAAGAAATATTTATTTCGAAATACATTTTATGTAGATTAGGGTAAACACTTGAATTCTCAATGTAGCATCTGCATAATTTCACGAATTATTCCACCAATAATATCCCTAATTTTATGAATAGAAATGTGATAATAATAGCTTACACTTATTTGTAAATATTTTTATAATTTGTCTTTTGAATTCATTTGCATAATTATTTTTTTTAGAATTAGCGTCACATCGTAGTGTATTTGATTTTAAAAATGCATTAATTCCATGTAAATGAGTATTATAATTACTTCCGTAGACAACGAATTTTAATTGGTGTATGCATGTTTAAAGTGTAATAGTTTCAATTTATTTTTGAAAATAAATGGATATTCTGAATATTATGAGCTATTCTTTGTCAAAGAAGGGCAACCATTTCACCATATGTCTCAGAATTGACTGAAATTTGGCTCATATTTTTATACATATGCAAATAAGAAAACCTGAAAATTTTAGATCAATAGCTCTTGCCATTAAGTAATTACGGCTAATTAAATTTTCACTAATTTTCAGTTTATTTTGCTTTTGTTCCGCCATTTAGAATTTACGCACAAGTCTAAAAATGACATATTTCTATCAAAACAAGACAAAATCATGATCAAAAAGATAATTAAAGTAATTCAGGGGTGAGAAGTCCAAAAATGCTATTTAATTTAGAAAAAGATCTAAAGGCTATTTAAATCACATTCTCTTGCTCAAAAAATGAACGGGTCAGTTCACAATTGATCCAAAATTTGAACATGTGGGACAATTTTCTCAAAGCGGAAATTTGACATGCAGCAAATATAGGCTTTTACTCATATCATACTAAAAAATTAGAGACTTAAGGTGTAAACTTTCAAAATTTTGTCCTTCTTTGACAAAGAATAGCTCTTATATGTTTTGAAAATAAACTCATGGTTCTGTGAAACATTCGGATACATGGATGTTCCGACCTCGAGGAGCATCTAGAATAGGGTCAAGCATACATCAGTTGCTCCAGATCTTCTTCATGAGGGACCGAGATATTTTTCTTGAAATTCTTGAATTTATTCCTCAAGGAGTCAACTTTTCTTCGTCTCTGAATAAAAATCCTCTCGACAGATATTGATTACTTAAGAAACAACCTACCGATTTTAAAATTAAAAGTATATCTAAAGTCAACAATTATTGCTCTATGATTTTTGATTTCATAAACTTTTTTGAAACTCTAATATTAGAGTTTGACAAATTTTGAAAATTTAGCAAAAGTTGCAATAAATTCAAAACTTATGAACCGATTTTAAAAATTGAAAGAAATCTTATTTTATTAAAGTAATATCTACAACTTTTGGTTCAATGACATTTCTCTGACATGTTTTCAATAGTATCCAGAGTTGAAGGGTGCAAGAGTGTTTGTATGACGTCATATTACGTCCAAATATTCATCAACAAAGTATTTACTTTTTAAATAGACAGTTCATTGCAATGGCGTAATAGTTTTATAATATAGATCCTATTATATTACGTCATGCAACTACAAAATAACTTTCTGTTTCACTCAGTTCACCTATTTACTGTGAGTAGTAAGCTCACAAGACCTAGAAAAGTCTTTCCCTGGAGGAAATGCTTGGCATTATAGAAGAATATATTAAACCATATAATACTAGGAGAGACTCAAAAAGCCCAGGAGTAGATATATTTAGAATTATATATCATTTAGCTCGGCCTTTGCTCTGTGTAAGGGTTGACTGAAAGAAACAACCCGGATTGTCCTTCTTAAGAGCAACCGGAGCTGTATTTACTTGGTCGAACACTACACATTTTAGTGTTAACCTTGAGAAGAGGTAGTCAGAACGTCTTTAGGGCATAAAGTAGGGAACCTCTGCAAGACATGAGGAACTTGATTGAGATCCGTAAGTATCAAACGATCCGTGCTAGAATCACCTATCACCATTCCAAAGGGCTCGAAACACTTACTACGAGTGCAGTAAGAAAAGTTTTTGCTACTCTTGGTCAGTGTGCACCTGTGCTCAAGGGTCGGATACCTTCAAAATCATCGAGCTTCAATAGAAATCAAGAAATTGATTTAAGAATTCTTGAGTAAAATTGTAAATTCAGCTTCTTATCAACCTGAAGTAAGTTATAATTCATTTTGTCGAAGATTTGTATTATAATTTTACTTATATTACAGACAACAACTGATAATGATCAATATGGCACCTTTGCTTACACACCTGTGGTTAATATTTGCTTCATAGCAATCAATTGATATAAATTTAACTCTTTTTCTTTATTTTAGAATGAAATAATGGAAATCATCGAGTTTGACTGTGATGTAAGCACTGTTTTGATTGTCCAGTAGCTCAACATTGCACAAAAAAACCATTTGAAATTACATAAATAAGGCTGCATACAGAAATAAGTCACATAAAGCCTTATTCAAAATATAAGTACGTCCAAAGAACATATTCAATAAATAATCTTTTGAAATAATAATCGGGCTCTTCTTTTATGTGCTCGTAGATTGCAAGAGTCAATAATGCCTGAGAGAGAATACCTTAGCCAAAAAGGAAGAATTGAAATGTTGCTTCATGTTTAACAGTCTGACATTCATTTTCTTTTTAAGTATATTCACGCACTTAAAATCCTCTTGAAGTCATAGTACTCTGAATTTCGAATTTAATGGATTTGTGATCCATGACAGGTTTTTATAGAGTTATATATAGTTTTAGGAAAATCCCTTCACTAAATATGTTTTTTTTTAATAATAATAAAGAAAAATGAAAAACAAGCTTAGGTTTTATTGTGATAAAAGTGTTGAGGTTTTGTAGAGCAAAAAATATAAAAATCCGATGGCAGCAATAGGAATTGGGATTCAATAATATGTCTCAATAATGAAAAAAGTAATTTAATATAGGCTAACAATTTATGTATTTAGCAAACCAAAATAATTACTCAATAATAATAATTTCAAACCCATTGTTATTCGTAATATTCACCTGTAATGTGTTTACTTTATTTTAAAACAAGTAATTATGTAACGAGATTACTTGTACAAATATCCTCAAAAAGGGGTTATTTTAAAATGACGTATTACAAAATAAAGAAAAGAAAAAGATCATTCAATATGAAATGTCAATATGAAATGTCAAATCATAGAATAATTTGTCATATTTGTCGTCAATTTTTCAGTTATAAATTCGCTTTATAATTAATGCAAGAAAATAGTATTTTAAAAGAGTAAAGTGATGCTACATGAAAAGGTTTCTCATTAAGGGGCAGTAAAAACACATATATTTATCATTATTTGGTTGATTGTAGACAACCTTTGAGCATATTTTTTGCCATTATAGTCACATTTACGACATCAACTTTTTATTAACTAGATTATTATTGATTTTTGTGGATTTGTGCTCGAAATTGAATGAAAATTGGCATAGTTAGATGTACAATTTCTTTTTAGTTAAGGATTCTTATCGGGCGTTTGACATCTCGTTTGAAAGCTGTGGGTCTCAGCTTTTATATGCATTCCTTATTCATCCATTTCATGTAATATTCAAGGAGTTATTTAGGTACAAAAAATTTGGCCTACTCTGTCCCCCTACGCCCCCAGGAGTCCCTTTAGATCCAAACAAAGACCTAGAATTGAAATTTGCATCAAATACAATAACGGATCATTATTTTTTAATGCACGAAATGAGTCTTTCTCCTTTGATGTGTGTAAATTTGAAATTAAAGGTAAGTACTTGCGATTTTATTTTTATTGTACCGCTCAATCTTTCCTGCAAAAAGATAAGGAAAAAAAATTTAATTTGTTATTAGTAATTAGCCAATTCCTACTGATTTTGGGATACAAATAATAGGAAATTGTTCACAGCTTAACAAGAGGTAATTAAATTATTATTGCCTTTTTCAGATTTTATTTAATATGTGTGAGGAAAATTGTATTTAATATTTGTCGTTGTTGATTTATTAATCAAATTGTTTATAGAAAATGCGTATTGTATGCATTTTGATATTCTAATCAATTGGATTTATTCAATGAAAGAACTTGTATAATGTATATAATATAGTCAACTTTTGTTTAATAAAGCCTAAGTTCAGGCACTAATCAAGAACCATTACAACATTTTATAGTACATTATTTAGATAAGATAATATGTTATAGTACTCCTTATCAATAAATTAATTATTATTTACTCTACTTGGTTTCTATTTGTGTAATTATCTGAAAATCTTGAAACATGTTATAACTTCAATATCTAGGAAAGCATTTCCTCCAATAGGCCAATATATGATTTAAATAGAAACAAATTCAAAATATATTTTTATCATCATATTACATAAGTTATTGTTCATCTACTCGACATCTATCTTAGAGTCCTTGTGTCTAGATGTAGGTCCCAAGTTAGTTCATTTATTCCTTTCTATTGGAATTCAAAATAAGTACATACAACCTCTGAAAAACAAACTAAGCTCTCATATTTCTCCACTGCACTCTTCGAATAGGAGCAAAAAATAATAAGAGATGATTTAAAATCCACATGCTCTGAGTCTAAAATCGAGTACTACATAGCGTCAATCTCTATGTAATTCATAGACGAATAGTTTCTTAAAATAGATAAAGAGATTCACATAGGGCAAATGTAACACAGATCAATCTTCAAAATTACACTTACTAACATTATTTGAATTTTCAAAAATTATGGGTCAGGTATACCATAGAAAAATTCAGGGCCATTTGTATAATCGATGAAATCTATCAAATGGAACTTTATACTTCAGCATCCATATCTTATTCATTTTTGAAAATCTTGAAAAGGATTTCAACATCATAAGGAGTTTGAAAATCGGTGATGTTCATCAGTAACATGAAATTTTGTGTTCCAAATGACAGTTATTCGAAGACGATCCTAAACCCAAATTAGTGGAACTCTGATATCATAGGCTCTGATTCAAATCCGAATCCATAATTATGACTGAACTCTAGAGTAATTCTAAATAATTATAGATCATCTTTGGATAGTTGGTGATTCCCCAACATGAAGAGACTCCGAAGAATCCCTTAGTTTGGGTTAGAATTTGGAGAGATAATCTTAGGATCGTGAATCCGATATTGGTGGAATCAATGGGATTGATTGTATTATCTCACGTCATTGGTTACATTCTATCCTTTCCCGAGTCGAAGTCAGAAGCATGAATGTAGACCCAAGACCTATTTTCCCTTAACCCCTCGAGTGATGTTTCTCTTTCTATATTATTCCCCAAGAGCTCTATGAAAAGGAGTACCTTTTTTTATACAGAATCATGGCCCATGGGACCCGTCAAATAGAAGAGTGTCATCAATTAATATTTTGAATAATATAATTGTATATAGTATAGCCGTTTGTTTTTCAATTTGTTGGTCAATCCACACTCAACAGGGTTGTATAATATTTCTTGTCATTGACTTACTTATGTATATAATATATATTTTGTTCACCATTAGTTTTTATTGCAAATTTTGAAATTTGCATATATAATAATAATAATAAAAAAAAGTACAATATTCCGTACATTCATTAATATTTCATAGCCTACAAAAACATTGGTCCCAATGGATCACGTACCAATTGCCAGCCATGGTGCTATTTTGTTTATTTTTCTTTCTCTCTCTAGCTCTGCGTTCTCTCTTAGCTATAGCAGCAACTCGCTCTAGCTAAAATATTAATTATTATTTCTAGCAGCTCCTCGCCTTTGAATTCTCTCAAAACTGCAAGACCGGAAGAACAACACGCAGTGTCCTTAGAATTTGTAGTCGTATATCCGCGAAAGTGAAGCATGTCGTCCCGCGAAGGTGGCAAGAAAAAGCCCCTAAAGGCTCCCAAAAAGAAGGGACCAGATCTAGATGATGAGGATTTGGCTTTCAAACAAAAGCAACGGTAAATATTTAATTATGCGTTTATTACATAAGGAATTTCATGACTTGAACATCTGTCACACAACGTATGTATAGTTAAGGGATGGATGGAATAGCCTTAGAAGTGATGTATGAAAAGAACATTTTTATTGCTTAAAATTATACATAATATAAGACACTCCTCTTGTAATAAGTGTATGTACCTATATCTTCTGACTAATTACTCTCTACCTTCCACTAATTGCAGAGAACAAGAAAAAGCACTAAAGGAAGCAGCGACAAAGGCTGGTAAAAAAGGACCCTTGGTCGGTGGTGGGATTAAGAAATCTGGAAAGAAATAATCTTTACAGGTCTCAATTAAAAATATTACCATTTTGTACCTTTTTTGTTTTTGTGTAGTGACATTTATGTACTGATGGGATCGTTTACTTCCTGAATTACGTGTAATGTTTTCAAAAATATATTGTTCATGAATCCAGAGTGAATTCATTTTTATTCGCCCTTTCATACATTTATTGCTTTACAAGAAGACGTGTCTTTAATTAAATAGTATCTGATGGAGATGTCAAAATTACGTATATCTGAAAGTCGCATATATGTATAGGGGTTACTGTATGAATATGACAGTATATCATGAACTATCACCATATTGTGGGTTTCCATGCTTCATTCACTCACCAAAGGCAAACCTTCGCCTCAAGGAACATTGATATGAAAACCATTCAGTTTTTTGTACTATGTTTATCCGTTATTTCCGAATGACTTTCAGAAGAAAGACGTCCCTTGTTAGTTTTGGCTTCTGACTCTGATCATTCACACTAGGGCTCGACCAATTTATAGGTGAAATGTTAAAAGGCATTTTTAGATTAAACCGAAGTTGCAGATTATTAGACATAATTTATTTCCCCGAAGAACAAGATTTTTATAATTTTTATTTTCATTAGAATAAATTTAACTTAAAGTATATGGCATCACTTTGAACTGACATTTGGAAATTCTTAAATAAATAAAATTATAAGATATATTTTCTCAAAATCTTGGCAGATGATCTTCCTTCATTCAACGTCGAGAAAAATTATGTAAATAATTAACTAATTTGGCAATTGTGAGGTTACTTATTTATCAAAGAGAACTCTAAGGATATGTATACAAAAATCGGCCGTTCATGGGTTTTTTAAACCACAAATAATATTAATCAATGGAGTCCTAATTAACATATTCCATGATATTATTATCGTTAATAGCTAGTTAACTATTGGAATGAAGAAAAATTTGAATTAAGATGAATGAATAACGACATTTCATCGAAGTAAATTTAATTTAATGATTTTAAGTTGACTTCATTTCTACGAAATGTACCCTAAGTACATCATCAATTTAAGTATGAAAATGATCATCCCCCATTTTTTGATAATAATGACTCAGTATGACAAAGAAATTTCATTATGACTTGCTTACAGCTTATATTTGGTCCGTGTGTGAAGCGTCCATGCGTCACTGGGCCAATGAAATACATGAAGGTATTTATTACAATACAATATATAATCTTTCCTAAAAGTATGAGATACTCTGCCAAGGAGTGGACTCATTAAACTAGATAAAAACATTCTTAAAACACTAGTATTTACGACGTCTTGAACTCCTCCTGATATATTGAGTTACTTTTTTTGGAGTGGCTTGTTTCTGATTAGCTTGACGTATTACAATATCAATGCATTCACCACCTTCAAAATCTAACTCTTTAAGGGACTCCTTCTTCTCTAAAACTTCTCCATCAAAAAACAAACTAACTTCCTCAAATTTGATGGAATCATTTTTTTTGCAAATATACATTTCAATTAAGGATGAAACAGTCTCTGAGGGCTTTATTTTGACCCTTACGGGTTCTCGACTTTTTCCATCTTGGATTTTGAGTTCGATAATGTCCTCATCTTGAATTCCTTTGCAAGCATGCAAAATGTCAACAACTTTGATTTCTTCAACGGAAGAGTCTTTGCACATGGGCTTGTTGTTCAATGAAATTAAAAGATCTTCAGGGGATATGGATAACTTTTCTGCAAAGTTACGAGTCAGATCGCTTATTTTCGCAGTCTAGAAAATACACAAGGATTCAATACTCTGCATAAGTCATTCTTAGTATATTAAGAAACCTACTCTATGAATTGAGATTCGGTGGATCTCATAGTTCCAGAGTATTTTAATGACTTTATTATCCTCTTCCTTCGTGCTCGGCAAGGAATCCAATTCATCATTACTCAGTTCAATGATAGAATTTTCTTTCCTGCTTGTATTTTTTGGTTTTTTTGAAGACTGACGTCTCCTTCGTCTGGTTCTAGGTTTTGTTTTGGGGGTTATATCGACTACCTCTAGAATTGAAACCTCGTTCACTGTTTCTTCCTTCTCACTATGTATGTTTAGAGTTTCTGTATGACGGTGAGCAAAACAAAAAATGATGCATTATACCTTGAACAAATAGATGGAGAAAGGGATGATACAGAGGAGGAGGAGGATGAAGACGTGGATCTTTCACGCTGTCTTCGAATTGGAGTTTTGGATTTAAATTTGGCTGAAAATGGTAAAATTAATTATTAAAGGATCCTTAGAATAATAAATACAGACAAAGGACTTGCAAGGTACCTTGATTCCTAGTGGCTGCAGTTGTTAAGAAGTTAATCGCTCCAAATTCATCGTCGGAAGAATCACTGAGACTCATTATGGTACTTCTCTCTCTCTCTCTCTCCTTGGAATCCTCGGATCCTTTTGTTTTTTACTTGTTATTAGCCGTGTAGCCTCTAATAATATGGATTTGAATGCATTCAATCATGTTACAGACAATTAATTAAGGGGCCGTCACTAACGAACTTGGATATTTAAATAAAATTGACAGAAAAAATAAAAATAAAAACAAAAACATTTACGTAAATATCAATTCTAATTAATAATTCAATGAGAAATCCATTGCAACTTTTTTATAAAGAGAAAAAGGAGGGAACTATGACGTCATGAAGCAAATTTGACAAAACCTCTTCCAAGGATATCTAACAAAATATAAATATAATATGAAATAGTTATTATTACAAAATACAGATCAATGATGTAACATACAGTATGCTACATCATACTAACATCATAGTGACTGACAAGGATGGACTATGGATCATAGTTAGATTCAGTTCTTAATCTAATAAATACTTAAAATACTACTTAAGTATGTCATTTATAACCCTAATGATGAATGAATAATGATCAATAAATAATTATATATATATATATAAAAGAAATTACTTCCTACGGCCCCTGGTCCTCTTTCTGCTCTAGGACTATGAAATGGCATTTCTGTGTCTGATTTGAGGTATGCATCATTCTTGCTCAATATTTTATGGGAGTCCTATTAAGAATAGGAGATTCTGATCCATCATTATTTAGTGTTTATGAAGATTTATGTTGTAATATTAATATGATATATATATATATATATATGCGAGTCCTAGCCCAGGACTATGTTAATTTTTTTGTAAAATGATATGGTGCCCCTGAAAAACGAACTGTAGCTGATTTATATAAATTAAAAAATCGTGAGCTTCCCTTCCTTCTTTCCTTTTCCTCTTTGACTCCTCAACGGTGCGGTACTTCCGAGTTAAGGGTAAGATTTAATTTTTTATCTTTGATTTCATATTAAATTGAATAGCTCTTTCCTTGATCTCAGACAGTTAATAGATAAAGATGGGTCGCTACGCCACAGAACCAGATAACCCCACCAAGTCTGCCAAGGCTCGTGGTTCCAACTTGAGAGTCCATTTTAAGGTGAGCTTAAGTGATGCCGAAATGACGAGCGAGTGACAAAGAGTGGAAAGGTGGAGCTGTCCCTATGGTCCAAAGGGCCCCACAAACCTCTTTGATCCATGGTTCGAATTGTAGAGAAGGGAGTGGAGGTGACTCTTTCCGCAAACCTCTTGTGCCGCTTAAGGCGAGCCGGAGTTTAACGGCGGTGAAGTCACAAACCTTCCTTTCCTCTGCTTCGCCGTATCTCGTACACTCCTTTTAATATCACCCCCAATCGAGTAGATCCTAATTAATTGCTTGAATCCCTTAGAACACGCGTGAGTCCGCTCAGGCCATCAAGAAAATGCCACTTCACCGTGCCACGACTTACTTGAAAAACGTGATCAACAAGAAGGAAATCATTCCCTTCCGTCGCTTCATGGGAGGTGTCGGACGACATGCCCAAGCTAAGGTTCACGGAACGAGCCAAGGTCGTTGGCCCAAGAAGTCTGCTGAGTTTCTTCTACACTTGTTGAAAAATGCTGAGAGCAATGCGGAATTCAAGGGTCTTGATGTGGATCACTTGGTCATTGATCACATCCAAGTCAATCGTGCTCCACACATGAGACGTCGTACCTACCGTGCTCACGGTAGAATCAACCCCTACATGAGCTCTCCCTGTCACATCGAAGTTGTCTTGGTTGAGAAGGAGCAAGCTTTCTCCAAAGTTCCCTCCGATACTCCCGAAAAGAAGAAGGTATCTCAAAAGAAGCTTAAAAAGCAAAAGCTTCAAGTAGATAGATCCGAAGGTGTTATGTAATCATGAAGCATCTTATTCTGTTAAATATATAACCCTAAACTATATGCGTCGATAGAAATTGTTTCATTTATTATAATATTGTAGGTTCTTAAATTTTATTCTTCAGCTTAAAACTAGACTCAGGCCTCCTTTCGAATAACGGGTATTATTAGTAGGAGTACCAGTTTGCACAAACCTGTTGGATACCCCGGTAAGCGCATATTTGGAATTATGCGATGGTTCTTTGCATGTTTCCAATTGAGGTAGTAGGTAACGAGTAGTAGGCTATTCTAGAGACGTCTAAAACCATTCCAGGCTTTGCACTGTCTAGGAAAATCGACTAAAAATTGAGAATCCCGGTCAGTAGATTAATGTGGTCGCAGATGGCGTCGGATTAACGGCACCTTAGCTATGCAGGGGGCAGACTGTAACCCCGTCTAAAAGGGAGGAAACAAGGCATCGATCAGGCGAAAACAAGCATCTCCTGATAGATAAAGTAAGGTTTTTCTTGAGAGAAATTTCTGTCAAACCCAGTAGCATAACTCGAGTTGGCAAAAAGTCCTTAGGATCATGAAGGCCAAGTAACCACAGCAAGTTTTGGTTCTTGGTGTTAAGAGCGAGGGTCATGACATGCCGTCCTTCATCTACAAACAGGGCCTAAAGGTCAGCAGTCAGATCTACATCAGTGTTTTCCACACCATAGCATCATGTAAGATCGACCTTGGATCTGACGGCCAGAAGGAGAACCCTGTCAAACCAGCAAAATAATACTTGATTCTGAAAACCGGATTTACGATCTGCCGAGTTCTTGGTCTGCTCACTCGCCGCACTTGAACACTTTTTTATTTTGTCTAGGAAAATGTGGAAAGCGTTTCCAATGAAGGCCCCCACAGCATACAAGATAAGGAAGGCATTCCGGACATGACCCCGTGGTACGGTCAAGAAAGCAGTGGGTCGTTTCAGAAGACGCTGTGGACGCGTGGTTTTTTTAGATAAATGTCAACTTTATGTCATAATGTTAATTTTGTGCAAATTTTAATAAAATAGGTTAAGAAATAAAGTCACAGCGTTTTACTTTTTTTCACTGCTTGCGAAAGTTTAGATGAACCACCCTGTATATTCCATTTTTTCATTCATTACAGTGGTCGTGTGTCAAAAATCCTAAGGGGTATAACTATAATAAAAGTTATTCAGTTTTGCACACTGATTTCAAGTCTGTAATTTTTTTAAGAGTCCGACGATTTTTGAGAAATCGAACCCTACTTTTTGAGCTCATTTGGCCCATTTTCCAACTTCAACTTAAGCCTAGAAGTATATTTATTTCGTTAATTAAAAAATGATGATCCGCTAGTGTTTCATTTCCAGTCTTTGTTTTGACCTAAAAGAACTCCTAGGGGCGTAGGTGGCGGAAGTAGGCCCAAAAGTCGACCAAAACGTTTGTATTTAAAATTCTTTAATATACATGAATTGAATTAATAAGGAATGCATTCAAAAGCTGAGATCCTCAGCCTTCAAACAAGATGCCAAGCTCCCGATAAGAATCATCAACTAAGAAGAAATCGTCCATCGAAATGTGTAAGTTTTCCTTCAATTTCGATCAAAAATCCACCAGAAATCTAAGACTCACGGTAGAGCTACTAAAAAACAAGTTCCGTGACTCAAGTAGTGGTGCGCAGATTTCGCAATCCTTCTGCGCGTTACTACTGTAGTAGCTCAACCGTGAGTCTTTGAGTATATGATCTATTATAAAAGTTGCGATAATATCACACAGCCTTTGCTTGAAAATTTTCTTAATGTTAATATCTCTCGAAATGACTTTATGAAGTCAAATATTTATACTTCTATCCTATAAAATGTTTCATTTGTTGACATTATTAATATGTTTTCAGCCCTTTTCTTAAGTTATAGACAAGGTAGAAAAATTATAAATATCATTATTAAATCTTCTTCTTAAATTGTTTCTAAAAACTACAAATACCAAAATGCCTGTAGAAAGAGACTAAGGTAATATTTGAAAATTAGCAATAAAAAGTGCATTACAATCTATATAAAAAAAACCTCAAGCAACACAAAGTTCGAATAAAATTGTTGACCAATATAATTAATTCGTGCCGTTTTGACATATTAAAAGACAATTTAAAGTAATAGTAAAATAATATCCTGGATTGCCGTATATGCATGTCAATTAAAAGGCAAAAATTGGCATATTTTCATGCTAAAGATATTTTTGAAATAAAATGGAATCATGTGCTACTAAAAATTTAGCTCTTCAAATGTTATTATTTTATTTATTGATCATTTTTGTTAAATATATTTTTCTTAAATTCATTTTGTTAAAGAGTGAATAGCTATTATTATTAAACTAAAAACTTGAAGATAAATATATATACAGAGCAGAGATTACTATTTATGTACTTATTTTTCATAAAAAGGAATACAAATAATGAAGTTTTATCAAAAATATCAAGAAATCCACAGCTAATGTACCTATTGTGAAATTTGGAAAATTCCCTGTTTATTTAAAGTAATTTTTATTTATTTAGGGGACTTATTTTTACATTCCGGATGCGCTCATTTTTACATCTCTACTAATAGTATAATTTATACCCTTTGAGTATCTAGGAATTAATGTACCTCCTCCCTACGGATCTACAAGATCCAAATGGACCCATGTTTTGCCTCAAATAGGTACTCAAAACACTGTAGAAAAAGGGTTAAAGCTCTCAATAGTTTGGTTTTTAGTCTTGTGAGCATAAATTCCTTCATATGCTCGGACTTTAAGGGCTATTATATGATGAGTAAAAGTGCGCATCGAAACTTTGTCAAAATAATCCCCCATTACAATTCAAGCCTTCATATCAGTCTATACCAGTGATTCTATAACAGTGCGCTCCTTAAGATTCCTAGAAAAAAAATATCCGTACACAAAAAGCAAATTTATACTAAAGTATATAATTTATAACAGTAAAAAGACTTGTTTAATAATTTTGCAACACATGGCTTTGATTATCTCATTAATACGCCCTAGAATATAGAAAAAAAAATAAAGTTTGAGAAGCAGTGTTGTGTTCTAAACTATGAGCGCTCAGCTCAGATTCTTCAAATCCCTAAAGTAATTTGAAAGCGATCCAAGATTTAAAATTGCACGGGAAAACACGATCATATATACATACAAACTCCTTACTTAATTTTTTATTTATTTTTAAGTAGACCCTTAGTAAAGAATAGGAAACTATTCTCAATTCCTGTTATTTATGCGCAATTCATTTCACATCAGTGTTATAAGTATGTAAAGAAACGGATTTTTTTACAAATAAATATTGTGTCGCAACAACGTACATGTTATGTAGAAGGTATAGAAGATTAATAAATCCAAGATGAATCGCTGACAAGAGGAGTAAACAACATGATTGTGGCTCATGTATTTCAGATTCCCTTCATTAAAGTAATGGTACTATACATATATTATGTAATTATTTATATTTTCTTAATATAGAGAAATAATAATAGTAATTCAGAAGTCGTAGTGCAGCAAATTAATGAGATAAATAGTAACTATATGCACATGAAAGAAGAATACATGATATCAATTTATAGCACATCAGTTGAGGATCCAATACCATAAGGTACAGTCTAGATGACACCATGTAGCAACAGTTAAAATATAAATATTTTATGGATTAATTCACTTTATGATGATGGAATTTAATTCATATCAATTTGGAGTGGAGTCAAAACGAATAAAATTTAATAAAGCCAAAATGCAGTGTCACTAACTATTTCTCGGGAGAATAATAATAACTCAATTTAATCTTCTTTGACAACACAATCTCTAAGTCATTCATTCATTCATTCAATAAATAAATAAATTTCAATGGTTATTTCAAATTCATTTTTAAAATTGCTTAAACGAATAAAACATTTCCATGGGTTTATTTACTTTCCAGTATTTTTCATTCACTTCTGCTAAGGACAACGTACCCGTTAGGGGCTGATATGACCCTTGTCCCGTACACATATGTATGATGAGATCACTTACATTATTTGACTGCTGATCAGCATCTGGAATATCTAATGAAATCCTCATAGCTAGATACTTGCACAAATGTTCAACAAGAGCCTTTGAAGTGGTTTTGATGTAGCGAATGGAGCTTTCCTTAGAAGCAATACTTTTATCCACTTCTGGATGCGGTTTGAAAACGATTTCTATTTCCTTTTGAGAATTGGATTCATCTGAATCTGTCGTTTTGGTTTTCTTCTTCTTTTTGACATTTGGGTCATCAGAGAGGTGAGAGGATTGCTGCCGTTCTGCACCAATAGGCGTATTTTCAGACCCTGAGCTCGGTGGTAAATCATCGTTGAAATTTTTCTTTCTATTCAAAGCTTTTGCGTGGGCCATTTGAGCTTTAATTCCGTCTGTGATACTTGTGATGAAATTGGCACTACGGGACTTGCTGAGTGTTTCTAAAATTGACTCTTGTTGAGCCTCATACTCCTCTCGATTTGGAAATATTTTTTCAACGAGTTGATCGAAATTGGGGTCGGGACGAAGACTTCTTTTGGAAACCAGCTTTTTGCGACATGTTGGACACTCCTTATTCCCTGATCTCAGTGCTGTCACAATACAATCCGCACAAAATCGATGTAAACACTCTTTTGTCGTCATTGTGGAGCTAGAAATAAAAAAAAAACATCTCAATGATCCCCCCATTCTGATCTTGAATTCAACTAAATGGACGGACTTACCTCAACATGTCAAGGCAAATGGGACAAGTGAGCTCACTTTTGAGGCTGAGGGCAGACACAGCTATCTCAGTGTTATCCGTGATGGCTTCTTGTGGAGTCCGGTGAAGCTCATAGAGGGACAAATCCCAGGATTTCTCCACAATTTCGTTGGAACTCATACCCGACCGTCGCAATTATTTTCTCTTTCTTCTTCGATGTGTTTTTGTTTATTTTCTTTTTCTTTTTCACGAATTGAACCTAAACAGGGGCACCAAATAATACATGTCTTGGCCAGTTTTCTAGTCTGTCTGGCTACAAATTACTCTGTTTTACTCATGGAAATACATATATACATTTTAAACTGTATATTTCTTGAATGAACTCCCTTTTTTCCCCTTCAGTTTTCATCTATACATATAAGTCGATTTTATGCCGCAAACGACATTTCCCTTCCGTTTAATTTGTCAATATTCATAGCAATAGCCTAACAATTGTATATAAATATATTAATTAGATATTTATATATTCTTATTACATCACTCCATCATTTTGACTTATGTCCTTTACACATTTTGTAACTTGGCATTAATGATCTCTAATTATGGTTATATTTCTACTCAGTGTATGTGGCGGCGAATAGAAGAGCGTATCGTACCTGTTGTTTATTATATTGTATGTGCGTATATCTGGTTTATCGAGGTATACATGAGTTGCTCTTGATCATCCATCAAAATGATGATAAGTAATGTGTACTTCATCATCAAAATGGCTATTAAAATCACAATTCATGGTGTATAATTCAAATAACTCAGTCATCACCTAAGTGCGCATGTATTAAAAATCCTATTGATTAATAGGTTGAGTGATACCCATTAAATTTACCGAAATTTTATTATCATTGCATTGACAATTGAAATACTGTGTCGCTTCAAAGATAATAAAAATACATTCCATTACTAAATGTATAAAAATGATTTTGAACTATAGAGTGCTGTGATTCAAGCTTTGAACAACTAAACACTTGTTGCTACAACAAAACACTAATATTATGTACAATGATAAGCCTATGAATACTTCTTTTAGCAATACATAAAAGATCATTAACGTCTTGCAACTGGTCCAGGTATCATATTTGTAACTCTTTCCCTATTTTTAAGGAGAATTTTGCTCAAGGTAAGACTTTTATTTTTTTGACTTTTTATTTTTTTTATCCATTGCTTGCTGTGCTGACTACAATACTTATTTAATTAATGACTCTTGTATATACCTCTGTGAAATCAAAATGCTGTTATGACGAATTTATTTTGGTATTTGTTTTGTTCATCAATTTTCAAATTATTTCTTCACAAATATATTACTGCTATACTCACAAAATTCTTGTATAGATATCTTCGATGAACATCACTTTATTTTAGTTAATAATTTGTATCATTAACAATTAATATACTTTTTTGACCACATTCTTTTTGGCCACATACATCTTGTATTTTAATTGTTTTATTAGCGAAGCATAATTGTCTTGATATTTGCATTCCAAAACTGCTGGATGAATGAAACTGAGGCACTTTAATGAATCTAAGCTACTTTTGTCTACCAGGGTGTCAATAAATTCAGTTTTTGTTCCGCATTTGTTTCGCATACTCTTGACGTTTCTGTAAAAACTTATTCAAAAAAAGTCATGACCATATAGTTTTAGGTCCTTGTCTGAACTTTGAGGCGTCTATTCTTTAAAATGAAGTCTTTATGCATTAATAAATAGTTATTAAATAATTTATGCATGTATGTGTAGCTTTTTTGGACAGGGATTTACTCAGAAACAGAGGAAGATAGAAGGTTTATATTGAAAGTTATTGATTCAGCTTAGAAGATTATACAGCATAAACAATTTATTATTTCTTAGCCCAATTGCCAGGGGGTTTATTGGCTTAGATTTTTAATAAAAAAAATAATATGACATAAAGTTGTGCAAGAACTGAATTGAATGACCTACCTTCTTTAAAACCATTAGACGAACGAAGCTAGTGTATCCTAAAATTATACCATTGTTTTAATTAGTTACTTTTTCATTCAAGAATCAATGGTACTACTTATATGTTTCGTTTTTGTTCTTTCATTGGGTAGTCAGTATAATTCCAAACATTTTTAGAAGTTTTATTTGATGTCAAAGACATCAACTGCCCAATATTTACAAATCAGAGACAAAACAATCTAGAAACGAGAATTAGCCATGGAATAAGTGATATACTTATAGCTGTTCTATAACATTAATTATTCAATTTTAAGGCATTTTAATAAAGTTTTCTCTCTATTCACCCTGTTGTATTAGCTGTAACACACTCAATATCTCACTAGGTTTAATGGGATAACGACTTAATTTCGTGAGAAGTTCATCTATTTCTTACTTTGATATCACTGGCACAAATGTAGACTTACCCATTATTATTGTAACATATCCATATCTCATATCCAATTAAAAAGTAGATTCAGGACAGTGTATATCAACTTTTATCAACTTCACTTAGTTTAAAATTGCCTAAATCTTTCTAATGAAATGATGAAATTGATAATTTACCTCGTACTTTAACAGTTGCATTTATGTTTGGAATCGTAATCCATGTGTATAATTCACTGTTAGATTCTCAAACAGTTGAGATGCGTGCAGATATGGTCAATGTTATTGCTTCCGAACAGGCTGAACTAGAATGGCTTTGGAGCTGAGGACTTCTTTCCTCCTCTGCTTCTGCGGTAAGGTTTGTAACGCTAAGATAAGTTTCCTTCTTCAAACGAGATCTTGGTTACTTTCATGGGTTTATAAAAAATAGGTGTTGATTTTATATTTTACTTGATGCATTGAAAAGTTTTGGAAATGTGAAAGAATATTTCGATAATCACAGATTTGTCATAATTCGAGGAACAAATTCAAAGAAACTCTTCATTATTGTATATAATGAAAATGTATGTATCAGGGTTTAACCCCAGGAATCCATGGTACGGGGATTCCCGGGGAAATTACCGCTATAAAAATTCTTTGATCCCCGGGAAAACACTTCCGAGGACTCTGGGTATTTTTAAAAGTTTTTATACTGGCAAAAAATTAAAGTTTCAACAACTTGGAACAACTTTTTCAAGCCTTGATAAAGTGTAGAAGCAGAACGTGCTTTTAGTTCTTTTGGCAATTTTGTTACTAAAATTCGAAGTCGTTTAAGTGATATTACAATTGATAAATTAGTATTTCTTAAAGAACATTTTAAGGGAAAGAATAAAGTATTGAACTTAGCAAAACATTAAACTTTTATGATGTATGGGGATGACATTTTCATCCCCGGGGAATCCCCTTCCCGAGGAGTAGAAAATGTCCGGGGATCTGCAAGCCCTAGTACGTATATACTACCATGGAGTAGAATAGAAAAAATAGTTACCATTTTTCCATGGTAACAGGTCCAAACACGCTTAAATTATGTATTCGTATTGTTACCACTGCAAACTGGTATTCACATATATATATATATATATATATATATATATAATATGAAATAGTCATGAATCTTAATAAAACTTATAGTTATAGAACACACTAAATCTAATCTTTATTTAGCGATAGTTGGTTTTTTCCTATAATACAGTTGCAATTCTTGGTGTCATTATTTAATATATCGAAATATACTATTAATACAAACGAAAGAGAATGTCTCCAAGAATATGAAGGTAGTTCGAACTCATTTTTAAAATATTTCAGATAAACTTGGTTTCTTGTTGACTTGATACATATTTACAAAAACGACGAATAAATTGAAAATATATCTCAAAAGCTGAGGATTTGTGATGACAACCATGAACCCGTAGGGCGAATGAAAACCTAACAATTTGAAACCCCCTAATGTTCTGGCGGAGGTAGGTCTCTTTGAAGATCTTACAACTTGGACTAGATTTTCGGATTGAGCTTGGGCTATATATTTGATAACGGAAGTTTGGTCTCGTACCAATCTTGCTGATGCTTCCAGACTCTGAACTGCCCTTGACAGAAAATCGGCTGTAAACTTTTCTCGCCCTTTATTGCTTGAAATATCAGACGTGTCTCATTTGACACGGCAGCTAAAAAGTAAATTAGTGATTTGTTCAAGGCTTCCTCACATTATTCAGCCTTCCGAAACTTAGCTCTCTTCTAGATAAGTCATGAAGTGGACGTACGAGCAAAACAAGTTTCGTTACAAAACTCGTATAATAATTATTTGCAAGGTCAAAAAAACCTTACAATTCTTTGATGTTGGAAGATGTCTTCATATTGTTGAGTCTCTCAATCCTGTCGGGGTTTGGCTGTATCTCCTTTACTCGAATTATACCACCCAGAAAAATTACTAAAGATTGGATTACACTTAAAAGTCGATGCAACCAATCCATTTTCTTGCATGTTCTTCAACATCAATATAATAACGTCCCTACGACTAAAGCAATTAAAAAATCCTCAATATAGACTAACACTTAATGAACATCTAATATAAGATAGAATATATTAGTCATTGGACACTTTGGGCCGTGTTCTTAATAGCATTCTTAAATATTCGAAGAGACCAAAATGGGTAGCAACTGCGGTTTTACAAATAGAAGAATCCCTTGACATATGTATCTGGCTATGTTTAACTTTGAAAAAAATAACTAACTTGTCAGGTCATGAGTAAAATCCCTTATATATGAAAAAAGGATATAAGGATCTGTCGCGCTAATAATTAATTATTATTCAGAAAGATGAGACTCTGTGGCCTCCAAAATAAATGAGAAAACGCTTGTTGGAAGGAACCTCTGCTTGGGCAGATGGGACATTGCTACGACTTAAAAAGATCAATGTCTATAAAGGAAGCTCCGTGACTTCGAACGGATTCGGGGTCACATGTGATGTTTTTGTGATATTTTTTAATAAAACTTTGTTGGTACAAAGTTCTATAACCTACTAAATCGTTAATTGGTAAAATAGAACGGGTTCTCGTCATACACATCGATAGTTTAATTTTATTTAAATAATATTCAATAAACTGGTTTATTCATATACATATTACGCTTGGATTTTAGTTATTAGTCAAAAGGTTTAAGGGAAGTCACTACTCGAATTTTTTTCTTCTGAACTAAATGAGGGATATGATCCAAAACTTCAATATATATCAAGTTACATTTGCTGAATTCAAATTTACCAACAAAAATTTAATTAGGCTATTAGGTTTCCATGGCAACCAATTACAATAAGCCAAATAGCTGTTTCCTGAACAGAATGCCCCATTTTATATTAGAGTGACAAAGTCAAGTAAATTTGATATCAAATTGTTCAGCATAGCCTACTGACTGAGAGTATCTAGTTTATTTTCTCATATCTTACAAATAACTCATTCTATTTACCTAAACCTGAAGAAATCCAATTTTTGTCACTGGTCACATTTGTAAATTGATGGCAGTCATCTCTATAGTACATCATATGAGAAAATAAATGGCCCAGTCTCATTCTCCAATAAAAATACAATAAAATGATGTATAGCTTTGCTGTATAACATGAATTATAAGAAAATGGGGCATTCTGTTCAAAAGAAACTTTTCGATAATTTATGTTCTGAGAAAAAAGGTTGTAAAGTTTGAACAAATGTACCTAGCTTGTCTATAAACTGGCCAATGAGAAGGCAAATTTCTTTTTTAAAACAATATGATATACAAAGGAGAGCTACATATTTGAGTAGCTCAATCTTTGTGCTTCAGATTGATATGCGGGGAAGCAACATCGGATTCAAAATGGCGTGGAAGGCTAGGCCTGATTACGGTAACTGATTTGTCAAACCGGTGCAGTTACATACTACCTGCAACATTATAATGCCCCAAATAACCCCTTTTCATCCTATTTTTCGATATAAAAAGGTCTGAATCATAAAAAGCAAGAAATTATCTAACTTTTTGTATACAAAACATAACTTTCAAAATTTGACTCAAAAACGCCATACTTCGAGTAGTGACCTACCTTAATATTATTATTTATGATTTTGATGTATAAAAAATATATCAAATCAAGGATTGCGCGCTCTTTTTTTGAATTTTGAATATATTACGAGTAGTAACGATTGGTTTGTGATTGGTAGAGTTTATAGATATATAGTATATCTAAATAATAAATTCTGCCAAATATTAATAAGTTGGCAAGAAGGAAAATACAGAAGGGTAGCATCTACCAGTTGTTGTTTTTCCAAATTTTTCCTTTCCCTTTTGTCAGTCGAGATTGCGAGTGGACAAAAAAGCTCGACGTGAAATAGAAAATAAATTGCGCCGTGCCTGTACATAATATTTTGAGGGGACGGCATGTTTTCAAGTTTTGTTTAAAAAACACAGAAGTAAATTTGCACAAAAATTGATCAAGTTGTCGTAGTTTCGCCACTTTGTTTTATAGCTTTGGTCAATCTATGAGCGCAGTAGGGGGATTTCATATTTTCTGTAACTCAGAGCCCCCGAAGAGCCACAATATTTATGTATCCACGACCTACATAAATTGCCCCTCCCAGTTTAAAAATCATATTTGCACCCCTGGATTCATCTATAGGGTCAAAAACCAAGGTCCCACCTGAAAGACAACATTCCTTAGCTTCTAGTGGGAACTATTATTGGCTGCTATAAGAGCTTAATTAAAGGAATTGAGAATGGGTATGATAGTTACATAAATGCGCTTTCAAACTGTTAAGTAAAAAAATAAAAAATAATCATTTAGAATCTTGAAAAAAGTTTTATCCTTAATCATTCATGTGTATACAAGAGCAATGCAATAGTTTTTTCAATTTGTGCATAATTGTGCATAATACCATGAATGATGTTAGTTAATGTTTAAATCATTATACACTTGTTTATTCGTCGATACATTTGGTTGAGTTTTAGAATAGCTTCTATACTACCTCTTGTCTTTTGAAAGCAGTGCTATAAACTCGATTCATCTTTGATTTGATGACATGAAGATCAAAGTTTCTAAAATGCAGAAGGACTTGAGCCTAGTGTTGAATCAACCTGATTCTAAAAAGATCAACTCGAGTTCATAAATTAGAAAATGAAAATATTCATTTTCTATTTTATATTAATGGTTTCTAATATTCAGGGAAAAAACAATTTTTCGAAGAAATCGCAGATTGAAAATCCCTAGAACACATGTTCCCGTTAAAATAATTTGAGTCACAATGAATACAAGATATGTATATACACATAAAAATATTGCATGTTAGTATACTGGTTATTGAAGTTTTGTGTCGACTCTGAAAATCATTGACTCGACTCAACGTATGAGTCGATTTTGCTACTAAAAACATCCTGAGCCGACATAGATATATAGGAGCTATTCTTTGTCAAAGAAGGACAAAATTTTGAAAATTTACACCATAAGTCTCAGAATTAATGGTAAATAAAGTACCGTAACCAGATCTATATCCGAGAAGAGACACTTCAAATTCTTGAGGGGACAGAAATAAAAAATAAACAGTTATTCAAAATCTAGGATACGGTCAAAAATACCTGAATTTTGGCTCATATTTTTATACATATGCAAATAAGAAAACCTGAAAATTTTAGATCAATAGCTCTTACCATTAAGTAATTACGGCTAATTAAAGTTTCACTAATTTTCAGTTCATTTTGCTTTTGTTCCGCCATTTAGAATTTACGCGCAAGTCTAAAAATGACATATTTCTATCAAAACATGACAAAATCATGATCAAAATAGATAATTTAAGTAATTCAGGGGTGAGGAATCCAAAAATACTATTTAATTTGGTGTCAGACTTTTAAAAAAAGATCTAAAGGCTATTTAAATCACATTCTCTTGCTCAAAAAGTCAGTTCACAATTTATCCAAAATTTGAACATGTGGGACAATTTTCTCAAAGCTGAAATTTGGCATGCAGCAAATATAGGCTTTTACCCATATCATACTAAAAAATCAGCATGGTTAATTTTTTCCTTCAGAAAATATTTACATTTTAATTTCCTTAGAAAATTGTCATAATTTCATGTTGTTTATCGTTAATTACTGTAGTATTAACAGGGCTTCCCAAACAAAAAATTATATTATTAGTTAAAAATATAATTATGAGTTTCTGACATTAATTTCAGTTAATTTTCTGCCTCTCATCCATGGTATACATACATAATGTTATTATTAAGTATTGATGTCTTCATTTGTATATGTATATAAAGTAGAATAGCAGCTTGTAGCTAAGTAAAACGTCATGACAGCTCAAGCTGCATCTTCCCTCTCAACATTCATCAAATTGTCAGAGTGGCCAGGTTGATGATTTTCTCTTTCTTTGATTCTTACAAGCCTGATTTGCATATTATTTACATTCCTAAATATATACGTAGTTGGTTGGTTATAAAATGACTGATGTTTATATAATATAATTAATAATTAATTATTGATATAGACTTGATGGGAGGTACATTCAAACTCTAACTTGTGCAAATGAATGCTTGTAGAAATAAAAACTGCAATATAATTATGTATAGGCAGCTAGTACTCATATTTAATACATACTTAAATCATGGGAGCATTTTAAATTTTAGTTAGTATATAATACATGACTTGATGACGCTCTCTCATACATCATTTGAAATATATATATATAAATATATTTAATTTCCTCCTTACGGTCAACTAGTTGAATTTCAAAGATATTTATTTCTTTTACTCTATTGAAAATCATTGGCGTAATCGAATGAATGAATGATTAAATATATGTATATGTGTTTTTAACTCATGTAATCATTGAAGGTTAGGATTTGCAATCTTTTTATTCATATCCTTGGCTTGCATCATAGATGCATCATAATTTTAAATAAATATACATATAATATACTTATGAAATGCATGCATGTTGCTTTTATGCAGGCTTAGATACATATTATTATTATTATTATTTAGGTATACTTATTGGAGAAAAGACAAGGAGCTCAGAAGTGCAGGTTTAAGACTGAAACTATGATGTGCTCCTAGATTAAATTCAAAGTCATAAAATACCTTATATAATTAAGTGTGACCAACTGTACTCTCTATCAAATCACATCCAGGGTTATCTACTGAATACTTTAGCTAATATTACAAGTGTTCAAATCAGTTTAGCCCTGCTCTATATTTCAAAAGTTCGTTAAGGGATGGGTTCATTTTTATATACTTATATAAAGTATATGTTGTAATTTTTTTTCTTGGAAATGTAAGCTCAATATGTTTTAAAATTAGAAGGAAATTTCACGTATAATTACTCTTTTTCTTTCTTTCTTTCTTTTTGCACACCTTAGAGAAGAAAAATTACAAAAAATAAAAATATATTTCTATATATTAAAAAATATTGATTTTTGAGAGTGAAGGTGGTGGTACACATAGATTGTTGGAAAAAAATTCATTCTTTCGATTCTTTCAAAGGATTTTTTACCTATTTGAAGTACGTACAAATATAAATTAAATTAGAGTCATATTTTGTCTTTCAAACATGATAATGCACTTTTATGCCTTTTGATATTTATGCAAATATCTCAAGTTGTTGCATAGCATATGAACATCTTCCCCCCTGCTCTTGTGATGAGTTTTTGAGAGAAGACTATGATTTATGAATTAAATTTTTCGATCACTAAACAATGTTTGCTATTATCAAATGTTTCCTTTGGTCTCAAAGAAATTGAGGGAAATCTTTTTATATTTTTATATCTTTTAAACCGACCTGAATCTCGTTAAATCTATTTATGCTATATATGGTTGTATGTGTGTAATTTCTTGAATTAATTTATTAAATATGGGGGTTAAAGAAAATCTACTGAGGACGTGTTCCCCCAGTGGTAACACGTACCCATGATCCAGACTCTTTTAAAACATTGTTCTCAAAATATCTAATGAAAAAGAATAATGAATAATTCTAATTACAGACAATAAAACACTGATTAATTTATGACACTCATATTTGAAAGTTTAAAAGTAGTTTAAACTCAGGATTTTTCAATCCTTAAATGGGAGGCCAGCTGTGACTAGGGTTACATAATTCCAAGAATTTTCACAGTTATAAACTTACCATGGGAATTTTTCGGAAAATTACAGGGGTTTAATGGGAATGTCATGGGAGTTAACATAGTCCTCAAAATCTTTTCTTTTTTGAATCACCTAGGTCCAACGACGATTTTGTCCATTTTCATCCATTGCAAATAATACATACATACATACATACACAGTGTATCTTCCTTGAGCCTGATGGATAAAAAACTTTAATAAGTTTGATAATTACATCACATATGTAGTCTTCTGTCTCTTTGTCCATTCATTCAAGTCATCTTTCTTCAATATGAGTAATTATAATTAATTAACTTCTCTATAGATGTACATATATATATATATATATATATATATATTTCTTTTTTATCTAACAAATTAATTCCACAACTTGACAAAGACTGATAGGAATCCCCTACCTGGCTTAGACTCAGTGAGAGGTCCTTCAAATTATGTGTCTATTTTTTTTACACAAAGGAATTGCTCAATGCTCTTTTTACATACCTAGTTTGCCCGTTTTCATTTGTTCTTTTGATAATCTGGTGCATATTGTAGACTCTCCAAATATTCCTCAAATTCATTTCAAAAGGCAAATGACATGAATCAAATAAATAATAATCGTAATAAATTTGGAACATAAATCATACTATGAGCTCTCTCTTACTCCTCTTCCTCCCGTCCCTTTGATCTCTCAATCATAATTAATCAAAGCACAATGACTGGCAATGAGTTCTATTTTCCCATTGCACTGAATAAAAGATAAAAAGTTATTTAAGGAAAATAAATAAATTACATACATAAATAAGTGTTATATGTATGTATTTGTGGAGTCACTGTTTTTTGTTGTAGTTTTTTTTTTTTTTTGCAAAAATATATATATATATATATATATATATATATAAATAAATATATTACTATACAAAAATGAATATATAAGTCGAACAATCATAGCTTTCATCTCTTTGTCTGTTTGATTGTTGATTGAATGGCATATACTTATCATTTTATACATAACAACATTCACATAATGTAAATAGATTTGTATGTCTATAAACTCTTTTTAATTTCACTTATCTATTATTGAAAACTGATGATTTGCTTCCATCAATGTTCAGTCAAGGCAGCTTTGCTGCGTCTTTGATATATTATTATTATTATTATTATTTATATAATTGCATTAAGAGATGGCAAACAGTTATAGGGAATGGGGCATTATTGCATCAATGCTTTGCACTATAGGTAAAAGAGACCCAATCAATCAATCTGGAGGGATTGTTTATTATGTTGATTACGAGCTGCGTAACTTTTATAAGCTCTGAACTAGACTTACAACTTATTTTCATAATATATATATGCGTGTATATTAGGTATAAATCAAAGGAAAAGGATGAATATTGCATCAATTATTTATAACTTTTGTAACTTTGAAAGACTGTATCTAAGTCATTTATGGGTGAGTGAGTATTTGTCAATATATATTTTTTTTCGGAATGTAAGGATATACATCATTTTGTAAATATTAAGTGTATTTTTCTAATACAAAAAAAAATCCTATAACTATATAAGAAGGAAATGATATATCGCGAATACAAAGTGCTTATAAAGTAAGAATCATGAAATATTTATGCAAAAAATATGACAAACTAAGATCTTAATTCTTCACTTATCTTGAATTTCCTCCTTAATATCATTGGTCAAGAGTCAAAAATCCTAAGGGGTATAAGTTTAATAAAAGTTATTCAGTTTTGCGCACTAATTTCAAGTCTGTAAGTTTTTTTGTTCGAGAGTCCGACGGTTTTTGAGAAATCGGACCCTACTTTTTTATCTTTTTTTGGCCCATTTTCCAACTTCAACTTCAATTGAAGCCTAGAAGGAACCTCATTTTGATCATTAAAAAAATGATGATTCGCTAGTGTATTTGTTACAAATTCCATTTTCAGTCTTTGTTTTGACTTAAAGAGGATCTTAGGGTATGTAGGGGGCGGGAGTAGGCCAAAAAGTCGACCAAAACGTTTGTATTTAAATAACTCCTTGAATATACCGTGAAATGGATAAATAAGGAATGAATTAAAGAGATTATACCCACAGCTTTCAAATGAGATGTCAAGCGTCCGATAAGAATCCTTAACTAAGAAGAAATCGTTCATCTAAATCTGTAAACTTTCATTCAATTTCGAGCAAAAATTCGCTAGAAAACTAAGACTCACAGTAGAGCTACTAAAGTAGTAGTTCGCATTAAGATTACGAAATCAGCTAAAATCCTTATGCACGCTACTACTTCAGTCTATTGCAGTTGTTTTTTAGTCGTTCTATCGTGAGTCTTGGATTTTTAGCGAATTTTTGCTCGAAATTGTATGAAAATTACCACATTTAAATCGACGATAAGGAAGGAGTCTTTTCAAGCGCTACACATCTCATTTAAAAGCTGTGGGTCTCATCTTTTGAATGCATAGATGCAAAACTAAATAACTTTTAGTATACTTATACCTCTTAGGATTTTTACATTTCAAATTTGTGTATCTGTGTTATCATTAGAGTTCAATGTAATCATCTTACTCGCAGAACTGAATGAGATGACTTGAGTCAACCTCTTTTTGTCTGACGAATTCAACATTATGACTCTTCAGACACATTCTTTCTTGAAAAAAAAAAATTTAAATATTTGAATGGTAGGCAATTGAGAAATGAATTTGTTTAAAGGATTCCTCTAAAAAAGATTTTTGTTGACGAGTGTCATTAAAATTTCTTTAGAATACTCAATATAATATCGAAAATGTGATTTATAATTTTCCAAATTAAAATTACTCATTGATACAAGATCTATTCTGTGGCTCATGATAAAATATAAGTGTCGACTCTTGGATCCCTCGAAAATAAGTAATAAATGAGTAGATAATAGATCAAAACGAAATGATAGCATCAATGTAGAGTTGTTATAATTAATTAAGACGTGTTGGAACACTTGAACACAACCGGCTATAAGTAAATTTAACATGTTGGCAAGAAATTTTTGATGTTTAATGATAACTCTTTAGCAGAGCTTTTTACAAATCATTTTGTAAGGAGTCGATTCAGGAGTCTTTTCACTTGTAGTCTGAAATCACTATTAAATTAGACTTAAATGGCAATCGAGTCCAAATCCCCGGGTCTTCCTTTTGTGGACATGGATTTTATGGTATGGAATATCAAATATTATATTGTCAGTAGAAGCAAAGTTATATAAAGTTTTATAATTTAACTGGACTTGATAATGTCAAGGAAGGTATTATACATATAGTACTCAGCCAGTAGATTTGCTTTTTATGTGATTTATAATGATGTATCTAAAATTGTCTATATACATGCATCATAGATATTAGGTATGAACATATTATTACATTCTATTGAAATATGGAAAAATGTTATTTTTAGTCGACATTTATTAGGATTTTGAAAAGAAACTTTTGTTCAAATTTGCCACTCAAGCAAATCCGCATATTTTTGAGAAAAAGTAGTACAATGATACAAACTAGTACATAGAGTGCTTCTCTATATTTTTTTAATTTTATTTTATTTCTTGGAAATGACTGCCTTTTAATACAAAAAGAGCAATGTATGAAATTATTCTACATATATTCATGAATAATACATTACTCACGTAAAGTTGTTACCTCCCCATATGTACATACAAGGATAAATAGGTAAAATTTGAGTAGTAATTGAGTAATTATTTCAATTCATTCCATTCAATGCTCTTTGACATACATACTTTAAGTTACTTCTAAGTCGTGTTACATACATATCCGCTTCTTTGTATGTAGAAATATATGTATTATAACCTTTCTTCAAGAGAGATTTGTACTCGAGTTGAGCTTGCAATTCGAGTCAAGGGACACTTGATGAAGGTGACGTGAGCCGCCGTAGAGCCTACTTCTAGATTAAACCTTCGACTCGAACTCCAAGGTGTGGAAAGAATTGCGACTCAACTCGACGGGGTCATTTGACTCGAGAATGCAATCTCTCTCGCTCTCTCTCTAACATAGAATGATTCCTTCAATATTTCCCCTTAATAATATTATTGATACCAACGTACTCAAATGTCATAATATTTCGTTTTGACTCTTTGAAAAGCAAGCAAGCTTCATATACATAGGACTGAAATATATAGCCATGGTTAAGCAGTGCCTTTTGTCAAAATTGGCTTGACACACATATGCATTTCTGTATAAGGTATGACCAGTGATGGATAAAAAGGGTCCAGCTGACACGCACGCCCGAGATGATGTCATAAATAAACATGGTACCCTTGAAGTAAGGCAGAATTTAAGCCGATCACATTTGAAGGGGTGGAATGCATGTTATTATTTTGATGTTTTAGAAAGAAAGAAAAAGAAGTTTGAAAAGACAAATGTTGCCAATAGCCGTCCTTTTTTTGCATGTCAGCTGGACCCTTTTTATCCATCACTGGGTATGACGTACATGATATGTTGATATTCTTAGTACATACCTGCTGCTACTCCTTAACTTAAATTATATTAAGTAGATAATATAATTCAACAACTTTTTATTTTATAAGAAAAACGTCATGATGCTAAATACTCATTCCCTCAGTCTACTATATGTACATACAACAATGAGCTCCCTTTTGAATGAGTGTTTGTAACTTTTTTCATTATTAATTTTTGAATTTTAGGAGTTGTCCATATTCTAAAGGGGCTCTCTCTTCTACATACTCTCTGTAAAACATAGCAGAAAAATCTACATATTCCATCCATCCATACAACTACTTATAACAAATAATAAAAATAAAAAAACTCGTAACAAAGCATTCTTAGAAACATACAAACATACACATGTCACAAATATAAAATTGGATCTGTTGTATGAAACAGCATTTTTTTTTTTTGCATTCTATCTTTTGTTGCAGATATTTTGAATACTTTATATACATATATAAATCACACAATTGTACAATTGTCTATGAGTCATTTTGATGTGTGTGTGTGATAAGGGGAAAACACTTGATACAACGACATATCTACTAAGTATTCCTAAAGGCTGTGTCGTAAATCTACAAACATGTGTTTGGTCATTTACTTATACATATTCAAGTAGTTGTAGTTGTAGGAGTCTACTCAAAAGGCTTCTTCACTTTATTTCCTTTAAAAATTCTCAAAGTAAATATGATAAGGACTTCATCTAGTCTACGTTTCTCTAAGATTTGCTCTTAGAGAAATCTAAGGTCAATAGAGGTAAGCACCATTTATGTATTTATCTCATAGTTAAATACAATTTGATTTCATCGTTTTATTTACTTACTTTGATGGTTCTAACCGTTTATTTATGAGGGGAAATTCTTCCGAACTTTGTATTAATTTATCATATTAACCGATCAGATTGATTTCCTTTGTTTTCTCAGGGCTATAACAAGGATTTATTAGTGCTATGATGAAGCCTTTTCTCAGGAAATGGTGTCTCTATTTACATACATAAAGTTATAATTGGCCTCCATGGCCACCACGTCACTTTTATAAGAACCAATAAAAATAAAAAGTTATGCCTGATGAACAATGTGTGACGTCATTTTTGTTTGGAATTGGTTTTGAGCCCTGGCCTTTTGCCCTCCAAATAATGGTAAAATGTATTTTGACTTCTTTTTTGTTTTTAAATAGAAAAAAAAAATCTACTTTTTCCCCCGGAGGTCATTAAATTAATTATCCAGGGTAAAGATTTCAAGAGAGACATTTTGCCTCCTTCATATTTCCAATATTTTCTTTTTGAAGCCTGCCCAGGTGAATTATATATGCAGATAAATTCCTTAAATTTTACAAATTGAAGACGACTAAAAAAATTGAATTTTTTCTAATAAAAAACAAGGTTCAAATAATTATTTAATTGAAGCAAAATAATGTCCTTTATATATAAAGGACAAGAGTATGGATCGGTTCCTCACTTTTTCGCGTTTTTTAAATTGAGAATTTTCTTTCCTCTTAAACATATCTTTATATATATATATATATATATATATATATATATAATATGTATAAAGATTTAATCAGTCGTTGAGCGCTCCTGTTTTTGTCGTCATAACTCATAAGCGAAAAAAAAAAAGACATTTTGAGGAGGGTCATATGTCTTATTAAACGTTCATATAAATGAATAAATAAGTGTGTAATTCGAATTCACTTGATTATAAACTTCCGTGACATAACTTTTACTCTAATACTCTAATAATTGCTCACACTGAAAAAAAAAAAAAAAATAAAGGAAAATACACTCCTTTTACTCAAGTGCTTCTCATTACATATCCTAAAAAAATAATAATCCTAATACCAGTTCTATTATTATTGAATGCAGGCATGACACTGGGCTCTCCAATATTTGTTAAACCCATAACACACCTGCTCTTACTTTGGAGTCTTGGAGTACATTGTACTGCCTTAGAAACAGTTCAAGATCCTTGTCAACATCCCATTTTCTGTGTGGGTGGACCTAATTCAATACTCGACGTTGTGAACAAAGCTCAGATTTACAATGACTCTAAAACGTTTGTGGACAAGCCCCTCCGATTTGATATTGAAGTAGTTTTGGATAAATTTGAGGCTCTTATGAAAAAGGTATGGAAATAATTAATTAATTAATTCATTTATTTGAAGGGGAATTTTAAAATTGGATATTTTTCATCTTTTTATTTCTGTGATTGACAACTATGTAGATAAAATGAAAGTAATTTTTGTATAATTATAAAAAACCTCATTTTAAAAAAATCAAAAAAATTCAAAAAGTTTAATTAATAATAATTAATTATTTATTTATCGTATTAAATGTTCTTCATTACCGCTTTTAATTTTATTATAATATGAAGGACTCTAATGATTTTTTAAAATTTATTTTTAAGGCCATAATTTTTACTTAGGCTATATGCATATGTACTTAATTTACCAATTAATTTAACTTACTTAATATATAGCTATAAGTTCATTCTTTCATTTATTGAAAAATATTTACTATAATGAATCAATATCCGTTGTCGTAAATTCATATAATATAATAAAGCAAATCGCAACTAAGAAATTAAATAGTTCAAAATGACTGACTCTATTTATTTATGCTTTGTCAGACTTACATAATTATGATTAAAAATTCTTGTCATTGATGTAATCTAAGTTGAGCAAACTCAATTAGAAGGAATTATGCCAAATAACAAATTTCCAACTATGTATGAAACTCAAATTTTACTTACCTGTATATATATGTTCATATGTGACGACGACGCTACTTAGTGCAGAGTAGAGGCACTATGATCCTAAAATCATATGAATAAAGTAATATTTGTATGTCAGGATATTTTATTTTTATCAACAGTAGTTATTATTATTATTGTTCAAGATATTTACTATTGGTCACATGACAGGATCCATACTGTAAATATATTGAACAATTCAATTGCATTGAATAACATTTAACTGATTAGAATGAAGCCTTTTAAAAGGGAATATACATATAATATATTAATATATTCCTTATTTCTTTCTTATTGATGAATAGACTTCTAATGATCCTAGCAAAGAGGAATTGAAGAAGTTCTTAGATGATAACTTCGAAGAAGTTAACAATGAGCTTATTGACTGGTCTCCACCAGACTGGAATGAAGAGCCAGGATTCTTATCAAAAATATCAGTAAGGAGGCTTAACCTTGATTGAATTGCTAATTCTAATGCTGCTCCTATATATATATATCTAGGATCCAATTTTGAAAGCTTTTGGCAAGGATTTAAACTCAAGATGGAAGAGTTTGGGTCGTAAAATAAAGCATAGCGTTGAAGAGAATGAGAATCGTCACACGGAGATTTACATGGAGCATCCGTTTATTGTTCCTGGTGGTCGTTTTAGGGAAATGTACTATTGGGACTCGTACTGGACGATTTTGGGTCTTCTTGTATCCAACATGCCGGATACTGTGAAAGGAATGTTGGAGAATTTTGTGGGGCTTGTGCAAAAATACGGTCATATCCCCAACGGGAATCGCATTTATTATATTAACCGATCTCAACCCCCTTTGTTCATATCCATGGTTGACATATACCATAAGGTAGGACATTATTGTATTGAATCATGTGTCTTTCTTCTTCCATTCTCAACTCATTCAAGGCTACAAGTGATGATAAGTTCCTTGAAGAAAATATCAAGGTATTGGAGGAAGAGTTTCAATTTTGGTTTCAAAATCGCTCTGTGGAAGTTGAAAAGGATGATGAAAAATATACTTTATTCAGATATAACGTCAATGTAGGCACTCCACGCCCTGGTAAATGTAACTTACTTACTTTTAGTATACATATACTAATATATATATATTGCTCTGTTTATTTTCAGAGTCGTATCTTCCTGATCTTAATGAATCATATCATTTTGGAACTGAGGCTGATAAACAAGAGTTTTATCGAAATATGAGATCTGGTGCAGAAAGTGGCTGGGACTATTCTTCCAAATGGTATGTATATCAAAATTAGTTTGTATAATTCCAAATAACTTTCCTCTGTTATAGGTTCATTAAAGGAACTTCGAATGTAGGGGTTTTGGCTGATACGAAAACAACACAAATTATTCCAGTGGAGCTAAATTCCTACATGTGCAAAAATGCCCGGCTTCTGAGCCATTTTTATGGAATTATTGGAGATGAAGAGAAAGAAAAGGAATATAAAAAGAAAGAGAAGTCCATTCGATCAGCCATAGAATCTGTTTTATGGAATGATGATGAAGGGATCTGGTTTGACTACGATCTTCAGAATGATATCCCCCGTAAATTTTTCTACCCAAGTAATATTGCACCTCTTTGGGCTGAATGCTTTACTGATACAAAAACAAGAAAACGGATTCGAAGTGTAATTAACTACTTAAAGAATGAACCAGCTATGAAGTATCTCGGTGGAGTCCCTACTTCCATGCTAAAGTCTGGTCAACAATGGGATTTAAGGTAAAAATAAAGTACTATTTATTTAATTTGTGTTATTTGTGTTAAAATTTATTAACAGCAATGCGTGGCCTCCACTCCAAGAATTAGTCATCACGGCCTTAAAAAATACAGAGGACCCAGAGGCTCAAGATATGGCATTTAATTTAGCTCAGCGATGGACGAATAACAATTGGTTAACATATAACAATTCAAAAAAAGTTATGTTTGAGAAATACGATGTTGAAAAGGTAATTCAAACTTTGACATTCACAAACTATAAACATAATTTAAATTTTATTTTTTTAGGTTGGATTACCCGGAAGGGGAGGGGAGTATAAAGTTGTTGAAGGATTCGGTTGGACCAATGGAGTAATGCTTCATTTACTTGACACTTATGGCAATAAATTGCAGGATCCTACCCTCCCTATCTCTGGCTCAACGGCATTAAGGTCCTATCAGTATATAATATTTTTAGCTATCATCATAGTTGCAGGTTAATAATAATATCTTAGTTGCTTGCATTTCATCCTAATGGGAATCCTTTTTTAATCACTTTTGAATTGTTTTATTTTCACTTTCTTCTATTTTTTTTTTTGGTAGTCGTTGTCTAAGTCATTTCTAAGTTGTTCAGAGCTTTAATATTGGTGCTTTTGTTGGATATAGTGATACTTTTTATTTAATTAGCATCGGGATTTATTTAAACATACATATATATATATATACATATAATCGTGTGAATCACGAGTCAAACAACCTGTATAAATGAGTTCATTACATACACTATTTATTTGATCATTTTATGTCCCATTCAATTATACTTGAAGTAAGACAAAGAATATGAACATTGTGATATTTTACATGTTAAGAAATAAAATTATTTTTTAATTAATGATTGTTATTATCTAAATTCTATTTCGTTGTTTATTTTTTAAAAACAAAATGTAAGACGGCTTGATTTGAAGTCCTCTTTCTGTCTGTGCACACGTATGTATGTTCAAACCAAATTTAATCCATGAATATTGTTCTTCCTTGCCTCTGTTTACATTATATAAATATGCTTTTGGTTAACATTGGGTTAATTGTGTTGCTGGTTTTTGGTGGATTCTGATTTGTTTAACCGAGATATTAATGATGTTTGTTTTTTATATAGTGGCCAATAGGCATAGATTAAAATTCATTGGAGCCACAGCTTACAAGCGTCTTTGCCGAACAATTTTTTGACGAACTCAAACTTTTTACTTACTTATATACATACATACATGTCATCAATTGTACAAATACTTACCTATAAATTATAATCTGCATCCATGCTACTTTTATTAATGTTTGTATTCTCATACTAAAATTATACCTACCTAAAATGATATCAGTTAAAATAATAACCTGTTTTTAAAAATACTTTTATTTATTGTAAACGTTGAAACATAATCATTGTAATATGTATTTCGAAGTAATATATGTACAATATAAAAACAGTCATTTAAAAAAGTCGATTTTATTTATTTTGAACCATGGAAGGCCTACGATAATAGGAAAACTTCCTACACGACTTTTAATATTTTGCTAACGGGACCATCAATAAAACAAAATAATCATCGATCGATTCTCTTTTATGAAGAATTTAATTACCAGGTAGATATATCCATTTATTATATATTTGTTGATCAGTGTCGATCAACAAATTTATTAAATCTTATGAAGAATTTAATTATTTAGTATCGTAGACCTTGATTTTTTGCAGTCAAATTATAGTGTAACTACTTATAAACTTGTTCATTAAAGTATGAATAACAGGGATGAGTGATGAGTTCAATGCTCGAGACAATCAAACACGATCAAACCTTTTTTTATGGAGAAGCAAAATATTGAGAGATCAAAAACGTAGAAAAGAAAAGCTAATTTGTAAAATTGTGATACACAATTTTTTAGTGAACAAATTGAAAGGCTCACCCCTCAACCATATCACATTGATATATATTTTTGAATAGAGAGGATATGACTCATTAAGATCATTATTGTCTTATAGAATTTTGTTATTATGTAATATTGTTACTTTATTTTATATGTGTGGTATATTGAGCCCCTTCAAGCTTGATTGCCCATAGCATTCACAAAATAGTCATTCTGCATTAATTTCATAGTTAATTTATGAAAAGGAATGTGTATACTAATAAATGCAATGAATGACACAATATCATCAACATACAAAACTGCTAACAGACAATGAAAAACATTTTCATTAAATATATTTGTACTCTTATTCTATGCCCCCAGTTGCTTTGAACTAAAAAAGACCCATACTTTGAGGAGCATCAAAATACAATCCTTGTGAACTTCATCACTACTAGGAATCTTACCTAGGGGTATATGAATAATTTTATTTCAGATACAAATGACTGGATATTCTAATATTAGATCAATTTTGCAACAAATATATTAATTTAAATTATTTCATATTGCCATAACAACTACTACACAAATTTTATGGATTGTCCATTTTATTTTTATTTCTTTGGAAAGTTGCATAATTGAAATAAAAATAAATTGATTTTTTTGTTACTTATGAGATATCCTTCATCATTATTTTGCCTGTGACGCTGAACAAAGATATATATATATATATACAAATAATATATTATTGAAGGTAAATATAGCTGACTAGAACAATAAAATAAGAAAGAACAACGTAACAGTTATTAATTTAAATCCACTCAACCTTTCTTCTCCTCCGGCTTTCACTGTCTATATTCATTGTACAAACATAATAATAATAATATTATATTGGATTAAATTTATGAATGAACATTGAGCAAAGACCCATTTGAATAGTAAGGAACACAGCAAATGTCCTTTCCCTGGTATTTTTAACTGATATTTGTCTAAAAACTTACTGAGAGACATGATTAATTCATGAACTTGAAGTAGGATGAACGGAAAAGATTTGAAATAGAATCATGGATAATAAGGTATGGGTATAAAAATACAGAATCACTAAGTTATTCTAACTCATTTATGAAAAGGACTGTGTATACTAATAAATACAATGACACAATACTATCAACAATTATCATTTTTTTCTCATTTGTACTAAATTTAAAGTAATGGGAAATCATCATGTTCAACAGGACTCGAAAAGTGTGGGGCTCTAGAAAATACTTTGAATATATCCTTGAAATCTAAACAAAAGATATATAAAATGAAAAAGAGAGGATCAAGTGACTCACCCTTAGAAAATGTGCTAATAGTTCAGTAGCTAAGATCCTTACTTACGTTCATCGAACTTCAATTTCCGCAAAGATTGTCATAATTTTAATTTTGAATAGTCCAAAGAAAGGCTCGAAAGAATGGGAGATTGTCATCCAGGAGCTTGTAACTTCTTCTGTTCAGAAAAAAGTTTCTTCTTGTTAAAAAATAAGTTTCTGCTTCATACGAATCTTTTTGAGGTATTGAAGAAATAATCTAAATATTAATTAATATTTATCTATTATCTATATTATGAGTGGAACACAAATTTCTTTTTTATTTTACTTTAAATTATATACGACAAGGCTAGGAGAGTACTAGAACATTCATGATACACAAAATGATAAAAAAATATTATATTCAATATAATACGTTTGGGTGTTATGTATGTAGATGGAACTCAACCTACGCTCAAAAAAAATGTTTCATGTGCTTTTTTTTGTATGTTTGAGATAATAGGACAAATTTTTCAACATTTATCTTTTTTTACAAGTTCCTTATAGAATTGGAAATGTAGGATTTTTATTGGCAACATTTACAAAACTTTTCACTGCATATTATCTATTATCTGAAAAGAAATCAAGTATTTTCTCTACACTAATCTTCGATATAATACAATTACGTTCTTCCTATATTTTCTGTTTGTTGCCCAAATATAATAGGACAATGAAATATGAGTTGTTTTCTTCAGTTTTCCATTCCCTGACTATAAAATATTTTCTCAAATGCAATTCCCGATATTTAAGGGAAATTTTGGAACATTTTTACAATTTGAAATTATAATTAAGAACAAGATATCTTTTGGGTTGAGAGTGCCAAATTATCTATGCAGGGTCTCATGGAGAGCCAATTCCTTAAGAAAGCATAATTCAAATAAGTTGTCTTTTTAAAATAACATCGCTTGCCTTATTTTTTTGTTCGATAAAGACTCAGCAAATTGCTTTATATATATATATATATATATATATATAGATATATATATATAGATACATATAAAAGTTTCCATTATTAGTTTTATCATATCAGCGAAGGTATATTTTTTTTTACAGTATACTAAATGTTACACTTATTATACTATGGATTTAAGAAAACAGTTTTACCAACATTTTCAAGGAATTCAAGTAGCTTTTGACACGGCATAGTCCCATTAACTTACATATTTACTCACTGTATTTTGTTGTCAGTTGTGGATTTTTCTTTTTTCCTTATTGGGGATCTAAATATTGTTTAGTTAAACTTGAGTTACTTCCTGCTAAGCTCTGAACAATGGTCTATTATTCAATAAAGAATAATTCCACAGTTGGGAAGAATTGGATGGAAAACCGTTATTATCAAATTATTTTGTTGCTTTTTGTAAGAAAGGTTCCAAGATACAATAAATCTATTATTTTATATCCTTCTTTTGTAAACTGCTATTAGTTCTGCTAAGGTTATTAGTGTTCTAGATGTTGATTGGTTGAGTTTGAATCAACACTTCACACGTAAAGGTTTGCTTTAGCTAAGAACAACATTATATTGCTTTTTTGTGGATTGGATGATCCCGCATAAACTTAAAATGTATAATATTTATCAATCGAAATCACCACTTCTTGTAACATTTGGAGAAGTGGATTTTATTCAGGTTCATACTACCGGTTAGAATATATTACTAAAGATGATTATGAATTTTTGTGATTTAATTCTATATTTTCTAACACTCAATAACAGCTACTACAAATATGTTTATTTAAAAAAGAGAAAAGTAACTTTTTCCAAACGAATATATGTATATTAATCAAATACAAGCTTGAGTATATTTTTTTATTTCCTCACTCTTAACTGTATCTTAAGCAAAAACAACAACAACAACAACAACAAAAAGCCTAAATAAAGCCTATTACGTATATGTATGAATATACTTTAAGACATAATTCATTCCAGAGGATTTTCATTTTTCTAAATAGTATTCAAAATTATGCTAAATTTATCTATGTCAAAAAAGAGATTTATTACTCAATGAAAAACATCTCTCCATGCAAAGCTTTTCGTTTTGAATGTAAAGTATACATAATTTTGACTCTTTGGGTTTTATACAAAGAGCCATACATACCTAATGCTTAAAGAATCATAAGCAGATATTTTAATTAACAATATTTATTAATATATTTTAGACTTAGTTTTCCTACATATGTACATGTAAACTTATTAGTCTTGAATGTTTAGGCACAAAACCGTTCATATCTGAGTTATTTAGTTTGCTTATAAAACCATGTTTAAGGTAAAAATATGATTCATAGTACAAAGTTACTTACATTTTATGCTATTCCTTTTCATAAAAAAAAATTTTTTTCTCCAAAAATCCAAGAAAAATCACAATCATTTGATTTTTATATTTTTTTAAAGGAGGTACCTCCTGCAATAATAATGGTAATAAAAATAAAAATTGGCTTTAAAGTGCAACAAAAGAGAAAATTCTAAGCATATTTTGATCAATATATTCTTTTGTGGGATTGATCATAACGTCAGAAATTGACACACACACACACAAAAATGACACATAAATGTCACACAAACGGAAAGTCGGGTTCAGCCATTTTAATTTTGAATATCGGAGGATTCTAAGAATGTACAATACTTGGGATGTTTATTAGATAAAGTTAGGTGGGAATTTGTGGGGAAATTTTGGTATTGGGTACATTAAAAAAAAACAAGAGCAAAATGTAGTGATGGATAAGAAAGGAAAGGGAAACATCAGTGGGCAGCTATTAGCTCAGTAAAACGTCATGACAGCTCAAGCTGCTGCTTCCCTCTCAACATTCATCAAATTGTCAGAGTTACAACCAGGTTGATGATTTTCTTTTTCTTTTTATTTTACACACCCCATTTGCATATATTTTACATTCCTAGCTATGGTATTTCTCAACGTCAAATTACAGAGATGTCTTTAAAATGTGTTTTTTTTGTGTGCTATTTTCTTTTCTGAAACAAAGCATTTATTAAGCTAGTTTTTATTTTTTATTTTTATGAGCAACATTATTTTTTTCTGTGAAATATTGTGGAAGCCTTATATGTTCACATATGTACAGAACATTGAAATGAGGTTTGCAAATGATAAAAAAAAAATATTATAATAAAAATAAATATCCTTTCATTATTTAATACACAGAACAACATGAAAGTACATATTTTTGCAATTTAAGTTTGCATAATAAATGCATAATAAAAATAAACTTTTTGCATTGCCCACAAATATTGTGGTAGATGTTCGTTTTGTGCATGGTCACATCCAGGGCCGTAGTTTGACCTTTTGGTCAATTCTGTATTTGGATATCGTTTTTTTTTAACACTAAAATGGTCAAATTTTTCATTATACAAGAACGGTCGGTCATAAGTGACCCATTTTGAGCCACAGTATGTACATAAGCTTGATAATCTGCCAAAATAACTACTACTATCTATTTGAAAGTTTAATGAGAGTAATAAATCCTAAACTGAAACCTTTTTATCTAAATTGTCGTTGTTCTAGAAACAAAGTCCTTCCTTAAATATATTTGTGTCTCAGTTATTGTGTTTATCTACTCTGCTTTATTATCTAAAGATACGTCAAATCCATGTTTTCCTCTCCCCCATCATTTTAGAAACTGTGTAGGGTCTAATTACACAAAAGAGAGCTAAATATGGGAAACAGTCAATTCATTTTTTATCTTTATGAAAAATATAATTTAAGATAACTATGAGGCATTTTGATAAAAAGCACCCGTTTTGGCTGAAATATGTCAAATTAATGATATTTTGCAAATTTTTGTACGATGTTCATCAAAACATCATCAAAATACACTGAAAGGACAAGTTAAGTATCAACTTTCATTTATTGAAGTAATTAAAAGAAAAGATATTACATTTTAAAATTTCAAAATATGGCTTGAACCAGTTGGTCCCTCAAATAGATGATTTAGTTGTATCATATTTATAATTTATGAATTAGAAGATCCCTTGGTGGGGATGACAAACTTGCCCTTGAATCCTTTCAATGCAAATGATTCAACTTCAAGAAAGAAAGAAAATGAAGATTGATTTTTCTCAATTCAGAAATATTGAAAGCATTCCAAAAACCTTGAAACCTTTTTCTATCATTATTATTAAATGCTATTTTCATATATTTCTATTTTGAAATATGTTAAATAAAGAGTCTGAAAAAAATCAATCTCCACAAATATAAAAATTCTAACTTTTGTATTATTAGATATAAAAACAAATATAAAATAACATAAAAACCCGGGCACTCCCTCAGTTTCAATAGTTGAATTATCATAAGCTTCAATTCTGAGAATTTGAAGAACAATATTTCCACACTATAGAAAAATAAAGACAAAATAGCTCCAAAAATTAAAACAATATATATTCATATGTATCATTCAGTTCCATGCTAAGTATTTCACTTTATGTTATTGTTTTTCAAGCTATGTACAAATTGTTTTCTAAAATATTTGATGTAGTGATTAAAATACAATATGAATACAGTGTAGTCTTCAATTTTATTCAAATGCTTCTTTAAGAATATACATTGAGTTTAAAAAAAACAAACATATAACAAACAGTGAAGGATTTGTCGATTTGATTGTTGATCATCAAACTCAAGTCCATAAACTTAAAGTAATTCTTTTATAGAATAATCACACTCAAATATGACAATTATTGTGATGTCATTAGTTTTAGAGGTCAATAGGACTATAAGATACACCATCGAATACAAACTGTTGTTTGACACGGTTGTGGTAGACAAGTATTACCAAGGTCCTTGTGAACCTGCTAAATTATTATTATATCTAGAATTTAAATGTTTGAGTCAAATTATATAAGTATAGTATAATTTCTACAATTCAAATTCAAATTTAAAATGTCTTTTATACAAAACATAAAACAAGAAGGAAATAAAATAATTCAAAGTATCAATATAATTTAAAAAAAATTCCCCATTCTTCAATCGTTTTTCAACAATATGGACTAGAGTATGAACTACTCATTTTAATCGCCCCCTTATACATGAGCAGATTATTCTACCTTTTTTCCTACAGTGACAAAATGGTAGTAAATGATATGGAAATGAGAACATGGGATTTGATGAGACATTTCAGTTTTATTTGATGTACTAATCATACATCTTTTATTATTCTCTCTGTCTCTTTTTTGTCATCCCCTAGTCAAACATACTCTAAGCAATTGATGTTCATACATACATTAATCTGATTTTTGAGGTCAAATATATAACATCCGTTGAAAAGTTGAGCTCATGGTATCTATGTAGGTTAGTACTACATATTGAATTTCCAATTTTCTTCCAATAATCTTTGAGATTCCAGTAAAAAAAAGTCACAAAAACCCAAGACTCCTTAACTAAGAAGAAATTCTCCATCAAAGTGTGTACATTTTCACTCAATTTTGATCAAAAATCCACTGGAAATCTAAGACTCACGGTAGAGCTACTTGAAGGATTACGAAATCAGCTGATATACTCCTTTGCACTACTGCTTCAGTCCATTGCTGTTGTTTTTTAGTAGCTCTACCGTGAGCTTTTGATTTCTAGTGGATTTTTGATCGAAATTGAATGAAAAAATTTACACACTTTGATGGAGAATTTCTTCTTAATTAAGGATTCTTATCGGGCGCTTGACATCTTGCTTCAAAGCTGTGGGTCTCAGCTCTTTAATCCATTCCTTATTTATCCATTTCATGGTATATTCAAGGAGGTATTTAAATACAAACGTTTTGGTCGACTTTTGGGCCTACTCCCGCCCCCTACACACCCTAAGATCCTCTTTAAGTCAAAACAAAGATTGGAAATGAAATTTGCATTAAATGCACAAGCGAATCATTATTTTTTAATGATCAAAATGAGGTTCCTTTTAGGCTTCAATTGAAGGTGGAAAGTGGAAAATGTGTCAAAAAAAAGATTAAAAAGTATGGTACGATATCTCGTAAACCGTCGGACTCTTGAACAAAAAAAAAGTTATAGACTTGAAATTAGTGTGCAAAACAGAATAACTTTTACTATACATACTTAGGATTTTTGACATTTTAAATTTGTTGACATGTGTTTTTAAATTTGTAAAAAGAACTCTCCTAGAGGAATTAAAACTCTTGCTTGAGATGACGTCACAATCCATATGAAAGCACTGAGAGACATAAGGTCAACACATATGCTATCTACTCTTTAGTAAGGAACCGAATGAAGAAGTTATTACTAACCTCATTTTATTTCCTAACAAAGATCCTAAGGTCATCACAACACTCTTTATACATAATAGGGGATTGTAAGGATAAGTTAGGGAGAGTTTAATAGGCGAGGGGCCCTTTACAACTACATACTCATAGGTTTTTAGTCTTCTTAATATATGTACATGAATGCTGGAATAGTCGCAGAAAAAAGTGAAAAATACAAATAACAAAAAGTAGGTTAGTATAAAAATAAAAATTCAAGGCAACTTTTATTTTTGAACATTAATTTTATTTGGAATATTGTCTACAAAAATTTATAAAATGTCTATAAAAACCATTATTAAAAATGAAGATAAAAATACTGAGAGAGAGGAAATATACTGTACAAACATAGTAAAAATAAAACATTTAATTTTTAAATACTTTTCTTTTTAAATTAAAGTTATGAGGCTTAATGTGCATTTAATTTATACAATCAAAGTTAAAAACTTAGGATATTTAAAAGCCATATGATATAAAATTTATACAGTTTAGAAATATATATATATATATGTATATTATTAAATTTGTCAATAGATATGTTTGTGTACATTCTTTGATTAATCATCTTATCCTTGTCAAGGTGAATAGAGGAATGTGAACAACCATTCAGATTTGACACCATGTCCAAGTGTTTTTTTATAAGTTCTTATAAGTAGATACAGGACAAATTGGGTTCTGTTGTTTCCTGTGTAATGTAGTTGCTCTCAGGTTTAATCCAAAAGAGTAGATAGTTTTTTATAAAGAAATTTTAATTATAGGCCCTTTTTTAGAGTAGACCCATTTGGACCAATGGCACACAGGAGTTCTTAGTTTCGAACCCAAGATTTTATCAATTAAAGTTATTAGAAGTGTTTAAACTTAAAATCTGTACTCATACCGTCCACGTGACTGCTTCATCTTATTGACGAACAGTGTTATCAATATTTTATATTGGGGTTGAAATGAATAGTAATGTATCATTTACCAGTATTGCTGAGAGAGCCTCTGTTTGAATTATTTTGTATATAATAACTAGTATTATGAGGGCTGGAGATATCGACGTTAAACTACAGAGGTGAGATAAAGCTTCTATATTAGTCATATGTCTATATATATTATAATTAAAGCTATGACATTCACAACCTCATTTGAGGTGGGCCAAAGATTTCGAAAATTTAAATGGACCTGGAAAGCCAACGAAACAATCCTTAAGAATAGGCCTGTAAGTTGTGTGGGTATGAATTACTCAGAAACTTTAACTTTATCTCCACTCCCCTCCTGCCGAATAGAACAAACATCCCAGCAAACATAAAACGTTTTGGAACGTTATCAAAACGCTTATATTTGAGTTGCTAGGTTTTCGTTCAAAAGAAGCTGAAGTAAGAGATTTTGTAGTTTTCATATTTATATCATTAAAAAATGTATGTTTCTTCATGAAAAAAAAAATTACAACCGGAGTTGGATGAGGACTCATCCTGCTCTGAGAAGAGAAGTTTCATCAAGACTCAGTGATCTTCAAAATAGAGAAGAAAGAGACTAGAATTTTTGTTTTGTCTTCAAGGACTTTAGGAAATAGAACATGGAAATATAATTAAGCAATTAAACATTGCTGAGGATATGTGCGTTTAAGTATTAAATTATTGAGAGTTTGTAATAATAGTTTTCTGTTTAATTTGCAGAGACTGAATGCTCTAGAAGCAGTCAACGAATGATTTAACATTGAAAATACCTCCGATATAGGAAATTTTAATTAATATAGTTTTTATTATTGTTTGTCATTATAAATATATTTTATTGTATATTATGTATGTATCTGTTATCAATTAAATAATATCATTCAAATATATGCAAGTTTGATTCTCTTTTCTAAGGTTCTTGAAAGGTTTTCTGAACGTTTTTAATAAGTCACATAGACCGTCTTAAGAGCGTTCAAAGAAACTACTAAGAATGTTTAGAAAACGTTCATTTATTAGCTGGGGACTACACTAAGGATATGAGAGAGTAGACATCAGACCCTGTCGCATCAATATTGTATTCCACCAAAATGACCAATTAAGGATACGAATAAAAATGGATACATTTCCAAAAGATTTTAAGGAGATTTTATTTATAATAGCTGCTAGCTTTTAAACTATACATAAAAAACATCTGTATAATACAACACAACTTGATGCCAAAAAACAACCCAGTGATTATAATTTGAATAAAGTTAAAGTAGTAGAAGATGGGGAAAACTTTTCTTAAATGAAGTTTTTTATTGTTTTCCAAGGGGTCTAAAATTAATTAGCTCTTTATGAAAGTTTAATTCTCTCACTTGAGTATTACAGAGATTTTATAACACCTTTGTCGTCATTAAAAATAACTTGAAAACTGTATATACTATAATATTCTCTCCTTAAAAGTCACTTACTTTTATATTTCTGATAAAGGTTAATTATCTTGTTTTTTAACTGAGTTCTTTATGTTTTGATATCTTCAGAAGTTTGAAAGGAATAATAGATTGAATCAATTTTATTCAGGGTAGAATAAAGAGAAAATAGGAGACAATTATCATCGGATCCTAGCAAAAATAATTATTAATGGCTAGTTTATTGACTATAATATGAACATAGATGTGAATATACCATAGATATACATATATGCTTAATAATAATTGATAGATATTAAAGACAAACATATTGAGATCAATAATCTTACTGAAACATTAACTAAACACAATTTGTCTAGTTAAAAAAAATTCTTTACATTTTATAGCAGCAAGCAACTATAATACAAGAAATTTGGAGGAATTATTACATATTTAGTTATAAAATTAATATTTATGTTCTTATTAAGGAGTCTTCATATACATATATTTAAGTATTAGTAGAGCTGTTAAAAAAGAGAGATTCGAGACGAGTGTCGGCCACTCCAAAATTTTGTTAGTTGATATATTTGTATTTATCGATAGGAATGTAAATAATATGCAAAATGCCGCGTGCGAGATTTTGTGGAGTTGACTCTTCAAACAGGTCTTTTTGTTTTCTAAAGCTGTTATCATTTTTCCTTTATTACTACTGAGGGGAGAACATCTACTTGATAGTAAAGATCTCACATGAAGGAATACATGCATTAAGGTTGATAAAGCAAATAAAATGTAAACAAAAAGGGCTCAAGTCCTCGTATAATTAATATTAGTTAAAAATAGATAATTTCCTGACATTAATTTCAGTTAATTTTCTGCCTCTCATCTATGTTATTATTTATTGTTGTATATATAATGGAGAATAGCAGCTATTAGCTCAGTCAAACGTCATGACAGCTCAAGCTGCTTCTTCCCTCTCAACATTCATCAAATTGTCAGAGTTACAACCAGGTTGATGATTTTCTCTTTCTTTTTATTTTACACACCCCATTTGCATATTATTTACATTCCTATTTATTGAACATAAACACACTACAGTTTGTTTCTTGTATTTGAGTCTAAAATGTCTCAGTGGTCATGGTTACCATAATTTTTAATTTTTTTTAGGAAAGAATCCCTCTTTTTCAACTTCTTGAGTTATAAGACATCACTGAGGGTAACTTTGAGTTTCGTTTAAGAATATTATGTGACCTTTTTTTATATACATAAATAATGAAAAATATGGTCGCCCTTGATTACGTAAATATAATAAAAACGAAAAAAAAGTAGGGTTGTACTCATTTCCAGGATGAAAAAGAATGAAAACCCTTCTTCTAAATAATTAATGTTTTAGATTAATATATATGTATTTACTTAGTCTATTTTATACACAAGTTTGTTGGGGATGAGAGTAATGAATAAAAAGTATAGTGACCACTCTTAGCAAAAGATTTAATGATATGCTATTGTTGTGAAGTAGAAAAAAATATTCATCCCGATTTAGCTTTGAACTAATGTCCCTATACCATGTATGAAAAGTACTAAAGTACTAAATTATCATATAGGTACAACATTTTTCGATCTACATACATAGAGAATGCGTTTACAAAACCGTGAATGTTACCCATCACAGCCTGACATTAACTTTTCGAATTAACTAATCAAATTCACGTTCTAGGGCATTTACATCAAAGGTAAATAAACAAATTAGTTTAAATTTTCATTCCGATTATGACACTAAACTAGACCTTGTTACAATCTTGTAGGGAGGATAAAAAATAATTTAGATCAATGAATATTCTCGATGACAGAATGACAACTTTTTTTTTTTTTTAATAACAATAATATTATATCAAAAGTACATAAATAACAAATTATATTTAACATATATATATATGTATTATAAAGTAAATGTCATTCCAAAACCGTAGTTATAACGCGCTATAGAATAGCTAATGTTATTTGACTCGTTTTTAACTTTTATTCTTTTAATGGTGGTCTCATCATATACTTAATGTTGTATTTTATCCAGGGTGGTTAAAGAACCTAGTTTTTGGTTTTTTTTTTGTATTTGGACTGGATAAAATTAAAATATATGAGTATTCTTAGAAATTTTTCTCTTTTTCTTCTTTTTTTGCATACTTACCAATGTCTTAAGTCAGGGGTGTCAAACATACGGCCCGCAGGATAATTTGAAAGTGGGGAAAAAAATCCTAAAACACATGGGTTGAATTATCCGCTAGGGGGCGCTTCATAGTCTTTCTTTATATGTCTCTTGTAATCACATGTAAAGTTCCTTATTATAATTTTGGATGCCAGTTACTTCAAGTTTGTGCAATTTTGATAAATGTTTTGTAAAAGTGTTGTTCAATAAATTTTTAGTTAAATTTAACAATGTCCTTGCTCTTCTTTAAATCAAAACAAAGGGAGAGATGATGTTTTGATTATTTCTAGCTAAGTATCCTATAATTTTAATGGTCCGGCCCACAATGTCTACCTAGGGGTCGTATGTGGCCCGTTATGTGAAATGAGTTTGATACCCCTGTGTTAAGCAGTGTTATGTACGTTGCTTGGAAACAACAACTAATTACCCCTTAATTTAACAAAATACAATAATTAAAAGTTTTATAACTATCAACGGAGCTAAGCTTGGTAATGAGTTTGTATATAACTTACGCAGTCCTAATTTTATAATGCAAGAGCATGTTCTAAGCACTCAAGAAAAATGAAAAAAGAATATTTGCGACCAAATACAACCTTCCCTCTCCCAAAAATTACTTTTTCTGATAAATTTAATCAAATTTAATTGTTATTTTATTTTTTTTGACGTAAACCAATATAATTATACTGTCAATGATTAAATTTCATATATTCCATTAACCAAGAAGTCATTTGTACTATACCGTCCATGGCCCAAGTGGACCCTCACTTTTTTGCGCTAAATGTAGTATTAATTTTTTATAAAACTGCTAATATGAATACATAAATTTCATTTTGGAATCCAAACTGTTTTTCATGGTATCAGTTTCATTGTTTCATCTGAGACTAGAAATAATCTGACACAGCTGAGACTTACAATTCTTAATTTTTTATCGATTGTAAATATAATGCAATGAATATTAAAGAAAAGATAACATATATGCTCGCTGATGGAGTAAGTCACAATTTTGGAATTGAAGAAATGATCACTCTTGAGTTAGGAACAGATCACCTCTGTGCCATACCCGTAAACTCATCACCTTTTTTAGAGTATTTGAGGAAATTTGAGGCTCAGAAAAAATATACAGTAAGTCCACAAGACCGCCACGAATCAATACAATCACATCACTGAACAACTTATTCATTGTGTCACAAATATTGTTAGACCTGATTTTAACCATGAATCATGGAATCAGACTTCCCAATATTCAATTTATATGTAACCCAAGAAGAATTTAACTTTAGAATTCCGAAAAGAACTGTTTAATTGTTTTTTTTTTTTAACTTTGTGCTGTTTTTCTTAACAATTATCCATATATTTAGGCCTTTCTTTCAAAATATGAACATGTCACAAACAGTCTGCCTTGCATTGTGTGGTCATTTGAGGAAGTCAATTTTCTTAAAATAATTTTTTGCAAAAATTTTTCATAGAAATGCTATTAAGACATACAAACATAAGAAAGGTTGGGCTAAAAGTGAATCTTACAACTTTTAAGACAATGAGACTCATAAAATTATTATTAAAATGTATATTTTTCAAATAAAAGCATCAAATTAACATGAAAATGTGCCCTAAAATTGCAACCAATGCAAACTTTGACTTAAAATTTATTCACAGTGTGGATGTTTCAAATTTAAACAAATAACTGTAAAATAAAAAATTTGTACGGAAAATTTTAAGTTAGTTTTTTGTATGAAAAACTGTAATAACCAATTTTTGTCCCTCATAGACCTATTTGTAGGCCCTAAACTATAAGAAGATTCCATTTGTCAGGTTGCAACAAAAAAAAAGCAATTTTAAACTAAAACTCTCTAAGCAGCAGAAAATCTTTGAATGCAAACATCAAAAGCTAATTAATAAGTAATTAGAGCAAATTCAACGATAGTAACCAACTAAATAATAATAACACTTAAAACTGTATTCACTTATACCCTACCTATCATACAAAATCATAAATACCTCATCCAAATACCAAAATTACCATGGAAGTATTAGGAATTACAAATCCATTAGTAATAGAAAAGACGTTTAGGTCATTAAGATCAACTATACTAATATTATATCTAGGGAGAATTAAGGAAAAAGGAAATGCTCTATACAAGTGGTGCTATAAGAGATTCTAAGGACAAAGATGATGTAGGAATTAGAAGGAGTTCTAAGGGATTAAGGACATTAAGAAGGATCCAGGTGATAAAGGAACATAAAATACAGAGAAAAGGATATAAGTAAAAAAAAAAAAAAAAAAAATGATTTCATATTTGGTATTTCTTGGAATGTATGTAGAAGACAAATAAAGACTCAAGATACACGCTTATGCGTGTAAAACTCATTCCAAATATAGCTCACAACTATGTTTGAATCTAGAGATGGATTCATCCATGATGCAAACTAATTTGGACAACTCCGACCATTGCACATATAATTCTGCGGCGGGAGACGGATTTGGAGAAAGGTAACCCTCCTCCAAATTCATCCTTAGTCCACGAGTCTACTACAAGTCCCTCTCATACTGCACCGTATTCCATTTTAATTCACCTGAGTAGGGTTTTGACGTGTTTAAAAACTCATAGAGGACTGTTTAACTACCTTGATACAGACAGAAATCAAATTAAATCACTAATCACATCAAATATATGCACTATTCTATACGATAAAGACCTTTCAAAGTATTTTAAATGATATTTATGTTTGTTCTGAAACTCAAATGATGATGTCAATACAAAATATAGTAACAATAAATGGGGGAAATTTTGACCAAACATTTGAATTAAAAAAATATATTTGTTCATAATTTGAGGAACAAGCTCTATGTAAATGAAAATTTGTTGAAGAAATCTTGAATACCAACTACCCATGAAGTACTTTACAAACTTAACAAATTCTCGGAAATCCAAGTTATAAAATTAGTAGTATCCTTCAATATTCAGAGCCTGAATTACTTTTATTGAAACTTTTATTTTCAAATCAAGAAGCACAGCTAAAGTCAAAATTGAATCAAATTCTCTGAGTCAATTTGGTCCAATATCAGAATCCCTTAAACATTTTTATGACAATTTCAAGCGATTGATTATAATCTTAAATGTCTTGATATAATTTATATCTAGATTTCATCAAATTCTTTTTGACACTTTTTTTTTATTATTAAAAAATGAATAAAGACGTAAATGAAATCAAAGAGAATAATAAATTACCATCACTTTTTGTGTATAAAATAATCAAGAAACGTAGAAATATTTTGTTTGTTTGAATAGTTAGGGATAACTTTTTGAATTCTTTATTTTATACTTTGTCTCTAAACTCTATACAACATAGTGGTCATGAATAAAAACTTACTTTTGTGAGCTTAAAAAGTCTTGTTATGTGTGAATTTATATAGGCAGTCGTGTATATATAGGAAGGAATGTAAATAATATGCAAATCGGGCTTATAAGAATCAAAGAAAGAGAAAATCATACGATTAACGTTATCAGAGACCCTTCATGATTATTTCTTGTTCTCCACTTTAGACATGAAGAAGGGGACTCAGTACTGAGAGTCATAAACGGTAAACTAAGGGACTTTCAGTAATGTGATAGGTACATGAGTGTAAAAAAGTGTCCATTCGAATAAGGATGTGTGTTAGTAGACTAGAAACAGCCATGAAGCGAGAGTCCAGTGTATACAAGAGCCGTCGTAGCGATATAAGCGATAATATTGATTTAAATTTTGAGATGAATGTGGAAATTAGTTTTTTCTATACAAACATTGACTCCTCAATGGAGTCTTCATTTCTTTCCCCCATTCTTGACTTAACAGCGATGTTTATTGTTAATCTGAAAAGGGAATTGTTCTTAGTGTACTCAAAGATGATCCAAATGACAAATACTTTCTCATGAAGATGAATCTCTAATTTTATAGCACGTCGAAACTCCGATCCCGTCTTCTTCAAATTAAGGCGACTGATCCAGCATTCCTCAAAGCAGTTTCGTTAATATCCATGATGATGAAGATGAAGGGTACTGAGACATGACTCATCAAGGAACACTATTCCTTTCATTGGATATCCATGGCCCTGCAATCCCACTCTTTCCTCGGAGTTGCCTTGTAATTAAATAAGAGATCCATGTTTTTGAATTTGGTTATCTTCAGCTGATGTCAGAGTCTTCTTCTGCGCTCTACTACTACAGTGTATAGCACTTGTTTTTTATTAGATCTACCGTGAGTCTTATATTTCTAGCGAATTTTTACCCAAAATTGGATGAAAATTTACACACTTTGATGGACGATTTCTTCAAAATTAAAAGCTCTTATGGGGCGCTTGACATCTTGTTTGAAAGCTGTGAGTCTAATCTCTTTAATGCATTTCTTATTAATCCATTTCATGGTATATTCAAGGAGGTATTTAAATACAAAGGTTCTGGTCGACTTTTGGGCCTACTCCCGCCCCCTCTACACACCCTAAGACCCTCTTTAAGTCAAAACAAAGATTGGAAATGAAATTTGCATAAAAAATACTAGCCAATTATTATTTTTTAGTGCTCAAAATGTGTATCCTTCCTGGCTTAAATTGAAGTTGAAGTTGGAAAATGGGCCAAAAAAGCTAAAAAAGTAGGGACCGATTCCTCGAAAACCATCGGACTCTCGAAAAAAAGAATTACAGATTTGAAATCAGTGAGCAAAACTGAATAACTTTTATTATACTTATACCCCAAAAGATTTTTGAAAGTTCAAATTTGTAGACCTGTGTAATTATACGAGGACTTGAGTCCTTTTTGTTTACATTTTATTTGCTTTATTAACCTTAATGCATGTATTCTTCCTTCATGTGAGATCGATCTTTACTATCAAGTAGATGTTCTCCCCTCAGTAGTAATAAAGGAAAAATGATAACAGCTTAAGAAAACAAAAAGACCTGTTTGAAGAGCCAACTCCACAAAGTCTCGCACTCGGCATTTTGCATATTATTTACATTCCTAGGTATAGGGATACCAAGAGTCTGAGCAAGGACTCTCCAATTACCATTTGCTTCTTTAGCAGCTAAAAGCTGCTTTCTCTTTTGCACCCTGATCTTTTTTTTTTTTCTACACACTGGTAAATTAAGGTAAAAAATATTATTCTGCAAATATTTTATTTTATATTGAATTTGCTAATTCCCATATTGAACTTGAAAAGGTATAGTACAATGGCAATCCCTTGCTCCATGTATGTATATTAAAAGATTATTCAATCTCATTCTCAATATAGTACTTGAAATTCAAGTTAAGAAATAGACTTGATTAGTTCAAGACCTTCAAAAATGACTCCTTGGTTAAATATTGTAAACTTGTATCCTTACTACACTTTTCTCACTTTATAATTCGGTTACTTTTGTATACTTGCGGTGGGAGAGCCTTTTTAAAAATAGGAAAGGGTCGGAATTAGACTTATGGTGTCCTAATGCCATTCTTCAAGGTAAGCTTTACTTAGAAACAATGAAGAAAAAAATATAATACTTTAAATGACACGATTTATTGCCAATATGTATAATATGTATGAAGTTGTTTTATTCTAAAAAAAAAATGTGAAATTAAAGAGTTCAAATTTGAAGTAGAGCGACAAAACTAATTAAAGTTTCCTAATTAAGACATTAAATGTATGCATGTAGTGAGACATTCAGGAAACTGGAGGTGTTTTTTTTTTTAATCTTCATTTTTCTTATTAATTTGGATAATTATGTCTCTAGGGCCTCTTAATTCCTTCTTTCTATGTATTTTTTAATTTATGAACACTTTGTTTGATTATCACGTTGTTCATACTGCCTTAAAGGTCATAACTACTTGTACTAGAATGTCCATACAAATAAATAAATTTATTAAAAGTACTTTATTACTGAGCATTTTCAGATCATATTACCACTGTTCCTCATTGAAATATCTGAATAATTAATTAATTGGGATCTGAGGTAAGGATTTTGTTCTCATAGGATACAAGTGCAAAAGTGTTCTGATCATTCTGGCATCTAGATTCTAACCCAAAAGTTAAAAAAACCTGGTGTCTATTTGAACTTTAGCTTTCTAAACACTTACCTTTATTATTCGTCTAAAAAGGGAACATCAAATACTCAAAAATTAAAATGAGTAAAATTGGCACTTTATCGAGCATTTGCATGAGGGGACATCCTTCAAAAAATCTATTTCAAGAGAATCATATATCCCTTCATTTAATGAATTAGATAAAGGAAGCGGAGATGTAATTAAAAGAGAGATATTTCATGGGTAAACCCAACAATCTATAAATATGAATGCCTTACTATGTCGAGAAAGAGTACTTACATAGATGGAAATCCAAGGATTCCTTTCAATGTCTGTATATATAATTAATAATCCTTGATGTACATAACATGTACATATGTAATTCATTCAAATAATAAGGAGTTTCTCTATCTTGAGCGCTTCCTGCGTTTCCTTTCCTTAGATTTGAGTAAGTATATGTATACTTACTAAGTACCTAGTGTGTAGTCACTCGCTGTAAAGTGAAGGGTAAAGAACGGGTCTCTTCTTCAAGCTTACCACTCTACCAAACCCAATTCATAAATCGAGTGAACCTTCAAACCATCAATAACAAAAAAAACAAAAAAAAAAAAAAAACTATTAGAGTGAGGCCATGATGAATGACTCCGTTAGAGTTGACAACAATCGTGAGGATGAAAATAATGCCAAACTTAACTCGGACATGTCTCCTGCCATTTTGCATATGTGGAACACCTTATTCACAACGATTTTATTTAGTTCCATTCTCGGAAATCTCATCGTATTATGGATAGTACTAGGTAAGAATGTCTGAATATTCATACTTGATGGATATTTATTTCTAAAAAAAAATGTGTAGGAATTATTCGTTTATTCGTATTATTTTTGCGAGCATTTCCCTGCTTTTTAATTTTATTTAACTTCCTTTTACGCACTTATAATATCTTATATTATTTTCCATAGTTATTTGTATTATTATTTTCTAATAGACTCCATAAAGGAAATACACTTATTACGCCCCGTCAATTACCATTGTTAATTTTTTTTCCAATGCTCCTAAATTAGAAAAACCTTTTGAGCAAAAAAAAAACAATCAAAAAAATCCAGTAAAAGCCTCTCAAAAAAAAAGTATTTTTTTTTTTATTTTCAGCCCACAAAATTGAATGTTCATCTTAAATACATACATTCAATTGTATATTAACCAATCTTAAGAAAAATTAATGTTCAGGGAAAAAAGTCTAATTTATTAAGGGGAGAATAAATAACATCTCAATTTTTAATTTATTTGCTTTATTTTATAGAGCAAATGGAATTTATTTTGAAGCATAAATGACTGATTTTTTTATTTTATACCTTGAAATATATGTATTTCAAGGTATTTTAGTTTTGCATTCAAGTAATATGAGTAAATATAATGAATAAACTTCACTGCCCACTTATCTAAATTAATATATGGTCATGAATGTAATAAATCTTTGTACAGATGAATTAACTACATATTATTTATATTTATCTACCATACAAATAATAATATTATTTGATACTGGCAAGTAATTAGTGTAAAAGACTATAATTTGAAGTCATTTAAGAGGATTCAACATCACTTTTAGCGCTCAGACTCGTGTACCAAATAATCATACCAAAAAGGACATTTTATATTAACATTTTGATGACCTTCAACCTATGTTTACATAAAAGGATTCTTAAACTTTTGCCTTGTAAATAATCTCTAGAAACGGAAAAAAAAAGTGTAACCCTTCCATTCATTATTTTTGTAGCCCCTTAAGTTCCAGATGATCCATAAATCATACACTTAATACCATTCATTTTCAATAAGTACACGCCATAGTAAAAACATTATTGAACTTGTCAGAATTGTTCATAAAAACTTTTCAAAGCTGTTTAATATTCCTTAATGTCCGTCCATATTTTTTGATTTTGAAAGCTTACAGAAAATTTATGGAGCCATTTGTGTGTCGAATTTTCGACTTCCTTTAATGTCTCAAAAATAAAAGTTTGAGCTGAATGCAGTAAGTCGACAATAACTCAAAATTTTGCGAATATCTTATTAAAATTATATGTGCTCTATTGGATATTTACTGTGTGATATTAAAAATTATCAGAAAGTGTGTTAAGAAATATACTTATGAGTAAGGTTTTTTCTTTGATAAAAATTTTAACTTTTGTTAAAAGTAATTTTTTTAACAAAAAATACAACGAGGTTAGGCTAACTTTTGTTCAGATTAACTTTTAATGATATTATTAATGCTCCTAATCAAAAATTTAATAATATCATTAAAAGTTAATCTGAGCAAAAGTTAGCTACAATAAAAAGTTATTAATGCGCTCCTTATCAAAAGTTGATTTGCAAAAAGTGAGAATCACTATTCAAAAAAGTTGCATGTATTGCATCTAACTCGTATTAATCTAAAAGCTTATAATATCACAATTTTATAAGTAGATCAAAATGTAGAAAATAATTATTGTTCCAGATTAAATTTTTTAAATAATTTGTGCAAAATTTCAATATTTATTAGTATTATTTTCATACAAATAAAGAGAATCATGTCAAATCAAGAGGTTCCATCTTTGAATTTTGAGTCTGTTTTTACATAACATAGACATGAACAGTTACATTTTATGTAAATAACAAACCATCACTTTTTTAGAATTTAGAAATATTTATTCTAGAAGGAATATATAATAAAGATATCAAGTATTATTTTTAACTCAGCTTTTATAACAATTATGACATTAAAATGCTTTTTGTTAGTGTCTATATTCTCGATTTACTTATTTAACAAAGGCAGAGCATTTTCAACATATTTAATGAACTTTTAAAAAATTTATTTAATTTTAAAAATTGGCATAATCATTATTATGACTTGCTCTGAATACAACCCATAGGGACAATATTCATCAATTAGATAACACATAACAATGTTACTTTTTCGTGTTATATTGTTATATTAATTCCTAACTTAAAATATATTCTTTTTTTTAACTTTTTAATATGTTTTGTATAGTTTTGATCCAATTTATTAACAAAATATCGAAGTTTGTTGAAAAAGTTAATAAAAGAAACAACATCAAATAAATTATTATTAGCCCTGCACAACTTTATCCAATTAGGTAATACGTTTTTGCATAGACTTTTACATCAAATTTATCCCCTCTTCACTTCACTGTCCAAGTGGGATACAGGGAACCCTTAATTAACTTTGAAAGTGGTGTTTTGTCGACAATATCCATTAAAAATGTCGCTCAGGAGGGATTTCTTTTAAATGATTCAAGAGTTATAAAGACGAATAAAAAATTTTCTTTAAAAGTTATAATTTTATTCTTTAAAAAAAATATTTTTTCAAATCAAACTCTTGAAAATGGAGGGAACATTTGTAACAATAAATAAATATTTTCTAAAGTAAAAAAAAAAGATTTTTTATGTGACAAAACTTTCAATTTGTAAAAAAAATTTAATGTCCCTAATTCACTCTCAACAATATAATAGTTAAATGTAGAGATATGTTTTATCTCGATAGGAAAATTTAAGGAAATGTAAAAAATAGGAAAAAATAAAAAAAATGAAAAGTAACAATGTGTATTTAAACAAATTATTTTCTTCATTTTTTGATAATCTAAAAATTCTGCTCTAATATCATTAGTGTGTTACAGTAGAAACACATTTCTTGTATCGTTATTATCCATTCTTGAATCGGAAAAATCATTTTTTGAGGGATAAACTTAATAATATTATTAAAACATAATCTATTTTTGAACAATATCTATTCATATCATTCAAAAAGTCAATCTGACTCTCTTTCAGCAAAAGTAAACAGGAACCTTAATCAAATGAACATTTCTTAGAATTTCTTGATAAAAATAAACTATGCGCAAAAAATATAGGGAATCAAAAAATATTTACTTAATCATTTCATATCCCTCAAAGTTGTGACTAGGAATGTAAATAATATGCAAAATGCCGCGTGCACAATTTTGTGGAGTTGGCTCTTCAAACAGGTCTTTTTGTTTTCCAAAGCTGTTTTCATTTTTCCTTTATTATTACTGAGTGGAGAACATCTACCTGATAGTAAAGATCTCGCATGAAGGAAGAATACATGCATTAAGGTTAATAAAGCAAATAAAATGTAAGCAAAAAGGGCTCAAGTCCTCGTATAATCATTATTATTAGTTGAAAATATAATTATAAATTTCTGACATTAATTTCAGTTAATTTTTTGCCTCTCATCTATGGTATACATACATAATGTTATTGTTTAGTATTATTGATGTCTTCATTTGTATACATATATAATGGAGAATAGCAGCTATTAGCTCAGTAACACGTCATGACAGCTCAAGCTGCTTCTTCCCTCTCAACATTCATCAAATTGTCAATTGAGTTACCAGGTTAATGATTTTCCCTTTCTTTTTATTTTACACACCCCATTTGCATATTATTTATATTCTTAGTCATGTCAGCATCTGATCGCCTTTAAGCCTCTAACCATGAACCACCGAGTGGGTTTAAAAACTATATTTTGCAATATGACTAAGTGACATAATATCTACAACATTAATTTCAATTAATTTTTGCTAGGTTTAAAATTTGCAATTTTTAATTAAACACTTTAAAGAAGAGCTAAAGTTTAATTTTAGCCGTGTAGCAAAAGGACGCGTATCTCAAACACACAGGAATATTTTGACGTGTAATTTGACAGAAAATATGTCAGTGACAGTAGTGTTACATTAAAAACAAAAACACATATATATATTCCTATCGGAATCCCCAAAAAATTAAATTCAAATTTTCTTTGTATTTTTTGCTCAGAGTAGTATTTAATTTTATAAGCCGTTCATAAATTTTGATTTATTGTCGACTTATTAGAGCTTCAACTTGTATTTGAAAGGCAATAAAAAAAAATGGAAAATTTGACGACGGAATAGGTCAAATTTCTCAAAAATTCATATAATATCCATTAAAGAAATGAAATGTTTTTGAATATATGTATATGTCTACTATGAATTTCTCTTTCTGACTGCCCATACAGCATATTTGCAAACAGTGACTCTATTATTTCACTCCTTTGTAATTTTCATTTTAAAAATACAAGTGGAATCCCAGCTGGACGCCTCAGGCCATGGATTTAATAAATGAATGTTCATCGAAAATCTGAGAATGGTCACTATAAACCCATGTTTGCTAATTATGACCAATGTTGAACCTGATACAGCGTAAAAAAGAAAGAGAGTTGCAACAAATTTTGTCAGATTGCCACGTGCAATTCATCGCTACAACATTTTATTCCAATACAAAAACAAAAACAAAAAGCACTCCCTGGAAAATCACTTAGTGGTACCCCTAGATAGGTTAAAAAATATAGATTCATAAATACAGATTTACGGTGGAAAATGTTATACAAATTATAAAAATACGAGTGCATACAAATATATGCCTACTTGCCTGTATATTGTGCAATAAACAACTTACTCTTGAAATTGCATTAAACTTATTAGTATTTGATTGGTACACAATTAGGATTTTTCTTCTTTTTTTTAAAACGAAGTTAAAATATGCTTAATGAGAAATGCATTAATTGAGATTAAGGTCTTTAATACTTTATTAGAATTAGTTAATGTCATTTTTATTAATTTGTTATGATCTATAGAGTTTTAGGGTTCCCTTGAGACACAAAGATACATTAATAAATGGTAGCGAAAAAACTATTTCTCTTAAAGACAAATAGCTAAAAGAATATGCTTACTAATTTTAGCAAAAATGGAGAATCGAACGATATAAAATTAATTTTTTTTACCAAACGTTCTATGCATATCTGATTAATTAGTTTTTCAATTAATAATATATCAGTCAATGCAAGTACATATATATATATATATGCATCTATGCTTTCAACTAATTTATGTATTGTCCTCATCAGTGAACAAAAATAAAGTGATAAAGTATGGATTACAGATATTGAACATAGGTAACATCAAAGCCTAAGCTTAATTCAATTAATTATTTCTTCCTTTCAAATATATAATAAAATGTTAGTTAATTAGTTGTTTTTTTAATTGAGAAAACGACACAAATTAATTAGAAAAAGTTTTGAGCTGGTTACTTATAGGTCCATGAAGTAACAACTACGCACTCAAGCTTTCGTTCGTTTTCTCAGCTACAAGATTTTTTGGTTTTTTTTAGAGTAAATGAGAGTGGAAGATGTCAAAACTCAAGAAAATAATCTTGTCCTCCGACATTTTAGGTATTTTTATATCAAGGTGATTTTTTTTTTTAATTACCTGTTCAATAGTCAAGAATCCTAAGGGGTATAAGTATATTAAAAGGTATTCTGTTTTGCACGCTAATTTCAAATCTGTAAAAAAAAAAAAAAAAAAAAAAAAACTCGCGAGTCCGATGGTTTTCGAGCAATCGGAACCTAATTTTTGAGCTAATTTGCCCCATTTTTCAACTTTAACTTCAATTTAAGCCTACTAATTTTGTACGTTAAAAAATAATGATCCGCTAGTGTATTTGTTACAAATTCCATTTCTAATCTTTGTTTTGACCTACAGAGGATTTTAGGGGTGTAGATTAACCAAAACGTTTGTACTTAAATACCTCCTTGAATATTACATGAAATGGATTGATAAGGAACTCATTAAAGAGCTTAAATCCACAGCTTTCATACGAGATGTCAAAAGTTCGATAAGAATCCTTAACTAAGGAGAAATCGTCCATCTAATAAATGTGTATATTTTCATTCAATTTCGAGCAAAAATTCGCTAGAAATCAAAGACGCACGGTATTGCTTCTAAAGGAGTAGCGCACTACGACTGCAGTTATTTTTTAGTAGCTCTACCGTGAGTACATCTCGTTTGAAAGCTGTGGGGAATTCATGTGAAGGAATTACTCACACAACTATCTAAACTGTTTTTCTATAAACAAAATTGTAATCAAATTTATGATTATTATTAATGTCTAATAGCAGTAGTATTTTCCTTCATAATTTTTCAATTCGTCATAGTCACATTACGTCATATTTTTTTGTATATATTTTATTATTATTTGTTCAACAAAACTTTTTTATTCATTTAAAGTACACCATAAATTTAATAAATAACATTTTTTTTTCTATAAGAAGAACAGTTTTGTCACATCATCAGATTTTTTAATTTTAAATTCGGCCTCGTTTCTCCACATTTATTTTCGTTATTATTACGTCATGGAGTAAAAACTTTTGTTTTTAAACATTCCTTAACGAAATTAATTAGAAAAATAGATGTCATTGGGGATGATTTGTCTCTGTACCCTTATATCAATAAACTTATTTGACAAAATGTAGTTTCATCAGTATAATTAGTAGCCACATAAATCAAGTATTTATTCAATATCAACTATTTTGTACGAATGATTGATGTAGCCATTATTATAACTTTTTTTATATATATATATATAGTTATTATACTTACAAAAACGTAAATCAAAGCAAAAATCACCTCTTTAAAAGAAATTGCTCTTCCATTTCCCATCTCCACACATCCTCAACTCATCAATACAGAAATAAATTCAATATTTTCATGCTCTTTTAAATTTCTTTTTTTCTTCACCATCAGTTGATGAATGCATATGTGTGTGTTGCATGTAATTTGAAGAAGAAAAAAAACCATCAAAATACAACCCTGTTCTAGTAGCTGATTGAATATATAATAATAATAGTAATAACAATAATACGACTAATAATAAACGAATCATAAACAATAGCAGCCCAAAGTGCATATGAAAAATTATTCATATAATATGTACATATCTGATATAAGTGTTTATGTTTATACATACATACATAAATAAATAGTTGTTTTCATTATATAATCGATGGAATAATTTGTTGTTGTTGTTGTTTGTTTGAGTTGGTCATTTAGCTAAATAAATGACTATTTTTATACTAAAGAGTTTGTTTACTCACTCCAGAGCGATGCCTAAATATGTATGGATACAAAAATATATATGCGATATATCAGATTGTATGTATCATCATTGTCATAATTTGAATGATATGAATATATATACATATTTTCCCCTCTCTGAATAGAAACAATTATGTACACGTGATAATCAATAATAATAACATGTACAAATAAAAGTAAAATATATCTGCATAAATTTGTGTGACACCTATTTATATGTAATTTTGTATGTACCATGTACATACAATTTTTTTAAAACATTTACTCTACCTAGGTATCTATTGAGAACAAATCAATAGATTATTTTGTTTTTTTTTCAAAATCTCAGTGTGGTTTAGTTTTTGTTCAGCTCTAAGTTATAGCTAGGAATGTAAATCATATGCAAATCGGGCATGTAATAAAAAAGTGGATTTAGCTCTTCAAACAGGTCTTTTTGTTTTCCGAAGCTGTTATCATTTTTTTCCCCTTAAGAAGGTAACATCAACTTTACCTCAACATAATTTTTTGCAAGAAAAGGACAGTCTGCAAAGATTATATCATGGAGAGGAACAAAGGAAAAATTAAAAAATGGATATCATTCATTGAGGAGAATGGAGTTAATGATATTTGTGAATATAATAATGAATCAGCTGGAGTTACGTATTGTAATGTTTGTGGTTTGATGTTTTCATTTGTATACATATATAAAGGAAAATAGCAGCTATTGGCTCAGTAAAACGTCATGACAGCTCAAGCTGCTTCCCCCCTCAACATTCATTAAATTGTCAATTGAGTTATCAGGTTGATGATTTTCTCTTTCTTTTTTTATTACAAGCCCGATTTGCATATTATTTACATTCCTAGTTATAGCTATTCCTGGGCCTACTTCAAAATATATATAATGACTTGAAGTGAAATATCTGTTGTCTTTGTTGTATGAGATTATATATAGACTGGATAACTGTTATCTATAGTGAATCATACGCTCTGTTGTGGCGTAAATCCCTCTCCAGAATCTCCAAAATTAGAATCTCATGTCAACAAAACGATTCTGGATGATTCTAGCAATACAATTATTACGAATCACTGAGGTAGTTTCATATATGTAGTCCTTCTTCAATTAACTGTTCCAAAACTGTCCTTGATCTTTGCTCCGAAATGCTCCAAACATTTCTTTCAGCATTTAAAATATTCTCAATTTTTCTATATAGCTAATTCTCTTTTCACAAAGGCTATTTCAATATTGACCACCAAATATGCTCCATTGGATTGAGCATAGGACTACTGTAAGGCCCCAGTCTTAAAATTTTGTGAATTGAAAACTCTTATTCATTCAAAACATATTCAATCAATCCTGGAGTAGGCCGGAGCATACCTAATACCAAGCTCTATTGGCCCTCCATAAACATACATCCTTTGCTTTTCTTAGGCATTCACTCAGCAACTCACTCCATTGCTGTATCCTCTTTGAAACTTCCTCGTCTCACCTTATTTTTTTATTTTCATTAATTGTAAAATTTATTATTATGTTAAATATTTTCCTGAATATTGTTTTTTTTTCCATTAATTATAAAATTTATTATTATGTTAAATTTCCTAAATATTGTTTTTTTTTTCATTAATTATAAAATTTATTATTCTGTATATTGTTTTTTTATTCTTTATTCCCATATTAAACATATTTATTCTTATATTGAACATGAAAAGGTATATACTGAATTTACATTTCAGGTTACATTTCGGTGATTAAGGCAGAAAAAAAGTAGTTTATGTTCAAGACAATGACCCAATGTGTAAAAAATCATGACATCAAGTTCATTCAGTAGTTTTGAAATCTATAATTAATTAGCAGAATGATGAAGAAGTACGTAAACTGTTATTTTATCCCAGAAAAAACAAATCTTCTTTATCTCCTTAGTTAGTTTCTACTTAATACTCACCCATTTTATAGATAATATATTATATAACATTATATACAATTATCTATAAAGTTATAATAAGTAGAGACTTAAACACATAAAATATTCACATATCTAAAAATACAATACTTATTTCTTCATTCCCTAAATGAACTTTCCTCACGGTGAAGAGAGTACACTCTAATTTCTGCCCTTGAAAAGAGCGCGGTGAACTTTCATGGAATGTTAATAATAATTATAATTATATTAATTATATCTTTTCACATACCTAATGAAATAGTGGCATACTACATAAATAAAAATAGGAACACACAGGAGTCGAGGGGAAAGAAATGCACAAATGCAAATGCAACCCATTCTACAAATGGCAATCGGCGTGAACTTGCCACAAGTCAAGGAGTCCCACAAGACACGGTGGGTTAGTTCGGGCTAATCAGTCGACAAACGTGGAGGCGTGTTCAACTCCAAGGGTGTACTCGAGAGATATTCATCGAGAACACATGGTCAGCCTTATCGAGGGCAACCGTTTAATAGCACACAAGGCCACATTATTGTTGATTCGTTGTGGGCAACGTTTAGCTTACGTGTTTCGAATCAAACCCTGAGACGCCACATATTGAATGATGGGATGTCCTTCCTAATCATTGAAAAAGGTTAGGATGCAAATATTCAAGGAAAAGTTGGACAAGACATGAGGGAGGAAGACCTGGAATTCATATAATAATAAATTGGGGATTCATTGTCATTTTATACAAATTTTATACATTTATTTAATTCTCAAATAGAATGGAATTATTCTCATTTAGTATGTCATTATTATTATTCTCAAATAGAATGCAAAAAGGTAATAAGATGATTAGGGATGGAACATTCTTCGTAGAGAAATATTAGAGTGTCATGATGGTAAAAGGAAGAATTCAAGAGTCTAATCATTATATCAGTCCATTGAGCTCTCTCTCTTTTCGGTTAGTATAATCGAATGACCTTCAAGTCATTTATTGTCTTTTTACTCTGATATATAATTATAATAGACATAGAAAATAATTTATTATTGTTAATAAGTATTTATAAAATACTAGTTCACCTCGTGGTGAACATACTCTACGTTGAAAAAATGAGGCCTCTGAACTCCCCATGAATCCACATTTTAATCAATCTTTAGACTAAAGTCATCTGAATCACCTTATCCAATACAAAAAACATACATACATAGCCCCATGCTCAATTAATTACGTACTTTCTACATGTAATAATATCTAGGACTACATATCTCTCAGAATAGAAAATAAATATTTCCCTGACATACCTATATATATATATATATAGATATGAATGAACATAATCAATCTCTTGACTATAGTCAATATCCTTAATAAGGAAGAAGGTTATCAATTTTCCATAAGGAGTTAATTAAGTAAAGTATAGCATTACAAAATTATATTTAGGTATATAATTATACATACATTGAGATGTAAGCCTCTCAATATTCATTTGCAGACATGGTATTATTCAAAAATGAAATTAATGATCAATCGCTTGCTCAGCAATATATGTATATGTAAGTAAATTAAAGACAATTGAGATGCATGAAATACCAGATGCTGAGTGGACATCCCTCGTGAATACATAAATAAATATGAGTGTACATACATATGTTGTATATAAGGAAATTAATAAGCAAGGGAGACACTATGGGTTTTTTTTATATCAATATAAGAAATAACATAATCATAGTTTTCACGAAAAACAACAACAACAAAAACAAGGCAATGAATATTGAATGAGTACCATTCACTAGACATATACGATCATCTAGGAGCAGGTAACAATATTTATAAATATGCATATCTATCTATCTATATATATATATATATATATATATATATGAGATTGCTTTATTTTTTCAAAGCCATCGAGGACAAGCTTATTTACTTTTTGTTAAATATGGAAAACAATATGAGTGAATAAATAAATTTAATACACATATATGATTAAGGCATAGAATTATAGCATAGTACATGCAGTAGTGCTTGGCAGCACATTCAGAAGTCAGATATAGGGCTACATCAAAAAATTCTAGAGTCCTCGACTCTGCGACTGTAGGCCCCATTGAGAGTAAATCCCCCACTGTTGTTCCTCTTGAGCAAGACTATTTACACTTCTAATTGTTGTAGTTGAATGCCAGATAACAGAGAGAGACACAATATCCCGTGGATTGAGCATAGCATAACTACCATTCTGTTTTGCTTATAACCATGTTGAAACGTGTTGGAGAGTACATACATACGTAAATTTTCAGGGCTCTGGTTTGTTCATATATCTAAGTAAGTAGATCCAAGTGTTCACATCATTCTTAAGAAATTCATTTATTTTACAAGACAGCATATTTTACTAAACATTCTCTCATAAGATGGATTTAGAAATCCTTTTTTTTTTTCAGGTAAGACATATCCAAATTTTAGGCTAAAGTGTATAACTATATGGCAAATATTTTATTATAGAACAAGTTTTTACAAAAAAAAAAAGGCAGGAGTAGGTTAAAAAAATCCTGAATTTAAAGAGGTATTCCTAAATCAACTCAACCCATTTGGTAGTTTTGAAGTCTACGGAAGTTTACAAATATTAATACTTAGGTATATACATATGGTATATTAGACTGCTTTTAAAATGTATCATTCAAATGAACAGACATCATTTTCTGGTTAATTAAGTTTAAAATAAGAGCAACCACTTTAATCATTCTTCGTTTCATTGTATTTCCACAATGCAATATATTTATGGTATACTCCGCTACATCTGTTTCCGTCTCATATCCTCCTCTTTTTTGCAACCTTTTTTAACTTCGTACATTTATCTTTGTTTATTTATTCAACTAAACCCTTCCTTAAATATTATTTGATTTCGTATACATATATGCTATGATTTTCATGATAGGATATGTATAAATGTATAGCTCAGAGCATTGACATTATAATAATATTTCTCCATACCGGCTGATACCGGATTAGGTTCCGGTGTGGTGGGGTTTATCAAGGAGTGAAACAAACAAACAAATATTTCTCCTCCATTCCTAATTCATCATCTATTTGTCGACTCATATTAATTAAAATTCAGTAATAATTATTTATTAATACAAAAATTAGTCAAACCATTATTTCTACAAGCAAAAAGCATAGAAATTCCGTTGCTATAACATCATTTACATAAAACTGAAGTTCACTGTATATGTACATAGATATATGCATATTATGATTATTAAAAGGGTTACCCAGGAGTGTTTATTACTCTATTACGTGATTATTAAATTTCTCATTTAAAAAAGTATACAGAATATATAGTCATATACCATTAATTACATAATTACGCAATATTAAAAATAGTTCAGTTCCATCTCTTGTATTTCTGTCCCCTTTTACAACATAAAATATAGTCTGAACTGCAGACTACCCCTTTTATTTGTAGACTTTTTAGAGTATGCATCAAGTATATCAAATGATTTTTATAATTAAAACTCAGAGCAGCCGCATGCAAAAGATAAGGCCTAAGAAATTATAACCATAAATTAATTCTTCAGTGTAAAAAGATTTAAAAAAAAGTTTTGTTTCACCCAACATAATTCAATGTTTAGAGAACCACAATATTCAGGTTTGAAGGGTATCCTATCAATAATGGGCTGCTGGTACTCCATATGCCTTTATTTTTTCCTTTTCTCCACCCCTTTTCCTTTTCAGAATGAGTAGGGGTGGAACTTTTGATCATAAAAAATACAGGTTTTTTTTAAGAAACGAAAAAAACTTGGAGTAACTGCTCTATTGTAAAATCATGTTTATTTGTTAGTCCGTCCGTTGATGCCCATGCATTAATCCCTGGAGGAAGAATTAAAAGATTCTCGACAACATAAGTTTGGGATTCTATTAAAAATATATGATGATTAATGATATAAATATAATGATACTTTTCTTCCTTAAATAATATTGTTCTAAATGTTGACATTGGCAAAATGTTGGAATAAAGCTGAGTTTAAGGTAGACAAGAAAAATATCCGTTGGTACCACAACCTTGAGAATCAATTTGATTTAATTTTCTCAGTATCGTTGAGGTGGTAGCATACGACAATTATAAGTAGCTATTGTTTATTATTTACTATATTCAAATAACAGTCAGCAGATAGAATGATGAGTTACCTTAAATTATTTGCAGACATGCAAATAAAATACCCATCCTCCTATATAAATTACTTTTCAATGCACTCCAGCTTCTCTGTTGGTATTACCCTACATTATAGATTAAACATATTTTTGCTGTTATGAGCTCATGTGTGAAATCTTTATCGGGGTAAATTTCAAAATGTCAATTCTCCTAATTTACATCAACATTCATTTATGAGGATGCAGGAAGTCAGCCATTAATAGAAATGTAAATAATATGCAAATCGGGCTTGTAATAATCAAAGAAAGAGAAAATCAACCCAGTAACTCAATTGACAATTTGATGAATGTTGAGAAGGAAGAAGCAGCTTGAGCTGTCATGACGTTTTACTCAGCTACAAGCTGCTATTCTACATTATATATACAACAATAAATAATAACATAGATGAGAGGAAGAAAATTAACAGAAATTAATGTCAGAAATTTATAATTATATTTTTAACTAATAATAATTATATGAGGACTTGAGCCCTTTTTGCTTACATTTTATTTGCTTTATTAACCTTAATGCATCATGTATTCCTTATTGCGAGATCTTTACTATCAGGTAGATGTTCTCCCCTCAGTAATAAAGGAAAAATGATAACATCTTTGGAAAACAAAAAGACCTGTTTGAAGAGCCAACACCACTTTTTTATCACGCGCCCGAATTGCATATTATTTACATTCCTATGAATAGATCTATACAGCAAAAATGAATATGGTAACCCTGAATGTCTAGGAAGAAATGAGTGTCAGCTGTCATGACGTTTTACTATATGAGCTATTCTCTTATCCATCCTTTTACGGGGAAATCCATTGAGAGTCTTTGAGTGGAAATAAACACAAATTCATACCACCTATAATAAGAATATTTTATATCAAGGATTTAAAATTCACTCGATGAGGCATTTAGTTATAAATTATCATTTGTAGACGGTGCGTATTACTCCATTACACGTGGTTTGTGCTACATGTCTACTCACAAGAATGAAGGAATAATGATAACATATATTTTGCAAAATAAAAATTTCTGTACAGCTTGCCAACTGCTAAAAATATCGCTCACAAAATATGCTTGGGATTTACAGCTTTAATTATGTTTCTACTCTGTTAAGCCTTAAAAGAAAAATTATCACAAGCCATTCGTCCGCTAATGGTAGCTGATTGTAGTTGAATTTTGTCTATAACAAACATTGAAAGCTAATTAAATGGAATGAATTAAAACACTTATTCAAAAGTTGTAAAATTTGAAAAAATTGAAATTTGTACCTACAATTGTGGTCACAAAATTGTTGTTGCAACTTTTCTTTAATGGCTCTGATACTCAAATTAATATAAACTATCATCTCAAATGTTTCACGAAATGGTTGATTTAGAGGGTTTAGGACAGGTTATAACAGGTCGTTGAAGAGATTATCCTATTATTTTTTCGATATTCTCTTTCTCAATAAGAGCACAATGATCTTATGGATGTCGTTTCTTTAAAACGGCATGCTCCAAGCTATTGTAATAAGGTTTCTAAGCAATATTCTAAATCCCCGATATACCTTCATATTCTCGTAATTTTTGAGCATATATTATGTTGAATTGAGAGTCAAAACATGTTGGAACCCTAAATATATATATGCACTATATAATCCGGTTATAAATTTAGATTACGGTTTTTTGTATTTATTCAAAATAAATGTAGGATTAGATATATATATATACACCAAAAATTATAATCAATAACTATCATTGAGCATTAGAATAAAATTTGTATAAAATTATATATATGACATCACATTACTACCCAATAGTAATCATTTTTCAAATTATTATTATTTAATATGAAGTAGTTCACATCCATATCAAAGAGTTTGAAAAATGATTTATTTAATTAGGGTATTTGAAAGATTATCCTAATGAGTGTTGAAAGTACTCCTATCATCGTAGTGGTTAAATGAATCCTTTTTTTATGTAAACATGAAGCGTTCTATGGATTTTGTCTTCATCATAAAACCATTAAAGATTGAGAAAGACTTTCTAAGAAAAAAAAAAAAAAAAAACTAAAAGCTGCCTTAAACTAATAGTTTTGACGACTAAGTATATATAATCTTTTTACAAATATCTATCCGAAGAAAACTTGTGATTCCTATGTACATTTATTTTTGTAGATATATATAACAACCCTTTCCCATAAATATTATATATTTTCTCCTAAAATGATTTAAAATTCAACTCCTAGGTTTTCTTCTTGAATGAGTATTGGGGAGTTCGTAGACACAGGTCATATCCATGTAGTTTTCGTCTTCCTAACTACATAGACATTTACATACACCATAGTTCATCTTTTTTTAAATTTTGAACGCTCTAAAACAGGTGACTTTCAAACCATGGCATTAAACACACTCTAAAAATATGCCAGATGATTCATAAGAAGCATTAATTATTATTAGACATTATAGTGCCATTATAGTAGCCATTATTCTCCAGCAAATAACCTCAGATTTCCTTTCACTCACATCCATCTCTGATGGAAAAAACTCTAATACATATAGTTTTGTGTATTCAATAGTAAATCTTCATGTTTTTTTCAGGGGCTATATATCGAAATACCTGTTCAGGGGGTATTTGCAGGACTTTTGTTGGGGCTAGTAAAAAAACAAAAATTTGATGACCCTTTATTTTTTTTTAATGAAAGGATATTTCTTTTTTGAGTAGTTAGCTCATAAAATTTATTCATATAAAAATTTCACTTGTCTTTAAATGGGTTGAGTACTGAGATTTTGCTCTAAACATAATATGTTTACATCACTCCTGCTGAAGCTTCGCACACGTTTGTTACGGTTCAAATAATTCACAATGTTTGATTCAAAGCACTTTCAATATATGTTTATAATTATATAATGCATGAAATATACATATATTATTGGTTTTCTACTTGTGTGCATGATATAAGACTTATATTAAGGATCTTTTTGATCTATATACACACATCAATGAGCATCCGCTAAGGGCCTTTAAAAGTTATTTTCATATCTTATCTTCTATTCCTACAAAACTTTGTATGCATTTTTGTAAAAAAAAAGTTATTCATTTGAGAAATTTTGAATGATATTTACAACTATTCATAATACTTTTCATCAAATTTTCTTTCCCCCTTACTCTAGTTTAAGACATGAGAGTGCTCCAATTACTTAGTTACAATGTTTATTCATGCATGTTTTTTTTTTTACTATGAATTTGAGTCTAAAACAAATTGTCTTTTTAGAATATAAATCTAAATACATATCTACAAATATTTTGTATATGACAAATATTTTAAGAAAATAATAATCTGAGAATGTGATGAACAAACTTCTGGGTATATGAATGTTGTATGTATCTATGGTTAGAAATTCAATTCGAGTATTTTTAGTTAAAGAAAATATACATAAAATTACTCTGCATAGAGTCATGCTTATATTGTATACAAAAAAGCTACAAATACATCTGAACAAATGGGAACACACATAACATATTGACAATATTTTATTCCGGTTTTAAAAGTTATGAAAATTGCAAAATTTAGACTTTATATTGTAATTGCCAACCGTTTGTTCTTCCACCTTCTTCAAAAAAAAAAAAGAGAAAAAGGCCCAAAATTAATTATATCTAGTAGTTTATTAGTATATTATTTCCTATTCATCCACAGCGATGAACAATAGCAACCTTCTTCATTGCATTTCTTTAACTTTCATTCAAAAAGAGAATGACAAAAATGTTCTACAGTATAATAGATAGAGTCTTTTAACTGACGTCACAAATTGTGCAATAAATCAATGTGAGGACATGTTGGGAAGAATTAAATTTATTGTCCAAGAATCTTTATTCTACGTCTTTAAAGCCAAAATTACATGATGGCACCTGTATAAAAGTATATGACTTGATGCCAAAAAGAAACAGTGATATTTGAATAAAAATAAATAAATTATGGAGGGGGAAAATCCATATGAAATGTCTGGATTTTGAGTGTTAATTTTGTTTTGGAGGAATAAGGGACGAGGAAAGTAGGGGAGAAAAGTATCTAGTCCTTGCAAAAATAATGGTTAAGATGTGTAAATGAATTAATGATCTAATAACATATTTTATAAACGTAGCTGAAATTTATTTATCAACTCATCTGTGGTTTACAAATCCACGGTACTAGTCGTTCAGCCTATCTATTCATTTATCTTTAAAAAAAACATACACACATCCCAAGAAGATTCAATTTAACGAGACGAGTAGTAGAAAAGCGGACAGCTGACAAGACAATGTCGCATACATTTTATTTTTTCATTTAGTGGGCAGAAGGGAGCCCTTTGTCATATAATAAGATAATGTCTCTAAATCGTAATAAACGTGTAATGACATCCTATAAAATATATAAAAAATATTCATATCAAAGAATGAAGGAGCCATATTGCCTTATTATTTTAAATGTACAATTCTCTATGTATAATATTTATATTAATATATAATTTATGTATGGCTATAAAACTATAATATATTTCCTTCATTATCTTTTAGCTCATCGACGAATGTGGTCCATCACCAATTATTTCCTAGTGAACATGAGCCTTGCTGACCTACTCATGAGCATTCTCAACACAACCTTTAATTTTGTTCATATGAGAGACAAGTAAGAGTGAATAAGTAATTGCTGTTCTTTTGTTCTTTTTTTTTTTTTGTATAAAGATATAATTTTGAGTTATTTTCTCATAGTTGGAATAATGCATTTTGTATGTAGTTGATTACAAAACAAAAACTTTTATTTGTTTTCGGGAAAGAAATGAAAACTTTAGACCTTAAATAAAAAAAAAAATACAAAGAAGTGGAGCAACCCAACTAAATATAATATGAATTATTTATTTTAAAATGAACAAAAGTACTCTGTTCCGTGTATGTTTTGTAACCATGAATTAAATAATAATAATTATAATAATTCATTCACTAAATTAATGAAATTAGAGTATGGTTAATAATAATAATAATCTGTTTGAGAGGAAGGTTTGTATATTTGATTTATGATATGACGTCGTACTACATATAAAGGTATTATACTACCTATGTGTCAAATATTGCCACACCAAGTAAAACCGTGCTTTCCTTCACATTAATGTTCATTCTATGTATGTGTGTGTTTGTGTAGATATAGAAACGGCATTTCCACACTTTTTCAACACTGTACTTCTACTAATTAAGTGCCCATTAGGTAAATGCTTATATATATATATATATATATATATATATATATATATATACAAAAAGCAAGGAGACATGCATTGCCCTTCCTAATGGGAGAATCTACAGAGTATGTGTACTATTTGCAAAGGGAGGAAAATATACCTATTTATAAATGCTGTGCATATCTTGCTACATATTTAATAGGCATAAATGAGAAATCTTAATCAAGACTGTCAAAAGAAGAGCTAATGGATTCTTATACATACATACGTACATATTCCCTTCCGTTTCTTCAGAACATTGTACTACTAAAAATAATAAACCCATTGATGGATCTAAATATCCATCCCTACGTTGAGTGCATTTCTTTTTCGACAACAATAGGACTAGACAAAAGCCTACATAGATGCGTAGATAGATATAAAAGTCAATGAAGCAGATTAGTTGATTTTTGCTTTATCTCAATTACACGCATGTGGATCCATCCTCTACTCCTATAATCTGGCTATGACTAGGAATGTAAATAATATGCAAAATTTTTGTGAAGTTTGCTCTTCGAACAGACCTTTTTGTTTTCCAAAGCTGTTATCATTTTTCCTTTATTAATACTGAGGGGAGAACATCTACCTAAGAGTAAAGATCTTGCATGAAGGAATACATGCATTAAGTTTAATAAAGCAAATAAAATGTAAACAAAAAAGGGCTCAAGTCCTTGTATTAGTTAAAAATATATAATTTCCTGACATTAATTTGTGTTAATTTTCTGCCTCTCATCTATGGTATTATTTATTGTTGTATATATAATGGAGAATAGCAGCTATTAGCTCAGTCAAACGTCATGACAGCTCAAACTGCTTCTTCCCTCTCAACATTCATCAAATTGTCAGAGTTATCAAGGTTGATGATTTTCTCTTTCTTTGATTCTTACAACCTTGAATGGTTGATACTTTCATTAGAAAACGTTAATCAAGACAAATCAACATAATGAATCTCTAATTGTATCTTCCACACAATTACAATAAAAAGACAAAGTTTTATTTAAATGAGTAGAGCAAGTCACTTTCAAGTTTCTCTCAAGAGAAATTTATTTATCCATCTATGTTCTTCCTCTTTACAAGATATTTCTTTTAAAAAATAAATACAAATAAAAAATATAATTTAGTAATATTTAGAATGACATTTGAATAGAAGTAACTCATCTTTATACTTTAAAAAAAAAAAAAAAAGCTTTGCGAAATGTAATTAAAAAATGTATGTATTTGCCAGGAAGGAAGTGCTTTTAATACTTTTTTGAATGCAATCAACTAATAATAATGTCAACATTCCTCTCAAAAAGAGGATGTAAAAATGTTTTCTTTATAAAGAAAATAAGTTAATGATATTGTTTGTGATTCAATTTATCTTTATCTAAAACATTTAAATTCTCGTTAAATTATGGATGTACAAATAAAATTTATTAGCAACATGCTCATCTTGCTTTTTGATTGGTCTACTCTCAACCTCGATTTTCAAAAAAAAAAAAAAAAGAAAAAAAAGTGACATGACCACGCTACCCTAGAACAAGTGAGGAAGAAGTATTTATTAATGTTCTTATGAATCCATAATTTGCTGAATCAAAGGGGTGAAACGACGACACCATGTGATCCATTGACAGAAAGTTGACTTTTTTATTCGCTTGAATTATTCCATAACTAGGAATGTAAATCATATGCAATTCGGGCGTGTGATAAAAAAGTGGAGTTGGCTCTTCAAACAGGTCTTTTTGTTTTACAAAGCTGTTATTTTTTTTCCTTTATTATTACTGAGGGGAGAACATCTACCTGATAGTAAAGATGTAGAATGAAGGAATACATGCACTAAGTTTGATAAAGCAAATAAAATGTAAACAAAAAGGGCTCAAGTCCTCGTACAATTATTATTAGTTAAAAATATATAATTTCCTGACATTAATTTCAGTTAATTTTCTGCCTCTTATCTATGTTATTATTTATTGTTGTATATATAATGGAGAATAGCAGCTATTAGCTCAGTAAAACGTCATGACAGCTCAAGCTGCTTCCCCCCTCGACATTCATCAAATTGTCAGAGTTACCAGGTTGATTTTCTCTTTTTTTTTTTATAACACGCCCGAATTGCATATGATTTACATTCCTATCCATAACTAACAATGTAATCTCCATAAATGTTCCTTGTTACTTCAATTAAAACAAAGTAAATTCTGTAAATGGGAGGCAAATATAAACATATTTATATATATATATGTTTATATAGCTTCAAAAGCGACATCTAGTGCAAAAATTAAACATCATAGACAAGAAAATATATTACCAAGCCAACAGACATATTTCCCTACTTTGTTGTATATCTTTTCTTTAAATCAGTGACGATCCAACAAATACAAACAGTCAAAAAGAAAATAATACATGGATTGGTTGATCCCAAAAAGTGAGATTGTCTTGATGGAACGGTCTTGTCCATACCTCCATTCAATAACATTTGAATGCAAATTATTTTTTGAAAGGGATTTAATTTAAATTTTATGACCTGGTTAAAATCACTCGAAGTTACTTACCCAAGCCCTGATAAAAAAAAAAAAATTGCAATTGTATGTATTAAAAAAGAAAGTAAATGTTTTTGTAAAGGATATTATCCTACAAATTCGGAATGATTTTCGCCTCAATTGAGATTAAATGAGTATTATCACGTAACTGTGTATGTAAACTCCCTCGAAATAAATACTCTTTTGATAATAAAATGAGTTCTTGTCGTAGCTCTTAAATAGATACAAAAAAGGAGTCATAAATCATTTTTATATTTTTTCTCAAGCTTTTTTCACTGAACCATAACGATCCACATAAAATGTATAATTTAATTTTCTGAAGTAATGGTTAACTTTCAAAGAAAATACTTTAGCGGTTATGTGAATTTCTGATTTTTTTTTTTTTTTCTTACTCAAAAATTGACGTTAAAAAGTGTTTTGAAGCGGAAAAAATAATTGTACATTCGTCGTGATAAACTACAATTACCACAAGAATTATAACCAAAACTGACCCCAGAGTTGTCCATGACCAAGGGGACGAATAAATATCATAAACAGGCTGGTAAAAAAAAACCCTGAATGATAATATAATTAAAGGTATGTTATTATTTTTCTTTCTATTATTTGCTTACATTATACAGTCAGCTCGTCGTTGTTTTATCATTTTTCAACGTACAACCAATACTAAAACAAAATAAAAAATATTTTCTCATTGACAAAGCAGGTTGTCATCTGAAATTGTTTTCATTATTATATGTGCACCTTTATTTGGTATTTTTGTACAGCCCTTATCACTGATATTTCACATCAATTGTGATCCCAATTAAGGGAGTTGACCTTTTCTTCTTCCCTTCTTCTTCTCTGGCGGAGACCCTGATTTGGTAGGGGCTTCGTAAAAGAGTAGGATAGGTAGGAATGTAAATAATATGCAAAATGCCGCGTGCGAGACTTTGTGGAGTTGGCTCTTCGAATAACAGGTCTTTTTATTTTCCAAAGCTGTTATCATTTTTCCTTTATTACAACTGAGGGGAGAACATCATCTACCTGATAGTAAAGATCTCGCATGAAGGGGTATACATGCATTAAGGTTAATAAAGCAAATAAAATGTAAACAAAAAGGGCTCAAATCCTCGTACACGTCGAACTTTTTTGTCCACTCCCAACCTCGACTGACAAAAGAGGAAGGAAAAAATTGAAAAAACATATGGTAGCTACCCTTCTGTATTTTCCTTGTTGCCAACTTGTTAATATTATGCAGAATTTATTATTCAGATATACTATATATTTATAAATTTTACCAATCGCAAACCAATCGTCACTACTTGTAATATATTCAAAATTCAAAAAAAGGGCGCACAATCCTTGATTTAATATATTTTTTATGCATCTAAATCAGAAATAATATTAATACCCTTTTTGAGTTCATAACACGTAGAGTCAGCTGCTTTAAATCAAAAGAGTCAAATGATGAAAATCAGCTGAAGGGAGAGTAGAGTGTGTTTTTGTTATTCCCAAAAAGCTCGTCGTGGTATAATTATTAGTTAGAAATATAATTATAAATTTCTGACATTGATTTCAGTTAATTTTCTGTCTCTCATCTATTGTATGTATACATAATGTTATTATTTATTACTGATGCCTTCATTTGTATATGTATATAAAGGAGAATAGCAGCTATTAGCTCAGTAAAACGTCATGACAGCTCAAGCTGCATCTTTCCTCTCAACATTCATCAAATTGTCAGAGTAGCCAGGTTGATGATTTTCTCTTTTTTTGATTCTTACAAGCCCGATTTGCATATTATTTACATTCCTAAGGATAGGTCTTAGATTATTTTTTTATTTACAAAAAGCACTAAAGAGTGTATAATGAATGAAAGGGGTTAGTGCCCTCATAAAAAAAACAAAAACACGTACCCATAGTAAAAAAATATAACTGTGAATTTTATAGTAATGGCTATGTGTCAATATCATTTGATATCCTTTCTTGTACTTTTCTAAAAATGGTCATATGTACGCATGGAATATGATTTAATAATTTCTTTTTAAATAATATTATGCTATATACATATATGTAATAACTTTTTAATGCATCAAGAACAAAAACTATCTGCAAAATGCATCCATGTATGTATCTGCATACACATCTCTATATAATTTTTTTTTTTTTTGCAGTCTTTAAAAAAAATTGATTTGTACTTCATTAGTAACTTTTGATACTTTTAATTAATGATTTCATTCATATTTGATTAGTTTGAATAGAAGGGTATTTCTATGGAAATAAGAGGTAATTAAATATTAGCTTTTCCTTTCTATATAAATATGTAAATGTAATAATGATATTTCACAAAAAGAGACAAAATAATAATATACAAAAAACTATCTAATTATTTTTTTTTTTTGCACATTTTTCTTTTTCTATACATACCCATGTTTACTTACATATTCAAACAAAATGCATTTTGAATAAATTAATTAGATGTTTGAGCTCCCCGTATTTCACAACTCTGGAAGGGTCCCCATATAGGAAAATATCAGGTATATGTATGTATGTATGTACAAGAAGTGGACAAACTAACCGTGCTGATAGAGTCGAAACAGTCAATTAACTGAATGCCATCTCCCATATTTCCTGCTCCAAACAAGAGATCAAAGTTGGATTTGACCTTGACTTAACGTGCACTATATCTAATAAGGAAAAAGACGTAGGCAAATTATGAAAAAAATTGAAGACCTAGGACAGGAAATTGGATAAACTTTTAATTTTCAAAAAAAGATGCAATTGGCAAAATGCAAGTTGTTCAAAAAAAAAAAAAAAAAAGAGTCGGTTTAATACTTGTAATGACTTACAGGGATTGCTTTACAAAGTCAAAACCGAAGGAGCATGACATAAAATGAAGGAACCTTTTTAAAAGTTGTATGTATGAATGCATTTAAAGATTGCAAAATGATCTTTGCCCCAAAAAAATCATTTTTCTTCATAGCTATATTGTTTTTTTAGGTAAATTCTACAAGTCACATTCATCCAGATATATACTTATCTAGGATCAAAGCCGCATAGCTTTTTTTGCACACCAAAATGGAACCAAATTGACGTCTTTTGCATTGTAGAAGGATATTGAAGAACTGATATCCACTTTTTTTTTGTTGCAACTTCTTTTGGTTTTATAGGAAAGATAAGTCTAATAGCTATAAATGACCTTGACCTTCTTGGTACTTGGTGACTCAGATCTTTTACATCTAATTCTGAAAAGAGTCATGGAAATTGAATTTGTTTCAATTGATAATACTGAATGACGGTCCAAATATTTCCTATATTATATCCATGATGAATAATTAAATGTGGGAATGAAATTCAGTTATTTAAAAACAAAAACCGACAAAAGTATACAAACAAAAACGAAACTTCAATGATCCAAAAGAACTTTTTCAAAATTAATGATTAATAATTAATTATTGAGGGACGTCATTTGTTCATCATTAGGAAATCTCCTCTACTTAACAGGTGCGTTTCGCTACCCTAGCTCAGTCATAAGATACTGTGGGCTATTACGTTATGACGTCACGAGTGTTGTTTACCTAATTACTTGGTTACTAAGACCCATGATTTCTACGCCATCTGGTGACTATTAATGTTGAGACAGGGTATTCAAACCCTATTAGTTATATAGACAATTGCAATCCCATCAAAAATTCGTAGCTACTAAATATTTAATTTTATTTATTTTCAGACTTTTTTTTTCTTCGAAAGATCATTGATTTTGTATTTATTCATCCCATACCATTTTTAATAATTGATGTATACATAATTAGTAAGTATCATTGTTATGTCTCACTTTCCTTTAGAGATGAATGGATCACTTGGGAATTCTATAGATAATAATAATTATATGTATGTACATACATATTTTCTTTATCTCGGTACTGTTTTCTTTTTCTTAACTCATTTATTAGTGTACTTTTTGTATGTATAGTAATTGTCTATGAGGGGGGGGGGGGAAAGCAATTCTTTGTAATTGTTATTCATAAATGAGAGAGGAAAGTTCGTATCCTTTTGTTTCATAGTCGTATCACAAGGAACTTGATTTTTCCCTATATTATTTTATGATATAAACCATGTTTGACACAAAAGAAAAAAACCATGCATGGATGTGAAATTTCTCGTTATATTTGGAGGTTGAAACAAATTGTGTACAGTTATTGCTTTGCCCACATGCCGCTAGTTGGCGTTTTTTTATGAGTTTCAAACAATTGGCAAGCTTTGCCCCAAGATTTGGCTGCATTATCGTTATTTTTTTTTCCTTTTTTTTAATACTGTTTTAGCTCTACTCTAGTCGTCAATTAAATTCTATTATTTTACTCTGAAATTATTTCTATGAAAGTTTTTCATGGAATAATTATAATTTGCAGAAATCCACGGCTGACAACAAATTAAAGTGTAAATTTGCACGATAGATGGAGCATGCTCTGCTATAAATTATTTTTTTTACTGACATGTCAAAAACCAAAGTAGCAGCAGCATGGTTGCTCTTGATATAATTATAAGCAAAAGTATGTAGTGTGAGCAAATTTTCCGATGAAACCCAAATAAAACTTCATCTCTAATGCCTTTGGCAATGAAAAAAAAAAAAGAAGAAGAGGAATATTGAAACTGTATAAACTTTTATATATGTAGAAGCCTGGCCTGTTCTTTCTTTCTTTCATTCTTCTTCAAGATGGCCTACTCCAGAATGATGATGCTACGTAAAAAGGCTCTATGTATATGTACTGTTCACAAAATCTGCCGTTCTTAAAAGTTTATGTTCAACATACCTACCTGCCTCTCTCTCTCTCTCTCAAAAATAATGAGAAACAGTTGTATGTAGTACTTAAAATTGAACAAATATGAACATACTCAAGTAATTTTTTTTTTTTTTTCAATGATAAGTTTTTATACTAGAAGAAGAAAAATAATTTATGTACATACACACACACATAAAAAAATAACCAGAAATAATGAAGTGCTCTAACATCTTGTTACAAAAAACTTGTCACTTATAAAAACTTTGCATCCACTTCAAAATACTAAACTTTAATGGAGTTACAAATTACATATACCTATGTATGTATATTCTATTGATGTAAAGCCTTGATACTTTTTTATATAATTCTATATCCACCATTTTTTATTTAGCTAATAACTCTAAAAAAAGTTTATATGAAAAAAAAAAAAAAAAAAATCCCCAAGTATCTTTGTCTTTTTAGAGAATTATAAAAAACTATGTGAGTAAGTCATTGTTAAATTACGTAAAATACATTTGTACTTTATTTTTTGTGGCAGAATCGGAAAAGAAATACAGGATCCAAGTGATTTGTCTACGTTGAATATCTTCCTGCATCCATAGGGCTTTATCATTACAGATAAAAAGTGTGTAGGATCTGTTCAAGAGTTGTTTGGTGTACTGAGCATATTAAGGGGTTTTTGGGATACTCAAGCATTTTAAAAGGATACTACCTCTACTAAACTTGTGCTACCCTTCCAAACTGTGCATGTGAATTGCATTTCACACCACAATTGCCTACTATAAAGTGGATATTTAACAAAAATATTATGAGATATGTTTATTTACTTTTCTTCCATATAATTGATAAAAACTCTGAAAGTAATTTTTTGGCAGCTTGAACAATATTTTTTAAATAATGGAGTCAACTTTTCATGATTTTCACTCTAATTCTGCTATCAGTTGATGCAAAATTCAAAGCTTACTCATTAAGGATATATTTTAGAAAGTGCAACAAGTGATCCAATGGTTCACGTATGTATATCTCATTCATATTATAGATTATTTCATAGGTATCTACAGGGTTCTGAATTGTATTAGTCCGAGGATGCATTCACTCACTCACTCAAGTGGAGTGAATTTCTCGGATCTAATACTGATCAGTGAGGATCTGTAGTAAAAAATTTACAATATCTGAATGAGAAGAAGTAATGAATCGGAACTTATTAATTATTTACTTTACTCAACAACTTTTAAAGTCGAGTTAATTGTTTCTCTAAATATTTGATTTAGTCTAATTAATGTTCTTACTTTTTAAGCAAAAAACTTGATTTTGTGTTTAAACATTGGAGCCATCATATAGGTAGGGCTCCATTTATGGATTGCATTCAAATACAATTTGATAGCAACTCTACTGACTCGTAGAGGTGCTAAATATATTCAATCGATAGCAAATAGATGTAAATATGTATTGATCAATCAATTTGCGTGCATTTAATTCACACCTCCTCCTCCTCTCAGTAATTGAATCAAAAGATGAAAGTGTTGCAACCGTACCCGGTCACTCTTACATATATTAATGAATGAAGAAAAATATATACATTCTATTAATGCCAGATGCTTCCCACTTCCCTTGACATTGACCGAATTACCCACCAATCATATGTCTATAATATTGATTCCTCAATTTTACTCATATATGTACAGTCAAATGTGAGTACAATACATACTAATAAATTCCCTTGTATGAAAAGGATGAGATGGCGTCGGTATTTTCATATGTATTGTTATTTGACTTTTGTCATAGTAAATATATTTATGAGAGGCTCTATTTTTTGAACAAATACATAGATTTTCAGCGTAAGTGTACATCCATTTATCCCTTATATAAAATGTTCACCATACAAATAAACAAAGGGTTAAATGAAACAACAAGTCTTCTTCACTTTTTATTCCTATCTTTTTTTTTAATTTACATAGATTTTAACGAATTTTAGGAACACAAAGTCCTAATCCTTTTTTTTGTTCCATGAATTATGACACTTGCATAACTTTTATTTTTTTTGACATTGTATACATACATCAAAGTATACATCAATCAAAAGTTTATATGTATATGGTGTGTAATTAAGAGAACTCAATTTGAGTGATTTTATTAAATACTCAGATTTTTTTACACACATTTCTAATAAATAAAAATTAAAAATAACAGTTTTATTTTTTCTTACTAAGGCCATTTTACATCAAATCAACCTACAGTTTTCATTCTAACCTCTCAATATTTAATGAAACTTTGTATACACTTGTTAGTCTTTACCTAGAAGCTCCAAATCCAACTTTTTATTTGATATACAAAAATCAATTCACGGAATAAGAACAACAAACTAATTTCAAACGAAAATAATTCTTCTGAGCAAACGATCCAATCAAAAGAAAAATAAATTCATTTTTTTTTCATAAAATGTTATTTTTTTTTAGCTTATACTCTTAAGTATGGCCTTGGGCAACCGAGAATATCAATTAAATTAATTTAAATATAGATTAAAATCATAGTATATTTCAATTCATTTTATTTTTTTTTATAAACAGTTTTCAAACTGAGAGGCGTGAGAGCTCTTCAGAAGGGTCCATCAAACCATAAAGACAAAAATGACGAGAAGAAAAATATTCATCAAAACCCCTGATTTAATTGATGAAATGGTCAAAATAAAAGAAAAAGAATTTTATGAACATTTTGAGATACTGCGTGTCTATTGTATTTAATGACAATTGAAGTTCCTAGTCATAGATAACTCTCAGTGATATTTGTATTTTGTATGTATATGGAGCGGCATTCAAATCCGGGAGAAGGATTTGTTTAAATACATAAATATCGAGTTTCACACGTTAGGGTTATAGCATTTTGATTTTTACCTATATTCATAATTTTGGCTTTAAATCCTTAGAGGGGCATCCTGCCTAACCTTTATTTCAAGTACAACATGGGTAATATTTAAATTGGGAAATATAGTCAGAGTCTCTGTTTGTAAATAAATGCAATTTGAATTGACTATGACTGGTCCGAAGTACATTTTGAACACAAATATAATTATGAGGTAGAATGTCAAAGTATAATTATGTACTTTGTTTGTCTATTTTTTAGAATGACAAAATTATGAATTACCTATATGTATGTGTGTGATTTGAGAAACCTGATATATTCGATACTCATTAGTGATATAATCTCGCATGAAAGAAAAATACATGTATTAAGGTTAATAAAGCAAATAAAATGTAAACAAAAGGGCTCAAGTCCTCGTATAATTATAATTATTAGTTGCAAATATATAATTTCCTGACATTAATTTCAGTTAATTTTCTGCCTCTCATCTACGGTATACATACATAATGTTATTATTTATTATTGATGTCTTCATTTGTATACATATATAATGGAGAATAGCAGCTATTAGCTCAGTCAAACGTCATGACAGCTCAAGCTGCTTCTTCCCTCTCAACATTCATCAAATTGTCAGGTTGACTTTCTTGTAAAAAAATTAATATCTATTATGTCATGTGACGTCCATGTGATTTGAGAAATCGTAAAAAATGAAAAGTCAAAACAAGATAATATTATTTGTGGGATATTTAAAACAAAAAAACCAATTGTAAATATTTTGAGACAATTAAGGAATAGGGAATACATATACATATGTACACCAGGGAAAGGAATTTTTTAATAATAAAAGTTTAATGACATAGGTATTTATGCACGTAAGTATTGTATGCATAATTACAAACAAAAAAAAAAACAAAAAACATTTTATGCATCTTTTATTCTTTAAAAAAGTTTGTTTGACATTTTTCTAAAAAATATATAATATTTTTAATTGCTTATTCTATTTTTAAATTAAAACAACTTAATTTAACATGATATTATATTTTCGACAGTGTCTTATCATTGTCAGTACAAAATACTGAAGAAAAACGAAGCAAAACATATTTTTCTATCCCTATGATTTATGATACAAAAATAATAATCAGAGAAGGGAAAATGAAAATATTTCAGATTAATAGAAATGATTTATGAACAGTATGTTTTATGTATCTTATCCAAAATGCTGAATCTTTTTTTCTACCTGGATACATTCATACAAAATATTCCTTAAAACATTGAAAATAATTTTAAGTTAATGATTTCACAAAAAATATATTTATATACATAATGAATTAACCATAAATTTCCTTGTCATTCTCTGCTTGCTTTTGTTTGCTAAGCCATAAATAGGTTCTGCTACATACCTACATATGCTTCTTTTTTTTGAAAGCAGAATATTATACATACTTTGATATTATGTTGTATCGTAATGCAGTACAAGCCTGCAGTAAATATACGAGTAAAAATATGTGTAGCTAAATAATTTATAAAACACATAAGTTCAACTATGTGTATATAGCAATAAGTATTGATAAAATTAATACGTATGTACTTAAAATGCTATTTATACAGCTTTACTGCATATTTTATATCTTCATATATTGTATCTACTAATATCCTACCAATTAATGGGGGGGGGGGATGATCGAAAACAGATTATTCGGCGGATTTTTAATTTTTTTCTTCAAATCAGCCCTTGAAAACGGTCGTCTAAAAATAATTGCACAAAAGTCCAATCCTGGCCACCCTATGTATATCTTTCTTCCTCATCAAAGCAGCTCATCAGTTACGATTTATAGGATTGCCCAAAAGTTACTATATCTCTAAATGAAGTACATATTTTGCTTGTCTTGAGGGGTAATAAAAATTAATTGCAGCAAAATGATCATGGGGAAATGATGGCCACAGTGCTTTACATATACCAGTTGAGTCCTGATATTTTATTTTATTTATGACTGGTGAGGCCATGTGTTGGGATTTCATGGGTAAAGGAGAGCAGGGATAGTCACAACAGTGGACGGAACGGTTGCAACGTGCCTTTTTTCTCAAGTCACAATCAAGAATCACCCATGAAATTAAAACCGAAAATGTCAAATTCAATTACCTTTTTTGTTTAAAGATATAAAAATTTGTATTAAATTTTTACAGCTAAATATACAAGGAAATGAAGTTTTGAGGTATGAAACTATTTTTTTTAATGAGTCTTGATTTTGGAATTAGTCTGTCAACTTAGAGAAAAGTAATGATTAAAACTTGTATTCATTCAAACTATAAATTTAGTATCTTTCAACTCATAAAATATAATTCAAATACTCAACATTTCTGCCAATATGGAACAGTTTAGAAATCATTTTCCAGACACATAAATAAGTTGTAAGTTTATGGATATCATTCTAATATTTGGAACATTTTGGTGCTTTCTGGGGGCATAATTCATTATCAATGCATATATTGCATCATTTACAAAGCATCAATCGTAAAAACTTCAAGCCAATTGATTCTTCAAACTGTATTTAAACTATGTATAAATTAATTCAGATTATACCATATACCTAATGTAATTGAGTCTATATTATGAAACATTAAAATGGTGGATTTCCCGCGAAATTAAATATTTCCTGGGAAATTTCCTATAAGTGTAAAGTCCAAGAAAATCTCAGGAAAATAGGATCTAGAGAAAGAAAGAAGCCCTGGTCCAAAGGTTTGTTTGGTCAAAGGGAGTTTTGTTCGCTTTTGTTATATAAAAAACATCAGGAAATTATAATTTGTGAGTTCACAAATACCCATGTTATAATAAAATTAAGAGTTATTTCGAATACCAGAGTGAGTCATTAATGAATGGACCTGCCTAGTGTGTAATTTGATGCATCAATTCGTTTCTTAATTCCTATTCATTAAGATATTTCATTTTTTCTTTTAATAATCCTAATGTATTGATCAAAAAATGTCTCCCATAAAAATTAAAGAGCAATGGTTGAAAAAGAGGAAGGACTCACGTGGACCACTCAATTGTGTGTAAATAATTTATAGCACTTATTAAATATATGTACGTATTTGTTCCTCAGAAGATGATAAGAAATGGGTAATAGGATTAGATAAATTTAAAGGGCTAATATTTATTGTGACATATTTCAATTCTTTATACATAAAAGACGTTTTATCTTTAGTAAATTGAATCCCTTTTTTTATGTCTTTTTATGTCTCTAGAAATCTTTTCTTTTTCTCCTTCTTGAATGACTTCCAAGAGGGTCCTATGAATATTTTAAAAGAAACAAATAAGAAATTTTACGAAAATTGATTTGTATACATATTTCATATGCTTTTGAAATACATAGAAATTAGAAAGCTCTTTCTTTCATGGACAAATATCAGGTTAACTTCATCTCTTTTCTCCTCTTTGATTAAAAAAAATAGTTTTTATTTAAGGTGTGTACATACATAATTATCTATGGAGCAGAAGATGTTCAAAGGATATCTTCATAAGATGATTTTCTTAACAAAAAAAAACCACTTTATTTGTATAAGTAACCAGGAGTTGAAGTAAAACAAATTAAAAATATGTACTTTTTCAAAATATATAAAAGATATTTTGAAAAAAAAAACAAATTCAACCTCCTGAAACTACCATCAAATGAATAAGTTAAAGCGGAATATATATTTACATAAATTGCCTTCAAAATGTGGATTAAGTTGCGTTTATATTTGTATGTTTTTTTAAGATTAGGGATACTTTTAATATTAATATTATAGCTGTTTATGTAGAGTGTGTAAACTCTAGGGTTTTTGGAGCTTTTTTTCGTGGGTTTTTTTTTTTTTTTTACATTATTATAAGTTTCTTTGAAAAAATATCATAAAAGGTAAATACTTTTCAGTTATAATTACTACGTTATTATTACTAGTAAACTCAAAATATACTCAAATGCCAAAGTGAAAATAAAAAGTAAAGCACTTGACATTAACATGTAACATTTACGCACGGAAAACTCTAATTAGAACAAAATTGTGTCATATTTCAAAATATTCAATAGGGGAGATCGGGAAAGTTACAAGACGTTTTCTTTTGGCTAAACTAGAGTTAAATGCACTTAAAGTCAAAACAGCATCCATACTTAGATTTATTAGAGTTATTGATTGAATTTATTCATATATTGAATGTAATTTGCTCAATGTTAACGCTGTCCTTCGCTCTGGGAGTGACTTTTGCAACTCAGTTAAAAAAATGAAATTGTTGTAAGAAAAAGTTAAGAAAATTAAAATAAGTAATCATACTTTTTGACTAATAAATAGATAATAAACCCATTGGGTTGACTCATTATAACTGACCCCCTTGTAGCAAATGTATTACTTTCTCAAATATCTTCTCAAGGAGTGAATTTTGAATTTTTATATCAACTAACTACAAAAAAACCCTTTAAAAATTCCTTTAAAATTATCTTTAAACCCTCAAAATCAGTTTTTATCAAATATCTGTAATAAAAGAAGACAAAAATGTCTGATTTGTGTTGTTTATAATCCTCGTTCTATTATACGTTTCTGGTGTGAACTTCATGAATATAACTTTTTTGATATTTGAGTAAAAGGCTTCTTGCTACTGTTCCTTATTGCCGCTCTTAAAAATAAGATATTACTTAATCCAACAACTTTTTACTATTAACTTTATAATTTATTAGTTCTGGAAGGAATAAAATAAAGACGTGTTGTCGTGAAAAATTAACTTTGCATTTAGGTACCTACATTGAGATATAATAAAGTCAAAAACACCTTCTAAAAAAAACTCATTTAACAAAAAAAGAAAACTTCCTTTGTGTTGCTTTAAAAAAGAAAAAAGAAAAAGAGAGTTTACAGCATTTTCAAACAAAAACTAAAAAATAAAAGAAATTGATGGAAATTAAAAGTCTTTAAATTACCCTTTACAACCTTTTTTTTGTATATGCATGGATTAAAATATATGGATTTCTATTGTTAAATATACAAACATACAGTGTAATAATGTCTTAGAGCGGCCTGTCTGATATAGCATCACCTTTTAGTTTCAATATTGAGCCTTTTTCAAAAAAAAAAAAAAAAAAAAAAAAAAAAAAATTACCATTAAAGTTAGAGATGTATCTGTTCAAAAATGGTGATTTCCCGTCTTTAGTTTTAAGACCACGTTCAAATTGGATAAAAAAGTTGTTATTTCTAAATGAATCTATTTTCGCAATTATCAGTTATTTTTTTAGAAACACAACTAGTGATGCTCTACAAAGGGCTTCATAAAATATGGTGTGTTTTTTTAAATGGGTCAATCAATAGAATGGAACAGATACAATTCTAATTAAAACTGTATGTACATTTCATGTTATTTATTGTCTTTGGCAAACATTACAAAGGCCGTAATGTAAATACAAAATGAAGTTTATCATTAATTCAATTCATTAGAATATTTGAGAAAGGTTAAAGTATGATAGAATTTACCAAATGACGCCACTAGTAGTAGAAAATTTTAAAAGCCTTAAAGGGAATCCAGCATACTCTAATCGAAAGTTGTTCCTCTTTGATTATTTTCATGCCAGTGACGTGCAGTGATGTGCTCATTTTTAAGGGTAAGGTTGCTATATTTCTTTACAACCACCCATAGATAATTTATTCCCGCATATAGATTTAAATGAATCTCTTGGTATAAGGATCGTTCAAAACCTTTTGAATCAAGGGCCTTGTTTCTTTTAAACCAATGGATTAGAGCCCTTAAAATCCCTTAAAAACACACCATTAAAAAAAGTACAAAGCGACAAAAAACGACAACAAGGATGAAACGATCAAAATTTGCTTGCCCAAGAGAATCAAAAGCCCTGTCTACTACTTTGTTGTTGTGTGTAAATCAAGGAAAAAAAAAAGAAACTTTGTAAAAGAAACAGTGCAAGATCATCATTTGAGTTTATTTGCTATTTTTGTTGTTGCAATCAATGCAATAAGTGCTATTATTATTATTATTATTATTTGTGTTGCCCTGCGCTCAACAAGATAGAGTGCATCCCATACAAAACAAATATTGAATGAATTAAAGAATTTAATATCATTTCTTTAATAGAAAATTGTTATTAATGGGAAGGTTATTAAGTGTGAGTGTGTTTTTTAAGAGAGTTTAAATTTTATATTTCATGTGGCTCTTACTAGACAACAATGTACATAGTTTGTTTGTTTACCATTTTCCTCATGCTCTAATTATACATTAAAAAGTTATGTATAATTTTATCACATTATATGTCGTATGGCGTACACCATTAGACATGGGACTGAATTAGTCCTGCATAATAAATTAATATGAGGCAAATAAAAGTAACTACTCATCAAGTATTCATATCAGGGAAATGCCCTGGAACACTTCAAATATCTACTTTAATATACATACATACATGTTATAAGTGCATGAAATGCACTTAAAAAAGCAAAATAACTTTTTATTGTAGAATTTTCATATGAATGTTTGTAGAATAAAATAATTCATCTTCCTTTTGAATTGTGTGAAAAATATATAGAAAATTTTGTGGAATGCATTTAAAAAAAAACAAAAAACACCATGGATATTGTTGGGGAGACTGGGAACGGTTGCAACACTTTCATCTTTTGATTCAATTACTGAGAGGAGGAGGTGTGAATTAAATGCACGCAAATTGATTGATCAATACATATTTACATCTGTTTGCTATCGATTGAATAAATTTAGCACCTCTACGAGTCAGTAGAGTTGCTATCAAATTGTATTTGAATGCAATCCATAAATGGAGCCCTACCTATATGATGGCTCCAATATTTAAAAACAAAATCAAGTTTTTTGCTTAAAAAGTAAGAACATTAATTAGACTAAATCAAATATTTAGAGCAATAACTAACTCAACTTTAAAAGTTGTTGAGTAAAGTAAATAAGTTCCGATTCATTACTTCTTCTCATTCAGATATCGTAAATTTTTTACTACAGATCATCACTGATCAGTATTAGATCAGAGAAATTCACTCCACTTGAGTGAGTGAGTGAGTGAGTGAATGCATTCTTAGACTAATACAATCCAGGACCCTGTATATACCTATAAAATAATCTATATGAATGAGATATACGTGAACCATTGGATCACTTGTTGTACTTTCTAAAATATATCCTTAATGAGTAAGCTTTGAATTTTGCATCAACTGAAAGCAGAATTAGAGTAAAAATCATGAAAAGTTGACTCCATTATTAAAAAAAAATATTGTTCAAGCTGCCAAAAATGAATTTTACCCCTCAATATAAATTTTCATAAAATATCCCTACGAGAAGTTGAAAAAAATGTCATATTTTTTTTCAATAATTCTCTTTGCATTTGTAAATTTTGGTCTGAATTAATGGTTATAGCTTTTTTGAAAGTACAAGAAAAAGATCATCTCTACATAAATATATATATTGTACAATATACATAGAACAAAAAAATCTCCATTTAAAAAAAAAGAACCCCAAATAAGTTTGAACGATTAAGTCCCACATATCTACTGATAGCCAGTCATTAAAACATACTTTGGCGCATAAGGAAAAAAAGTTGCTCAGACAGGATTTGAACATTAAAGGATTTAAATTATGAGCCAATGGTTATCTGTGTATGGAAGAAATACACTATAATTTTTACTTTCTTTTGACAAATTTTATTTTAATTTGTTTTTGTAAATATATGTACGTAGATTTTTATTCCTTACAAACCAGTTTCAAATTTATTAAAAGTATTCATCTAATTATTAAGATGATCAATCAAATGACTTTAATTAGAAAATGTATTTATATTGATACATATATGTGCATGTATATATTTTTTTGTATTCGTATTTAAATTAATAGCAAATACTACTACTACTTATAAAAGAATATAAAAGCCATACAAATGAACGTTCTTAGGAATGTAAATAATATGCAAATCGGGCTTGTAAGAATCAAAGAAAGAGAAAATCATCAACCTGGCCACTCTGACAATTTGATGAATGTTGAGAGGGAAGCAGCTTGAGCTGTCATGACGTTTGACTGAGCTACAAGCTGCTATTCTCCTTTATATATACAAATGAAGACATCAACAATAAATAATAACATTATGTATGTACACCATAGATGAGGGGCAGAAAATTAACTGAAATTACTGTCAGGAAATTATATATTTTTAACTAATAATAATTATACGAGGACTTGAGCCCTTTTTGTTTACATTTACTTTGCTTTATTAACCTTGATGCATGTATTCTTCCTTAATGTGAGATCTTTACTATCAGGTAGATGTTCTCCCCCCAGTAATAAAGGGAAAATGATAACAGCTTCGGAAAACAAAAATACCTGTTTGAAGAGCCAACTCCACAAAATCTCGCACGCGGCGTTTTGCATATTATTTACATTCCTAAACATTCTATAACCAGTCTTCTGTTTCAACCATTTTTCCAAAAAAAAATAAATAAATAAAAAACTTCTGCCATATCTAGATCAACAAATTTGTATACAAGCCTCGATAAATTTGTGTACAATTCAGTGCAGTAGTGCATTATATTTTTTTCCTCAACAATAATGTAATACCTTCGTGATCGCAAGGTAATTTTTGAATAACCCAATGATAATATATGAATCTTGGCACTGAAACGTTTTTTATATTTGTTCTAAAATTATGGAAGTTCATCATTTCAATTCCATTGTGTAGGAACCTCTAAATGTTTTTTTTTATAACACTGAAACATTGTAAATAATTTTTTAATATCTAAACACAGTTTTTGATGAGTAATTAACAACAAAATTAAAAAAAAAAAAAATAATTTGGACATACATAGGAGTAAATTTAGTAGTTACAAATTATATTCCATGTACTTTTCTCAAATACATAGCACAAGAGTAATGAATTTTGAATAAAATATGTTTCAAATAGTTTAAATATCCAATTTTATTTAAATTTTATATATATTGTGGTACAAGCTTTCAAAACGATTATCTGTGGACAAAATGTGGAAATAAAATTATGAGTGCTATATATGAAACATTTACTTTATGTCAATATTTGTATTTTCAGTTTAAAATAATAAATAATACTCCTATTTTTTATTTTAAATTAATAGAACTTTTTTTTGGATATCACTATCATAAAAAATAATGTTTAAGAGATAAAACCTGTTTTCTATAAAAATTTCCTGCTTGGACGACACACCTCAGGAAAATTTACTCTCAAATTATAAATATAATATTTAATAATTTTTCTATGGAAATTTCTATGGTTTAAATTCATATTATTGTTTATAAAAAAAGCCTCACTCACTTTGTGATATGTTCATTCATCCTTTAACCTTTTCTCAACGTGAGTAGATTTTTAAGAAGCCCTGTTATGAAGTATTTTAGTATTTCGTTTAGGTGTTGCTTGACCGTAACCGATAATTTTGATATACATAGAAGCTAGTATTTATAAGAAAAGAACTTGGCACAATTTGTAGTTTGCTAAAATAAATTTTTCATTTAGTAATGACACTTTTTTGAAGCTGTCACAAATTTGGAAGTTAACTCTTATTGATACATTTTTAAAATAACCAGGATCTTTGTTGAACTAATGCTTTATTTAAAGCAACTTTTTTATAGCTAATCAAAATGTACTGTGCAATCTATAAAAAAAAAATATTATTGATCTAAATTCCTTTCTTTATATGGAAAATGACAAATTCGTAATTCAATTTATTTATTTATCATTCTTTCAAAGTGTCAAATAAAATTTTTTAATGCTGTTGAAATTATAGAAGAAAAAGTAACGACTCTCATTTTAATTTGGAATGAAAATTGCCTGATATTTAAACTGCTTATATTTATTAAACAAATTTAGAATGAGTGCACGTTCTTCTTTGCAAATAAGAACCTCTGCACTAAAAATCATTGGGTTTTTTTAATAAACAAAATAACATTTCATTGAAAAATGAGGACTGAATTTTTTTGAAAAAGTTATAGTGATTAATCTACCGTCTCGATGTTTTGAAAATTGATTTTAAAAAGAAATTGTTTGCTTATCTTCCAAGTGTAAGTAGATCTTATGAATTTCTTTTAATTAATTTTTTACATGAATAAATTATCTTTAAAAAAATATTAATGTTATTTTTTTTCGTTAATTATTACCTTTGATTTAAAACAAAATAATAGTGAACTTTTTTTTTGAAGCTAATGCGTATTTATTATCTTTTTTTCTTTGGTTAAAGAGCATTATTGCTGAATGTTTATGATAGAAAATTATATAAGTACTTAATTAATATATTTAATATTGGTTCAGCAAACTTAATTAGTTCTTTTTTTAAAAAAAAAAAAGTCATCCAATTTCATTAAAAATATTCACAAATATAAACTTTTTTTAAATAATCTTATATTTTTTACTGGAATATAAAACTAAAAATTATCAAATAAACAAAAACATAAATAATACAAAACTAAATATTATTTAAACTAAAGGTTAATTTTGAGATATAACTTTTAATACACATCATCTTTTATACTTAATTTACTTTTTTGAGTCTTCCAATGGTCAAATTCCTTCATGGAAACCCCTTTCAGCCGAGTCATTTAAAACTTTAAGTTGCTTGTGATAGCAGATGTCACAATATGATTTTTTCTTGAATTTCAAGTTTCAGGGTGAGCATAAGGAAGGTTATGTCTAAACTTGTAAAAAATTACGAGGTGTTTCTGTGACAAAATTTGCTAAAGATGGTGATATTTGAAAAATAAAGAAACACTATATTTAGCAAACATTACTTTGATCATAATTTGCTTCTTTTTAAAAGATATTTTTGGCTAAAAATAAATTATGCTTAGCATACATATAATTTTCTGAAATTGCTGGATGTATATTTCGAAACTTTTCAGAAATTCAAGATCTGGGGTGAGGAGAAGAGATAACACAGGAAGCTATGAACCAAGCTCTGATACATATTTCCACAATAAATAGTAATCATTCAGAGTTCCTCTGGTGACATGTTCTGCGAGTTTTATTTGATCTCGGAATATTTACGTTGATATAGATCTTGATAATGTGACTCGGCACTCCTGGTTGAATGAAATGATTACCCCTAAGGAAAATTACCTCCAAGAAAAATATGTACTAACTCTAACAGCTCTTTATGTGTACCTCTTGACTGAAAACTTTGAAGCTGGTCCTTAAAAAAAATAAATTATGTTCTCCTTTATATCATAAATAACGTTGAAATTATTGATCATGACCAACTTAATGTCTATTTCCTGGATTTTTCCCTACTCCGTCTCCAACCTTTTATTCCCAATTTTGACTCAAGCAATGTTTTGGAAAGTGTTGCTGGCTGTGGTATCAAAACAAGGTACGCTTACACGATGTTTTACACCCCAATCCTCTATCAGCTCGAAAAGATCTTTTGGCTGGGCCTCACTAGTTCCAGAGACCAGCTTATGAACGCCTATAGACGTAAATATATGCCAAAATCAGATTCAATGACAGGTATAGGGCCAAACATTTTTCTTTCTGTCAGATCCCTACATAAATTGTCAATCCAATGTCGAGTTAATGGATATTTAGGACCAAATATTTGTTTCAAGTTATTCCATATTTTCTCTCTCTGATGTATGCACACACCCTCCCTATTAATGATCTGCTGATGCTGATCCATGAAGATCGTTGCAAAGACGTTGTCAAAAGGTTGTATTTTGATCAGATAACTTCCCTTGTTTTACTGATACAGCCAATTTGGGGCATTTAAATACTTTTTATACTCTTTTTGTTGCTGTTGTTAACAATCAATTTATTTTACTGTATTTTCCTCGTCACTATCATGGGAAGCAATCAACTCTTTTCTTAAAGGTAAAGTGATTAGACTTTTGTAGCCTTCTGGATTCTTAATTTCGCCTCTCTTCGTTTTTTGTTACTTTTTTAGAATGGATTTTATGTTGTATACCCCTCATCCCGCGACATTATAAAAGAAAGTCTAAATTATTGATTCAAATGAGTGCATCATTATGAGAAATATCAAACAAATCTTCTACTTGACTTTGAAAGGCATTTATATTTGATTGATGATGATCTTTTGATGTACGATTTTGTATAAAGCCTCTGCCATTCATTAAGTTGATTTTAAATTAGTTTAATACTACGGTGTTTAGGGGAAAGAGTCTTTTTTTCTAATAAATATAACCTTTATAAATATCACTTTAAAAGCAGTAATCAAATGGTAACTTTGTACCAACTATTTGAGTTTCTTCACTTCCAAGCAACTAAAAATTGCAAAATTAACAGGGTAATATATATAAATAACAAATTATCTTACAATAAACTAAAACAAGACTTAAACTAAAAATCAAAGTCCCTCTGATAATGTTATATGCATTCTGTATATTAATCATTCGAGGCAACAATGCTGTTTGACTAAATAAACAAGGATAGAAAATACGAACTCTGAGTAATATGAAAGAAAAATTTCCCTTGACTCCTATTTTTAATTAAATGAGTGATCGTTATTTAAGAAGAAAATGACATTTTTATTTTTTAAAGATTTACTCTTATACAAAAAGTTATAAAATAAAATTAATTATGTTTGTTATTGCTTGAAAGATATTTGCGTAGGAACAATACAAAACTGCAAAAGTGCGGACTGATCTCTAAAAATTGTCCACAATTGTTAAAATTTGTATGTCATCATTTTTCACCAAAATGCATAATCCTTCCTAAATTCCTTTTAGACATTTCGTTACTTTTTTAGCAAAGTAACTCAATCCTTTTTTTTTGCCTTTGTGGAAAATAAACAAAACTGGCCTTGATGTTGAATTCACACTGTTTGACAGGTTTGCTGGAAAAAAAAGCAAAGATTTAAAATCAAGGACAATGCCTAATTTCCTGCTATGAAGTTTGAATTTGTATCCCAAGAGATAATTAAAAATTCATCAATCATTGATGAAATCATAGTAATATGGTTGTATTTTACAAATATAAATCCGTCTAAGTGCAAATTATTTTGTTATATAAGACTCTCAAGTTTGAAGAGTTGAATCCTTTGTACTTAAATAACTCCTTGAATATTATTACATGAAATGGATTAATAAGAATTGCATTAAAGAGCTAAGACTCAACGCTCAGGGTAAAGCTACTTAAATAAAACAAAACTGAATAACTTTTAAAGTACTTATAGCCCTTAGGGATTTTTGGAAGTTCAAATTTGTCGATCAGTGTCATTTTGTGTGTAAGTTATTGGAAAACTCAAGCAATTCAATAATGACGATTTTATAAGAAATCCCACTCATAGTCGATTCAAAAAGACTGCATGTCCAAGAGGAAACGAGTGCCTACAAATGATTGGTCTGTTATATAATGCATACAAATAGATACAAATTTCATATAATTTGACACTCTGATTGACTGTGAGCATTAATATCAGATAAATATAGATATTATAATCCACCACAACTTATTCCAATATATACAAAATGTATATATGTATATTTACGATGATTATTATAAGGAATCTAAGAATTGGACTCGCTCCAACATTTTTTTGTCTCTCTCTCTCTCTGATTCTTGTTCATCAAAGTAAAATAGTTTATGAGAGCCTTTTATGCATATATATATACATAAAAAGACAGCGAATGTATAAATTTGATTAGAAAGCTAAAACTATTTTGAGTATGTTCTTATACAAATGCATAGCTACGCATGTGCATGTGAGGAGGTTGACAACAAAGTCAGGGTTTTAAATTATGCTTTATACATATATATATATATATATATATATATATATATATATATATATATATAATAAAAAACCCTTGAATAACTTTTCAAGTGAGTGTACAAGTTATGGATGGGTGGAAGGGTTAATGGGGCTGCGTAGTATGATGGATGACTTGTAAACTTGATGTAAAGGTAGGGAGCATCATTGTTTGTTTTTGTTAATTAGAGCCATTATTGTAGAACTCAAGGATAATTTGTAGTAAAGGGGAGTTAAGGATATATATTTATATATATATATATATATATATTTCAATATTTGAGTTTCTCTCTTGACTCCTCGTGCTTTCTTTGTTATTGTTCACCAATTTTCAAATAATGGTTATTACATATATATATATATCCTAAATTATATGTCTAATATATGACCATACATATTACTTCTATCTACCCAGATAGTATCTATGACTAGGAATGTAAATAATATGCAAATCGGGCTTGTAAAATAAAAAAAAAGAGAAAATCATCAACCTTGATAACTCTGACAATTTGATGAATGTTGAGAGGGAAGAAGCAGCTTGAGCTGTCATGACATTGTACTGAGCTAATAGCTGCTATTCTCCATTATATATGTATACAAATGAAGACATCAATAATAAATAATAACATTATGTACATATACCATAGATGAGAGGCAGAAAATTAACTCAAATTAATGTCAGGAAATTATATATTTTTAACTTTTAATTATACAAGGACTTGAGCCCTTTTAGTTTACATTTTATTTGCTTTATTAACCTTAATGCATGTATTCTTCCTTCATGCGAGATCTTTACTATCAGGTGGATGATGTTCTCCCCTCAGTAGTAATAAAGAAAAAATGATAACAGCTTTTGACAACAAAAGGTAATTTTCGAAGAGCCAACTCCACAAAGTCTCGCACTCGGCACTTTGCATATTATTTACATTCCTATCTATGTGTGTTAATACGTACAAAGATAATCAGGGAAAAAAGTATTTAGCATTGTACAATTGTATGATTCCTTGATGCTTCAGCAGATTAAAGGGATTACTACTTACTAAAAGTATACCATTTCTATAACAAAGTAAGCATTGCGTCTTGAATCACACACTTTCGTAAATGCACATTGTACATATGTAAAATGCATGTAAAATATAGGCAGTTGCTGCATAGTTACAACAAATATATATTTAGACAAAATAATTGCATTTGCCAAAGGAAATTAATTTTTATTTCCAGACCGAATATAAAAAGCACATGTTTTGATTGCGTGATATAGTAATGTATCTTTTTTCTCTCTTATACATATAGATTCATACCATTATAAATAATATTTAATATGTACAACATAATCTTTGTCAAACTTTTTTGCTCTGACACAACTCAAAACTGTCTCTGCTTCTAGGGATCTGACATTTTTCACAAAGGACGATGAATTTAAAAAATAGCTTGTGCAATACCTAATTGTATTTAGAACCATATTATAGCGACATTTAATTTCGAAAACTTTGCTTCAAAATCGATTATTATTTCTTTTTTTTTTACCTATACACCATCAAAGAAGTTGTCCATTTTGCCTGAGGACAACTTACTAGGGCTTATGTTTACTTTGTTGCTTTTTATAGGTCAGTGCTGGAGCTAATGATAAAAGTGTTCGAAATTTTAAGGATTTCTAAATGTTGCCTCGAAATTCCAATACATATTTACCCTATATGTCCACATTCAATCATTTAAATGCATTAATAACAGCAAAAACAAAAAACAAACAGGCACTTCAACAATACATACAAAGAGCTTTGAGTCAAAGAACTTCACCACCTCAGCCAGCTCCAGTGCCATTCCCTACTCCAACACCAGGTGGTTATGGTGCCCCAGCTCCTGCTCCAGGTGAATATGGTGCCCCAGCTCCTGCTCCAAGTGGTTGTGGTGCCCCAGCTCCTGCTCCCAGACCATATCCTGGGATTAGAGCTTTACAATTTTTAAATAGTCACAGCCAGTATAACAACCAAGGGAATTATAATTTAATGGAGTTCAAGGAAATTAATAAAATTGAGAAAAAGAGGCCTTTTGGGTGAGTGTGGAGCACTCTTAAATCATATTCAGGCAATTTTTATTATTATTAACACTACAAAAACTACTGCATAAACGGATATAGTAATAGCAGATCTTCAAGTATTCGTTTTCATTCCTTATCCTTGATTTAATAAATAAGCTTTATTCATAACTTCATCCAAATGGCATTCTGGAAGTTTCTACTATTAGTTTACATATTCAAATTGTATTTTGAAGAATTGATAATTTACCTTGTAAAAACCGAGTTGTAAAATTATATATGTACAATAATTTTGATTAATATACAACTTAATGCATATGTATATGAACCATTGTACCTACACATACCAATACTCCGTTTAGACCAGTTTTTGCTCTAGTATAAGATACTTATTTCCTGTAGCTACCTTTGTATAAAATGCAAAGGGTCTCAAACTTGTTCCTTGAATTGTTTTGAGTATTGTTGCATCTATAAATTTTTAACGTGTCTAGTTATAGGAGCAGAATGATTTCCGTACCTGTATTCTTTGATGTGAAATGGGATGACTTTATTGGTGGAGTGACTAAATTAAAATAAAACAGCAACTACCAATGACAATTGAAGGTGAACACCTAAAATCGGAAGAATTGAAATGTTGTATGGGAAGTGTGTATGAGACTATATTAATTGTGATTCAGTTCCTAATAGTTAATCCTAGAAAAAACGTTTCAAATTTTAAAGTTCTCTCTTCAATGCATCATTTTCACATTCAGTAGAATGAATTTTCTTCATCTCACTGATTGAATTCGTTCAGTAAAATTTTAAGCATATTTCATTGCTATATCTATTAGGATAGAGGAATGCACAAGAGTTAGTTAGGTAGTTTATGACTATACTTAATTAAGGCCTAAATAATATAATAAAAAACATTACTCAGAAAATTTATCATATTTATAAATTTTATAACTAATGAAAAAAAAATTGGATTGAGCATTGGACTGTAAGGCCCAAGTCTTCAAATTTACTGAATTGAAAAATCTTCTTTATTCAAAACATCTTCAATCCTGGAGTGGACCGGAGCATACTCAATACCAAGTATACTCAATACCCCTCCCTTGAGTTCCTCGTCCTGAGACACTCTGCTCCCAACTCTTGGATTTGCTCCTGTATAAATCCTTTTCTTTTCTTAAGCATTCACGCACCCACTCACTCCATTGCTGTATCCTCTTTGAAGCTTCCTCGTTTCGCCTCAATATAAACAATCCCCAAAGGACCATTACATTCAATAACATAAACATTGGCCCCTATAGAGGCTGCTGCAAATGTAAAATATCTGCTTCTACGTGGTGAACGACCCATTGACCTTGAAATATGGAGATTAAAATGTGTCTCGTCCATCAACAAGATCGGTAAGTTTTGAGACTCATAGGAAATTAAGCATTCAAGAAAATCTTTACATTTATTCCCATATTGAACTTGAAAAGGTATAGATTATGAAAATTGCTAAAATCTTAAGAGCATAACTTTTTTATCAAGTGTGCTAAAAATTAGGGACTCCCTTGAGTTCCTCGTCCTGAGACACTCTGCTCCCAACTCTTGGGTTTGCTCCTGTATATACAAATATCTAAAAGATTTTTAGAAAGACTCATGCAGGAGAACTGGGTGTGAATGGATCATAGAAAGATTGTCTTTGATGAATATAATTTTTCTCTCGAATGTGGAATGAAAGGAATTTTAACTTATTTATCAATAGGCACTTACATACTTCAAAGTACTCCCTAATCCAGTGTCTCATAATCCAAGCTATTATTAAATATTGTTAATTAACAAAGTGAATTATGTTAGCTGCAGGGAAAAATATATTGCTGCCTGTTATGATTAAGGATGAAGAACAGTTTATAAGTGTTTTAGGGAAGAGAACCTTTGACATTTAAAATAGAGTGAGTGTTTATTTTTCCATAATTCTTTCTTTTTTTTTTAGAGGGTTTAGTAAAGAATGAACATCAAGTCAAGAGGAACAACTATACCAACCCTTTCTAAATTACAATGATGAAATTGATATTTGTCTCTATAAAAGTTGCAGCTCTAGTTGCAGTATTTAGATGTTGTATCTAGTAAAGACTTGATGGAAAACCTATGTTTATTGAGTAAAAAGAGTAAAAACTGACTTATTTTTTAAAGCACATATTGACTTTAAAATGTGAAATGAAAGACCTTAGTATGTAGACTACAGTCAAATATGAAGCCAAATAGTTGATCAATTTTTTTTTTTTGGCTCAATCACTTCATAGTCAAATATTTATAAGTTTTATTTATAGGAAAAGTATTCAAATAAGCATTTCATAGACACCTTTGGCACAAGTTCCTTAGAACAAAGTGAAACTTTGTGTCATTTTTCATTTAAGAAAAAGTACATATAGTTTGATCCAATAAATCCTATTTGGATGAGTATAGATTTTGATGTATATACATATATATATATATATATGTATGAATTGAATGAATTAAGTATAAAAAAAATTTACAAGAAGAAATATTTTTGTGAAAAATGAAAAAAAAAAGTAAACATTATTACAATGAAATCCAACTTTGTTTGGTACTTTTTTTATTTATTTTGTTAAAATATATCATTTGTTAGATTGCTAGATTTTTATAAGGTAAAATCATTTTAAAGCACATATTAAAAATTTTATGAGAATTGTAGCTCTATTACGCTGAATTAAACAACATGTGACTTTGCCATTTAAAATATACGTACCAATGTAGTATAGTGATACTTTTTCCTTATTAAAAATAATACAAAAATAAAGTGAAACGTTTTAATAATACAAAATAGACTTTTTTCATCATTTTTACCTTAGATCCAATCTCGAAGAAGAAAAAATAAATTATGACAAAGTTGACGATTTAGTAAAATAAATACATTCCTAGATCTTTAAAGCAGTTTTAGGACATACTAAGGAAGGGGGAGAGAAAGACCCCCTTCCTGAACATTTTAGGGTATAAAAAAAAAAGGTCCCCTGTGGTGATCTTTGACCTCTAATATGACATGCAAATACTACTTTCTAAATTTAAAATATTATAAAGCTTTTGACACCGCTCCATTCAGTAAATTTTTTACCTATGTACTTTAAATTGTTAACTATTCTTCAATCATATGTTCAGGAATAAAGATATTTAATATCTTAAAAACAATGCATGTAAATTTCAACAGAAAAACAATGAAGGCACTAAACAAAAATATATTGAAGATTGATTTGAGAGGGATCTACTAGGATATTTAGTTAATGTTTTAAATTATAGTAGATATCCGTCATTAAAAAGGATCCAGAATCAGTACAAAATTCAACCGATGACTTTAAACATATTTTGGACCTTCATTGGACGCTAAATCAAATTTTAAATGGCTGATGACCTATGGCAGATTGATTTGTACACCTTTTTTTTACTTTTTTCTAAGTTAAAAACAGTATTTATGTAAATGATAGTGCGGAAATAATTCCGTTGATTCTACGTATGATAATGTAAAATCAGTCAATTCTAAGATTTTTAATTTAAAAAAATTGATTAATTATATAAAATTCAGCAAAAATACTTGCATATATATAACACTAACATTTACTAAATTTCCTTTTTGAAAAAATGATAATATTTTTATATTAAAGAGTTTATATTGAAATATTGAGTTTGAATATGCAAATCATTTGATAATGATTGAGGATTATCCACTTAACTTATGTAGGTTCATATTTTTTTGTTATTAAAATATTTTTTATTAAAATTATAAATTGCAGTCAATCCATCATATACTTTTAACTACATACTTTTTTATTTTATAGCCCCCCAAAATAATTTAAACTACATAATATACTTTAACAAAATAAAATAAAATAATAACTTGGGGATGCCCCGATATAACATCTTCATATATGATATATATATTCATATGATATCAATATAAATATTTTTCATAAATAAGACAAATCAACAAGAAAAAAAATCTTTAGATTTCATTTCTAAGTCTAGTAGTATTTGACACATTGATCAAATAGTTGCAATTATTTTTTTTGTTATATCAAATATGGCTTTTGATAATTTTTTAAATGAACTTTCTAGGTATTTTTATATTTTTTTTTAGTGTAAAAAAAACCAGTTCTTCACATCAAAATATGATTATTCACGTCATAATTGTATGTTAATTCCTAATTGATGGACTTTATATTCCATGCGAACTCACTTAATACTAAGAAAATGGAAGTCAAAAAAGAAAAAGAAAGAAAACTTGGTAAATTTGTTCTTTTTTGAAATTATGTTCATTAATTTTTAATCGTTGAGGAGGAAGCATATGTAGGAATGTAGATAATATGCAAATGGGGTGTGTAAAATAAAATAAAAAAGAGAAAATTAACAACCTGGTAACTCTGACAATTTGATGAATGTTGAGAGATTTTGTGGAGTTGGCTCTTCGAACATTCCTTTTTGTTTTCCAAAGCTGTTATCATTTTTCCTTTGAGAACATCTACCTGATAGTAAAGATCTCGCATGAAGGAAGAATACATGCATCAAGGTTAATAAATCAAATAAAATGTAAACAAAACGAGGGCTTAAGTCCTCATATAATTATTAGTTAAAAATATATAATTTCCTGACATTAATTTCAGTTAATTTTCTGCCTCTCATCTATGGTATACATAATGTAGTTATTTATTGTTGAAATCTTCATTTTTATACATATATAAAGGAGAATAGCAGCTTGTAGCTCAATAAAACGTCATGACAGCTCAAGCTGCTTCTTCCCTCTCAACATTCATCAAATTGTCAGAGTGGCCAGATTGTTGATTTCCTCTTTCTTTTATTTTACACACCCCATTTGCATATTATTTACATTCCTAACTGTGAGGTGTTAACATTTGGAAAAAGGATCAAATGAAAACTCTATCTGGTTGTTGATATAGTAGATAGAAACACAAAGAGGTCGTCCTATTGAGCATTGTCAACATGAATATAATAGTCTCTCAGGGTTTCATATTTAATTGTCTTTTCAATATTTTGTATTAAACTCAAATTTATTTTCACAAAAAGTGTTCCGTCATCAGTATAATTGAATAAGAGGAAACTACAATCGACTCTCTGTAGAAAAATAAACAATCTGTCTTTTTATCGATGGCCATTTGTCCTTTCCCAAAAAAAAAAAGTTGTTTTCGAGTACCATCATCAATAAATCCTAGATAAATTAATTAGAAAACGATTAAAACTGGAAATGTGAGCATTTTCCCTTTCTTCAAGTGAATATATTTGTCTTTTTTTTTAAATTGAAAAGTTATAATTTGTTATATTATGCTATAGGTATAGATTTGTTTTTTTAAAACATTGAAGTTAGAGACTCTCTGACTCTGTCTATGTATACTACTATTACTCACAATATGTTGAAAACAATGAGAACTTAATTTTATTAAGACACCTAATCCATTGAAATAAGGATCCATAAACTTTGTATTGCTAGTCACTTTTCTCCTTCAATGATTATATTATAATTTCATTTTGTTACATTATCCAAGTACATGGAACACGTCATTATTTTCTTATATGAATTTTATCCCGAATAATAATGAACACATTTATAGGGTTTAAAGGACTCCTCTGAGATTATTTCAATTATAATTATTATTGCGTAGCTCTAGGAGTGTACGTAATTTAATGTAATGTATAATTAAAGGACCTTTTCTAGAGGAAAAACTCTCTGGAAAGTGACATGTTTTTTTAGTTAGGGTATGAGTGTTGTTTACTTCTTAGTTAGTTTGTTTACTAAGGCTACGAATTTCTGCTCCAACTTGAAACTATAAATGTTTTGTGAGTTTCCTCATGTCTAGGAATGGGACTTTTATAGAGCTTGAAGATAAGGCAATAATGTGTAGTACTGTTGATGAAAGCCTGTTGTAGGATGGAAAAAGTGTACGACTGCACTTGAGAGAAAAAATCTTTCACATTTAAAATATCTTTAAATACCTATATTTCTATACATATTTATTTTAACTTTATTAGACATTTTTATCAAAGGCCAAAAAAATATGGGTTGGAATTTTTGTATTCTTCAATTAGTGTGAGTTGTTTCCTCCTCAACAATCAATCTACTAAAAAATGAGCATAATTTCAAAAAATCCCAACTTTTTCCTCTTTTAGTCACAAAATTCTACAAAAGTTCCATCCCTGCTGTCAAAGTCTACTCAAAACCTCACCATTCAAAAGGACAAAACAGTTTTGGCAAGTTAAAGTACAATCAGACAAGCAAAAAAGTGCCCTTTTTAAATCAGAAAAGAGTCGACTCATGAATAAAGTTGAAGGGAGTTTGGATATGTTTGTTTATCCCAAAAAGTGAGTCGGGATTGGCCATTAGGGTATGACGTCAAAAGTATTATTTATTTGTTTATTTCACACAGGATTGCTGTGCCCTTTTTTTGAGTTCGTATTTGGGATCCTTTTTTTTTTAAAGAAGGAATTTCAATAAAAAGTCATTTTTTTATAAAAGACAAGATATTAGACCAATGATATAACAACTGTACTCCTTTTGAATTCAGTCTCTATACACCAAAAAAAAATGAGTTTTTCTTGCAAATGAGGATCGTAACTTTGTCTTTGTTTTTTGAACTTTGATCTTATTGTTCTTACTACATATATGTACTGTTTTATCTATCTATCTATACCACATACATGATGTATCCATGCATATGAACTGATGAACCAAACTTACTCATCTCTATTGGATATAAAATGACAGAATAAATTACATAAGCTACATATTTTTATGTGTACATCTGAAAAAAGCCTTTTTAAAAGCTTTATTGAATGGATGGATAGATGTAACCACAGAATATATACATATATATATATATATATAAGTCTACAAATCTATGCATTTCTATAGAAAAGATACAATGAAACATACAATGAATGGTTTTTTATAATAACTGATGCTTCCCCTAATGTTATCAATGAAATTCGTTTCTCTAGAGAAAGTGTATCAATTAGACTTTTGACTCAGTTCCAAGAATTAACAAGGAAAATTAATCAAAAAAAAAATAAAATAATGTTGGCTTTATTTTGATTTGATATTGAAGTTCTATATTTGATTTTTTGTATTATTGTGATTAATAAATACACAGAATAAATTGGGTCTTACTTTGACTTTGTACTTTCCCTTAGCCGTATACAGACATATGAAATACATACATACATATGTCAGAATATTATTTCATTCGAGGTTTAATAAAAGAAATAATTCATGATTTATTTCATTGCTATTCAACCGGTGTGCTGTGAAAACTCACATTTCTCTCATAAAAAAATTTGTCTAAAAGACAAAGACAATGAAAAATAAACCTAGAGAAAAGGTTTAAAAAAATGTATGTCAAAGTTGTTTGTTTTTTTGTTTTTTTAAGTTTGGAAAAAAAAAATCTCTGAAAAAAATGTAATACCCCTTCTTCTTAAGGATGGAAAACCCCGGTTCTATCTAATTAAAAATAAAGTACAAATGACGATATAAACGGTACAAAAGGGTTCACGGTAGAGTTGTTCAATATTCTGTGATCGACGGTATTAATGACGTCATCAGCATATACATGTAAATATATGATTAAATTACCTGCTTAAAGTACTTAGGCAGACTCCATCCTAAAACATAAGTCCACTTCTTACATAAAAAAACAAAACAAGTTCAACTACTACGATGATAATAATAAAAATCTACATAGAGCTTATCTAACTAAACTAATAATAAAAGTTAAAGTCAAATGAAAATATTTTTCGTCAAATTTTCGTAGAACCCTTTTTAATTATAGTTTTAATATATTTCCCATTTCTTTAAAGTAATGTATCTCTCTCTCTATATATATATATATGTATAAATATTTCTTTTCAGGGATTGGCCATTTGGATCAACGTACTGTAGTATTAATAACTTTGTATCGAATTTGACGGTCACAGCTTCTGTGATTAATCTCTGTGCAATGACACTTGATAGGTGAGTTTATTTTTCTTAATATATATATATATATAGATAGATAATTATCACACAAACATCGAATATGTTGTATTATCAACATCAAATTAAAGATACTGAAAGCATAGATTATAACTAACTAACTAACTCTTTTTAACTGTTAAAATATTAGATTGATTGATTCTAAGACCTTGAGTTTATTTTTGTATTTTTTTTATTATTAATATTCAATATTTATCAAGACGGATGAGATACTATGGCTCAAGAGTCTCTACTTATGATGATTATCCCACCTTGATCACATAAAAGAAGACCTTAATATTAATTAGTAAAAATGTATTTAGTAATTTCCTTCTTTTTATATCTCTTACTTACAGATACAAAGCCATAGTCTATCCACTTAAGCCCAAGAACACACGATGTTGTGTATTAACAACCATTCTAGGGATTTGGATTGGAAGCGCCGTCTTTTCACTACCTGCTTTACTTTTTTCTAGAACGTAAGATACTTTCCAAGTCTTTTTTATCTTATTACTTTGTACTTTTACCAATGTTTCATTTAACAAAAAGTGTGTAGAAAGCCCCATTTTTTTAGATCATTTAAATAAAATGAAATAAGACATTTTCCTATTCATTTCTAGGAATATATATATATAACGTAAAGTATTTTTTACGATTTATTTCATATATGTTTTGGTCTATGGAGCTCATAACTATATTCCATAACTAATATTTGTTTAAAGTAGTTAGTTTATGTACTAAAGAATTTGTTTTAAGAAAATATTGACGTTATATGAATTCTTATCAAGATTATTAAAGCATAGTGTAAATATATATTTATTCTAGTTCTATTCTAACAATTTTTCCTTACATTTTAAGAAGCTCTAATACAAATTACAATTCATTATTGAAGTTAATTTATGTATATTGAAGACGCTGATGGATACAATTGAGTTTATTTAAATTGTGTGTATGATGGTTATTAGGTCATCTACCGTATTATGTCCACATAGTAAAAAGAAGTTCAATATTTTTGCTTTATTTAACATAGTTAGAATTATCCTATTTAGGTCCAATATTTGATAACTTGTTGCCATTTTGAAGGATTTTCCATATCCTTCTTTTTCATGGAAACCCTTCTTCCCATTGGCAAAAAATTGGGACGAGTCGTTTTTAACAAACTTCTATTGAGGATAATTTTTCACTAGAAAAAAACATTCTCCATGCCAGGTCTGAACTACTTAGAGGATACAAAAGAACCTCCCAAACAAGCTCCTCCTGGTGCCTCTGGCGAGTCACTATCGACGTGTGTGGCCTGATGTTGCCCTGATGGAACACAATTCCTCTGGCTGCTTCTGGGAAATTATTTCCTTAAGATGGTCCAATTGTTGACAATAAAGGTCCGAATTAAGAGTTTGGCGTTCGGAAAGCATCTATTAGTGGATTTTGCTGATGAAAAATTCGCCTCAATAGAAGCTTGTGAAAATTGACTGTCCCTGTTTTTTTCATTTTTTCATTCCGTAAGGAAATAAGAACATTTTCATTCGACTTTGGTCCATGCATAAAACGCTGGTATACCTATTTTTTTTATTTACTATTTATTTAAATGTACTTGATCTTTTTACTACTTTGAGTAATCAAGCATCAAATCTGAACAACAGATAAATACTAAACTATAATAGGCGTAAAATAATTAAAATTGATTTTTATATTTCTGTCTTTTTGTTGACTTCATAAAGAACCAACAAATATACTATGAATACACAAATGCATACAAAATTCAACTCAGAGATCAAATTTCTTAAAAGCACTGCATTGACATATAATAAAAAATAAGATTATATGTGTATATCCTATTTTGAATCCCTTATTGATTAATTTCATGTATGTCTAGTTTAAAATTTCGCTTTAAATGCAAAAATAAATCAATATTTTCTCAATTTCTATTTATGTGGATATTTTCATGATAAAATACCCTAATCATATTGTGTGTTTCTTGTTTTTGTTTTTTAAAAAAAAAACTATTTTAAGATTGCTCTATTGCTTTTTTTATGGTTCTTAATGGTATACCTTTTGATTTCTACATACTTTAACAACTATGTAGAGTTTTAATAATCATAATTTATAGTATATATTAATAATAATATATCGATACAAGCACTTATTATTCTTTTTAAACATTTGACATTTGTTGACCTAGAAAGCAATGCTTTTTAGATTCAATGAAAAGAATTGAATTTGAATAAAGTTAATTGATAAATATTTCCTTTTTCATTTCCAGCTATCAAATGCGAGGAGGTAAAACAAGCTGTTTCATTCATTGGCCAGATGGTTATCCAGGATTCTCATACTTGGACTACGTGTAAGCGACTCTCTCAAGTGACACAACTTATATTGTTGTTATTATTACAATTTTTCGTACTTTAAATTATTTAGTTACAACGTCATATTTTTTCTCATAACTTATCTTGGTCCAATTTTGGTGATGGGTTTTTGCTACACACATATGGGTAACGTTTTATGGAGAAAGTCTGATATTGGGGAAAGTTCGGATCAGCAAAGTCGAGTGCATGCAAGCAAGCAAAAAGTGAGATATTTGTTTTATAATATGTTGACTCCTTTAGTGGTAGCTTCAAAAACTTATTGTCATTATGTGTAGATATTATATCCACTAAAAACGACAATAGCTTAGTAAAATTTTACTAAGAGAGTTTTGCCTTTCATACAGAAAGGGATCGAATTTAAATCCATTTTTAAGTCAATAGTGAGTGTCATTGTCCGAAAATGCGCACAAAAGCCTACAAAAACATTATTTGAAGTTAAAGTCACTGCTGAACTAATAATGCTGCCCTCAAAAGAAATTTATAAAGTATTAAAATAAATAAATAAATAAAGAGATTTGGTGTGATGATAAGGGAATAACTTGACGATAAGATTAAAATTCGAACTCATTTAAATAATATATTATATTGATTTTATCCTTTAAATACAAAACTTTGACAGTTATAAAAAGTATAGTCGCTATACCTGTTACAATAACTCTTTTTTTTTAAACATATCTATCATTTTTAATTCATTTAAAGACTTTGTCAATCAACTCATTCAGATTTGTCCAGTACAAAAAAGCCACGTGATGTGTTTGTGCAGTGTTTGTGCTTCTTTTTTGAAAGTGGGGTGGCTCATAACCGGAAAGAAAAAACGTCTAGTTTTTGACCCTTAGAGAAACATTTTCACATGTGAACACACTTCAATAATATCTTTTACTATTTTTCATACCAATTTATGTGTGTATCATGTATAAAAGTTATTGCGATCCCACCACATTGCAACAATAACAAGCTATGTAGTAAGACGCAATTACATAAGGAATAGTCTGAATTTCTTGAAATTCTGACTCTGCTACTGAATAAATTTGAAAATAATTATAGAGCATATAAATGCATTAGTAAATGATTTAAGTACACGATTTGTAATGACATAAGAACGACGGAATAATTACCGAACAACAGCCATGAGATTCAGTAGAATTAGTGTGTGTCATCAGAACATAAAGGGGGAACGTTGTTCAATTTGTTGTGGGAGTGTATTTGCCAAATTGATTTGATGTTGATGTAAAATCATCAACCTTCTCAGAAGACTCATCTTGACATATTATATATCAACTTTAACTTACACAAACTTTCAGTCAAGAAGGTTGAAGGGATTGAGGAGAAACGAGTAAGAAGGGTCATTCTAGTATCTTCTACCGGAGAGTATTTTGCAAACGATACTCTACAAATAAGATGAAGAGGAGGAGTTTCTATCAGAAAAATCTTAAATACCATGAGCCATGAGAGAATCTAAATGTGAAGAGTATATTAGTGAGGTCTTTTTATGTGTTAGAAATACATCTGAAATTAATTAATAATGACACCTACTTGATTTAATTAATATGAATGAATGAAGTCAAATAATTTACTGAGTTTTCTCTTACTTGCAAACATATGACAGGTATTTGGGTTGTTTCATTATCCTCATCATAAATCCAATAAATTAATTATTTGTGTATAATAATAATTCATCCCATTTCTCACCAACTACTTGCACCATCTACTTGTACAAATTGTAACCAATATATATATATATATATATACAAGAAATTTAAGTAGAAGGCTTAATTTTACAAAATAGAACATTAAAATGTAAATATTGAATAAGTAATAATCTTAATATGTATGACTCTAATATATATATATATATATACAGGGTGTCCATAAAGTCCGTGTGCACTTTAGAAAATTTATAACTTTACTTGTGTTTGTGATAGAAAGGATCTGTAAACAGGATTTAAAAGAAATAAATTGATATTTTGTAATGTTTTATTGAAATTTTATTTAAGTTTCCACATGTCCACCATCATTAGAAATACAAAGAGTAATACGATTTTGCATTTCACTAAAAACATTTGTCAATTGATTTATAGTAATACCTGAAATCACATTAGCTATTTTAGTTTTCAAATCTTCTAATGATCTAGGTTTGGTTGCATACACAATAAACTAGGTAAAAATGCATCATCATTGCAAAGATTTTCATTGAACTGATGGCAGAAAGTTAGTCGTGTATAATAATCCTCTTCTAACAACTTTTGATGTAATTGGATTTTGTACGCTTTCATGTGAAGTTTTACTCGCAGAATCTTATGCACACTAGACTTTGGGACCCTGAGCTCTAATGATGCTCGTCTTACAGACTTTCTTGGACTTGCTTTAAAGGAATTTTCTATGGATGCAACAGTTTTGTCACTGACACACGGTCTTCCTGATCGTGGTTTATCATGAACAGAACCTGTCTCTTTAAATTTTTTCATCCATTTAGCAATGGTGTTCCTATGAGGCGGTTCTTTAGTGTATTCAATTCTAAACCTTCTTTGTACAGCAACAGTAGATTTCAGTTTAGCTAACCAAAGGACGCAGTTTACTTTTTCTTCAATTGAAGCCATGGGATTCAAATTAATTAAATTAATTGTGAAAAATAAAAAACGATAGTTTTACTTATAAATTCTGTAATGAAGAATTATTCAATAGCTATAATAAAAACAGGTATATGTCACTTTTAAATCCTGTTTACAGATCCTTTCTATCACAAACACAAGTAAAGTTATAAATTTTCTAAAGTGCACACGGACTTTATGGACACCCTGTATATATATGTATGACTTTGTACAATTTGAAGCGGATTTAAAGGTGGCGAAAGTGAAGCTTTAAAATGGTTTCTATGATCAATAAAACAATGAAAAAGATTTCGTATTTTTCCTTCAGATGAAATTATTTTATTCACAATGGATTTAAGGACTCATGTAGTTAATTTCTTTACAAAATTGTAAGAAATATACAATAGTGCAAGGTTGCGTTGTTGAAAGTTATAATAATACTCCGAAAAGAAATTTAATGTATTAATTATAATTAATTATTAATAGCTTAGACGCAAAGGGAAAGGTAATATAAATACTTAGCAAGATAATAAAATATTTTTTTCTATCAAACACAGAGTATGAAGCAAGAACAATCAATGTTATTTACTTCCGGATTATTATCGTAACTTTAGTTAACGCAACCTTGCAACCACATATTTCTTTCTATAGGAAAAACTAAAATGAGGACATACATCCTAATCGACATGTTTTTTTTTTGAAGGCAAATTATTTTTAAGTTGTAATATAAGATTTATTACATAGTTCAAACTTGAAAAATCACTTGAAAAAAAAAAATGTACTACATTCATTATAAGATATTTCAATTTACTCATTTATATTGTCCTTTAGGAATTGCGATCAGGATAATTTATTTCTAAAATGCTGATGATATGTTTTTATCAATTAAGTATTATTAACTTTGATTTCCATGTAAATGGCTCTTTCACGCCAGAAAATGACTTTAAATCGCAAATATACTTTATTTAAAAAAAATAAATAAATAAAAAAAAAAAACACTCTCAAGACAAACTTTCCTTTTTTTTGAAGGTCTTAATTGTCCTTTTTATATTCTACGGCTTAAATAAAAAATACCCAAATTTAATTTTTTAAATCCCTCTCTTTTTGCACTTTAAATATCTATATTAGTAAATATGTGGCATAGAATACTAAATACCTACTATATTCAAAAATTTAGCTATCATGTACTTTTTTTTGTTTATACATGTACAAAAAGGCTACAATTATGGAGGGAAATTGAAAAAAAGAGGTATAAACCAGTTTGTTTGATAGTGTGTCAACGTTGACCGATAATGCTTTTAAAATGAGAGTTAAAGGGGGGAAAAAAATAATGCTTGTTTGATAGATAAAGAGATGGGCAAGATGTTGAAATAGTGTCGACATTAAGGAAGGAAAGAAATTACATTGTTAGGAATGTAAATAATATGCAAAGTGCCGAGTGCGAGACTTTGTGGAGTTGGCTCTTCGAACAGGTCTTTTTGTTTTCAAAAGCTGTTATCATTTTTCCTTTATTACTACTGAGAGGAGAACATCTACCTGATAGTAAAGATCTCGCATAAAGGCAGAATACATGCATTAAGGTTAATAAAGCATATAAAATGTAAACAAAGAGGGCTCAAGGCCTCGTATAATTATTATTAGTTAAAAATATAATTATAATTTCCTGAGATTAATTTCAGTTAATTTTCTACCTCTCATCTATGGTATACATACATAATATTATTATTTATTATTGATGTCTTCATTTGTATACATATATAAAGGAGAATAGCAGCTATTAGCTCAGTCAAACGTCTTGACAGCTCAAGCTGCATCTTCCTTCTCAACATTCATCAAATTGTCAGAGTGGCCAGGTTGATTATTTTCTCTTTCTTTTTATTTTACAAGCCCGATTTGCATATTATTTACATTCCTAACTGTGAGGTGTTAAAATTTGGAAATAGGATCAAATGAAAACTCTATCTGGTTGTTGATATAGTAGATAGAAACACAAAGAGGTCGTCCTATTGAGCATTGTCAACATGAATATAATAGTCTCTCAGAGTTTCATATTTAATTGTCTTTTCAATATCTTGTATTAAACTCAAATTCATTTTCACAAAAAGTGTTCCGTCATCAGCATAATTGAATAAGAGGAAACTACAATCGACTTTCTGTGGAAAAATAAACAATCTGTCTTTTTATCGATGACCATTTGTCCTTTCCCAAAAAAAAAAAGTTGTTTTCTAGTACCAACATCAATAAATCCTAGATAAATTAATTAGAAAACGATTAAAACTGGAGATGTGAGCATTTTCCCTTCCTTCAAGTGAATATATTTGTCTTTTTTTTTAAATTGAAAAGTTATAATTTTAAAACATTGAAGTTAGAGACTCTCTGACTCTATCTATGTATACTACTATGACTCACAATATGTTGAAGACAATGAAAACTTAATTTTATTAAGACACCTAATCCATTGAAATAAAGATCCATAAACTTTGTATTGCCAGTCACTTTTCTCCTTCTTTCTTTTTATTTTACACACCCCATTTGCATATTATTTACATTCCTATTAATATTGTCAATGACAGAGATATCAGATATGAATAGTCCTTATAAAAACCTTGTGGGAATGTGATTAAAAGAGCTGGTAATCCAAAGCATTTACTCGTAGGTAGTATAAATATTTTAGGTATTTACCAAATATGTTATCCTTATACCTTCATTCTTGAGTGGAGAACATTTTGCAAATACCAGATTTAATGGAGTAATTCTCCTTGTAAAAAGAAAAAATTGAGGGATTTAACTTTAAAACTTTAAAGAATCATTATTTTAAAGTCAAAGGGGATCCAATTTAAATGATTTACATGAGACTAACTAACTAACTATATATACATATATATCTACATCAAAGATTTAGTGTAAAGAATAAAAATCGAAGAAGTGACCAGGAAGCTCAATAGATTTCTCTTAAAAATTCTACCTACATCGTACATATAATATATTTATGTGTGTGTATGAAAAATCATTTGAATCGTTTTTTCCCAACATTTGATTTCTCTTGTGAAGGAAAGTAACTTAATTTAGATAATGTACGTGTACATACGAACAATGGGACTTATCAGAAATAAGAAAAAGATTTATTTGATTATGTGAACATACTGTTCATAGTACATGGAAGATAAAAAATTTGTAGATATTTTAATGAAATTATTCAACATGTTTTGTGTATTTTTTTTTAATATTAGATCCGTATTTGTATTTTTTTAATGATAATATTGTAATAATAATATTTTTTGTCTTTCTAAGGCCCATAACTATATATATATATATATATATATATGTATACGTGAAAATGTGCCTTAGCTCAATAGCGAGTCCGAAATTGATACAGGATACAATCTGTATTGTATATTTGTTTTTGTATATTTGTTAAAGCTGTCTGTCTTTATTTTTGATGAGGGCACATCTATTATTTAATAGATAAGTTTTGACATTGCAAATATGCTAACGGTTTCACCAAATATGCAGAATGTGCTCAAATGGATACGATAAAAGCTGCATTGAAATAGATCAGCAAAATAATGACTAAGCTACCTTCCTCATTCCCTCTCTTCCTAATTGAAGAGTCAAGGACAGCATATTAGCTGAAATGGTAGTATTTCTCAGAGTTACCATATTGATGTCGATCATGTTTTATGACGACGTCCTTTGAGACTGGGAGGGCTCTTATTTACATCATCTCTACCTATCACTAATCATAATGTTTAGATTGAAATCTCTTTGCTGCTCTCCATTTGAGTGTTCCTTTTTTTTTAGATCACTAGAAAAAAGGTAAAACATAAGTAAAATATTGATATTTATACAAATACCACAAAGACACGGGTGTCGAACAGAATAGGAACTAATTTATAGAATTAAGTAAACATCTTAAAAACACTTAAAAAATTCACCAAAGAAACAAGTTAAATGTAATATATGAAACTTAATGTGAGTCACTTATAATTTTTTTGAAATTGTGAACCAGTCGACGTAGGAACTTTGAATTTTTTTTTCCGAGTATGAGGAATAATATCTTATTTAGATTGACCACCCAGCTCAACAAAATTAAACAAATCCCAGGAATCTTGATATAGAAGGATAAATATTCTGCTTCAGCTATAATAATTAATTATCATCCCAAGATTATCCACTTAGATAGACTCAACCAACGTTAACTTCTTCTCAATCAGGCTTTTACCCTCCTTGGATATTATTATGGCTTTTGGAAGGGAGTCCAAATAAATTTGATAAATTTCTCTCTAATTCTTGATATGCTCTGTACGATATAATAATCCCTCCTAATTTTTAGGTCCGAGCAACTGACAAATGTTAGCATTAATTTTTTTACCAAAAAGAAGTATTAAAATAAATGCAGACTCATGAAATTTGCAATTGGGCTGTAATTTCTTGTCATCAATTTATTTTGTAGATTGAGCTCAAATTTGTCTCTCTCCATACATATACTAAATAATTCAAGTAACTCCAGAAAAGCACCCAGATTCTTCTATTTGAGGAAAATAATTCATTTGCATGTGTCTGGGTACTGGTGTCAAATAATTCTCTTGCCAACTGCCATGGATAGAAAAATTATCAAATCATATCCGTTCTAAAATAAGTGCCTAACATTTACCAATCATAAACAAGAGTCGAAGAGGATATGAACGAACGCCATTCAGTCTCAGTATTCCTACTGTGATGAATATTTTTTTTTGTTGATAAACCTTGGGTATAATTTTCAAATAATCTACCTCCTAGGTTCTTTCAAGAGCAGGAATGTAGCTCACTTCTTTGATTGAACACTCTGATTGAGTGTTTTATTCCTATTCATCCCGATATATCTTTATATTTTAAAACGTATTTTACCAAAATTTATATTCCGTTCTCAAAATCTACATTGAGACCTTTTATGAATCAAAGAGGGCATGTATCATATTTACAAGCATTGATTAGGGCTTAAAAAAGTGAGGATAATTTTATTTATTAACTAAATTAAGTCCATCCTTTTTGGTCTGAATAAAAATCTTGTTCACATCACTAGCACTTGATGGCTCTCTCAATCATTTTGGGTTCTCAATAGATTTGGATATCAATGTAAGAGCACTCTTATAATCTTAGTACCTTCAAAAAATGGTGATAGTTTCGAGGGAGACAATATTGTGTCAATTGGTGATCATAGGAAAGTAAAAGACCCCTTGGAATCTATAATTAAAAGATAAAAAATTGCTGTCCCATAGAAATAGGATTTTTGAGCTAGTCCATCCTTTAATACTTTTATTGCATATCCTCAATATTCCTTATTTATTGTACCTATATTGATCAACAACCTTATATTTATGTTATATGTGAGTACAATTATGATAAGAAAAAGATTACATCTAGAAACTTAATTAGCTCTTTAATCCTAGGTTTCTTTCTGAAAGTAAATACATATATCTAATTAATTCATTTATAGATCGTCAAAATGCTCTTTGGAGTCTTTTTAATATTCTCAATTTGCTGGCTACCCTATCAGCTATACTTCATTTACACTTACTACGATCCAAAAATAGTGAGCAAGCCTTATATTCAGCATGTCTATCTTAGCTTCTATTGGTTGGCCATGGGAAACGCAGTCGTCAATCCCATAATTTATTATTGCTTAAATGCAAGGTAATTATGTATAACCATACAAGTGTATTTTCTTTTTCTTTAATGATATAATTATAGGAACTAATTTTACTTATTACTCATTAAAAATATAAATAATTTTTAACACAAATTGAGCTCATATATTTTGCATCATTTCGACAATAATTCGAATAACATTCGAATTATCACTAATAATTAATTAATTCATACTATTATCTAAATAGATTTCGTAGTTATTTTAATGACATCCTGACTCTGCGTTTTATACGGAACATGTGTAGTCAAAGATTAGTGGAGAGTGGGCCCATGTTGGACGGAGCCCACACACATAGCTCTGGTCATCATCATCATCAACGTTATAACACCTATCATGTAAGATAAATCATCATAAATTTTAATAAATGAATAATGTTTCATTTGGAGATGAATCAGGCGAGTCTGAACCCATCTTCCAGACATGGAGTAAATAGCAATAAAATGGGTAGGCAAAGTTCCTTTACGACAGGATCTGTTCGTAACAATGATCATAAACAACTCACTACTACAGTAAAACCTCTATCCCAAAATCATTCTAATAATATCGAAATGAAATGAAATGAAGAATCAATGGATAATGAGGGCTCTTTTGTACAGTGAGGGTGTGAAAATTTAATATTTGCTCATGTTCTACTGATTGAGACAAAAAATTCCGAATCTCAATTACTTTTTGAAAATGTATCTGTATTTTAATTGAATGTTCTGTGATAAATGTTATTTATAATAATAATAAATAAATAAATGATTTCCTTATAATCTAATGTACATACTTATAAATAAAGTAAAAATAGATTGTAAAACTTTGTCAACCCAATTTTTTATTTCTACATAATATACTCATGTCTATATAAATCTATAGACATATTGAAAGTAAATCAAAGGCCACTAACGAAGAAAGGAAGAAATAAAATAGACTTCTTTCAGTCACAATTATATTTGCTATTGAATAGATAATAAGTTATAATTAATTAACTTTCTCACTGGAATCTACCAATATTTCAATAATTAATTATATAATGAACAAAGTGATGATTAAAACACCCATGGTGTCCCTCCCCCTCATGCATTGGACCAGAATCCTATGCAAAGTTTAAATTCAGGGCTTCACATTGACCCTCTAAAAGTACATATATAAATATTCTTTTTGAACTATTTTAATCCTTCAGAAATTTATTTGAGGACACCTTAGAGGCAAATCAAAAGTATTTAAACCTCTAGCAATGATTTCCAGGCTGAACTCAATATTTTTTAATGATTCCATTATTTTGAATAGTAAGCTATCGGCTCACAGTGTACATATAACTTCTCATGAGAGAGGATCATGATTAAATCTTTGTGAGTACATACATAAATACATTGAGAGGCAATGGAAAAGATAATTTGGATTTGTCCTCAGATGAGAGAAGACAAATTGTAAATCATCTACTTTCACACTATCTTTATTAAACAATTTTCAAAGTGGTATCCCTCAATTTTTCAGGGCTTTTGGTTGTACGTCTTCTTGATTGAATTTGTTTTGGATTTCTAATTCTTATCCTCCTTTAGAACCTCTTTATTTTCCTCTCAGATTTTAGTTTTACAAAGTCAATAGTAAATTTACAACGAGTAAGTTTTCACTTTTATAAATTTCAAAACGACCTTACGTAATATGAGATCATTAAAGAGGACTCCAAGTTAGTTTTCTACTGATTGATTACTAAAGACTAAACAATGATTTTTTTTTACTTTGTTTCATTAAGAAATTACCGTTATATATAAATCACAACATATTCCTCAGATGGATTTTAAGTAGTATTTAAGTACTTTTTGAAATAAACTTTGATAACATTTTGAGTAATCATTGCTTTCCTTTCATTCAAATCCATATTTCAATAAATTATATAACTATAATACAGGGGAAAAAAAAATATCCAACATTTATTTAAACAAATAAAATATAATTTTTGGGGGGTGGGTACGTGGGGGGATCTTTTCAAAATCAGAATAATAAGTAAGTAAGTTTGTAGTTACAACAATATATATGTACATATATATATATATATATATATATATATATAATTATGGTCTAGTCAAAATATCAAAAAAATAGTATCTTATTAAAACTTGGATGATTTGTTCGATATAGAGGATATTTCTTGTGTACTTAAATCCTTTACTCCTGATGTTTTATCTTTGGAGGAAGTGTCCCTTCCAGAATAGGTAGATTGATCCAGCCACTGAAAAAAGAGAAAGAAATATAATATAGGTGAATGAATTTTTGTCTCTATGTACATTGACGCAACCAACAACAAAAAATGAGAAGCACAAAAACATACTCCCTTAAGAATGCTTCTTAATAGATTTCAAGGATTACTATTATCTAAAAATAAACAACTTATTTACAAATGATGAGAGCATAAGTAGTAGTAGTGGGTCCAATGATGAATGGTATATAGAGTAAGGAAAGCAAAGCAATGCATTTATGCAAAACTATTAGTAATTATGATAATTAATCATTTTGCACAAGAAAAAATTCTTTATAATAAAGCATACAAATGCCTATATAATTAAATTCTATCCCTTTTCTAATATTAATTAATTAAATAGGAGTAGTAGAGAGGATTCCAAATGAATTACTTAATATTTTTGCAGAAAAATAAATAAACAATTAATAAATGATTAATAATAATTAAAAAAAAAACCGTTCATTAGCAATTACAATACCCAAATATGTCTTCAATACCTTAGATTAGCAACTTTTTAAAATAAAAGGCACAAATGAGTAATGTGTTTGAATTAGGTAGAGGGCCATGAATCATGATTAAGGCAGGGCATAGCTATGATATTTCTAGGGATGGTTTTTTTTTTTAATAGAAAAGACTCATCATACATTTGATTTAAGGGGGCTTTCGTTAAAATCAATTACCTATCTTGTTATAATTTTGGAGACTCGAAAAATGAATTATCTGCTCTGCTTTTTTATTACTAAAGTTTCGTTAAAATAATAAGAAAATCTTTATATTTCATATTCCCACTACGACGGTCGTCTAACAAAGAAGTAACATACATCATTTCAAAAAAAAAAAAAAACTTAGGACCCTTTTTCATTTCCAAAGTATAAAACTGTCATTTTTTGTCTAATATATACCCATTCCTGGATATTTCTCTATTTCTTCACAAAGGACTCTTACCTCAAAGACCAATAATTTATGCTTGATGGGACTCCCAACTTTTTTTTTTTACATCTCTAGGTACAGCTCTGAGGTTGTAATATTATGTACAAAAAAAGTAAGAAATAGAATAATAGCCTCTACTAAAACCCCACTTTTTGAGCTTTCTTTAGTCATGAATTTAATTATAATACAAATAAACTTTATTGAACTCAAATTATACAAATAAAAAAACCTGACTGTGGCCTTAATGATAGCAAATTTTCCAGATAATGAGTGTTATAAGTACTTTTAACAGGAGAGACAAAAATGCACTCTAAAGACTCGTTTCGACTTATTTTAGCATCGACGTCGTTAACAAGTAAATAAATATCTTTTTTTTTTATGACTCCATATTTTATTACAAAACAAAAAAAACAAAAAAAAAACTCAATTGCCACGATTTTAATTTACTTTGTTTTATATTATTATTTGCTCTAGTGACAATTTTCTGGAATAAATAACTGATTTTTACTCTCACAAAAACCTTTATTTTATTAAAAATTAAGATTTAACACAGAGGGAGTTCTTAAAAATTAATGTCTTATACACGTCGAGCTTTTTTGTCCACTCGCAACCTCGACTGACAAAAGGAAAAGGAAAAATTTGGAAAAATATATGGTAGCTACCCTTCTGTATTTTCCTTGTTGCCAACTTTTTAATATCGGGCAGAGTTATAATTTAGATATACGAAATTCAATCAATATACAAATCAATTGTTAATACTTGTAATATGTTCAAAATTCAAAAAAAAGGCGCGCAATTTAATATATTTTTCATACATCAAAATCAGAGATAATAATAATACCCTTTTTGAGTTCTTAATACGTAAGATTAGCTGCTTTAAATCAAAAGAGTCAAAAGATGAAAATCAGCTGAAGGGAGAATACAGTGTGTTTTTGTTTACTCCAAAAGGCTTGTTGTGCTAAATAAGGACAAGAACGTTGACAAAGATAACAAAAATATTCCAGAGTATTAATTTAATTATAAGAGGGGTGGGGGAACGTGGCTTGTAGTATGGTAAATAGAAGACAAATCTAGAATGAATGAATGATAGTTCGTCTATAGTCCTCTCATCAAAAATATTAATTTTCTTAAATAAAATCAATCCTTTATTTGAAAAATTATTTCGTCTACTTAAAATTTAAAAAAGAGACGACAATGAGGAGAAAACATTTAAAAAATATCCCCTATTCACACTATCAAAATATTATATAATAAAAGAATAGAAAGAGAAAAAAAAACTCACCCATTTTTGAATGTAATAATTTTTCCTCAAGAATCGTCGAGTGTCCTGCCTGGCTTTTTCGTTTAATAAAACGTGAAAGATGAGAATGAAAACTCCCTAGGGAAAGATTTTGATTTATTTAAGGAGATCACATATATTTATAAGTATATAAATGTGGGTACTATCTAAGATAAAGACACTTACTTGAAGAGAATTTAAAACGACAAAAATATATGCAACCCATTCAAAGCCCTCTGAAAAATATGCAAATCCAAAAATCCATGTTATTCCCAATACACACAAAAGTGATGTGGATCCTCTGAAATAAAGCATTGTGTTTCGAATCATGGATCCATCCTGACGGCGGAGAATAGAACTCCGTGCAATTCGAAGAGCCATGATATAAAAACATCCATTGACTATGATGATGACTAAAGCAGGGCCGTTGAATAACCAGATGGCACCATTCTTTGAGTTTAACCAACAACTATAAATCCAAGGGTTTTGAATCAATAAATTCTAATTCTAATTACAAATATAAGGATTTGTCCGATCCCACACAACAATACTTTGTCCAATAGGTTTACTTGCAAAACTTTAATGTACCTAATCTCAACTAAAGCCTATATGTATATTATTCAAATTGACTAATCAAGGTCATGGATTTTTGACAAATCATGTTCATGTTATAATTTACGTCATATATAAATAATAGAATTTGAACCTTTGACTTAGCTGTTCACATGATATTTTGTGTCAGTTCAAAAATGAATAGTAGGTAGTATTAATAACTTGGGCTCTGAACTTAAATCAATTATTATACCCCCTTCTCCTTAATGACGTATGTATTATAATAATTTGTAGATAGAAATTCAGAGTACGTAATTGACAAATAAAGTATGATGTACTAGGGTTTAGTGGTGAACAAACGCTAGATGGATTTTGTTTTACTTTTATGCGACACAAATTGCCTTATTTGTCAAGAGTATTGTTTGCGATCGAATCTACTACTATGGGCAAAAAATATCGGGAATCAAAAAAATCTTAACTTTATTATCAAAATTCATTTCATTTCTCTATCCTCTAGTTCCCCCCCTCCTCCTCCTCCCGGTGCAATGCGCATGTGGCAAAGGTTTTTACAGTTTGTACAAAACATTTACAAAATTTCTATTAAGTCAATAATTACAGAACTTTTCCAATATATATGCTAAAAAGTTTATAATCGGATGATCGGTTTTCTTGAGTAAATGGCTAAATATCTCAAGAAATCAATCACAGATTCTCAAAATTTCAAAAGAATACAGCCTGTACATAATATTCATTTAAACTTTTTTATTTTGAACAACATTTCTCTAAATAGCATTTTACTCAATCTCTTTTAGACATTTTAAAAAACAAAAAAAATGGATTTTAGCTGTTCACAAAAGGACAACGCGTATCTAAAAATACTAACGAATACTTTCATGTATAATTTGACACAAAGTATGTCAATGTCAGGAGTGTCAACTTTTAAAAAAAAACCTTTATCCCTATCGGAATCGCAAAAAAAAAAAAATTCAAATTTTCCGTTATTTTTTGCTCTTAGTAGTATACTATATATAAATATTTTTATAAATAAATTTGCCTAAAATCTTCCGATTTAATGGACTTTTTGTCAGTATAGCGGTCGAGTCTTAATAGCGAAATTTGTTGTCAATTTTGTAACTTACTAATTATTTGCAGTGTATCCACTTTGGCTAGAAAAGAACTCAATTCCAAAAGCTGAGAGGAGCACGATGATTAATGGGAATCCATAGCCAGTCATATAATAGACTGAAATCCTTGGAACTCCAGAGTCAAACACTTTGACTAATTTCAGATATATATTAATTCCCTCCAGAAGCATCCAGAAAAATGAGGAAAGAAAGAAAAAATGAAGGCAGGCAGCAATGACGATACATAACAACTTTTCTTCATTTGCAGAATCGATCCCTGCAAGGAGAATGATTTCACCAAGAAGAAGGGAAATGCAGAGGTTTTGATGAATGATGACTCGCTCTCCCGTATTTCGAAGGATGACAAAGAAGACAAAGAGGCAGATGATGAGGGATACAATGGAAAGGGAACAGCCAATGAGTGTGATATAATCCAGAATATGGTTTAAATCATCCTGTAAACGGATCGTCAAATGTATGAACATGTATGAAAATTATTCATTCATTAATTAAATGATTGTACAGATTTGCATATAACTTACAGCAATATACAATAAATTATACACGATTAGTATATACATTTAATTTGAATTATTTTTTGATGGGAGTAATTATGTTAAAAACCCCTTTCAAGCTATTCAATATTGCTCAAATATACGTATAGTGGGGCTTTTTATTCAGTAAACTTATCATTGTAGAACTTTGAATCGATTGAGTAGGTAAATACATACTCTAAGACTACTCTTTGAAGAAAGAAATCATTCTCATTTTTAATGAGGACCAATTTGTATATACATAGCAGCATTTAAATGCTTTTTTCTAATGACGTGACCTCATAATAATAATTATTATCAGTGTTATTTCATAATAATCACACTAAAAATAACTTCTTTAGATATGTGTTCCCATATCCAACAGGGGTCATATTGAAATTAAAACATAGGGTGTTGATATATACATATACGAGGGGGAGTCAAAAAGTTATCAAACATTACTGATTTTGTATATTTTTTTAGAGAAGGTCATTATTGTTCTTTTAATTTTGCAAAGAAACAAAAAGTCAAAGAAGAGACTAAATTATCCTAATGATCCAATTCAAAATTCATATAACTCATATATAGCAATACTTTTCCAGAAGCATTCATTTGTTACTACATGTATATAATTAAAATTTATGAACCATATCTTTATCAAGGTATTTAAGAACTGCGGAACTTACTTTATCCTCAAGAATACTATTGAAGTCCATTAAAACAGCAAAATTAGTCAAGTGATCACATTCACATTGAGTAAACTTATCCGTGAACTTTATGAGCCTGCATCCATTTGATAGCCATGTCATTGTTTTTGTACTCCAATATACACATTGTGGATCTTAAGACCATAGAAACGAATAAAGACGTATGAATAATGATGTTTGTAGTTTTTAATTATTATTATTTTTTAAATACATACTAGATTTGTTTATATTATTCCCGTAGATTTCATTGCTAAAAAACAAGCTCACACGAACATTGGAATGAACGTCAAAGTTATTTCTTTGATCAAATAAACTAGCTCCAATAACGGCTCCACTTAAAAGATTTTCGCCCACTGGCTCAGAATTATTACTAATAAATAAAAACATTATTTGTCAAGGCGCAATGTACCAAGGATGTACAATATTTAGATAATAATAATAATAATACCAAATGAATTGCTTGTTGAAAATACATTTTATGTTAGGGAAAGCCTGGAAAATGACGTTTAAATTTGAGGAATTTGAGGATTCGACAACAATTTGAGAGTTTCCAAAGGTTTCAAAAGTGAAGGAGGCTTTTTTTGTCATCCTTTTCTTTACATTAAGAACTAAGATGAGAAAACATAAAAGTAAGAATCATTCACTCCATGATTCAAAAGGGGGACGACTTACCAATGTTTTCATAGTTAAAAGAGGACTCGCTTCTGTTGGAATATCTTAAAAATGTCTTTGTAAAAGCCTCAACGTTGCTTTGCACACGATTAAGATTTATCATTGTTTTCTTTGGAGGTAGTCCGAACCAAGACTTTGATTTTTTGAGAATAGTGTCAATCAATCGAACGGATTCAACCGTATAGCGTTTACTATAACTATGTTCATCCTGAGGAATCCCATCAGATAGCTGTCGATTTTGTTTCTATACATACAAAGGGGTGGTCATCAAATAGAGCAGCTAAACTTACTGAATATACTATTCCTCTTACCTCCATTGCTTTATCCATTACGCTCATAAGGGATCCAATATCTCCGGTTGCTAAATTGTCTTCGGGCTGAACTTGTTGATATACTTTATTTAGAATTTCAAAAGGAACGACATCATTATCCTCGGAGTTTAAGGAATCAAATGCTTCATCAAAATCAATGTTAACACATTGAGAGAAATCCGGATAGCCTTCCCATTTCCCATCCTCACCACACATCCAATAAACTTTTCCAGTTTGACCAACAGGACATTGCTTTTTTAGAAATAAATTTGAAATCAGAAATTCTTAACATGAACGACGACATACTTGAATAACCATATATCCCGGATACCCTTCAATTAACCACTCATAATCCCAATATGGCCACTCTGGTAGCATTTCTGGTTTGATGATTGGACATTTCTTGCTGGGCTCTGGTATAGGAGGCTTATAATTTAAGGATAATGGGGGTAAAGCACAAAGACCTCGTCTAAGACTCGAGCATTCACCAATTAAAAGACAATATAAATCTTTTTTTATCTCTGGATAGCACAAATCATTGGATAGATCATATGTTCCTTCTTGAAATAAGGGAGAGTCAAGACGCAAAATTGGACGTACTTCCATTTGAGAATCTCCAGCAATCCAGAGCTTTAGTGTAAGAAAAAGTTAAATTATTTTTTGAACGTTACTAATCATTATTTATGATTTACTTCTTCCGCATCTTCAATAACTATGCGTGCACTACATTCATTCCCTTTCATCAAGGGAAAGGCAAGATCACCGCCCCATTTCCAACATTGACTTCTAGCTTGATCCCATTCCAGCATATCAGTCTTTTTATAACAAGTATTACCTAAAAAATTAATCCATTTATAAAGACTCTAAAATATGACCCAAATCTCAAATGACCTCACCTCTTCTATAGCTCGTATCTGGTGGACACGAAATGTCTTTGTTATTGAGATCAGGCTCCATGTGGTAGCGAAACTCTACAGTTTTCTTATTTGCTATAGTTTTCCAACAATAGCCGTCCACGTTTAGATTGTAGGGATAAAACTTTTTTTCACATACAGGTACTATGTGAATGAGAGCATCCTTAAAACTTGCATTGTCTCTACATGGTCTGCTCTCTATTTTGATGGGTATATCAAGAGTGAAATCTGAGCGAACATCGATTGCAAACCTTGGACTAACCAAAACGTTACACATGCTATTGTCATCGTTCGGCTCTGGCTCTTCCTTTTTGTAATCAGATGGATATATCCAGGCACCGTATAAATTTGTACTTTGCATTAAATGTGTTGCGATTTTATCAAAATCATTAGTTTCGATTGGCTTAAATATATTTGCTCCATTGATTTTACAGATCTGCAATTGGTCAAAACTCAGAAATTCTAACGAGAGAAGAAGACAGGGTTTTATTTACTTTTATTGCCTCAGTATAGGAATCAGCGATTGCTCCTGGAAAGAAGACGGTTCTATTTCTTGAAGGAGGCTCTAAATCCTTTGTTTCAAAATAGCAGAACTTCTTTCCTTGACACCAATATTTCATGAGCGAAAGTGTGTTCCCAAGGATACATACTTTGTCCTTATCATACGTATACATACTCTCAGTACAGCCAATCATTCTAAGTGTATATGTACAAAGTTCTAAATACAAACCAATGAAATGGCTCAAAAATAGTAATTAAGAGTCTTACCTATCCAAATGATCATGTGAAAAGTATGGCCTTCCGTATACAGCGTGGTCCACATAAATAATATCTGAGCCTGTTTCTTTTCCCAAACTAACTTGATGATCTGCAGCGACGCACATTGAGAAATCCTGCATATGAGGCTCAAGGAAAGAACAATGACGGTAGCCGAAACCATTGGGGCACTGGCAAGAACTATTTTCTAATTTTGGAGATCCTGAGATGTAGACTTCAGGAACAGTGTTGGATCGGCATAGCGCCACTATGCTTGCATTCACAGAGCAGTCTGTCCAACATTTGCTCAGCCCTTTTAAATCCAACACTAAAAAAGCATCAGAATACATATATTAAAATGATGAAATACAAAAGTAAAGTTTAATTTGAATTTGAGAGCAAGGGTTGAGGAGTTACTCTTTTTAATAAAAAAAAATTACATTACTATAACAATCGCCTTGTCCTTGTTGTGAGAGCCATACTCCTTTAATAGAAGAGTTCTTGAGTTCTTCGGCATCAAGACCTTTAAGAAAATTGATGGCTTCTTTAACACCAACGTCATCATATAGTGAAATCAAATTCGCTCCTTTGCGAATGCAGTATCGATTTGCGTCCACATTGTTGCTTGTTGAATAGGAAAGAAAATAATTGTCTTGATAGGTATGGTAAATGGAAGAAATGGAGGAGGATACAGAATTGCAGATCCCTCTGTTGTTGCAAATATTGGTAGAGCATTCCTTCCATGAATAAGTTAAAGTCACTGAAAAATAAAAAGGTCTCAATCATTTTGCTATTTATAGATAGACATAGACATATCATGATCAGAATTGTCCAAGCAAAACTTGTTGGCATTTTATAGTTATAATTAGATTGATACAGTTTTAGATCTTTGAATACTTTTCTTTGTGAGAAGCCTTCACATGGATTTCTCAAAATAACTTTGTAGGCTCACACACTGTAAATATTTTTAAAATGCAAGTAGAATAAAATAAATTATAAATATAAATAAACAAACAAATTTTGCTGAGATGTTCAAATTGACGACCACATCAGAGGTCATCTAAAATTGATACATGCACTCTGTGCAATCCGGTTTACCTAGGTACAGGCTGACGTTTTAAAAACTCTACTATGAACTCAAATCTAATTACAAAGATCTAAAACTGTATTTAACTTAAACAAAATATCCGGAAACAAAATCATTTTAAATTTTGGGTAAATACACATATTAATAATAATTATTACTTCTCAATATGTGGCTCCAACTTAAATTAAATGCATGCCTACACTTCCTGGACAATCATTAAAAATCAATAAGATCCTAATTTCATGACATTAACTTTATCATGCCATTTACGTATTTAAAGTATTTAAAGGAGTATAATTGAGGTAAAGTTATTAATATACTGTGCATATTTAATTCTGTTAGATATTCCTATATAAATATTTTTATTGATTAAAACTAATGCACGCCAATTATAGAATGAAGGTAACACAAACTAGAATAAACAAAATGGTTGTCTTAAAATAGTTTTTATATAATAATAGTTATTATGTATGTATATTGTATATAGATAACGTGTACAATAGTAGTGTTACATTGTTTCACAAACCCAGTTATAGAAAAATCATTCTCCTATATGAAAAAAAAAAAAAAAAAAAACATTTATAGAGGGCTTTACTATTATTTGTATTTTGAGAAGTTCCACATAATTATCTCAATTTTGCACATTTTCTTTTTTAAATTATGGATGCATTATATATTGAATACGCTTTTGTTTCTTTGTGATTTTTCTAAAGAAATGTAAGACGACTCCCCCAAAAGGAAAGATTAGATATATGTACTTAAACACATTTCTTAATGATATGGAAATTTGATTCAATGTCTCCCTCCTTCCATGTAATTTTTTTAAATTAAAAAAGCTTGTCTGTTTTTTTTTTTTTTATGAAGTAAAAAGGAAAAAGTGAGGTGGTTTTTTTTCCTTCCTTTCTTATCAACTGACGTAAAAATCACCACATTTGTGTCAAGTCAACAAGAAAGAGAGTTGTTTGTTTTCAAATATTAAAAAGGAGAAAATCCACTTTTTTTAAGTAGTTTTTTTACTTCATAAATAACACGGTCAAATATTGATCTTATTTCATTATCCTTAATATATGTATATGAGAAAGTTGCAGAAAATAGGCTCAACCTAAAAAAAAATATATGAGAGACTCTTTTGTCACATTTCCACCACTAATGTAGTTTTAAATACCCATGACAACAAAATAAAATAAGATATAGTCATGCATAGAAATGTAAATAATATGCAAATGGGGTGTGTAAAACAAAAAGAAAGAGAAACTCTGACAATTTGATGAATGTTGAGAGGGAAGAAGCTGATTGAGTTGTCATGACGTTTTACTGAGCTAATAGCTGCTATTCTCCTTTATGTATATAAATTAATACATCAATAATAAAATATAACATTATGTATGTATACCATAGATTAGAGGCAGAATATTAACTGAAATTAATGTCAGGAAATTATAATTATATTTTTAACTAGTAATAATTATACGAGGACTTGAGTCCTTTTTGTTTACATTTTATTTGCTTTATTAACCTTAATGCATGTATTTTTCCTTCATGCAAGATCTTTACTATCAGGTAGATGTTCTCTCCTCAGTAGTAATAAAGGAAAAATGAAAACAGCTTTGGAAAACAAAAAGTACTCTTGTTCAAAGTGCCAACTCCACAAAGTCTCGCACTCGGCATTTTGCATATTTTTTACATTCCTAGTCATGCTCAAACTAAGAATACCTACATTTATCCCATGTTTGTCTCCATCGATTGATGAATCAATGAAATATACAAAGCATGCTACGTGTATATATAATTACATATAGTCGCTATTTCCTATATTCCAATTTGTTCTTTCGTCACTATAAACATAATGCATTTATATATTCATGAAAGGAAATGAATATATTTTCTAATCAATATTTGTCTTGTACATCAATGACTATTTTATTGGAATTTCCTTCAATAAGTAATGATAATAAGACAAAAAAATGTCTGTATCTATGAAGGTGTGAACGATGTGTTGCGAGCGACACAAATATAAACAAATACATATACACAATATCATTCTTATTATACACATAATATCCTTGAATGATGAGAGAGAAAAGATATATATGTAAATACACAAAGATAAATGAATAAACCGTTTGTTTACTTTAATATATAAATATTTGTTGAAATGAAAACAAAAAACAGAGCCATCACAGACAATAACTTAAATCATCATCAATAAATGGCGACAACGTCTATCAAAGTAAGGATCATCATGTATCTTTATACTCATATGATGTATGTACATATGGTATGTATTTACTCTCAGAACACTCAACGACTTTACATCTAGGAAACTCCACAAATGATTATATGTATACTATAGATGGATATGGCTGGCATCATAATTGATCATTTGGACAAACTTCATATATTATCAATCTCTCCAGAGACTTGCTTCATACATATATTTATTTGTAGGGAAAATAATCAAGTATTGGCCTATATATATATATATATACATATACGACGACATCTAAATAGGAGGAGAGGCAAACATAGGGGGGGGGGGATTTAATATTCTTCTTGGATGGACAACTATATGTACTTACATAAATTAATAATGTATTGGACTTTGGTAAAATGAATTGCAAAAAGATCTAGGTACGCTTTTTAAATAAAAAATACATGGTGCAAAAAAAAAAAGTGTCGACAATCTTTAAAGTATATTCTTATTGGTTATTTATTTTTTTAATCATTACCACGACGAGCTTTTTGGGAATAACAAAAACACACTGTATTCTCCCTTCAGCTGATTTTCATCATTTGACTCTTTTGATTTAAAGCAGCTGATCCTACGTATTATGACCTCAAAAAGGGTATTACTATTATAAATGATTTTGGTGCATAAAAAATATATTAAATCAAGGATTGCGCGCCCTTTTTTTGAATTTTGAATATATTACTAGTAGTAACGATTGGTTTGTGACTGGTAGAGTTTATAAAAGTATAGTACATCTAAATTATAACTCTGCCCAATATTAAAAAGTTGGCAACAAGAAAAATACAGAAGAGTAGCTACCAGTTGTTGTTTTTCCAATTGAGAAAACAACAACTGGTAGCTACTCTTCTGTATTTTCCTTGTTGCCAACTTTTTAATATTGGGCAGAGTTATTATTTAGATATACTATACATTTATAAATTTTACCAATCGTTAATACTGGTACATCAAAAATTCAAAAAAAGGGCGCACAACTTAATATATTTCTTATATATCAAAATCATAAATAATAAGAATACCCTTTTTGAGTTTATAACACGTAGAGTCAGCTGCTTTAAATCAAAAGAGTCAAATGATGAAAATTAGCTGAAGGGAGAATACAGTGTGTTTTTGTTTATCCCAAAAAGCTCGTCGTATACACAGTCGAACCTAAGAGTCCTGTGTTAGTGTATTCTGGTGATAACGTTTAAAATCAGGGAAGGACCAATCCAGAGTCACAAAGTGTTTAAATATATAGTAGTATTAAATTCATCATTTCTATCTGTAGGATCTCTATGGGGGAGACAAAGACCGAGACGGAATAATTGAGAAATAACCGCTGCAATGATACCAGAGTAAGGCCAATACAGTCAGTTAAAATGTAGGAAGCACATTACCGTGTACATTTCAAAGGTTGATAAGAGTATGACGTCACATAAATATGTGCTATGCTTGTTATGAAAATGTCAAGAAATAATAAATTATACCTCAATTATTCAATTTTAATAATATTTCCTATCTATTCACTCTATTGTCTATCAGTCAAACAGCAAACTTTATTTTCATCTAGACGTAATAGACAAAGGATCATGTCGCACTCTGCCCTTGACGCCGTAGTTTTGAGAGAAACTCATCTACTTTTGACTTTGAAATATATATAAGCCAGACCAAAAATTTCTATGTTCATACAAAAAATTATGGTAGTTATTTTTTTTATGTATTTCAGTTATTTTCATATGTTACACAATGCTTTTCCAATTGTTTTCAAGTAAAAATCGAATAATTGATCCTTCATTATCGATTATTTGATTCTTGGATATTGTCTAGTAGTTTGGGTGCAATATGAATTAAATTTCAAATTTACATTATAAGCAGAAATTTCAGGAATGAGAACATGTGATGAATAAGGGTTTAAAATTCCATGATGTTGTTGTATCCAAAATAATAACAATTAATTAGGAATTAGAAATCAAATCAATATTCCTACTGCTGAACTAGACCAATTAAAATCAAATACTTTTCCAAATAAAAATAATAACTTAATTGCTTATACTTATACTTAAAATAAATTCCTTTAATTGAAAAACAATTTAAAGTCTAAGACGTTATTATTCCTTTTCAAGCAAAACACACATTCAAACTGATATGTTTTTTATTTTTCCTAACATTAGCATTCATTTTTATTTTTTCATAGTTGTATGAATTATAAACCCATATTTAAATTAACATACAATTTTAATTTAAGACAACGATTTATTTTAAATGGAATTCTTTTTCTTGTCTTTCTTCAAAATGACAAGTCTCAAATTTAAAGAACGTTAAAAAATATCAAAATAATTCAAGTAAAAAAAAAAATAGTTGCAGATTCGTAATTGGCGTGTCAAATATTATTAGAATTAAATATAGAGCCTAAAATATTTACACTCACAAGAAAAACTAATTATACATACAAAGAGGTAAAGGACTATTGCACTAACCAATCAGTCAGTTACTATACAACTCGAATGTAATATCATTTATACTTATTACGCATTAAATTTATAGAAGAAAATCCTAATTTTTTTTTTCTTCTTTATGTAAGTATAAAAGTTCTACAAAATCGAAATTGATGGATTTGCGGAGCAAAAAAATTGTAAAGAAAAAATATGTAGAAATACATAATTCTTTATACTTCATTCATATTAGATATAAAAGTACTTGAACAAAACTGTAGGCTTGTATAAACTATTTAATATAATTACAAATACTTATCTTATCTATCTATATATTTGATGATAATGAGTATTATAGAAGTTTACGTTATAACGGAGCTACTACGTAAAAAGTACGTGCTCCATGAACCTACAATATTAATGTGTAATAAGCAGTGATGTATAAAAAGGGTCCAGCTGACATGCACACAAAGGACGGTTGTTGGCAAAATTTGTCTTTTCAAACTTCTTCTTCTTTCTTCTTCTTCTTCTTTTATGACTCAGTTCTATTCCATTCAAAAACAGCAAGTGTCATTTTTAAATTAAGTTAAAAAATGCATGAGGATTTGATTCAGGAACTTGGGTCGCCGACAATGGAGGTAGCAACGTTTGAAAATTTGTCAAGGATTCGAGTGTGATGGCATTCCGGCCATGCCATTTCTCGACTTCTTCTTGAAGAAATTTCTCATCATGAGACTTTCAAATCGCTGATGTCACAAGAGAAATCCGGATCCATTCAATAAAAATGGTATGAGTAATGATTCAGGTACATCTGATTTCACACCTGACCTAATTTAATTCCTTGTATCATGATTTATCCCACTTTCAGTCAAAGGACATCAAAATCTCATTCAGTTTAAGGAGAAATCCGTCTCTTCTTGTTTTTCCGTAATCCAATCATTGGAGCTCTTAAGTCGAGTCAGAATTTTCAAAATAAAACGGGAGATAGACGAAAAGTATAGATTTATGACAATGGACGATACTAAGGACTTCAAGGATCAATCTATGATTGGTCCTCTAGATGGGCATTTCCTTGGACGTTTTTGCCTTATTCATTCCCTTGACACCTGAACCGATTTTATACGTGATAAAGACAGTGTTTATGTTATGTAGTGCTACTATTTCAAAGGTGAAGGAGAATAATAATACAAGCCTTAGAAGAAAGAATGCCTCTACTCATTAGTGTGACAATAGTCGAAAAGATATTCCACTTGAAACATTCAAAAGTGGATAGTATAAAGAATGCCTGATACATCCAGTTAAATAATATTGTTGCCGTGATTAGCATTGACTTGAAGAATTTTTGCTTGTACTAAAATGCTCCAATTGTCAATTGTGATTCTGAGAGGGGCTTTGGCATGATGAGGGGATGTACTTTTCTCTAATATCATAATTAAAGTTTATCTCATCTCGTGTATATTGATCTTCATGAACTTTATTATTCCATTTTTATGGAATATTTTTTCATTTATTTGTTTTTGATGTTTCTAATTTTTTAGAACATATGCAATCGATTCAATGACTTGTTATGGTAGTCACTGTATCGATTTCAATGTAATTAATTCCCTGACAGTTATTACTTTGTTTTTTTTTTAAATTGTATCTGAAATATTTAAAATTGTAATTATAACGTACATTTTCATCGTATTATCAATTTAATTTATTTTTTTGGGTTTATTTATGAAAACTTAAATTGGAATCACATTGGTTTTGCGAATCTATGTTCAGTTTTTCTTATATAACAATATATATATATATATATATTTGAGATAATCATTATGAAATTTCATCCTATTTGGAAAAATTTAAGTGATGTCAAAATGTGTTACTTTTGACTGTTTGAAGTTTTTATAATAGTTTTAAATGATAGTTAATTGTTGAATAAAAAAAAGTAGCCACTACATGGTTAAATAAAATCATTTCGTTTAATTGTATGTGTTTCTTAAATATGTAATTATAGGATTCACTTAGTTGTAAAAGTGTAGTCATTTTGAGGTGCAATTCGAACAAAGACATATTGAGGTTTAAATTATATTAGTATTGATTAAATAATAATTAATTTTCGAGTCAAGTCCGAGTCCATTCCAAAATGACTCATGTCTCATAATATGACATTAGTTGCTACAAATTTAGGGTTCTATCCTTAACAAATTTTTAATGCCACTCAATAATAATAATAATAATAATAATAATCTATTCCTAGGTAAAACATCAAAATAATAAGTTACATTCCGCCCGTTCAAATGTGATCGGCTGAAATTCTGCCTATCTTCAAGGGTACCATATTCATTTACGACGTCATCTCGGGCGTGCGTGTCAGCTGAACCCTTTTTATACATCACTGCTAATAAGAAATGTACAGTGTGTGTGTATATACATACATTCATTCATTTAAGACAAGCCCCTTTGAATGTGCTTCAGAATAGGCTTCATCTAAGCAAGTAGGTCAATCCTCTTCGTTACTAGGTAATTGCCTTTTTTGGAATTGTTTATTGTATTTTGCAAAGAGGAGGAGGATGCCATTACTCAGTAGTCACTCCTCTCTGTAATTAGTGGAATGATCAACCATAATAATCAAAGACAGGCGTATCATATTTATTGTATGTGAATATGAAATATCATTCCCACCCTCCTGTATTTCCACCAAAGCAAATTCTAAAGATCCCATTCAAAAACCTTACTCTTATGTTGGACCATGAGTGCATCTTCAAAATAACCTAATAATTATACATACTCTAGGCACAAGAGTTTGATTAAATAAACTCTTCCTCATAAACTAATTTGGCTTAACTGCACCTTAGTACTACATAGGTACCTATGTGCAGTCGATTCTCTTTGTTACGAGGTCGGTCCCATGTGAAGAACTTTGTTATATTGCGATAATAGTATTCAAACTTAAAAGTTCCTCTTTCTATTATATATTAAATAATATGTAGCTCGCATAGAACGAGAGGGAGAGAGATGAAGAATAAAGCAGGATGAGTAATGTGAAAATGTTTTTAGAGAGCAAAAATCCTGGTTCCACTTTTTAACGAGATTTGTTACAGGAGAAAGAGACAAAAAAATAACAAAAATAAATCAATTGTGATTAAGATCAGAACTAATCACTACTGGACTTTCAGATGTCAAGACACTACTGGCAAAATAGTTATGCTGATTCTTACGAGATAATGTAAGTTCGGAACGAAGTAGAAATGACTGCCCCCTTCACTCTCGTTAGAAACGAGAGGAAAAAAAAGTGCATTAGAAATAATGAAGGATCTACTCTTTGGACAGCAAGTTTAATCTAAAGTGATATCGGATGTATTTTACTATAAAACATCCAAATATTTTAGATAAAGCCTTGTCTAAAATAATAAAATAATCATTTATGTACAATGGTACACTTGAAACATGTGTCTAGACATGAAATAGGCCTTAGTGATGGATAAAAACACACTTATTATTATTTATTGTATTTTTTGAAAACTTTGTTCGTATCCTTCAAAAATGAAGGATTGAACGGAAAAAAAGCGCCAGAATGTAAATGTTTAAGAAAAAACGGATGAACTAATAAACAGAAAAAGTACTTACTCATTCTGGAGTCTCAACAAGTTTGTTAATCACAGGGTTAAATCAAGTGAAGATATGGAAAAAGCGTGTACTCATTAAGGAATTATAAATGATGATTTACAAAAATTTCAGGTTCATCACATAAAGTCCTCCTATACCTAGAAACCCTCGAAGAATCTTTTGTCTTTTAAAACATCCAGAATATGTTTTAAAATTTAAATCACTCTTTGTAATCCTTAGAAATCAATGATCCAGAACCTTATAATGCTCACGATTAACACAAATAAGTACCCAATGTTCTCTCAGATTAAAATATTACTGAGACCACAGTAGTCATTTCGACAGTTTTTAAAATTTACACGTTTTATTCGAAACTCCGATCCCGTCTTTTTTAAATGAAGAGGACTGATCGAGTGTTCCTTCCTCAGAGCAGTTCCCTTCATATCCATGATGATGAAGATGAAGGGTACTGATACACTCTTCACTATGTCCCTATGATGATTCATCAAGGAACACTATTTCTTTCCTTGGATATCCATGGCCATGCAATCCCACTCTTTCTTCGGAGTTGTTTTATACTTAAATAGAAGCTCAATGTTTTTGGAATTTGTTACTTTCAGCTGATTTCACAATCCTCTTCTGCGCGCTCCTACTTCAGCCTATTGGACTTGTATGATATTAGCTCTACAGTGAGTCTTTGATTTCTAGTAGATTTTTGATCGAACTTGAATGAAAATTCACACATTTAGATGGACGGTTTCTACTCTCGCCGCCTATGCCCCCAGGAGTCCCTTTAGGTCAAAACAAGGACTGGAATCGGAATTTGCATTTAATACACTAGCGAATCATTGTTTTTTAATGCACAAAATGAGTCTCCTTCTAGGCTTAAATTGAAGTTCAAGTTGGAAAATGGGTCAAAAAAGCTCCAAAAGTAGGGTTCGATTTCTCGAAAGAAAAATGACAGATTTGAAATGAGTGTGCTAAACATAATAACTGTTATTATACTTATACCCTTTAGGATCATTGACATTTAAAATTTGTTGTTCTGTGTAGTTGAGATTTATACTATTACACTGTAAAAACATTCTTGAAACACTTTTTGCAATACATACATTTCGGTTAATTGAAAAAAAAAAAAAAAAAGAAAAATATATATGTATGAATCAGTTATCTTATAAAAACTTGATTGATTTTTATTTATTCAAAATATGCCAAAAGTAATAAAACAAAAGTGTCTACATATGTACATAACGAAAACTTATTAATTCCTTTTAATCATATAAATGAAATCAAATTATAATCTTCCTTTCAGCAGAATCGATTACAAACTACAAGCCGTCAAAAACGAAGCCATGGTTAATATTAGTACTTAAGGAAAACATTCAAGTAGACTTAGTCTTAAGTATAATGATAAGGGCTTCAATATGTAGAAATTATTTTAAGAAGAATTGACAAAATTAAGTATGAATTTTGATAAAATATTCTATTAAGATTTTTTGGTAAATCTGGCAGCTTGGCAGTTCCACGGAAAAGTACATATATTTATATATAAAAATGGTTTCTTTCATATTAAGAATGACTTCATACAATGTTGACAGCCGAACAAGAGCTGATTCGAGTATTTAGTCGACTAATATGAGAAAGATAAGTATACAAATGAACAGGTGACCTCAAAATACAGTCTCTGCTATGTGAGTTCCCTTTCAACAAGATCCTTTCTAACTGATAAGTGACGTCCAAAAGGGTAAATAATAGTTCTACCCGAGTATTTTCTTACTCTCTGAGCAAAATAATAAATAGTTTTTTGTTAGTAGATAGAGTGAAGCAAAAAATATCTCAAATACAAAACACTGCACTTTACACCAAGGTATATTTTATTTTTTTCAATTTTAAAATGGATACACACAACACTTTTTAGCTACGTACGTATAAATATCTACGAGCACATGATATGTATCTAGCTTCTTTGAATCTCAATCATATTACATATTTTTTGTTATTTATATAATAGGGAGATTCATATGAAAACAAAACAGGATTGCCAAAATTACCTTATAGACAATCGAGCACAAAGGAAAATGAGATGATGAAAGGTCGACCGCGTTCTATAGCTACATGAACAATGAGAGTAGTTTCGAACAAGCATTTAAAAGAAAAGTTAATAATGAAGAGGCATTACATCATAATATGGTAAGGATGAGTCTATTTTAGCCATTTTTTGCCAATGTATTTTAAAATGCAATGTACATACATGGAATTCATTAAAATTGAGGTTGACCCAGATATACCAACAAAGTTCTGAGGAAAATAAAAAGATTATAAAGTTTTTGTGTTGTTTAGTGACATACTTTTTCTTCTTTTTAAATTTGTACATATATTCCAAGATATGTTCATGTATCTACTTAAGTCACTCCAATCTAAACAAATTGCAATATACAAACGAAAATGTCCACTTTATATAGGGCAATTTTCATTCTTGGCTCTGGTTGTCTACGCCATATTTGATGTATTGGTGCAGCAAATATCAATTTAAAACTCAATTTATTATGATATTACGTTCAATGTGTCAGTATCACCAATTTATGTATTTCCATCCCATAGGAATGGGATGGAAAATATTGTGATGTGGACCCGAGATTGTTACATAATCATAATCAATGAATAACAGAGGTAAATAGCAATTTAAAAATATCTTTATATACAGTAACAATATGTAGTTACCACACCCATAATATATGTGTTCAACTATCTACTTTTCTAACACAGTATAGAACACAGTACAAAAAAAAATTCTGCGCCATGTTTTTGTTTTCGTTTTTCATGGGTACCTGGCACGACGAGCTTTTTGGGAATAACAAAAACACACACTGTATTCTCCCTTCAGCTGATTTTCATCATTTAACTCTTTTGATTTAAAGCAGCTGACCCTACGTGTTATGAGCTCAAGAAGGGTATTATTATTATTATTTATAATTTTGATGCATAAAAAATATATTAAATCAAGGACTGCGCGCCCTTTTTTTTGAATTTTGAATATATTAGGAGTAGTAACGATTGGTTTGTGATTGGTAGAATTTATAAATATATAGTATATCTAAATAATAAATTATGCCAAATATTAACAAGTTGGCAACAAGGAAAATACAGAAGGGTAGCAGCTACCAGTTGTTGTTTTTCCAAATTTTTTCTTTCCCTTTTGTCAGTCGAGGTTGCGAGTGGACAAAAAAGCTCGACGTGTGGATACAAAGATTTGTCAAAATAAATTTAATGAGAGTTATAATTATTATAATCTAGTTAGATATGAAGAAAAATTCATCCCTGGACGAGCAATGATATTTGGATTCACATTTATGACACTAAATTTTACGACTCTAAATTTTAAAGCTCAAATCAGAGAGAGAGAGAGCCTTTTAATAAATGTACTTCTCATTTCATAATACAATTATGCCTATTTAATATAATAAATGTTGATTTATGTATGCTATGTTTTCTTCTAAATAAAACTATGAATGTAAATTGTATATATGATGTATATTAGTTTTTCAATTGAATCATTGTTCTTCACTTGAGCAAACATGTGCAAATATAAATATATATTTGTAATGTTAGAGACGTGAGTAAAGTATTTTTTATTTTCCTAAAGATAAAAATGAAAAGTATTTTAAGACATTCATCTTATTTTAAAATACAAAACAAAACTTTTAGACGGATTGATTTTGTTTTTGAAACATTTATGTTATTGTCTGTAGTATGTAGTAGATATGTGCATTTATGAACTCAATTTTGACTGGAAGTTTAATCACAAAAGTTGTAGGCAGTAAAGATGAGAATATTTTATAAAATATATTTTTTTATCTATTGAAGGAAAAATAAGTTTGAAGTCTTTTAAATGCTAAAAATACCATACTAAACAAAAACAAAAGCAATAATTTAATGTTATTTCTCATGACCTCCTTTTATTTTTCCTTAAAGTTGACATCACGACTCAATATCTTCAAAAAAAAAAAATAGCAAAGGAATAGGTGAATAAATGAGAACAACTTTTTTTCCCAATTTAAATATATATTTAATTGTGGACTTCAAATTAAGGGTTAGGTTATACTATGTTCCCATGATTAGTTTCTATATTCAGATATGGTGGATGTTGATTTATAGATATTTCAAGGAAGTTATAAATATATCATTAAAAAAAGCACGAAATAATATTATAAAATAAATACAGAAATTATATTACTGCAATTTTATTTCCTTTCAAAAAAGCCATGAAAATGTTTATTGCCGATTTGACGTGCAATTGTTGGCACTCTTCATATTTTATTGTTTCATACTTATGTATTATTACAAATACAAATATTACAAATTTTAAATGTATTTTTAAGTATTTTTATTTAATTGTTTACATCTCAAAATATAGGTAAATATCCAGGCATTTCCATCTTTTTGGTTCGTTTCAGGACCTACTATAAACTAAGGTTGAAATTCCGTTCGTTCTATGTAAAATACATACATATTTTTCTAGTCATAGTATGTATGTGCAAATATGATTTTTAAGGCGTTGGGTGATGAGTCTAAGGGGGATTATTCTTCAAAAAGCATATTTGGAAGGTTCTCAAATATAAAGTTTATGATCCGAGTTTTCACTGATTGAATTTGTATATCAAACGAGCTACAACAATCTTACACACTTTTATAACTCGTTTGGAAATTTTGACACAACAGCATTCTATAATATTTTAGTCTCTACATTTGCCTATACTTTTTGTTTTACTCAAAACTAAAGAAAATTTCTGACATTTAATCAAAAAATGATATGATTAAATTAAAAGCAGATCACAAAAAAATATAAGGTCAAATGAAGTTAAGGAAGTGTTTGTAGGATTGGATTGGAAGATGCGTGTCCATGAGTGAGGATTCATTTGACAGCTACAAGTACAATGCTATTGCCGATGAGTGTTCGATATATAGAAGAAGACCAAACAACTGCCGCCTATGTAGATTAAAAATAATATAAACCAGTCTTGATATCATGTAGGTCTCTATACCTCAAGTCAAGACCGCAATACGACACCTCCTCAGACGTTGTCTGTTATTATGGAACCGCTATAAGAGGGAAATGTTATTACATATATCACTTTTTAAGTGGACTTTCTTTGAAATTATGTAAAAGCAATGGGAAAGGTGGGAGCAAGACTTATGGAACAATTGAATCCATACCCTAGGTGACATCAACTAACTTTTAAGTGTTGGATCAGTCCTCTAGGATTGAATTCCACATCGGTCTTTTTTCTTATTGGTGTCCCCCCCCCCCTCTTTTCAGTGAAGACACAAACAAAATCAAAAAAAAAAAACTAAGTCTGAATAGTATTTGAAGTTTAATTTAATTTTCGTCCCCTCTGAAAAGAGGAATTGCCAAAGAAAAAAAAAGACTGATGAGAAATTCAGCCCAAGAAGGACTGATCCAACACTAGTTACTGCTATTGGGAGGAGAGCCATCCTATCTTCAATATAGTATAATTATTACAGGAATAATATTATAGTTATATTTATATTATAATTTTATTATGTATGTTTTACAAAAAAATTTAAAAAGAATAGGTGAGAGCTCTTACATTTTTCTTTTGTGAAAGATATTTCCCCTCTTTACAGTATTAGGAAGAATGAACATAATTTCAAGAAGGAAAAAAAAAATTGTATTTCCTTTTCCAGTAGAAAAACTCTTATTTTTTGTCTACAAAATGCACAATTCCATGTATAAATATACTTTATCAATAAATTTGTTGAATAGTCAATAAATGGTATCAAAGAAAAAAGCAGTCAAAATTTTATATTGAACTAAATTCTCTGTTTTTTTTACTACCTACTTGTTACAAAGTATCAAAGAGTTTCCTTGGGAACAAAATGAATTTCTTGTAGAGTATTTATGAACAATACAAACATAAATACATAAATTTCTCAATAAATACTATAAGTATATGTACAAGAATTTCTCTCTCGACCCTGGAATCCCGTTTTTCCTAGTGTTCCTAGAGTTTCTTTGGGGTTATACCCACCCCTAGGGGAAATTCCCTGGATATCTTGCATTTTATTATTTCATAGATTAAGTTACATTAAATGAAGGATTAGATGATATATGTTCCAAATACTTATGCAACAACATATATGTATATGTATGTAATATATTGATGATCGGAAGGAAAATAGGTCTCGACCTACAAAAGTCACACATTATTTATGTGTCGGGTTAGTTAATCATTTCTAAACTGTTCCATGGGTATCGGCACAAATATTCAGTATTTGGTATGTGTAACATGCGTTTCTGGGACATTTCTGATTTTTAATATAACGAATTAGAGGGGGTTATAGTGATGTGAAAGTTGACTTTTAGCTAGACAGAAACTGGGTCAAGTTGTGTATTTCATAATTACAAAACAGAGGGCTCTACAAAAAAATTATTGAACTCATTTTGAATCCTTTCATGATGAACTTCTGACTATTTTTAAAATTTAAAAATAAATATTTATAGTTGTTTGCTACTAGGATAGGGAAATTTAAAAATTGATTTCCAATGATCCCACTGAAAGTCAATTTCCTAATGCTTTTACATTGAATTAGTCTAATTTTACTAGCTAATTTAGTAAATTCAAGTAGTTTTGCTCTTGGATTATTCAAAAAAATATTAATTAAGATTATGTAATTTGAGGAAAAGTATGTGTTAATTATCCTAAGCATTTGTTATCAATAGCTAAAAAATCCATTATGACCCTTAAAACTTAAAATTTTAAAGGAAATTAACAGATAAATAAATTTTTTATGCGCGTTATACGCGGTACATTCCCTTCCTCAAGTATTTTCCTTTCCATTTTTAGATATGAGATATTTATTTTTGCAGACAGTCTATCAAACATTTTTTGTAAATATTACTCTATTACATTTTAGTGTATAACAAAATAATTTGAGTTTGTTTTTTGATTTCTTATAAAAAAATCTACTTCTTTGACAACACTTTTCAATTTTTCCTCGGAGGAAGTCACAAAATTGACTGTCAATTTTTTGATTTTGAATATTTCTCAATAAAATTTTAATATTTGAGTAGCTGAGATGTGTATCCATCATATTGTTACAATAAAATAAATTGTAAAGCCCCTATTTAATACCTTTATTCATCCTATAACTTTTTCTTAACGTTCGCAAAAAAACACGACGGATCAAGATAAAACCCTAATTTTCTCAAAAACTGTACATAAAAAAAAATAGCCCGTTTGGAAGCGTAAACTTTAGATTATAGGAAATGTTCCCCAGGGGACAAAAAAATTATTTTTTAGTCAAGTATATTGATCATCTGATCTTCGTTTTGCTACTCTGTTGCATAGCTTTGATAGTAACTAATGAATTGAAAAGTCAAATGGATTCAACATCTTATTCATTCTAAGTTCTTCTTTTTTTCCCTCTTTTTTTTTTTTCAAGGAGGTACTTAAAAAGTAGTTACTAATATAACATAAATATCATATTTTATTTTGTATAATAATCTTTTCAAGGAAATGACTCTTGAATGAACATGTTCTATTAATAAATTATGATAAATATACCTACGTAAGGTATTATACATATATATATATATGTACATTCAAATATTATATATAAATATTTACTGACGGGTCTATGAATGTATGTATATAATTATGTTAAATATGCTTCAAAAGCCCAATGCAATAACATCTGGCACATTGATCATTACGACTATCATTCTGTTTTGAATGACTATATTATTTAGACCTTTTGAAAAATTAATGTGAATAGCATCAAAGCTGTAGTCAATATTTCCATAGATATATGATTGAACATATTACATATTAAAGTACATCACAGTGGGATAATTATTGTCGTTCTCAGAATTTGCCTAAAACACAGCCTGCAGGCCCTATATTTAAGGCCCCAAAAAATCTCCAACAATTGATATTAAAAATTTAACAAACACAAAATAAAAACGGATCCATTTTTCAAAAAAAATTACTAAATAGATTGGCTCAAAGCCTCTCGATCATTACGTTCTTTGAGAAAACATAAATAGGGAAATAAAACAGTATTTTAATGATAGGGGTAAAAGAAGAAGAATATATACAGGGATAGGAGCAGAGTATACTCCAGTCATGGGTAGGAATGTAAATAATATGCAAATGGGGTGTGTAAAATAAAAAGAAAGAGAAAATCAACAACCTGGCCACCCTGACAATTTGATGAATGTTGAGAGGGAAGCAGCTTGAGCTGTCATGACGTCTTACTGAGCTAATAGCTGCTATTCTCCATTATATATGTATACAAATGAAAACATCAATAATAAATAATAACATTATGTACATATACTATAGATGAGAGGCAGAAAATTAACTGAAATTAATATCAGTAAATTATATATTTTTAAATAATAATAATTATACGAAGACTTGAGCCCTTTTTGTTTACATTCTATTTGCTTTATTAACCTTAATGCATGTATTCTTCCTTCATATGAGATCTTTACTATCAGGTAGATGCTCTCTCCTCAGTAACAAAGGAAAAATGATAACAGCTTTGGAAAACAAAAAGACCTGTTTGAAGAGCCAACTCCACAAAATCTCGCACGCAGCTTTTTGCATATTATTTACATTCCTAGTCATGGGCACTGGAACAGGGGGAGGTAAAGGAGCATTAGCCCCCAACTTTTTAAAATATGTATAATGACAGTGAAAAGTTGCATGTCACTAATATAACGTGTGACATCATTCTCCGAAGCTGGGCCGCGACTTATGAATTGTTCTGGTGCCTTTGACCCTAGAGCAGGATTTCTAAAATTGTTGGACATCTATATGGTATGTGTGGAACAACCTCAGGGAGGCACAAAAAGACTATCAACAGGTCTCCTTATAAAAAAATAACATACAATTTTAATTATAATTTTTTTCTAAGAGCAAAGGGGCCTTTTAAGTAGCTTTGAGAGTGATGTACAATAATATTTAAAATGATAGGATTCATAGTTAGTAAATTATTTTGACACACTCTGCTCAATTTCAATTTGCCAATGTCTTGAATCAGAAAAAATTTGCCTTACCATCGTCTCCCTAAAAAATATAACAATTTTCACTTATAAATAACTTCTCTAAGACAAATGTGATCCGTAATTCAAGGTATCACTCAAGAGGTAAAAAAAATCATCAGTTTGAATTCAATTAAATGCATTTATGTGTAGCGGATCACTATGTTGAATTACCTTTATTTTAAAGTCATTTTTTGCTTAGGAGTAATTATTCCTTTTTAGAAGTAAAAAATTAACTAATTATATCCATGGATCGATTACTTTACAACATAATCATGTTATAAAGCATTTACATTACATATATATATATATATAATTTATAAAACATAATTACCACTTTTCATTCACCTTAACCTACAAATGGCGCAACTAACTCAGTATCTTAAATGAGTATGTGTCAAAGTAGTTTGATTGACTTCAGGTTTATAATGAAAAAATGTAACTAAATAAATGATAAAATATTTCGGAGGAATTGAGGAAAGCCATTTTATACAATTTGCCGAAAGGATATACTGCCAAAAAAAAAAAATATAAAATACATTTGAAAGATTTAGAAATTAGGGGAGGAAATGAAATTAATGAGTAGTTATTTTTTGATGAAAAATGCTTCCATATAAAATCCATATGAATAACATTTCATGTCATTTCATTCGTTCCATTCATGAACCTTTAGGTATAATTGAATAAACCGTTTAAGAAGTACATAAGGGCCATTCATTTATAATAGATTCGACGTCAATAAAATGAATTACCACTTTATGAGGGACTTTATTATCAGGAAAATAGTAAAGGTTAATCTAACTTGGATTTACTTGGATGGCTAAGCCTGATTAATGCTCCATGAATCAATCTCAAATCTACTAATTTTAGCCATATGTGTAATTTTGTCAAATTTCCCTCGGCAAAATTGCTTTTGACAAATCGTAAATCTAAAACTATAGAATCTCAAAACTCAAACCCATTCAAAAGTCAAACTTTTGATAGGGAAACCCGTTAGGCCAAGGGTGGGAAAATCAAGGCTTGTGGTCCGAATTTGCCCACCGTGTTATGAAGTCAAATTAAAAACAAATATATAGAAAGTTAAATTAAAAGGAAATTTTTCAGAATTAGCCCTCAACTTACAAATAAATACAAATGTAGATTGAAAATAGCACCTATATTTAAAACAACTTATGAATGGGAGCACTATTTTTTTGTATTAAATTATATTAAAAAATCGTTTACGGACCAAAACAACTCCAATGAACGTGATATTTCAAAACTTTAAAAACAAAGAAGCAGTTTCATCCTTTCCATTTAACAAAAATTAGCTACAATTATGAATAAAATAAATGTATTTCAATTTGTGGTTGACACGCCATTTTTTGTGATGAAATAGCTAAGTACATTTTCTAATTTGTTTTACTTTCGTTACTAATTAATTAATAGTTTACAAATATAACGCTCCCTCTCACTACTTTAGTCGAGCCACCTCGGCAACACATGAATGTCTTTTAACAAAGACTTGTACACTAATATAAAGCCTTCCACTAAATTTTAACTCGAAAAAAACTTTGCAAGAAACAAAATAGGAGACGAGTCACCCATTGTTATTAACGCTATTTGATTATTTGGCATTCACTTTTGATGAGTGCAAGCATTCAGTTTGCCCTCTAGAACAAATTAAGTTCGATGATATTATATAATTATATTTACTGAGAACCTTTTTTATGATTATTCTAATGATATGAGTACAATATGTCTTTGACCTACAAATAGTAAGAGGAAGTGCTAATCCAAGAACAAATTTGCAGAGTTAATTAATAAAATTAAAAATACAATTAATCAATGCAAAATAGTATCAGTTTGTTGTGTGCTTCCTTTGAATATTTTTAAATATATCTATTGTGCATACATGGAGTAATAATACCTTGGATTACGAGCAACACGTTCTGTGCTCTAAAAATGCTGCTTCCTAACTGGCTCAGAGCATTTTCCTTCAAAATAAACCAACTATTATTCAATGGCAAAGCGTCCAATGATAGAAAGTTGAATGGTGGTGTTCTCACATCCGTGTCTAAGTCTAAGATGATGGAAATTGTTGCTCTTTATAGAGTGGTACAAACAAGGACAGTATCACTCAAATTGGGAACAGTCACTCACTAAGCAAGTGCTTCACAACTTGATATATGACTGTTTATTTGACAAATTCAGAATAAGTCTCTACTTTGATGGGTGCTTACATTCAAATTGATACAATGGTGCTATAAAAACATGTTTATAATACTCGTAGGTCTTAATATATATCGTATGTATATACGATACATAGCATAGACTGCATGCTTACAGCATGGGACAGGTCTATGATTGTTTTATTTTCTCATAAAGATGTTTAATACTTTTATACAATTATATTTTTTATGCAGGTATATAACATATTATATATGTTATATGTATGTATTTTTAAGAAAATATATTAAAGTTGATTGCAAGATCAACATGAATAAGGCTCCATCTGGTTAATGAAAAATAAAGCTTAATTATGAATTGAGATGATGATTTGTTAGTCAATTTATTTGATTTAAGCTTCGATTTTTTTTGCATGTAATATTGACATGTTTGTTCAGGAGAGGTCTTTTGACCTAATGTATGCATTTATTTGCATATGTTCATTCATATATGTATTGTATTTTCGAGGGAATTCATTTTGATAAGGATATATCATTAAAAATATGTATATAGGGTCCTAGACAAACATGTCTCACTATGACTCATTAATAATAACTATAAGTACGAATTTCTCCTTATGATGAATGCTTTAATTGATAAAGTTTATCCATGAAATAAGTTAAGGACACCCTTTGGATCATCATCGTATATGGTTCATGAACGCAAGTACAGATTTTGTACTTACATATGTGATAAACGGCTGCTTTGATGTATGTTTCCTTCATAATCCTCATTCAAGACTAATATTTAGAGAGAGCTGATGATTATCAAAATCCAAATGGCTCAAATATGTACATAGCAAGTACAACAACTAAATGCTCTGTAAAATATGAGACGTAAAACAAAATGTCACTTCCAAATGGGTAAGTAGAAGTGCGATGTACACTAAAGCTTGGATCTATTGGATTATGTTATCATTCATTCTGAATCAAATAAAAAATAGTTATGGAGCTGTCATTTTCAATTATACTTATACTTATATATATATATGATTATATGGTTCATGGTATATCTACGCAAACATATTAACATATATATTTTCCCTTGAGCTGATTATTTTGTGTAGGCAAGCAAATTCCTACCTACAGTGATAAGTCTATCATTAACTTCATTCCTCTTCAAGGCCATAACTCATGAAGAAAAAATAATCTTAATAGCTACTTATGTATTTTATTTATTTATAAATAAATAAACACACAAACTTAAATAGGCAGCATTTTAAATGCATAGTGTCCCTTGTGCACACACTAACTAATTGATCCAACAATAGTATATAAATCATGTAGCTAGGTGGTTAAATGGGTCTTATAAGGAAACACTACTAGGGATTAAAATTGCTCAGGGGAGTCTCCAAGATTTTGAAATTTACAAATCAACTTTAATTAATTAAAGTTGCTAAGGTAGGTACGGACACACTCTGCTCTTTCACTAAGGTGTGCCTTTAATATGGCCTGAAAAGGGAGTTTTGACACTAGATATACAAAAATGTATGTGACTCAATATTGAATTATTGCATCAGTTTGTAGAGTACATTTTATATGTGCATTGCCTAGCTTTTGGATATGTTGTTGTTGTTGTTGTTGGATCAGAAAATAATTCGGTTTCTTTGTGCTTTATAAGCAGTTTGGACACATTGGATCGGTTCACAAATAAAACTCTTTACATCTTGCCCTCATTATTAAAAAAAAAAAAACAATTCATTTTTCATGAATGATATTTGATTCCATGACCTCTCAACTGAAAACACAAATTAAGGAACCTGCTTTCAAAATATATTTATAAACTACTACTAACATTTTATTTACATACATAAGACAGACTCATCTTCAAAATAAGCTGAGTTAAACGTACTGATGAAGGTTAAAATAAATCAATTCTTATCAATAGTATCGAAATATACATGAACTATATAAAAAAAATAATGGTTTCTATGTTGAGCAACTTTGACTAGAGTAATCGTAAACAAGTGAAGAAAAAGCACTAACGCAATTGTACATAAACATCACTAGGAATGTAAATAATATGCAAATGGGGTGTGTAAAATAAAAAGAAAGAGAAAATCAACAACCTGGCCACTCTGACAATTTGATGAATGTTGAGAGGGAAGCAACTTGAGCTGTCATGACGTTTTACTGAGCTACAAGCTGCTATTCTCCTTTATATACATATGCAAATGAAGACATCAATAATAAACATTAGCATTATGTGTACCATAGATGAGAGGAAGAAAATTAACTGAAATTAAGGTCAGGAAATTATATATTTTTAACTAGTAATAATTATACGAGGACTTGAGACCTTTTGTTTACATTTTATTTGCTTTGTTCCTTCATGCGAGATCTTTACTATCAGGTAGATGTTCTCCCCTCAGTAGTAATAAAGGAAAAATGATAACAGCTTTGGAAAACAAAAAGTACTGTTGTTCGAAGAGCCAACTCCACAAAGTCTCGCACTCGGCATTTTGCATATTATTTGCATTCCTACATATGTAAATGCATGTGACTGATGGAAAAATCAGCCGTGAACTTCTTTTTCTTTCTTTTTTTTTTTTGCAAAGTAATCCCTTGCCATAGGAAATGGAATATTTCCCTAACTAACCTTTTATCTAATTATGATATGTAACTAAAACAGATGCACAACAACAGACTACAGCTAAAGGCTCTTTTATTCTAAAAAAAAAAAAAAAAAAAAAAAACCATTTCGACAATTATTTCTTTTTCTTTTTTCTAACAAAAGAAAAAAAAAAGGAAGAGTAATTATGTATATCATTATTTGTCATTTGAACCAAACAAAATGTATATAATTACCCTGGGATAGTAGTTTATTTCCTCCCTTAGGAAATGTAATTTAAATCGTAATCATCTATGAATACGCACAAAATACCCTTATAAGTTCATTTTAAATCAAGTCATTATCAAGGTCTTTATTACACATTATTACACATGTATCTGGGACTGAGGGAACGTTTTTGCTCTTTCAGTATAATATATATATATATATATGAACATTGGATATAAACACTAAGTGACATTTACTGAGGCCCACCAAAAACAAAACATTTGTACGTAAAATAATGGTAAAAAAGTAAAAAAAAAAAAAAAATGAGTAGATCAGGCCTAAAGGACCATATACCTATGTATATAGATACGTAGGATTATAATAATATTGTAATGATTCTTTTTATCTGAGGAAATGATAAGGGACTTCTTACAAAAACTGTACTTACATACCACATAAAATCCATGTTCAAATGCTAGGATGAACAACTCTAAATAATAAAGTGTGTCACCCCAAGGAATATATATATATACATCGAGGTAATTCAATTAGAAATGCGTCTGTCTGAATCTAACAGGGTTTGAATCTTAAATGAATTGCTTCATCGGTTTATTAAATATTATCAATTGCAAAATATCTCAAATCCTTTTTTTTTTTTTTAATAGATGCTTAAATCGTCATGAACTAATTCAAAGCAAAAGGGTTTGCTGGCTCATAATATAGATAATAATAATAATAATAATATTAATAGATTTGTTTGAAGGCAATGAGATTTGTAAAGTCTTTTTTAAAATAAATTACAGAGCAATAATTGATTATATAATTAATAATCGGATGGTCTGCTCTCTTGAGTAATAGTAGGTTATTTATCTCGAGAAATAAAACAAAAACTTGTCAAAATTTCAAATTTCAACTTTTTGGTCTTCAACAACATTACTCAGAATTGCATTTTACTGATCCTCTCTTAGAGATTTAAAAAAAATGAAAAATTCGATTTGAGCTGTTCACAAAAGGACTCGCATCTCAAAGGACACATGAATATTTTGACAGTTAATTTGGCACAAATGCATGCCAACTTACAAAAAACCAAAACATTTATCCCTACTGGACTTCCAAAAAAATTAAAATCTAATTTCCCGGTAAACAAAACTTGGATGAATTCATTTAGTACATTCATTTTAATTTTTTTTTTTTTTTTGATAAGACAACATTTAATTTCCTCTTTACGCATTTCCTTCACCCCCATAAAGATAAAGACATCTTTGGTAGTGAATGACGTGTTTGTTAATACAAATTGCACACAAAGAAAAAATATTAATAAGTAGATAATAAGTTTATATATATATATATATTTAGATTTGACTCTACCTGAAATCAATAGGTTCAAATATATGGATGAAAATATAATTTTCATAACTATATGAAAGAATGACATGGGTCATAAGATTCACACATGAGAGAAACGTAGAATTGTAGAAGGTAGAGTTGTATTCTAAATAAATAATACTTTGCCACTGATAACTTATCTTTTGTATATTATTGGAGCACTAATTCTTTATTTATACTTAAATACTTATACAATACTTCTAATAAATATTGACTTAAGCAAATAGCAGAAAATATATAGATACATGATATGTAGGCATATATATATATATATATAGCTGGCTACTCTCGCTTGAATGACGAATGACTAACTAAACTTAAAGTTCTTCCACCACTCCAGCATCATTTTATTGTGCCTGCTTTTTGAACTCAATCGGCGCACGCTCCAATGTCCCATGCCTTGAGTGACTACATACACTTACAATAATTAATAATATTATCTTGAATTCGTTTCTTATTATTGCAAAAAAAAATATAAAAAAAAAAAATAGAACTAACTCTATGATATTTCCAAGAAAAGGTTTTTATGACGGATTTTGTTTGTGTATCAATTCCAGAACAAACAGTATAGATTAAAAGGATGTACAACTATAAAATAAATGTATATATATATTATCAGTGTTAATTAATTATAATAGGAGATGGAATTTAGCCTTCAATGTGATTAAATGTCTACATACATTTATTTTTTGTTCTTCCTTCAAATTGACAAAGTTATGATTTAAACATGAATTGTTGTTGTACCTTCCAGCATATACTATACACAGTATTTAGACTAAATCCCGGATTTGCAAAAACAAATAAACAATGTCTTGAACAAGAGTAACTTTAATAAAACTGGTTTGTCGTCCGACATCTTTCTTTCTTTCTTTGTTCGTGTATGTAGAGGAACTCATCATTTGTACACATAATATCATTCTATCTACTCAATAAATTTAATTTGATTGTAACATTCTGATTTAATCTCAGAAATGGATCTCCACTCAAAGGTTTATTTTATTGATTGAGTTTTTTTTTTTTTTTTTTTCTATCTATAACGATATGTGAGTTGTTTGTTGTAACTTACACAACTTAAATAAAAGGATAAACTTTTTGTATTTTTAGAAAGATATGGAGCGAGAACTTACTTGTAAATCTCAATTATCCAAAGAGTTATACGGTTACATAGTCTATTTAGATTCATTCTTCTACAAAACATTTTTTATTTAGTAATTGTATAGTATCAATAATATGGTATTAGAGCCCATGATAATATATGGACCCTTAATGAAATAATGAACTTATTTTTCAACGAAATTTAGGTATGTGTGTATGTAAAAAAAAAAAACATTGTTTAGTCAAATTTTGGCATAAGTCGGCCAACAGAAGATTTAAACTATCTTGATTGTGTACAAAATTCATTTGGAAAAAGGTACCTGGTTCAGTCCCTATTCTCGCTAATATAAAAGCAATTTTTTTCATTTCAAGACCCTTCTAATAAAATCTATTATTTACAGACTAGTTCGTAGCAAGGACTATACCAAACAGTTCGTATTTTAACAGTCTGCAAATAATATTTTTAGATATTATCAATAGCAACTTAGACGAGCTCTGTTGTAGCACTATAGTATCAATTCTTTGTCAGATAAAGTCAGTGGCTCGGTCACTCAAGTACATAATATCTTGTCAACTCTAAAGCAGCTATAAAACAAAGTGGCGAAACGCGTCACTTGCCTTACCGAGATTTCATTGGCTACAAGACAACTTCCGCTAGATGTCACTTTTGAAGTCACAGATATTTAGATATAATATATATATATATTTATATTTGTCCTCCTTTCGGAGAATACACATTGTTTTCATTGAAGTATCAAGGTAAACTCATGGTGGTTGTGTAGTTGGTTATAGAAGCACTCTTAATATTCCCAGTGGGCATAAAAGTTGTCTCTTGGCCATGTGAATTTAGACTGAACACGACGAGCTTTTTGGGATAAACAAAAACACACTGTATTCTCCCTTCAGCCGATTTTCATCATTTGACTCTTTTGATTTAAAGCAGCTGATCCTACGTATTACTCAATAAGGGTATTATTATTATTTCTGATTTTGATGCGTAAAAAATATATTAAATCAAGGATTGCGCGCCCCTTTTTTTGAATTTTGAATATATTACAAGTAGTAACGATTGGTTTGTATAATGGTAGAATTTATAAATATATAGTATATCTAAATAATAAACCCTGCCAAATATTAACAAGTTGGCAACAAGGAAGATACAGAAGGGTAGTAGCTACCAGTTGTTTTTCCAAATTTTTCTTTTTCCTTTCGTCAATCGAGGTTGCGAGTAGACAAAAAAGCTCTACGTGTGAAATAAATTACGTTGTCATCGTTTGGCCACTATATTTCATTGCTTTGGTCTCCTCTTATGTTTTTCTTTCTCTTTGGTACAATAATTATATTCATACATGATAATATGAACAAAATAGTACCTCTTTAGAACACTCAAATTAAAAAATAAGATTATATTGTTATTTTTGTCAAAAGAAAATCTCATTGACAATAATAAATGGTGTTTATCTAATTATGATTTAAAGTATGTTTATTTACTAAAGCTCTTACTTCCCTACTTCTAGGTATATTATTTTGAGATTTTGTATTTAATTGTGTGTATGTATTCATAGCTTGCTGTTTTTGTATCAATGCCATCTTTCAAGTAATAATAATAATAATAATAATTATAATCTGTCTGCAAATAGAACATATGACTTATCAAAATTTCATTCCTTCAAAAATATGTGAAACAATCCTTGGATTGCGAGCCATTTGATTATGGAATATACTGACAAACAAGTTTCATCCACTCAATCTGTTCTACCTCTCAAAATAGTCCCACCCAATACGTATATTTGTACATAAGGTTTGATCCTTAAATGGTTTATGTCTGTGTGTAGACCCTAGAGTATCAATCGGTGCGAATGCATTCGTGACTCATCCCGACTCGTAACTAAAGGCAGAAAAGACGGCTGAAAACTATGATAACGATTTCGATTGATTGTGAATTTCTTTGTCTTTCAAATTTTGCATCCCTTATAAATCCTTTTTGTGTCTTTTAAAGGATAAAATTATTATTTGTTTCTATAAATTATTTCGAATTTTGTCATCATCTTTCGTTAAACTGAAATTTGGCACCTCTCAAGCTAGTAATGTCTTTAAAATATTTGCAGTAAGGAGAATCACAGCCCTGTCACCACTCCACCATTGGCAATCACCATAACAAGGACATTGTTGTTGGAACTGTTGGATACGGATACGACAGTAAATGAGAGTAGTGTTAGTTTACATCTGACTTTATTATTCTCCCTCTTGGGCTTTATATAGTTACAACATTTAGGCAATACAGTTACAAATGGTTACGAGCACATTTACATGAGCGTGTCCTTGAGTATAGTCGTTTGTCACATTATCAGTAATCATTTGTCAATGCCACATTGTGGTGATCTTCAATATGTGTGGATCTTTAGAAGGGGAGATTGGTAAGTAGAATGTGTAGCCAACAAGAACTTTATTCAGCTTCCTCCTAATAAACTCTTTCCCATGGAACAGGATTCATTTTATTTTTAAGAAGAAGCCATTCAGTTAGTTTTGCTTTATAATCATTTTGAATTACGGGCAACAGTTTGTTTACTTGTACCATGCACCTAATCCAAGAATTGACACTACTTACTATAAACTTACTAACTTATAATTGCTTTTAGTTGGAAAATGAATCTAATTGCCTTTTTGATTTGTTGTAATTTCCAACACGTTTAGCAGAACAAAAAGGCTTCGTCTCTAAAAGAAAAAAAAAGAAGATAATTGTTTCAACGTTTATATTTACATTATCATTCGATAGCCTGTCAAGAAGAAGTTTCCTTGTTTATAAGAAAGAAAGATACGCATAAAGTGTTCATAAAATTTGTGTGTATATTTATTCTTATACACTTCTAAGTAACTCTGCTAAATTTAGAAATTTTTCTTCTTTTTTCTTCCACATAATGTATCTGATAACATGAAATACGCATTTCATCAACCTTTGTTTTTGTTTTGTTCTATCTACACATGTTGTTTTAGGTGAAATGTGTACATATATATGTATATACAATCAAATCTGTATTAAGTGGCCAGGGAAGGAAAACTGAAAAAGTGACCGCTTGGTGCAGGTAGCCGTTTAAACCAGGTTTGCTTTTTTAAAACTATGATCTGGAAAATTGTGGATTATATATGCAGGCATGTTATACTTTTTTCTATAAAATTTAACCAAAATTAGAGTAAAAGTAACTTTAATTATAATATGTATTGATATACATTTATAAAACAAAATGAATAATAATAATTTTCGATGACATTACAAAAAAAAAATCTGAAAAATCCGTTTGTTCAAACAACCTCTGTTTTTCCAATTTAGCATACTAATACTTCTTCCATCAAATGACATAAATGACATTCTGAAAATGACAGCTAGTCAGAGCATGACATCTGATATAGATGCACTTGTGTCGGCCAAAAGATGCCAAGTTTCAGGGTCAAAAACAAGTCCAGAAAATAACTTTTTTTGAGTTAATAATAATCAAAACCAAGATTTTGAGCCTCAAGATTTAGGTCGGGATCAAAAAATTTAAGGGTAAAGATCAAGACAGGAAATGTGAAGACCTTTACAAAACTTTAAAGGATCGATCGAGACTAAAACGAATTCAAAACCACCCAAAATTGGTCTTGAGATCAGTTATCAGACAAAATCCCATCACGCCTGTCACCTCCTATCCAAGTAATTTGTAAGAAGAAGAAAAGCTGTAATTTAGAGCATTTATCTATTTATTCAGATGTAGCAAGACATGTTAGCGGATGCTAAGTTATAAATTGACTCCGATGACAGGACAAGGATAGGGTATCATCTCCTTTTGGCTCTGCTTAGCTTTGTGAAATGTAAGTGTCTTGTGGTTCCCCCCCCCCTCTAATTTGACTCACTTGAAAGCGTTTTTATCATGTTCAAAATAAGACAAGGAAATGTTGACAATATTCTTAAAAACTGAAATCCTGTATCTAAATTTATATTAAATATGTGTTTTTCATTTGTTTATTTCTTTTGTTCATGTTGAAATATGAGTCTGACTATTTTAATAGTGTCTAGTTACAAGTAAAAATGGGTTTCAAAGCAGTATTCAGTGATTTAATTCATGTTTAGATTATAATTAGATATGAGCCAATGAAATTGTCAAAAAAGAAAAGAAGACAATCATATAACTATGATGCTAGAAGAATTTGAACATTAAGTTTGCAACTTTATAGAAAAAATATATAACGATATTATTGTAATAAAGAATAAACTATTGTTATCTGGTGTAATTTTCAATAAATGAATTATTCAAAAAATTATTCTCTGAAAAAGGGTAAACAGAAACAAGAGTTATACGTAAATTATTTTATTTGTTGTATATTTAGCCCCGTTTCTGTTGCAAATATCCTTAAAAAGTTTTAAATTACTTTAATTAAAATGAATATCAAAATACTTAGTATCAACTTGATCAATAAAATATTTTTTGTTCGAGTTCGTTGAAACACCTTGGAAAAAAAAACTTGAATTACATATAGTAATTACACTTTGACAAACTAATAATTAATTATTTTGCTTTAAATTTTAATGTTGTACATATGGAATATATATAAAACAGACAAAAATGTTTACTCTTTAGATTTAGAATATTTTTGGTGCTTTTTTTTTTTACATTTACAGGTAAATCAAGAATAAAAAAGTTCCATAGTTCTAGACTGACTTTGAAAGAAAATAAATAAACTTTAGAGGGGAGCATTCAAATTTTGTATTTAAAAAAAAAACACCAGAATTGTAATTTAATCACTGTTTTTCCCCTTTGTGTTTTTTCTTATATTCACCAGTTAAATTTTGATTCAATTATTTATCGACCCAAATACAGAAACAAACAAACTTATACGTCGTTATATTTTGTAAACCATTTAATTTTCAAATGTTTATGAATAATTTCAAATAATCAAATAGTTGTTTGTTTTGTTTGTTTGTCGCAATAAGAACATGGTTATCTCCTCAGAGTTTTCCACTAACTATTTGCTCTGTCTTTTAGATAAACTAAAGGAAATAAATTCAAGACACTTAGAGTCCCAAAAGCAATCCAAGGTATGACTCTATTTAAAAATCAAGATCCATTGAACTTGGAACGTATGAAAAGAGGTAATAAAGTTATGACCATTCAGACCATTTGTTAAGAGGCTTGAAACACATATTTGAGACCTTTGAAAATATGTACGTATACATTGGGAGTAGTATGAGATAGCTTAACTGTACTTATGTGAAGCCTATTAGATAAGTATTCACCAATGCTTTAAAGAAAATAAAAGAAAGCAAAAATAGATAACGACCCCTTAATAGTCAAAAAATTTAATTGCGAGTATTTTTTCATTCGCCTTTCTAATGTATCAAGGGTTATTAAATTAGGAATATACTCTACGTATTTGCACTTGTATAATTTCTACCTTTATTATCCATATACCTATCTATGTATATAGGCATATATGTAAACTTGTGCATACATTTTGTATAATGCTTTATTTTAAATGCTGTTAATTCGATCATTTTGTTAAATTATATTTTAAAGAAAGAAATCCAACAAGGGAGTCAAAAACTAGGAACTATGTATCTTCATTTCAGGTAATTTTTACTTTATGAAATAACACAATTTGTAGGTGCTACCCAAATAATTGTCAAAACTCTACGTCTCTCAAACATGGACCGACTCATGTCCTTGTTGTATAAAGATAGATATTTTTGAGTTAATAATAATTTCTTTGTCTACATGTTAAATTATGTATATAGTCATTTTTTATGATTGGAAATCATTTCACTTGAGTAAATATCGTTATTGAATCATCTTTCAAGGGTCTGTAGAACAAATATGGAATAATATTTTTATTAACTTATTTCACTTTATGTTTTTTGAGTAAATGATATTTATTAGTTGGTGTTTAAATTGCTATTTTTATACGAGAAAAATGTGTCATTTCTTGACATTATCTTGCTTTGAACTATTTCTTGTATTGCTTTAAATTTAGTGTTGTGTCCTTAATGATTGACTCGAGTAGATCAATTAGAAAAAGAGAAAAGTGAAGAAAGGGAGATTATAAAGGAGCCACATATGCCCATTGCCCTGTTTGAATAGAATCTAAATATATTAAGATTGATATAAGATTATTGGTATTGAGTTCCAATAAATAATTTGATTTAGAAAGTCATTTTCATTCGAGTCCTTGTTTAAAAAAAAATCATTATAAATCTTTGTTCGTGGATCAATCTTAAACAGAGAAATAATTAGAATTTGATGTTTTAATAGAGCCATTCAATAGGGTGCATCTTTTTTATTGATCTCTTGTTTATGAGATCAATATATTGATAGCAGCTTTAATGAGTTTCTGATTTGGAGTACATCAATAGAAGATTAATATTTGTTGTTGTTTTTTTGTTGGAGACATTAATTTCCTTGACTAATTAATAAAGTAATTAGTTCCCTTTTTAGATATTAACTATACTAATTAATTATCATTACATATGTACATCGAGGGGTTCTCAATTTTTTGTATTTGAGTCTGTTTAAAAATGAATAGGAATTCCTTTTTGTCCGATATTGATACAAGATTTACCATGAATCAGTCTTAAAAAAGCTGTGTTGATGCCCAATAGCATTTCAATTTCGATCCTGCTTCATTTTAGAACGGATCTACAAAAAAGTGTATAAATTTTGTTCCTACCTTTTTTTCTTTTTCTTTTTTTCCTTCATAAAAAGGTCAAGAAATGAAGAAAACTGAAAAAGTGACACCAGTATAAGGTTAAATGGGAAAAACTTAAGAATCCATAAAACAACATTTTAACTGTTTTTTTTTTTTTTGCAATTTTTCATTCAAAATATGGAGTAAATGTTTCATAATTTCATTTAGTGTGGACAAGAGAGCTTATTCTAGTTATTTTGTATATTTTATTATCGGAGGCTGTTTTGAAGTATTTTCATCTTGACTCTAAAACATTTTCCTTTTCATTCATTTGATAGAACGACAATTATATGAACTTTGTCGCACGAAACAGAAGTTGTAAATCCGATAATCCTTGGAACGTAGCAGAGGAAGAAATAATAATGCAAATCCCGGAAGATTTAAGTATTTGTAGTTATTTTATGTACATATATTAGTAACACAGATCCTATTAAACTCGTCATTTTTTAATACATGTTCAAATATCGCCATTATCAAATTTTGTCACTTTTATTCTGTAGGACTGCATATGCACAAATCAGGCTGTTTTAGGTAATTAGGAGAACTAAATATCCTGTCAGTACTTTGTACATCATAAAAAAGTTGTAAAAAAGTCGTTTGATTAGCAACACCCCATACAAAATGGTACAACTCTTATCTCTTAATTTGCTTTTATAACACCATCATTCGATGGGGATTGAAGCTTTTCTTTATTTGAGTTGGATATAAATTACATTTTAAGGTAAGCCATTTATGCAATGCTTTTATAATCGGGCTCTCAAAATGAGAAGTACATATTTATATCCCATTAATTGCTGATGAAGATCTATTAAATATAATTTGTATAAAATAAATTACATTTATGTACTTACATATGTGTTGATTAGGGTTTCTAATTTCTGAGGAAATTCAATTTAAGGGGAATCCCGGTAAATCAATTTTTATACTTGGGGATCAATATATATATATATTATGACAGCACTAGTACCTACTACCCATGAACGTCAGCAATCAAATCAAATACCTCAGGAGGCAATGTTGTTACGAGTCCTCGGAGAAGAATTCTCTTGTACCACGACTCCTTCAGAGCCCTATTATTCCTTTTGACGATCGGAGTCACCGATGTAGTGCTTTCTCTCTCGAGTAGTTTACTTGGTTAGCCTTAGGGCAGGGAAAGCAAGAGTACCAAGTGTTTTTCCTTTTCTAATCACAAAATTGTATTTTTTTTTTTTTAGAACAAAAGTAATGATTGAGTCGGGATAAACATTTTGTTGAGCACTAAGGGACTTATTGTAAATTTAAATTAAACCCCTTGTTAAGATAAGCTGCATGTCTAATGACTTTAAAAGTGAGGGGGGGGGGGTAGAAAATTCATTAGTTGTATCACTACTATACATATATATTGGGACGAGAATCTTCAATGTTTAAAATTGCATTAGTAAAATTATATGTATTTAAATAATTTATTATTTATTTTTAACAAAATTTAGAACGAAATTGGATGGGAATTCTTTAACTCTTCCTTTAGAGGGAGATTCCTACAATCTCTGAAAGAATCAACATACTATTAAAAAACAAAAGTATAATAATAATAAAAACAGCTACCAACTTTTACAAGAAAAAAATTATTATTCAGCTTTCTTTTATCTCTTATGAGTATTTTCATTATAGTTTGATATTACACGCTATCTTTACGACATTCAATCAAACACTGATTTGTCTAAACTGACAAAGTAATTCAACACAAGCACTCCTCAAGATTTCACCCTTTTTTCCGTCTCTTGTCTTAAGTTCATGCATGTAAGTGCATATATTGAGTTGGCCTCAATTAGTGAAGTATTGATACCTTTCTTCTTCTAGTATGTACAAAAATTGTTATTGATATGTTGCGTGACCCCTCGATGTTTATATCAGTGCTTCCCAAAGCAGTAAAACAAAGTAGCAAAATGCACTTGTTAGCTAGAAGAAATTGTACATGTACACAGTGTTCATGGTCCACCAAAGTTGGCTGCAATGGTCTGAACACATTCCCCAGTCAAAACCCTTTGCATACATAGATTTTTTCACTTACTCGGGACATTTTTTTGGGTACTCAGCACTGCGTCGTCTGATTTTAATGAACAAGGTTAAAAAAGTTGCAACTTTTAGTTAATACTTCTGATAGCCTCAAAATAAAAAAGGTGAAAACGATAAGTTTAATCGTTTAGAAACAGTGTAAGTTTGAAAAAGTGTTTCACTTCTCATAGAACACATGGTATATATTGTTACAAGTATTTCTTATATATTTTCAATGAACTAATAAGAATAGAACACTCCATAAACTCTTCAACGTCAAATATATATTGAAATTCTAAATGTACATAAATATCTAGAAGCTATTGTCATTCTATTTTGTTATGTAATACGCTAGACTCTACCAAATCGACAAAAGAAAATATTGAATTGTTTTTACTAAGCTTTCCAACATATACATATAGAGGAACCCTCAATTGGAAGGGGGTTGTTAATTCCTAGGGGGGATGTGAGTAATAAGTTAAAAATTAAAATGAAAAATGGAGATTGCAATATTTAATAAGATAAGAACACTTATAAGAAGAATGCTTCACTCTACATGACTCAATCTTTTTCTAAACACAGAATAACAAGTAGATTAATCATAGAGATGTAGTCCAAATATAAAAATGTAGAAATAAAAACATTTAATGGAAAAAAACCGACATATACTATATGTATCATTATAAAGCACGAGTCCCTCTCTTCGTTCGTTTTTTTAAACGGTCTGCCAGAATGATTAGGGGGTAATTTGACCCATAATAGAACATAGACCATGTTGTTTCGGCCTTCAAGTTTGCTGGAGACTAATTTTGAGATCTAAATACAATTTGAAGGCCTTGAGGGCAATCTGCTAAGTCAAAAGTGTGACTAAATGGTATATTTAGTGGGTTTTAGTTAGATCAAATCTAACTAACCTCCACGAGTGATTTGGGAAACAATAGAAGTATGTTATTAGTAGCAATGTAAATAATATACAAATCGGGCTTGTAAGAAAAAAAGAAAGAGAAAATCATCAACCTGGACACTCTGACAATTTGATGAATGTTAAGAGGGAATCAGTTTGAGCTGTCATGACGTTTGACTGAGCTAATAGCTGCTATTCTCCATTATATATGTATACAAATGAAGACATCAATAATAAATAATAACATTATATATTTTTAACTAATAATTATTATACGAAGACTTGAGCCCTTTTTGTTTACATTTTATTTGCTTTATTAACCTTAATGCATGTATTCCTACATGTGAGATCTTTACTATCAGGTAGATGTTCTCCCCTCAGTAATAAAGGAAAAATGATAACAGCTTAAGAAAACAAAAAGTACTATTCGAAGAGTCAACTCCACAAAGTCTCGCACTCGGCGTTTTGCATATTATTTACATTCCTAGTTATTAGCCCCAAAGTATGCTTGGCTCAATACAGTTGAAAATAAATTTATTTGGAATTAACATTAATTTTGTTTAAAATAAAGCCTAACAAACTATTACCTTCAATTGTGCCTGTTGACGGCAAAAAAGTTGAACTGATATCATCAGTGCAGCATACTCAATGTTACAAATGCCTCAATTTTGGACATATCAAGGCAAAATGCACAACCAAAGAACGGACGTCTTACTGGGAATTTGAAAATAGATTTCGGGAGAAGTTAGGATTGGCGATTCGTATAAGAGGTTGGCAAGAGACGAAGAAGATCAACGACGAAATAGGATTAGAGGAGGTTGGGGAGAGACAAACGGACAGGGAAGACGTTACATCTGATGATGAGTGTGCGGAAAATGAATGTCAGGAAGATGAAAACAAAACAATAAACAATATTCTTCAAAAGAAGGAAGGGAATGAGGATGAATCTCCTTTGGATCTATTGACAGATAACCCTAAGAGAAAAAAGCAGTCCATCAGAGATGATTGGAAGTTAGTCATGAGAAGAAGGCCAGACACTAACGGACAACAGGATTCGGCAAAAAAGACAATAAGAAATACTAAAAGGCTTTTGGCCAGTCCTGTGAAAGACTCGAAAAAAAAGATTCGAGAGCAAAACTCAGCATAGGACATATATTTTTTTTAACGCATTTTCCGTGTTTTTTCTTATGAATCTTAATATAATATCCTCAAATGTAAATTCAGTAGCTGATAAAGCAAAGTTTAAATTAGTAATTGAATACTTTCTAAGTTTAGATCCCGATATATTATCTTTATGCGACACGAGGGTAGGAAATTTTAATGATAAGACGAGTTTGACCAAGGATTACGACTATTTTCAAGCAGCATCAGTCAACAAAAAAGGCAAGCACCCTTCGAGGGGAATCTTGCTTATGATCAAGAAGTCACTTAAGCCGAAGTTAATATTAAAGGATAGAGAAGGTAACTATGTTGCTGGAACTATTACATGGGGTGACACGTGTATTAAGATTATATCTATTTATGGTCCCAATAAGGATGATACCAACTTCTATGATACTATTGATACTAAACTGCTTGGGGGCAATGACAGAGTTGATGAGGATGTAATCATGATGGGAGATTTCAATATGGTAATGAATCAGTCGAGGGACACAAAGGGTTACAGAAATGAAAATAATCAAAATGCAACAAAGAGTTTGAAAAATATTTTGGAGAATCGGTGTTTAGAAGATGCTGCTGTGAAATTCAGTGAGGTCCCTCAACATACCTTTGAAATTAAAAAGAGCGATTCCTTAGTTAAGAGTTCAAGACTTGATTATTTTTTTCTTTCTTCCACATTGTACCCAACCCTGAATAGCTATGAGGCCCTGCCAAAAATGTTCTCGGATCATCTTCCTATAAAAATCAGGTTATCGAAACCACAAATACGTATTAAAAACATCTGGAAGTTGAACACGGAACTACTGAAGGATGAAGTCACGGGAGGCAAGGTCGAGGAAATTATAATGGATATTTTGGGCAGGTTGACGGAAGGGAAAATTAAAACAGCCTCACATGCACTGAAACTTATTTTGGATTCTTCGAGACGCGAATATATAAAGCTTGGAGTAAAACTGAGCAATGAAAGGAAGCTAATAGAGGGGAAGCACAAAAAACTAAGCAAATCCATTGAGTGGGGAACAGTGGAGGAAGAAGATATGAAAAGAGTTCGAAATTTTAAATCCCAGGGAAGCTTAATACGTATTGGGCATAAACTTTTACCTAAAGAAAATGTAGTCCTGGAAAGACTTAAGAGAATAGAACGTAGTCAAATGGCTAGAAAACAAGTAGCTACAATTTTCGACTCAAACGGAATATTAAGAATGAATCAAAAAGAAGTTTCATCCATTATAGTTGAATATTTTCATCAATTATATAAACAACGGGAGTGTGAAGGTAAGGAAACGAGGCTATTCCAACATGATAAATTTGAACCCAGGTTATCAAATCCTTTTAAATATAAAACACCTCATATTTCTAATATACTAAAAAATAATTTCGATCAATGTATTTCCCAGACAGAAATCGAAGAATACATAATGTCGTATAAAAAGACAAATAAGTCCCCGGGACCTGACGGTTTCCCAATGGAATATTATAAGAAGTATTGTGGATTGCTAGCCCCATTATTAGAAAATGTTTATAGAGATGCCTTAAAGGTAGGGGAATTTGAAAAACATATTACAGATGGGCGTCTCATCTTGATCCCTAAGGAAGGGAGGGATCCGAGATGGATTGAAAACCGAAGGCCCTTGACTATGTTAAACAATACATATAAAATATACAGTGGAGTCTTGGCTAGAAGAATTCAAATGGTTTTGCCATCAATCATACATCCTTCTCAAAAAGGGTTTATACATGGCCGATATATGGAAGATATAACAAGAGGAATTAAAGATGCAATATAGCGGTTATGGCTGTAGATTTTAAAAAAGCGTTTGACTCCATATCTCATCTATGGATAATAAAATGTTTGAAGAATCACGGTTTTGGTGTTTTTTTTAGGAAGATGGTTGAAGTTTGTTTAACCAACGTACACACCTTCTATGAAAATAAAAACAATCGATTTCAGATTAGTGGGGGATGTCGCCAAGGAGATCCGATCTCGCCTTGTCTATTCATTCTTGCATTGAACCCTTTAATTCAAGAAATTGAAAATTCCTCGATTATCAGGGGTATTATGGTAGGAAAAATAGAAAAAAAAGTAGAAGCGTTTGCCGACGACCTGACGACTGTATATTCTGGAGATGCTAAAGATATTGAAACTTCATTGGAAAATACTTTTGTTATTCTCGATGAATTCCATAAAATGTCTGGATTAGAAGTCAATGTAGCCAAGTCAAAAGTAATATCAAACTGTTCTAACAGATTAAAATTTAAAAGGCTCGAGACCGTAAAAGTTCTCAAAATACTTGGCTCCTTTGTTTCATTGGAAGGGAAAGAAGAACTGGAAAATAGAAATGCAATTGAGAACATAATATTTAAAAAGATATCTAATTATGCAACTTTTTCCCCAAAAAATATTCCAACTAGAATATACATTTGGAATACATTAGTATTACCAAAGGTAACGCATATATTACGGGCTACAGACTTCAATGAACGTTTAGTCGTTAAGGTAGAAAGTATGTGTGATAGATTTTTATTCCCAAATGGCTCAAGCAATTTAATATCTTGGAAAAGAATACTGTGTCCCACAAAATTTGGTGGGCTTGGGATGATATCATTTAAGGACTACTGGAAAAGTATACTATTCTCCTGGTTCAAACGAATCTTTGAAGAAGGTTCCGTGTGGTCGGAAATCTTGAGAATGAAATTAAAAAGAAAGACTGGCCTAGAACTGGACAAAATAAAGGGAAAGGGCCCTAAAAAAATTCTAGAGAGCATAAAGGAAATAAGTTATTTTTGGTGGAAGAACAGTGAAGTATATAGTGAGATTTCAGGAAAAATTCTGGCCATGATGAAGTGGCAAGAACCCGTGGCAGATAATTTTAGACTTAAATTTATACAGGAGGCATCAATTAAAAGAAGAATCGAGTTTCTAGGAGAAATTTTTAACGAGGAAAACCTTTTTACATTAAGTGAGAAGTTGGAAAGAAGAAAAATTTTAGCTGAAATTGATTTTAAAAAGAGAGACATTGGTCCTAGAGACTGTTTTTTTAATTTTATGAAAAATGTGAAGAATAATAAAATTAGAGAACTATTGATGAAAGGAAATAATAAAACCCATTTTCTACAGAGGATTGATAGAAAGATAGAAAGGCTACGAATAAATACTAAGACGGTAGATGTTCTCAAGAGCCTGAACAATGGAAAATTTGATTTTTCTTTATACTGGATAAAGTACCGTATAGTGACGAGTACTCTCCCTCTTGGTAGTATCCAGGGGAGAACGCACCTAGAAAGGCTATGTTTTCTATGTGGCAATGACTTAGAGACATCAGAACACTTTTTATTCGATTGCAAAATAACAAGTAATATATGGGATCATCTATCTCTAACCATCTTTTTAAAATTTAAAATTGTTTTAAGGCCCAAAGATTTCTGTTTCAGTTATTGTGGCCCCCAAAAGGAAAAAATAAATTTTGTAGTTGCAAAGTTACAACATATTTTATACAAATTTAGAAGCACTAAGACCCCCCTATCGAATAGTGTATTAAGTTTTATGTATAATATTATTGATATATATATTGATTGAATTAAAGGCTAAATAAAGTTGTACATACGTTGTACAAAAAAAAAAAAAAAAAAAAAAAAAAAAATAATAAATAATAACATTATATATTTTTAACTGATAATTATTATACGAAGACTTGAGCCCTTTTTGTTTACATTTTATTTGCTTTATTAACCTTAATGCATGTATTCCTACATGTGAGATCTTTACTATCAGGTAGATGTTCTCCCCTCAGTAATAAAGGAAAAATGATAACAGCTTAAGAAAACAAAAAGTACTATTCGAAGAGCCAACTCCACAAAGTCTCGCACTCGGCGTTTTGCATATTATTTACATTCCTAGTTATTAGCCCCAAAGTATGCTTGGCTCAATACAGTTGAAAATAAATTTATTTGGAATTAACATTAATTTTGTAAAGAGTTTATCTTTTTTCATCATGTACTTGCTCAACAATCGCCTCAAGTAAAAATTGCCTCAAAAATTCAAATCGAAAATTCTATAAAATCAGATTTGATAAACAAAGCTGGTTTCAGATTCATAATTTACTACTGTAACTACCTATGTAACTATGACATTTTTGTTGTTTTTACTTAATTAATTAAAGGGAAATGGAGCTGTTTTATTTGGTAATGTACAAATTATGGAGTTATCTAATACATCATTATGTTATTTTCGTTCAAATAATTATTATTAAGTAACATTGAATTGTTTAGTTCCTTGAAAAACGGTGGAACATAAAGAAGAATTTTTATTCTGTTCCTTAATAGTTTAATAGTATGATAAATCCTGCATTATGTTAGACCGTTTTTCTTAGAAATGGGCAAGTAGATAGGGGTCTATATCACTTCTGGTAGGGTAGTTCTGATTTTTTTATAGACCTAATGAACTGGTTGTTAATTTTTTCTGCTATAATTTTTAATTTAATTTGAATTTTGAACACAAGCATGATAAAAAATGAAAAGTCACATTTTTGTACGTCAAATAATTGATTTAAAAAAAAATACGAGCCTCACGGGCTTTTAAAAAATACATCAAAATACATGTGGTCATACAAAAAAGTAAGTTTTTTTTTATATCATGTATTTATAAAGACACCTTGAGGACAATGAGGAGAATAAGCTTCTCTCTGTAGAACTTGGTTATGAAGAAGAAAATTATGTATATATTTAAATTAATTTGATTAAGAGGCTTAAAAAAGACAGAGTTTGGATAAATGAGAATGAGGAAGAATCAATGAAGTATCCCCCTGGTATCCCTTCACGACGAGCTTTTTTGTGCACTCGCAACCTCGACTCACAAAAAGGAAAGGGAAAATTTGGAAAAACAACAACTGGCAGATGCTACTCTTCTGTATTTTCCTTGTTGCCAACTTTTTAGCATTGGGTCGAGTTATTATTTAGATATAAATACTATACATTGATAAATTCTTCCTATATACAAATCAATCTTTAAATCAAAAGAGTCAATTGATGAAAATCAGCTGAAAGGAGAATACAGTGTGTTTTTGTTTATCTCAAAAATCTCGTCGTGCTCAAGCATCAACATTGTGTTTATACATTTTTTTTGTCAGCTGTTGATTTGTCAATTCATCCTATTAGCAGCATACAGGTATTATGTTGAGTTCAAATTATTTCTTGATGTTAAGCTGCAATCCCTAGAGTTAAATAGACAATAGCAACACTCACTTCCGCAAATCTCTTTTCTGTAATCTTCTTTTATTTTCTGACTGCCTCATTTCAGCGTTTTTTCATATAACAAGGACTTTAATATAAGATCCATGACTTTGTTAGTGAATATCACCAAACCCTTCATAAACGATCTTCTATTGCACTGTGTGAACAAAGTATTCGTTGTTGGTGATGGAATAGTTGTTTCTATGACATTGAATTGAAATCTAAGCATCAAGGCGAAACAAGTAAATCAAATGAGAGAACACAACATTGGTGACCCTGATCGTTGAAACTAATAGAAAGGTTCTTAAGGAAAACTGTGGTACTACAGTCTTCTTTTCCAAGGAAAAGTTTCTACTTTGTCTGGAGAGACATTCGATTTGATCACTGACATCAAAGGATAATAGATACTATTGTTATCACGATCTAATATTTTCGTAACGGCTATGGTCACACAATTTGTATCGGCATTTCGATATTTTCGATACTTTTTCGACTTAAGGGTAATTCACATTCATTTATTACTTCAAGGAATGGGGAAGTCAGGACATTTACTACTTCCAATACCGATTAGTATTGTAACATTTTCAATGTTTTAGTACCTTAGTATCGTTATTGCACTGGTAAATCAAACTATGCAATTAGTTACTAAATTTTATCATAAGATGTGTGTAAATTCTAGGATCTGAGGCAATGATACCACATGAAGAAATAAAGAAATATCATAATTAATACACACCCCTGAGACCGCACTTTTTGACGATGATTACAAGAGTGTCACAACTGTTAATTGGTGCATATTTTTTCATGTTTCTAACATTCTTCCGGATCTCTTCCGATAAAAATATGCAGTTTCTCCACTCTCAGCTCTGACATCATCATCTCTCACTTTAACTTGATAGTTCAACAGATATACATTTTCTCAGAGATTAAAACCTAGGTTACGCTCCAAACATGATGTGTAAATTCCATTTTATAGTCGGGGAAGGAAGGAAGGAAAGAAGGAAGTGTAGATATGTAGTAAAATTTTAGACAATAATTCTTTCAGAAGGATTCTAATTCAATTTTTTACGGACAGCTTCTCTGAAGGGTGACATACTCCCTGGGATTTACACCACTATTCCAGGCATTTCAACAGTCATTCTTCTTTCCCTTCGAATAAAATACAAATTCATCCTCTCGTACCTCTACCTCGAATAATCCTTTGAGATCTTTGTGATGACGAACATGGAAGTGACATCACATCTAGGATGATAGTTAAATGATTAGTGTAGATTAAAAAGGATAATATATGTACATATAAGATATATTTTTAAAATATACAAAACAGGACTAAAAACGGTTCTGATAGAAAATAATTCAGCTTTTCGATACTGACCATTAAAAGGGCTGTACATCTAAGTCACAAAATATCTTACCAACATGCATTAATTAAACTAAAATGAACGAGATACATACCTACTCCAGATATTCAATACTCGTTTACATACCATAATTATGCAAAGTAATACAGCTGTTTGTTTGAGCTATATTGGACTCATTTATGTAATAAATGAGAAGTCTGTCCGAGTCTCTCTTAGTATTCATTCATATATCCTTAGGTACATACATAAAAACTCTGATACATAAATATGTAGATTGATTTGTATAAGTAGTAGGTATTTGTTAAAGGATTGTAGCAAAAAGCTCTCAAGATATCAAAATGGAGCAAAATTTGATGATAACACTTTATTATACTCCCTAAGCTTCGTTGTTTGATTTCGAATTCATTCAGTACTTCTACCTTAGGGAGCAGTGAATTTTCAGGCATCGTTACCTTTAAAAAAAATCAAATTATATCTCAAGTTTGAAGCATTTTTAATGAAAGCTATAAAATTTAGGTAATTAATACAAAAACTCGACTACCACAGAGTTTGATGATTTTTGGTATAGACGCTTTTACCACTAAGGAAATAACTTTTAGCTGCTCATGAGATATTATTTTATTTAAGCAAAATAGTTTTTATGAAGTGGATCAATATGCACTAGGGTAGATGTGACCGAAATGGTCTGTAATTTGATACAGATACTTGCTATAATGTCTCTGAAAGGTGCAGTTTGTCGCTCATAAATTCATGTTTTTTTGACTAGCCCCTAATGTACTTATTTTCATTCTTCGTACGTAGAGTTTCCTCAGAATTTATTGATTTATAAAAAAATGAAAAATAAATAGTACTACACAAAGGTATCTCTTTAAAACAACAAAATTAACACTGTATTTTATCGTTAGCAGTCGATTTATCTTTGTCTTATCCGTTTTCTGAACGGATACCTGAGCTCTTGCTCAACTGAGAACAATTCCCTGGCATGAAATGAAGAATTAAGTAATTGAGTAATTGAGAAGAGTTGTCTAATCCCTACAAATAAATTAATTTTAGGGCTCCTATACTATTTCTTTATTTTGAGAGGAAAGGTTTCAAGATACAATAAAAATAAGGACGTGAGGTTAAGACATACACATCATTAAACATCTGGATTGACAAAGGAGACGCAATCTCCATGATATCACCTTGCAATCATAAACAATAATTAATTAAATAAATATATAATTATTTTTCCTTTCAATTGAGGGGAAAAATTCTTTCTTTTGAGATACTTATCCCGGGAGTACAATTGAAAATGGACATGGAGCTATGGATTGTCAAATGATATATTTTTTTGAAATATTTTATTATTCTTAGGAAATGAGCAAATGCTCCAAGTTAGTGCTGAATTGATTTGTAATGACTTGAAACGACTGAAGATGATCAATTAGAAAAGGAAAAGATACTTCAGTGTTCATATCAGAGTGTCAATTTAATAATTTGATAAAAATACCTACACATAAACATAATGTATAGAGCCTATTTTGAGTGCAAATTGGAGTTGTGTTTGATGCTTTCAATGAGTAATTCGTTTTTGGAGAGCCACAATCCTCGATGGTGTCTTTTCAATATATATTCTTATACTTCATTATTATCATCACAAATAAAAATCAATTCTATTGAATAATGATTTATAAAACTTGCATGGATAGTGATGCCAAAAAAATTGCTTTTGACAGTGCCTATTATACTGCCAATGCAAGTTATCATTTATTGCATAATATATTACTAATATAAATTTCAAAAATAAATAAATGGAAAAGCATTAATTTATTAAATATTAGAAATTTGAACAAAAGAAATGAGGTCTGATATTAATATACTACATATATTTTATATAGTATAATGATTTATAAAGGATCAGATAATGAAATATTGAATGAATTTTCATTAGCAAATATTTTATAATAAGTCATTGTACGATTTGTTGAGGTTGCGTACTTAAAAATCCAACCGACTCAAAAAAATAAGAGTTTTTTTTAAATTTAGAAATCGACTCACAACTTGATGATAGTTGAAAGATAAAAACACAAGCCGAGTCAATCTGAGTCGATAAGTTATCGAGCTGACTCCAAAGACAATTTGTGATCATTATTAAATGACTTGATTTGGTGAAAGGAAGCACAGATCTCAGATTATATATTATTCCTTTCAGATATAACTTCTAATCTTGGGATTTTTTTTAATTTGCCAAGGAATTTAATATTACTGAAATGATTTGTAGTTTATTTGAAAAATAAATTCCGTTTAGAATTATTTTAATGAGTACCTATTAGGGCTGGAACGATTCAGTACTGAAACGTTACGACACAACACGACCCCCACAGTAAGGTACTTTCGGTTCTGCTCAAGCTCTATATAACATATGTGCCAAGTCAACAAGTCAAGTCAATTAGGCAGAGTTATAATTTTGATATACTAAACATTTATAGATTCCATCAATATACAAACCAATTGTTAATACTTGTAATATGTTCAAAATTTCAAAAAATAGGGCGCGCAATTTAATATATTTTTTATATATCAAAATCATAAATATTAATAATACCCTTTTTGAGCTCATAACACGTAGAGTCAGCTGCTTTAAATCAAAAGAGTCAAGTGATGAAATTCAGCTGAAGGGAGAATACAGTGTGTTTTTGTTATTCCCAAAAAGCTCGTCGTGATTGCACACAGTTTTTGCTAAAATATCACTTTTAATCAAGAAAGCAAGGAAAATTCAATAGAGTAATCGTATAAATGTATCGGATAAAAGACGTCCATCTTTTTCATAGCCCCAGAGATTTATTATGTGGCAGTTGGCTAAAACCAGTTCATTTCTTTAATAACTATTAATAATCGACTTAATCCACTATCATGTTCACTATGAATCATAGTAACAACATTGTCCAAAATACCAAATGTTTTTTATTCTTGATTGTGGCCGGTATTTTTTTCCCATACTTAAGTTGCAATTATTTCCAAATAAAGTTAAAATATTTCCTTCATTGATCAGGAATCATTTCTAAAGGAGTTTTTGATATTTGTATTGAGTGGAACAGGAACTGTCAAAATAAGGAAACGTTGACAAATATGGATGGAATCAAAAGGAGGAATGTTTTGGTTACAAGATATTGAAGCAAGTTTTGTACTATTGTTTTTTTTATTTGAGTTATAGCCTATCAATGTATGAACATACATACATAAATTCGTACATGCATAAGTTATAACGAGATACACACATGATAATTGAAGCTTGTTTGTAGGACCCTACACCCTTCTTCCTAGTTTGTTTTCCTTTTGGAGTCCCTGATTGTACATAATATGTAGTTAAACGTGCTTCTGTGTTCATATCGAGTATGGAGCATGACACAACACAGTAAAGCTAAGTACATATTATATAAACATGACTCTTACGCATTCCTTGGTTTCATTTTATGACTTTAAAGTCCATTAAGACATATTCTGATGACTTGACTTTATTGCTCCTTGTATGATAATTAATTTATAATCCCAATACTTATATAATTTTACAAACTATCTAGCCAAATCACATGTCTAAGGAGTCATATGCCAGGGTTACAGAGCCATACATATATTGATACTATATTCGTAGTTAAACACATGGTCAAAAAGCAGGATTTGAAGCTAACTCAAGTAGTTTTTTACCTACTCTGAGACACATTTTTCCTAATGAAATGAAAGTTTATTAGACCTTGGCAATAAAATTGAGTTAATATTAGCAGACTAGCTACATACATAATTATTAATATAGCAATATATTTTATATTTTACTTGAGAAAAACCGCCAATGTTTCCTCATTGCTCCTCGTCCAGACTCATCGTGAGAACTACGTTCGTGGTTTTTCTTGATGAGAAAAAAATTATGTAAAATATCTTATTCATTCAAATAATATTATTGTGCTACTAATATTTTGCAATTATAATACGTTTTACATTAAAATAAACATTACTTTTAATTTTTTTTCCTTCGTTATTTAGGCTCATGAATCAAGATTAAATGGCATAAATATAAAAAAACTTATCCCTTTCTTTCTTTCTTTCTTTTTTAAAGGAGAGGTTGAGTGATGGCAGGAAGATCCCTTAGGTATGTACACGACGAGCTTTCTGGGAATAACAAAAACACACTGCATTCTCCTTTCAGCTGATTTTCATCATTTGACTCGTTTGATTTAAAGCAGCTGACCCTACGTATTATGAACTCAAAAAAAGGTATTATTATTATTATTGTTTATAATTTTGATGCATAAAAAATATATTAAATCAAGGATTGCGCGCCCTTTTTTTGAATTTTTCATATATTATAAGTAGTAACGATTGGTTTGTGATTGGTGGAATTTATAAATATATAGTATATCTAAATAATAAATTCTACCAAATATTATCAAGTTGGCAAGAAGGAAAATACAGAAGGGTAGCATCTACCAGTTGTTGTTTTTCCAAATTTTTCCTTTTCCATTTGTCAATCGAGGTTGCGAGTGGACAAAAAAGCTCGACGTAGTAATGTAACATAATAATGTATTGTACACACACACACGTCAATAAGTCCAATTTCCCAAATTTTGTCTCCAAAGATTCATAATGTTCTTAAAAGTACTTTATATATATATATATGTATATATATATAGGTAACATATATGTGTAATGACTTCTGAGAAAAATCTAAGTACATATGTATGTATATAATATATATCTAAATAGATATCCAACCAACAATATATATATTTATTGACCCTACTTAATCTTCGGTGCTCATAGTAGAATATCAGAGCAAATGTACAAATAAATATCCAGTTCCAAATAAATATCAAAGCCAACAGATAAATATCAGAAGATAAACCTTTCTTTGTTGTTTTTTATGTGTTTCTTTGTACATTTGTATGTGTTGTTTTAAAAAGTATTGATAAATATATAAATAACTAAGGAACTATCATTGAGTGTGAATATGTATGTATTTGCATGTTTTTCTGAATATTTTTATTGGATAAAAATAAATATTTATTTAGAAAATGGCAAAGTAATTTTTTATATCTTACATTTTATTTGCCCTCCCTCTGCAGCGATAAAGACCTCGATACCCAGGGTGGAAGCTACCAAAGGCCTTCTTAATACTCCCTCCAGGAACTTTTTCCCATGTACGGGCTCTGGCTTCTTGGAGATAGTCCAAATTTGGATTGGTGAAGAGTAGAATTTGACTCCCTTACGACAACTTTCTAAACTAAATTCTCGAGAACGTTGACGACATCAGGGGATGACCAAATGGAGTCAAAATTACCTAGGTAGAATTTCACGATTTTCAGGTCTGTCTGGGATGGAGCTGTCTTCATCTTGTTTTGCCAAACATACTTCTTATTAGAGTGATTGGTCTTTATTAATTGTAAAACAGAGTAATTTCAAACCTTGTAGTACTCCTGAATCCCAATCCTCTCTCCAGTCTTGAAAATGATTGTGTGTGTGTGGGGGGGGGGGGTCATTTATTCCCATTACTGGTCAGGGCTCCTAGTACCATACACCAATTCAACTTGATCTATTGTCTCAGCAGCAAGATATTGATCATTTTTCTTGTTGTATTCTTGGTCGAGAGTGAAGATCTTCAAGATTAGAGAAAATCAATCTTGATTGTTGGCTTGAAACTCTTGTGGAACGACAAAATTTTCCAGCATCTTTCTTTTTCTTTTTATTTTCCACTGATGGAGTTATAAGGTGCTGGGGGACCACCAAAAAACTTTCATGTTTTTTTTTTTGTATACATGATAATGATTAGATCTTGATTTCTATGGCAATAAAAATATCGGTATGAAGCGACCACTTACCCATTAAAACTGCCTAAAATCCGCTCATCCATAAGTTGGTCGAATCCTATTACGTATTTAAGACTACTATATACCGTTGAAATTATCAAGACATCCTGTATGGCTGTCTACAATTCGAACTAAAATATCTTTCTACGTGATCAATAAATTTGCAAGATTATCTCAGAGCATTGACCATTAGCAATCTTCATCATTAATTTAATTGTTTGTTTGTTTGTTCTTCACTACGGAGGCAAATCCATAGCAAATTCCTTTTATTGCAATTATAATTAATCGTACCTATAAATATTATAATATGCATTATTTTAATACATATTCAAAGTCATGAAGCCACTTGAGTATGTGTACATACTTCAATGTCTCATCCATTTTATATTCATCGGTACATAGGAATGTTTGAATTGACTACAGTCGGCTGTAATAAAAGTATGTTTATATCCAACATATGTACATGCAATTAAAATTAATTGGATATGAAATATCACAGTAACTGTAACTTAATTACTTACTTAATTGTTGTCCTCATTCTATCTCCCAACCTCTCCTTTCTATAAAAAGATGCAGGAAAAAAAAAGGCTCACAATCAGTTGGTAATAGTATGCTAATTTTTTTCCTTAACTATGGAACTTTTATTCATTCAATTGTAGGGAATTGTTCACTGCTGAGCCAGGGGTAATTTGTGTGAAACCCATCAATGTTCAAAACACCAATAAGAGAAAGAAAGAAAGATATAAAAATTGACAGCTGACAAAAAATAATCATAAATTGAAAAGTTTTTTTTATAAATTTTAACTCTTTTAAGTCTTATATGTATATCTTTTTATTTTCGGAAGAAGCTCTTCAAAAACGGATGTTAAGAAATTGTTGGCTTGCCTTTTTCCTTGCCTTTATCGTGTTTACTTCGTCATTAGTTCAAAAGCAAGGGAGTCAAGTCATTCCGAGTTGCCAGATGTACAATACAATAATAAATGTAACCATGTATCATAGAATCACTTTTCAGCCAAGAGTTGAATACCTAAAGAGCAATTATATACACTATGTATGTATATGTGACATCTGAATTTGATGTGAATTATCTAAAACCATAGGTAAATAAATGATTATTTTAGTAAATGATTATTTAGAGTATTTCATTGGATTAAGAGCATAGTCTGTGTTACAAAAGTACACAAATTACTTAACAACAAAACATGATTGAGATAGTGTTGCTTCAAAATATTAATTGATATCTACTCCATGTGGAATAACCAGGAGCCCTCTTTTATGTGTAGGAAACTCTATTTTTAAACGCTCTGTCCTGCAAAATTGATATTAATTTTTTGAAATTAAAACAAATAAATTAAAAATTTAAAAGTCTCTTTGTGGACATATTTGTTCTCTGATAAATAAAATAAGTTGGAATAAGTAAAGTAAAGATTCTTACTAGATATTCAAAAAATAGGTATATCGAGATTCAAATAGAAAACATTCACAAACCAAATTCCTTGCAGTCTGAAATTTGTATAATTGAAATAATTTTTATGAAATTCTTCATCAAATTCTAGACTATTCAATTTACTCATTTCTTGTTTATCTACATAAATCTATAAATACTCGTATCATATCAATAAATCCTCACCGACGGGAAATGGGAAAATTTTGCTAATTTGTAAGAATTAACAAAATAAGAAATAAGTTTATTTCCTGATAAATTATAAATCTTCTCAATTTTTAAAGCACAAATAATAATAATAATTAATTAATTAATCTTGCGCTTTCAATAGATTCTTTTTCTATATATAAAGAACTTAGTTCAGAAGCAAAAGTAACTTGATTGAAAGGCAAAACTTATAGTCTTATTAACTAAATAAGGCCATTACGGTCAATTCTTATAGTCTTCCTTCAACATTTGTTTTTCTTACGTTGAACTTTCCGGACATGGAAATGGATGCATTGTATTAATATGTTCATTCTACTTAATGATCTCAATATAAGTAAACTTGAATCGACTAATAACGATAACGTAGGTTTTTTCTTTAAATAATAATATATGGTATACGAGTCAGAGTCCCATACCTTCCAACCTTTAAAGTCTGCAAAGCGGGAGTCACTGAATTTAGTCTCACCCGTAAGTGGAAGGCCCAACCAACAGAATAGAGTCGGATCGGCACTGTTTTAACCTTGTACGCACTATGCGGTCATTTACATCATGATATTCTTTCGTGGGTAGGTCAGGCAAAAACACAGAAGAATTTGTTCAAATTTTATTTTATATAAAACAAACCCTAGAGAGTTTATTTTTGTTTAAGGTAAATGGTATTAGATACTTTTTTCCTGATAAACTAAAAAATACAGTCATAAAAAGGATTATAATGGGCGGGGGAAATCTAACGGGAGACCTCGTCCAAAACTGGGAGTCACCCGGTCATATCGGGAGAGTTGGAACATATGGAGTCCATAAAACACGGAGATATCAAAGTAAGAAATAGATCGACCTCTTGAGAAATTATAGCAACATGGGATGAGGGCACAATGTATCGTTATCCATTATACCTAGTGAGTCATAGAGTCTACTGTGTGACTGAAGCAAGAGAGAAAACGGGATTAAAAGTCCTTAAAATTGAGTAATTAAAAATTAATGCTTTGTTTCCTGACATTTCCAGGACAATGGAGGAGAATGAATGCATGGTGAGGTTCCATATGATAAAATATGTATGAGATATTAAAGAAATGCCATGTGTACGTTTCAAGTTCTCATGGCCTTTGAAATGTATGTATTTTTCTTGCCCCAGTAACAGGGCAGCTGCTGTCTCTCACTTATTCCATGGCGGGGTCGGTCTTATCTTCTTATATCTAATATTTTGTCTCTTAATGAACGTTCTCTTACACTCTTTTATTTTCCACAATTGGAAGAACAAGGAAGGTATTACCAATGTAAGGTAATAGGTTGAGGGAAAAAAACTACAATCAAGAAACGTGATTAATTCATCAAGTACCAGTTCAGTGCCATGTCTACTTACAATATATCACTTCTTCAAATATAATCAAACTCCCTACACAGATAATTAGTCTTGTTTCCTTTCACACAGTAAACAACCATATAGATACAACCTATTGACATAAAAAATATAAAAAAAACACACACACACAGAAATGCAACTCGATTTTTTTGATACATATTATACTTAAACAATGTAGGCAAAGGATAGTTCTCATGGAAGAGGAAGTTGAGAAGCAAATTGACGAATTATGTTGTTCTACATTAAAAATTAAATACCATTCGAGTATGGCTTAGATTGTACCTACATAATATGTACAATGTAAAGGCTCATAGTTGTGTGTGTGTACATCAATTCATTTGCCAGGAGTAGCGTGAAATTATTGAGAATGAGACGGATTTTGATAAATTCAAGGTCTAATTTAATAGCAGTTCCTCAAGGCCCCTGAGGAAGATTCAATGTAATAATGACTTTTAGGAACTTTTAAGGAGTACTCTGAAGGAATTTCTTATTCTTACAACAAAATGAATAAGCAACAAAAAAAAAAGTGCTGTGTACTCCCAAGTCCATTTAATTGAATGGATATGAATGATGGTGGTGGTGGTGATAAAAGTCTAAGATAAATGTGTATACAACTATTTATAAAAAGTATAAGTTTCTTTAATACATAGATATTAGGGCTATCACAAAAAAAAATTCCATGAAATTTCCCGAAATAAAATTTGATAATATTTTAAAATTGATGTCAAGCGGACGTACAAATTTCGATGACAGGGTGGTCATTATGGGCGAAGCCTCAATAACCTCTTGTCCTCATAACAAGAATTTATGAATGTATTTATATTTTATTTTTTTTGTCAATACTTGTTTTCCTTATTTTAGTGTTTGAGCTCTACTTAAATCAGAACTCCTGTAATCAACTATTATAAGCATAGGTTCAATTAGACAATTTCTAATAATATACGCAGAGGTATAGAATGACTTATTATATGACATCATGAAAAGGAAGCAATTCATTTGAGGTTTCATAAGTAACCATGGTATAATGGTTATTATAACTATTATAAAATTTCATTTTCACTATCTGTTTGTATTTACTTATAACTTAAATTAAAAGTTTGCAATTGGATAGCTAAAATAATTATTAGTACAAGATTTGAATACTTTTCTCCAACAAAAATAACTAAATTAGCAAAGAATTTTAAAATGAAATGCTCCTTATGATATATGTAGTACTTCAATGGAACAAATTATCACTTTTAAAAAATAATAAGATATAAACTCTCCCTCTTAGACAATAAAATGAATAATTTTCAAATGAAAAAAATCAACGCCAAAGCAAGATTAGTGAAATAAAATGCATTTTTTGTTTGTTGTTGTTAGTTAAATCTGAGTACCAATGAATTAATTGGGAGTCGATGACATTCAGTCTTGGAGGTGTGATCATTGGTCCTACAAGAAGAAACCTTGTTTTTGTCTGAGTTTATAGTAAATAAAACTGTTTGAGAGTCTAACTAGCACACTACACAAAAGGTATAGATTCGAACTGAATGAATGCCGCCAGTTGAGTAGCTTGACTCAACAATGCTGATATGTGAATATTCCATTATTATAAAATAAAAAATAACTAAATGATAATTTAAACGTTTGATTTTTTCGTTTTAAAATGCATTCCATACATTCAATTCATCTTTTGAACTACATTTATAATTATAATTCATGTTCATTATATATGGGTATACACGGTATGTACAGTGTAATTAAATGGAAAATCATACTTTTGTTTAAAGTTTTATAGCCTTAAATAAGTAAAAAAAATATTTAAAGAATTAATAAGAATTTTTTTGGGGGTAAAATGTCGAAATAAAGTTGAGTTTAAGGAAGAAAACATGTTTCCATGTATTTAATAGACTACATCATCCGAAAACAATAAAAGACTTAGAGGGATCAAGACGGTGACTATAATACCAAAACTTGAAGCAGAGTTTCAGAAAGTGTAATTTTTTCCTCGATCCTGACTTTTCTTAAATAGAAAAGGTTCCTCAAAATGGTGGCTGATTCCCCCCTTGAATAAAGTAAATTATCATTCATATTAATTAACAAGTTATTTGTATATATTTCAACAAGCTGTCTCATGAAATGGCTATTTAAAGGATTAATTACCTAGGGGCATAGGCGTACGGAGAGAAAAAATGACTGGTCAAAATTTGCCCAAATATGTAAGAGATAATTGAAGTTTATCGATGTTCTTTAAAATTACCGCCCACCATGGTTGGGTGGGAAAGAAAATTTTCGTTTCTAGACTCTATAAAACCTTTAGTTTAGACATTCTGAGCAATTAATAATTAATTCTGCCCGAAAAAAATGTAATTTTGCCCGAATTTTTTAGATCTCTGACCTACTGGGGGGTCTGCAGCCCCCTGCCTCGTACGCCTATGCCTAGGGGTCGAGAAAAATGCAATATATGTTCATCATGAACACAACTAATCTATGAATATAATATTCAACATAAACACAACACAAACAAATAGAATCAGTATAAATATTGACTATAATAAGCATTCAAGAATAAAATGGCACCCTCTGGCTCTTGTCACTAACTCGGACAAGAAAAGTTCCTCAATTTCGATAAGTTTGGAAAAGTAACGAAAGTTCCTCGCGATCCAGGATCGCAGGATCGAAGTTTTCTGAAACTCTGGCTTTAAGATATTGAGACCAAGACAAAAGAAAATATTGTTCACTCCTTAACAAGATATAATATTCCCCCTTCAGAATACTAATATCAACAGACAAGAGTAGACTCGTATTTGACCCTTGACAGGGTACGGAATGAGATCTATTTAAACGTTGCACTCTAATTTTGTAGGCAACATAATGTTTTGGAATACTCTCTACATTAGTATATACGAAATGAAACTTTCCTTCCCTTTAAAAGAAGAGAAGTTAATGTACGAACAAAGGCTTATGTAAAACAAAATTGTAAAAAGAAAATTTAAGAAACGTGTCAATCACAGACGTGTTTTCAAAATTAATTTCTCTTAGCAATTTTTTTCTTCGAAACAATTACCATTCTTTCCAACAAAATATCCTATATTTGAAGAAAAAAAAATTGTTAGAGCCGAACCATTACATTGACAGCCTTCAAGGTAGATCTAGCCCCTGAAAATTAGACATTTTCAACATGTTTTAATAATGAAAAAATGCTTTTCAAAGTAGATGTAGTTAACTAAACAAATGATGAACCATTTCAATGCATACTATTATTTCATTATTAAAACATATATACCTATTCTAGGCTCCTATGATAAGGGCTATTAATCATGATAATAGACATTAAAAAAATATACACATCATTACATTTATAGTCTAATTTCATACGTTCGGCAGTTTGACTTTGAATTAATATTTAAGGAATTCAAAATAAAGTATGGACTTATATTTATTATATACATACTTGGTGTTTTTAATTCGATTTCATTTCAACATGTTTGAATAATGAAAAAATGTTTAAATGAAAGCTTTTCAAGTTATCTATGCCTAGCTAACTGAACCAATAAACAATTTCAAAACATCATATTGTTATTTCATTATTATTAAAACATATACAAATTCATTTTATTCTCGGATTATTTTAAAATTTTGAATCAATAAAACCTCAACATTCTCAATGATGTAATTTTTTTTTAAATTAAATATTTAATAACTTTGAATCTAAGGGGTTTTTGAAGGTACTCCTCTTTCATTTAAATTAAAGTTGTGTATTTTATTTTTTAACTCAAACTTACATTCTAATAATCATTACCACTTAAAATGAGAAATTTATGAGCCCTAAGATAAAAAAGTCCTTTTTTTATCATTTTGACTCACATATATAAATCATTTTCTCAAGTTCACAACAAGATAAAGAAATGTAGAAATCAGTACTGAGAACTGGATACCTGTGTATATAATATTTATTTGTAAATTAAGTTTTATTTTATTTATTTATTTCTTTTTATTTTATGTTAGTTTGAATCTTCAATATCCACTTAAAAATCAATTTATAGAGACCACGAATGCAAAATCTTTATTTTCTATTATTTGACATAATTGTAAATATAGAATAATAGCCATTCAAATCTGACTGCACAAACTTCTTTTTGACCTTGCTATAATGTTTTCAGTCCTGCTCATTCTTCTTTTGAGGTCATTTAAACCAGGATATTAGGAGGTGTTGAATCCTCCTTTTGCAGCAAGAGATGAGGGGAAAATATTAGAATAAAATTTATATGTATATATGTCCTGTAAAAGTTCTTACTCGTATATGCAGATTGTATTCTGTGTGATAGTCCCTGGCAGTGTTGGGTAGTAATGCATTACTTTGTAATACTTTACCTAGTTACGAGTAGTTTCACTTGACTCAAAATGATAATATGTAATTTAACTATAAAATATCGTTTTACTTTTCATCAAGCAAGGTTTTTAACCTGGAGTCTTAGTACTTTCTGAGGGTATTAAACGCCGTTTCAGAGGCTACAATATGCTCTTTTTTTTAATCAAATTCAAATTTTTAACTGATCAGTCATACAAGAAATTGATGCAAAATATTTACAATTTGTTTTATCTGTATTTTTTTATATTTTAGAAAAATGTCAATCAAAACACCGATCCGTATCAGATTTTTCTTTTCATATTTAAAAAAAGAAAATGTTGCAAAAGATTGGATTTATTTAAGAAAAAAAAAACTATAATGTATATTGACTTCAAAAATCTTAGATGCTTGACATGGATTTATCGGAAACAGTTTCCCATCATTGCTAATTCCAATTCATTAGAACTGGAACAGTAGAGTATCGAACTGTCAAACAGTACGTTCGGTTCAACTTGAGCTAATAAACAAAGCAGTAATCAAATTTCTGAGATTTCCCTCTCGGATTTTTTTTTGTGTGTGTATACGTACGTGTACCTAACGGAACCATCAGTGTCGAACCAAATATTTTCAATAAATGTTTAATTATTCTAAATATTAGAGTCATGAAAAAGAACAATGAAATAAATTACTCTACTCATGAGAACTTGTACACAGCATATTTGTATTCATTGTAGTGCAAGATTAGTCATTCACAATTTGGAGTTGAATATTTTTGTAAAAGGTTTCAATTATATATATATATATTCCCACTCCACGGTTTTCTGCAAAATAAATCTTAATTATGTCAAAATTATTGATTTCGAGTCACTGTTTTTGAAATTGATGTCAAGAGTTTTCTACCTAATCAAGAATTTATCGAGATTTAAAGTGTATTAACTGACCTTCTTCCTAAAGTAATGATTCAATAACTATCAGGTCGGAGAGATATAAGGACTTAGTTTTTGTCATTCATTTCATTACTCTTTTTAAGATCGTTAAGGGATTCTTAGTTGATTAAGATAGGCCTATATGAAAGTTTTTCGAGCAAAAACTCACATTTTAACAGTTTATGGGCAGAATATACCCTCATGAACTCCAATAAATTATCAATATCACAGTGAATAATAACTTTCTTAAGATATTTTCTCAGATATTTGCACATTTGTACCATATTAACATGAGTAAAACAGTTCAATAATGAATTAGAATTTGCTGGAGAATTCGCCCAGAGGCGAAAAAATTATTTGAACTCATTAACAACACAACAAATGCAATTATAATTAGGTTTTGAACCCCATCTCCCATATTCTTGACTAAATATAGTTGAATAGAAGGCAACTGTATATTAAATAAGCATTAATAAGTTCTACCTACACCTAGTTCATTTCTTTATGGTTTGAACATCTACAGACGCATCGCACCACACATATCATACACACAACATGGAACGGTCAACCAGAAAATAACCACCCGGGATTTGACCTTGTTTAACAGTATAAAAATCAATTCCAGTGGAACCCCCAAAATAATTTATCAGAAGTGCAAAGCACATTATTGAAGAAAAAGAACTTCTCATGATATTCTAAACACTGACATTTACGAGCCATCCATAGTCCTTCCGACGGAGTAGATAACCCTAGAGCACTATTATAGTGTTTAAAAAGGAATGTGGGCCTAAGGGGACGCACACAGATCCATTAAATTCGAGAATCCTCATTGTTAAAAGGATCCATGGAAGCTAATTTGAATAGAGAAAGCTCAAATAAAGGATATATAAAGAAACAAACATGTTTTCTTTAACATTTATTAACTTTCGAATTGCTGGTGGAAAATAGCATGTACATGTAAATATGGATTTAAGAACATAATTAACGCTTTCTGCGCAATTTGAGAGAATTGCGTCGCAGCCAGGCAGCACGACGAGAGCCACCAATAGTTTGGGTGAAGTTGCTTCCCTTGCCCAAACCTCTGGACTTCTTTCCGGATGCAGTAAGTCCTCTCAACTCTCTGTGCTTCATCACAGGTCTGCAAATCCAGTTCACCTTGGGATCTCTTCTGATGGCTTTGTGGAAGGGATCAATGAGGATCACTTCATAGTACTTGTAGGTGGAGTCTTGGCACACCCAGTAAGAGTTTAAGACACGCAATCCCTTAAGTCTCCTTCCGACACGCTCCTGAAATTCATAGTTATATAATATTAGGAATGGAAAAAAGACAGATGCAACACTTGAGGTAGGCCTATGGTTTCAGTCTTCTAAGGAAGGAATACTTTAGGCAATCATGCTACGCTCATTAGTATCGTTATCATCATACAAATAAAGTGCTTAGAACTCGATGTTAATGGATAAGGCGGCTCCCACCAAAATGCCTCACAATTAACTCTCAGAGCGAGTTCCACACCTGATAAAATATATATGAAGCTCACCTCAGCAATGGATTGGAGGTTTCTCTCTGGCTTTTGTTGTTTCACAGCACCAGAGGTCTTGGGCTTTCCGTAGGGACAACCTTTGGGAACGGGACGTTTACGTCCTCCACGACGCATAGCAATGCGATAAATAACAAATCCTAGGTAAAGAATAAAGTAAAACGTAAGCGACACTTGAAGAGATTCATTCAGACATCAAAACGGGGGATTCAATAAAGGAAAAACTCAGTATATAAGTGGTGATTCTCCTCATTAAGATAGAAAAATCTATCTCAGAGTGGTGCATGAAAAGTGATCATCATGAGAGGGTGAGGGGAAGAAATTGGAAGAGTCAATCATTACCTTGTTTGTTCTTGTAGCCAAGGCGACGAGCTTTGTCGGGTCTGGTAGACCTTGGGCAACGGTGTACCTTGGTCAATTGACGATACTGCCAACAACGGATACGGAGAAGGTAGCGGAGGCAGTCGCTCTGCTTCTTCCGGTAAAGCTCACTCATATACCGATAGGCTCCCATCCTAAAACGATAAAACTCACTCAGTAAGACACACCAGAGCTAGAAATCATTCCGAGAATGGAACCCCAAGTATCCATCTCTCAAAAGTATTCAAGTCCATGATTCCAGGAACCATGGAATTCATGGTTTGGAAGGAGGATTGAGAATGAGAACTTGTCTTACCTGATAACGTGAGAAGAAAGGAAAGAAAACCGGAAAGAGCTACAATATGTGTACTAAAAAATTCCTTCAGCTGTCGTAGGAAATAAGGGCAACGCAACACTGGGAATCCATCAGAACTTCTTTTTAAATAGAATTGAGATTATTTGGGACTCTAGTTCAGGAAATTCATTCATTCATTATTAACTTATGACTAAATTAATGTACGATTACAATTGATTTTACTATAAAATATCTTAACCTCATATTTATAAAATTTTAATACTCAAAAGAAATCCCTGTTCCACCGGAAGCCAAAATCTGTAGCTGATAAGATTGTAGTGATATTCACTATATTCCCATGTTTCTGTAGCATAATTTGTTTGTAACTAAAGAGAAAAATGTAGAGCATTCAATTTCATTAATAAATTGTAATGATAATAATGATTAATATTTAAAATAATTAAGAACTGTACTCAATAATTGGATTTCATTCAATGACCGATCTATGGCTATTGTAAACATAACAAAACAAAACATCAACATACTCTCATGACGTCATTATGAATGCCTATATCATGTTGTCATGTGCGTGTGCATTGCATAATTTATAACATATATTTGTATTAATTTATTATTATATTTAATTTATTTCCTAATACGAATGTACCAATTTATACTATAGTAATGTAGGCATGTGCTTCATTAGCTCTTCCATATTGTTTTGTATGGGTTTATGAGGGGTTTTATATCAATACGAGTATGAATTAAATTCACTTTGTTATATTGGAGATACGGCAATGTCCTCAAGTATTATAAATTATGAGTATGGTGCTCTGTAATAAATTATAATTATTCCTTATTCGAGGTAAATAGCATTCAATACAACCCTTAGAGTTTTTGAACACACAAGTACTATATGTAGATTCAAAATGAATATTTTTTAATTGCTGCATATAAGGAACAAAACACTTTTAATTTTTATGATGCAAATATTTGATCTAATTACTTGGAGCAAGAAAGTATTTATAGTGTTTTTTAAAGGCAATACAAAAGTTGAATTGTATATATCAAAAGAACTCATCAGAGGTTGAACTTGTAAACAAGATGTTCTATTGACAAAAAACACGTGGTATACATATACGTTGCTTCTCTTGGATTTTATTCAATGAAATGTATTCATTAATTGTTAACTTTTTATTAAATAAAAGAATTACTACAAAATATCCTAGCGTCATACTCATAAAATTTTAAAATTCAAAATGTTTCATCGGAAAATCAAATTGGTAACTGATGACATTTGTGTAATATGTACCAATAAGTTCATTAACATCCGGAGGGGCACCAGCTAAGTTATTCAACCCATTGTGGTAAAAAATATCATTCTTGATGAAAAATTATTGTTGGCAATCTAATTTGACGTTTGTACACTAAGTAGTATTTTGTCGTTGTTGTTATATAATAAGAATACCACGTGGGTATTTCAAACAATCCTTTCATTTTGAGGTCATACTTAATATCCACAAAAATTATTTTTGTGATAATAAAAATATTTTCATAAAGAAAAAAAAATCCAAGTTAACCGTCTTTTAAGGATTTTGTTAAGAAAATGATCAAATTACAATAACATGAATATGTAAACATCATGATCTCAATCAAATGAATCCATATTTCAAGACTGCATTTTTTTGTTTCTTATTTTACTGAACTAATAGCAACTTCCAGGATGTTTGAGACAGTTTAAATGATGTTCATGGAAAGTTCTTTCATGTTATTCATACCCTTAACTTATGTAAGTTAAATATGTATATAAAGCATTATTATTATTATTATTCAAAATTATGTTCTAGACCAGTGGTTCCCAACCGATTTTAAGCCATGCCCCACCTAGGCGTTTCTAAAATCCTGATGCCCCCCCCCCCTGTGATATTTAATTTTCGTTATTGAAAATTTTACTGTTATACACGTGAAGGAAGCTTAAAAGGCCATTAACTTGGTCTCTCAACAAGCTTTTAAAGAAAACAATTCAGTGTTAATAACTCATTCTCGAATTGCCCCGTAGTCTTTGGTATAGTAAGCCGAAGGGTACACGTCCTGGCCATGCCCCACACATGGGGCCTGCGCCCTACGTTGGGAACCACTGTTCTAGACCCTTGCGAAGGAGTATCGCATGACAGGTACGTGAGCATCCTCGGATCCAAATACACATAAAGAATTGAGCTGAGACAGGGCGAACAATTTTCGATTTGATCTTCCATTGGATGAGATAAAGCCAAGTGGTAAAGAGCTCTGGGATGCATTTACGACCATGCTCGATAGCATGTAGGTTCATTAAATCAATGGATAAATAAACTTGTATTCTTAAAAACAATGATAGTAATGATATAATTAATTTGAAACAGGTTGTGACATACCGTGAAAGTAAATAAAATATGTAGTTAATTAAACCCTTCCAAACGTCACCAAATAGGCCAAATTCAATAACACATACTACATACATATCTTCTCTCAGCAGTGTCTTAATAATAAGTACTAATACAATCATAATAGGTAGAAGAGAAAATGAAAAACAAAAAGTATTATACAAACTATGACTTAGAATTCACTGTTGCAAAAGTAAATTGTACCTTTTCAAGTTCAATATGGAAATAAATAATAAAAAACTATATTCAGGAAATTTAACATAATAATACCTATATATATTTACTTACATATAAGTATAAAGCTTATATCTTCGCCAGTTTCCCCACGTTTGTACGTATACATAGGTAGATAATAAAGCCCTTTTTGAATCTTTAGTATTCTGATTTTTTTAAAGAATATTTTTTTACAACATAGAGCATAGGAAGAAGTGAGACGAAGCAAAGAATTTCCAAAGACAGAGTAGTCATCCCTATTAATGTAATCCATGAATATTTGTTTGTCAAAAACCAACAAAACTCTAAAAAAAAATTTTCATTCCTTATAAAACACCTGATAATGACTAATTATTATGAAAGCCTTGCGTTGAAGTGAGTTCTGTGTTGTATTTTTTATATAGATATGTTTGGATGTGTCAACAAGACAATGTATTGTGTCTGTGGTGTCTTGAAGATTGTAGAGGTTGGGATGAGAGATTAAATGGGGGTCCGCATTACCTTGTAGGAAGGGGAAAGGAAGGAAGATTGGAATTCAATTAATATAATGAAAGGTGTACATAAATAAAATCAACGTGTTCTTATTAAACCCTGAATTATCTGTAGATGTCTTGAGCATCAACATGGCTCATTAAATAAGGAAAAAGAGCAAATACAAGGGGATTCTAGAATTGGAATCAATTCTTACCAACTATAGTAAAAATTGCCCATGTAGGATTAGATAATGTCATTAGAGAGAAAATAACTTGTAAGTAAGAGACAAATTATCTCCACATTAGATACAATTTACAGGAGGATAAATTATGACATTCTATAAGATTTTTGGTAGAATCACAGCCAAGAGAACCCCTGCATTAATTTCTTGGCCTATTTAAGATGGATACATCCATCTTATTGAAGAGGCCGGAAAGCCGTTTCTGTTCCCCACGAATAGCTTGGTCACCTAATGTAGAGAGTGCTATTGCTTTATATATCACAATGAGAACAGTACAAGTGTTGATGAGGTCATTACAATTCTGAAAAATTAAAGTTCCTCCATCTAGTAATTTTATAGCTTAACATATGGGTTTTGAGAACTTCGTTTTGGCGTTTTATTTATACTCAACAACAAGCACTTTGTTTGTTAATGTGTAGCATGGAATATCGTGAATAAAAAAATTCGAAATAAATTACTTCATGAGTAATACATTTTTATTCAATAATGGAAACGTATATTTGGAGACTTGAATTGCTTTTCTTACAATTATTCTAAAGTTACTAGAGTTTTATTCAGTTTCTCACCATTTTTCCTAGTTAAGGTCAATAATCTCATGTCCGTCCACACCTCTGCTATTGTTGAGATATATCATTATTTTACCTTTTTTTTAGAAACTAGTTTAAGCCAATAATGTTTCATAGAGCTCCAAATTCAGAATTACCCAAAGGTTGGACTAAATGAAAAATGACTATTCGATGTCAAAATACATAAAAATTGAAAAAGTAATAACGGTGTAATTTGTATGCTAGTAGGATAAAACTGTTTATACAAATATTAGGACTCTTTTTGGCGATACACAGTTCCTAGCAGAATATGACTATTCTTTATTAATTGCTCTACAATTTCTATCATTATTATTTTTCAATTAGTTCTCTTGAACGTGCGATTTCAAGCAAAATAATGATCCTTAAAAAGTCATGCTAAATATACATCTAGCTGCAACACTCGGTACTTATGACGTCATAGATAGGAATGAGTAATGACTAATTAATCGTACCAGTATAAATTATTATTATTCGTTCATTTGGCCAAAGTTGTATACATGACTCTCTGGAAGGCGAAATCGCACGTTCACATGCATAATGTTTTTTAAAAAAGCTATGATACATAAAATATAGACAATTATCTAAAAGATATGTTTACCACACTTTTAGAAATTTTGTTTCTAAGTAGCAAAATTTAGATTTACAAAAAAGTCAGTGTCTACTCCCCTATGAAGTATAAATAGCTAGAAAATGAAAAATACTGTTTTCTTCTTCTTTTCTTGTTTTTTTTTCTAGGATCGTTTCTATAAAACATCTCACATATGTATTATGTGCACATATTATTTACCAAAGTTGATTAATTTATGTGAAAGGAGGGGGAAGTATTAAATAAATAAAGTTCTTGGAATTTGGTAGGGTATTAAATATATTGAATAAAATAAAAGGTTAAAAGAAATATATAATTTAAGATGTCAAATGGTAACCTATCTAACACCTGTTGATTAACTTTTTTATTCTTATTTATATAATATGATTGAATCAGTCAAAAAGAATTATAAATTAATTAATTATTTTTTGTCAAAATAAGGTATAAATTACTATTTTCGTTGTAAATGACGCTTGATATATCGAAATTAGAGACAAAATCTTTTTAAAATATAAACATATATTTATATAGGGACACAAAGGGATTCTGGAAAGTTTTCAGGGCAAACAAAGTTCAAAATAATATTGACATAATTTTACGAGGAAACACCTTGGAACTGAATGAATTGATCCACTTATCATCTTTCTGTCGATAAACATTTCAGTTCGATCCATCACAATTTACTAGTGAAGGATAACTGAAATGACGTTGGAAGAAATTCAATCAAATACCTAGATATGTATATGTAATGTTCGAGGAGTTATTTAAGTACAGACGTTTTGGCCGACTTTTGGTCCTACTTCCGCCGCCTACGCCCAAATAATCCCCTTTAGGTCAAAACAAAAACTGGAAATAGAATCTGCATTAAAAACACTAGCGGATCAGCATTTTTTTTTAAATTCACAAAATGAATATTCTTCTAGGTTTAAATTGAAGTTTAAGTTAGAAAATGGGCCAAAAAAAGTTAAATAAGTAGGGTACGATTTCTCGAAAACTGTCGGACTCTCGAACAAAAAAATTAAAGATTTGAAATTAGTCTGCAAAACTAAATAACTTTTATTATACTTATACCCCCTTAGGATTTGTTGATCTGTGTTATTATCAACTCCTCTAGGGCACAAGTTGTTCAGTGTGATTATGTGTAAAATCATTGTCACGGCAGCATTGTTCGTTTTTTATTAAGGAAAATGGTGAATTACTGCTCTACATTTGGGTGTCACAATTGGACCTAAAGTTAAAGGTCTTAACCCTTTACTGTCAATCGAAGAAATCATTTTATTATACGTCAGATTTCAATATAGTTAATATACATTATTACTACATTATCCAAAGGCCTGTTAGTTGAAACCTTACATAATATTCTTTCATCATTCATAAATTATGAAGCTGTTTTCCTGTTCCTTTTGACTTAATAATCAAGGAATCTTGTTTGTAGTGAATTCTTTTTTGTTTACAACTTAAGCAAATGACTGATAGAAAGTGTTTAAAGACACTCGAGAAGCTGCCTCGTTGTCTTGGACCTTTAACCCCAACGATAACATGAAAAAAGTGAAGAAAATTTATGCTTACAAATCGACATGTGAGTGTTAAAGAGGTAGGACGAGAGCTTGATATCTCTCGTGAGTTCGTCCGTTTGATTTTGGTAGAAAATTTGGACATGAAGCCCGTCGTTGCTCGACTTGTTTCGAATGAGCTTAATTCTCTTTTAAAAAAAGTACGGTAAACAGGTATCTTTGGACATGCTTGATCGTGCAAATTATGATCCCACATTCATTGAACACATCATAACTGGTAATGAAACAAGTATGACGTCCAAACAAGTCATAAGAATGGAAGAAGGAAAACGTACTGAAATCGAAAAAACTACGTCAAAGACAATGTTATGCTCATTAGTCATTGTTTTGTTTTTTTCAATATTCGTGGTATGATTCATCATGAATTCGTTCCAAAGGGACAAACGGTCAATAAAGAATACTATTTGTATGTATTGAAGCGTTTGAGATAGGATCAATTCAATGAGATAGAGCAATTCATAGATTTTGCTCGATGATAATGCGCCGTCAGATAGAGACATACTTGTGACCGAGTTTAAGGCCAAAAACTCAATAATTTCAAGTCATTAACCAACGTATTCCTTAATTTGCCTCCATGTAAATTTTTTCCATTCACAAAGCAGAAATTGCCGCTACGTGGAACTCGCATTGAGTCTATTGAAACTATACAATAAAATTCTTGGAAGGAGTTGAAGGCCATACCGGAAAGTGTCTACCAAAAATGTTTTGACGAGAGAAAAAACATTGGCATATGTGTACTGCATCAAATGGGGAATACTTTGAAGTCGACAAAATAAATATTGGTGATTAATTTGTGTTTTATTTACAATTTCCGGGTACTTTATTGTTATACTTTATACTCGATGCGGTGTGTTCTTTTCCGTGTGTTACATAAAAACACGCATATCTAGGAATAATTATTTAGTTTGGATTCTAACTAATAAGCCCTCATATTAATTGACAAAATGATATGACTATGCATTCATATGTGGTTTGATCGATTTTGAATGTTAACAATTTATTTCCTTAGTATCTCTCATATTTCTTAACCTCATCAGCAGTGGCTTTATACGCTTGCAATCTTGCCATTGCTGCATTTTTCATTTCAAATGCAAGGTCATAGAAGGATACACCAAGAAGTATTCCAACGTATCCTCCAATCTCGGCAGCTGCATCCAAAAAAAGGTATAGGTAGTGCTCCGTGTTCACTTGGACTCTTGAAGGGAGATACACAGTGTACATTGATATATTTTTGAATGACATTTTCTGAGAAGTCATGGAGGCTACATTGATTATTTGGAAATCACATGGGTTGTCACAGTCCTTTTCCTAATAAAAGATAAATTTATGTTTTTGGTACTGCTTAATAATCTTAAGATACAAATTAGTCATTTAAAGATAAATGTGATAGATATAAATTGAGGATGTGTTTCTTTAAAAAAACAACAACCAGGGTTTTTAGTCTTTTATAATTAGATTATTATTATATTTATAGAAGGTGTTTAAGCTATGAATTATAAGAAAGTTTTGGAATTACCCACTTCCCAAAAATTTAACTCCACAATAATCTTGTACTTCCATATAATTTTACTAGCATTAATTAAAAAAATAATAATAATAAAACACTCGGTAATCGAAGTCTCTAAGCTGAACATTCAATTAATATATAGAATCCTAACTCAGGACCAAATATAATAATATGTACATATAATAAAAATAAACGGAAGTTTTTGTAACTTTGTAGTGTCTCAACCTCGCATATATATTATAATATGATAAATAAATATATTTATCGTACCTGATTTGTCACTCTATTCCATGCTAACCAAAAGGTAGTATTAATTTTATGTGTATCATTTGTACAAATATTATGGTTTGGATAAATCCATGGAACTGTGCATCCAGCTTCATCTTCCATCAATTTCCATAAAGCATTGTATATGCACTTATCATAGCCGTAGTTGGAGCAAATAAACATACTTGAATCAAATAAACTCCAATAGCGTGACTTTTCCAATATAGAAACTTCATCATAAAAGACATTACCACTTAAATTTTTACCCAAGTTCACAAAGTATCCCATTCTTCCACTCAAGTCCAAGAATGTTCCTTTCTTGTGATAATAAATTTTAACATCTTTTTTACTAAAAAAAAAAATATAACATTTCTTCCTCACATGGATAGACCAAATAATTACAGCACCTACAAGACAAATTCAATATGACTGATGCCAATTTTCTTATATTCTCCTTCTGGATGAATAGAAAAACATTTTCCAAATTTACGATGCCGATTCTCCACGACATTCTCACCATGTAAATCCATGTTTACCATATTTTCTCCGTTTTGTGTGGGCTTAAATAGCTTGAACGTAACCCTTTCGATCAAATCTGTTACCTATGTGTTGGTAATTTAACCAAAATTTAGTGATACTGCATACATATTAAGACTGAACCAATGTATCGGTGAGCCGATTAAATAGACCAAAGTTGCTGATTGATTATATTATCAATATTTCATCTACCTATAAATTTGGGCTTTTGCGTGGTATTGTTTACTGGGATTTAATTAAGGTCAATTTGAAAATAAAATCCCCTGATTCATCAGATTTTGGGCCTCAATACATATTCTGTAATCGATATCAGTCTCAAAAGAATCATATTGGTATATATATATATATATATATATATATATATATATATATATATATATATCATACTATATCATTCATACTGTACCTTAAAAGTTGCAAGCTCAAATAGTTCTTGAGGTGTGATTCCGGTTTGATTACTTGCCCATGTGAGATTAATCTTGTGATTATACCTAATGATAATAATAGTAATTTTATGAATGAAAGTTCATATTTGAATTGTTAAAGTGCCGATTCACCTTCTAACACCATGAATTCCATGCTCCATGAGGACCTCCTTTTTATAACCCAATGAATTACACACAGTGATTGCAGGAAGATCCGCTTCATATTGCATGAGTAACTCTTGTGACATATATGTCTGACGTAAAGTATAGCGCCTTACAACGAGTACAGACTCAATCAGAAGTAGAATCACTAAAATTATAACAAAAACTTTGTACGCGAGGCTTGCTGCCTTAGGCGAGTATTTTTGGTCCTCTTTAAGGGACTCTAATTGACTCATATTTGTTAAGAGTTGTAAATATACAAAGTACACGAGAGTGATTAAATGCGAATACTGAGGCCCTAGTTTTTAAATATCCTGATAGCGGATATATGTACATACATACATATTTAATGATTTAAATCCTTACATCTGTATTTTATTATTTAATGAAATATTTTATTATTAATATCATTAATAAAATATATACATTGTATTGATTATATTAATTGTTTACTAAGGCTTGGACTCTCTTCTAACACTATTGTATTATGATGGGATAGCGTAGTATATCTAGTTAAAGTTTTAAATATTTATAATACATACTGGAACAGTGTATGTTCTGCACATGCTTGAATTTTCCATGATTTGCAACTTGTCTAATTCAGTTATAAAGCCAGTTGTTTTAATTTATATCGTTTATTTATTTCCATTATTTATTCAATACTAATTTTAATGCTCATATTAACACCCAAATATGAGCCATCCATCTCGGATGACCTCACTCGAACCCCCTAAATTGACCATTTCCTGAAAATTTTGACTTCATAGAGAACCTTAAATTGTATTTTGGCTGTAAAAATTAGCCTTCAGTGCTTTTGGAAGCCAAAAGGAAATAGCTTATGTCATTTTTTGGATCAAGATACTTCTAGACCACCCTGACCCCCTGTCCTCCTGGCTGATCGTGAATTGCATTCAAACATACAGACAACAAACAAAGGAACTCGCGCCATATATGTTTAGATTCACAAGTTATCACATGTATGTACTATATGTAGACTAGTAGTCCTGAACCTTTTTTATGTAATTTATCTGTTTGATGGCTCTATCATCCATATTTACTCCTTCTCTAAAATAAGACTATTGTTAACTCAGTACGAAAAAAAAATCAATTACCAAAATTTTATTAGTTAATATTATTATTATATATTAATTAATTATTATATGCCAACATATACCCTATTTTGTTTTGTACCCTTACTGTAGACCATGGATGGGCAACCTTTGTTCACTTGTGGGCAAAATGTTGTGTGCCATCATTTATGATTTTTTTATATTGATGGGTAACTTTTAATAGAAAGATTTGGGATGCATTCTGTTTGGCACATTATTTGGCAAATGAAAATAAATGCAAAGCTGAGAAACGTTCAATTAGTGTTGCATTAAGGAACTGTAAAGCTTATATTACTCAACTAATTTCGGAAGACAAGTTGATAGACGAACAAAGGCTGAGAGCCATCATGATTGGAGCTGCAGCCAGGTACTCTCAGATTTTCTGTAACACCAATTTTCCCTCCCAACATATTTACTTCATTTATGAAAACTTTATATCAGGGGCGGAGGATTTTTAAAGTGGGCTTCAAGGGTGTACCTAAATAAATGTGCATAATCTTAGAGGGAGTATATCAGGGTTAAAGAAGACCTGGGGATCACTGCCAAATGCACCCATGCTTCAGATATACATACATATATTAACAGAATGTTCCTCCCAGTGCAAAGTCCCATCAGTCCTGTAGACACTTGAAATTTATAATGCTTAACGAACAGAGGTGAGACAAAGTTACTAATTTGTAAGTCTGAAATAAGTTTAAAAATATATACTGATACGCAATAATGATGAGATTACTGAGATCAGTCTTGATCTCGATCCCTTGAAGTTCTAGTCCTGGGGTATGCTAACCTTGACCACAACACTGATATCCATATATCTACCTACCTAATTAATATTTCCTAGTTTTATTCAGAGTCATTTCTATTTCATTTTTAAATTTGCTGAAAGTTGTCCAGGGAACTGCTAGTTATAAATAAAAAATGATACTACGTTCCATATTAATATTTGTCTAAAGTTTGGGGTTTGCGTTTAATTGTGCATGACAATAACCAAATAAAAGCTAGTTGTGAGGTAGATACTAAAGGTTAAATATCCATGTGTTAAACCACATTTTGTGAGTATGTTTTATTCCAGGAAATAACTGTTCAACAAAGTCAATAAATACATTTTCATTTTTTGTACTGACATATAAACCGGTATATTATTCAAAAGGGACTCTTAATGATATGGTCATTCCCTTAAAAAGGTCATGGGTTACTTATTCATCATGGAAAGAGTTTTCTGTCGCGTGGGGAAACAGTAATACTCTGGATTACGAGCATCATCCTTACATATTATTATTATTTTGATGAGAGAAGTGTTTGTAATCCAAAAACTGACTAAGTACTTACTTTTTATAGATGTATAAGTTTATTATCATTTGATACCAATTAATAATTATCAACTTTTCTAATCATAACGAGGAAGCCGAACGGCTCTCACTCCTGTTTCTTCTGAGATGATTTAAGACTTAATATTAATCCAAGTAAGATCTCTTTTTATTTCGGATCTTGCTCAACAAAACGGACATTTCATGAATTTATAAAAGAATCCGCAGGCAGGATGTAAAAGGAGAATTTGTCAAGGAAAAGAGGACAACAGCGTCCCGGTTTTTGGGATTAAATTAATGCAGTTACCATAGATCACAGGGAGCACATAAATTACTAAAAACTATGTATATGACTAGGATCAACAATATAAAAAGGCCGTGGTGATGTAAAAAACCATTTATGGTCCTCCTTTGTCATAAAAACGATACATTAAATCTCAATTATTCAATTTTAAGGCCTTTAATCAGATTTTATTTGCTTCATGAGTTGCTCCAGTCACAAAACAAAGACAATGATCACACTGGACATAATCTGACAATTAGCGACCTCAAACCACGCTGCCATAATCCATTTTTTACTTTGATATCTGCCACTCTGATTTGTTCACAAATTGTTAAGAAAAAAATATACACAATAATTCCAGGGAACCAAGTCATGAATGAAACGAAACAGAAAATATCATATAATAAAATAATGAATAGATATTGAAACCTTTATTCATATTAATTAATCACAGAGCTGGGGTTGTTCTTTCATTGACTTATTCTTTAAATGAATATGAATGGATCATATTCATACATTATACTATAATTCTCTAATGACACGCACTGATGATGATGACGACGAATTTTGTATATATATATATATACGAGGAGTTTTTAAAAACTGACTGGGGCTGTTTGTTATTATGTAGCTGAGGAAGTTCTTTAAGTCAATCAATATGTATATGTACTCACGGCATCAAGGAAGTAACGATGGTCAAAGTATGCTCAAGACTTTACCTATATACTATACATATATACATAGTAGAAAGAATAGCAATCTAGATATGCTTGAACAGTCTACATATATAGTTTATTCATTCAAAATAGGTCCTTAAGTATTATACGGACCTATCTATACCTTCATACTTCATGCTAGAGGTATGATAACAACAAATGATAATTATAATGATATAATGATGTACAGTACATCGATTTGACTTCCTCAACGACTCCTGTCAAGAGGTACATACATACATGCCTAACTATGACTTTGTATCCTTTTTATGTGTGCTCTTTATATTAGCAGGGATTTTAATTGCATTGAAGGAGCATTTACAGGGTTTCATCAATGGTTATCGTATGCACATACAGTATGCACATACCAAATCTCTTCATAGTTCCTTCTCTTGACCAAACGGATATTTTTACATCCATGTATAAATATCATTTTTTTAAAAAAAAAGGTTTTATTGTTCCATTGGCCAATAATACAGAGAGGAGCTCAAACACGGAAATACTTTTGCATCAACGTTTTAATGCCCTAAAGTATATTAGGTTAGTATCAAAATAGAAATAAGAAACAAAACTTGTTCCTTGGCTTTTTATTTTAGGTAGTAGTAGATACAAATTATGTAGATAGATAGGGACTGTTACGGAGAGTCAATGGATGTACCCTGATTTTCTACAAGACAACTCTAAGTAATAGTAGAGATCATTGAGATAATATTAACAACTCTCTATACATATAATATTATGTATCCCATAAGGAAAGATTAAAATAAAAATAAAAATATCAAGTGTAAATTAAAGACATTACGTTCATACTTAATATTATTTTTTATCTAGATAACAATGTAAGTTTTATGTGGGTCAAGTTCAACAATGATGCCATTACTACATGTAAAAAAGAAAGAACAAAAACAAATTCACGTTATATCTACCTAGAGTAGGTATGTACAAACACATGTTTATACATATTTGAAGGTCAAGCTATCATCATCTTCTTCCTTTTCATAGAAAAAGGAAAAAAAAAATTTTTTTAAAGATGTTTTAAAGCAAGTTTTTGATTATTATTAATATATTTATATGCTATGTACAATTTGTTGGCTATAAAGGAATTGATGACTGAGCTGTTGTTGTTTTTATTTTGTTTTATGAGTCATTTACAAACATGGCTGTTTTTGTTTGTATTTTCATTATTGGTTACGTGTACATACATGAAAACATGTTCACGTTAGGAAATTTCATGCTGAGGACATTCAAAGATATGTTTTCCTTTGATGATGAGACATTGCCTTTTAGTTTGAGGTTCATTCAGAATGAAGAGGCACAAATGATAGAGTTCCTATCTGATCCACTACACCATATATTCATTTAATCAATTCCTCAATCTAAAACAAAATTACAAAAGTCATTTGCTTATATGTAGTCTGTACAAAGACCAGTTATTTACTATTAATTATATTTCATTTTAACTTACTAATGGAAATGAGAGGGTCCATTATGAATGAGGATCTGAGTTATTGTATATTTATAAAATACTCGTCAAATTATGAATAAAAATACTTTATAGTGCCCATTTATATGATAATTAATTATTAATATTATTGATTCACGAAATATTAAATCAATAAAAATTAGTCCACTTTTTAACCATTTTTCAAATCTTTTTTCATAACTATTATCCATTGTATTTTACCGGCTCAAAATAAAAAGTTCATTCCACGATGATGAAGGTACATATATATATATATATATATATCCCAGTAAATCCTCAATTTTTATCCTATGAACAAAGATCTTTATCTCTGTGATAAAAAAGGATCAAGAAGCTAAGTGAATACATAATGGAATAAAAAAAAGAAATAGAATTAAGGAAGTGAGTAGTGAGTCTCAAAATGAGGAAATTCCAAGCATTGACCAATTGCAAAAAAGCTACCTGAAAAGGGGCAATCTCTTTAAGTAGGTGCCTTCTCATGCGTAAAAAAAGTCATAACTAGTTTGGTTTTTTTTTACTTGGATTTTGAACAATAGTAATGAATCCTGCAGGAAAAAAAAAAATAACCAAATCCTTAAAATACATGAATAAATATATTTCAATAATAAATAATAAATAGTAAATAACATTGCATTAGGAAGCAGAATTCTTTTGTATACTGATAATTATAATAATTAATTAGTATTTGAATGGTTGTAGTTACAAACAATACATGTGAGTATGTATGTATGTAACTACTGCGAAAACGAAACAAACATTTGAATGATCAAAAGGAGATAAGTGTAATTTATTACTGTACTCATTAAGTATGAGTAAACAAATACACAAATTTTAATAGACCATAACCTGTTTCCTCAAATGAGGAGGAAGAATGAGGAAATATATGTACTTATGTAGGTAATAGATTAATGCTGGATATATATGAATGATTAGAGTCGTGATTTTTGCTGCGTGGGTTTCCTCCTCCTCCTTCGCTTCATTGGGGTATGAATTAAAATAATAATAATAATAATAACGAAAGTCTTTTCCGTTTTAGCTCACGACGTAGTCTTGAGCTGAGCCTGATGAGTAGGTCGTTTTCGTTGAGCTGGAACTTGACTGAGCGCCTTCACATGATGCTTGAGTGCGGCATGCACCTGGCTCTCTTTGAATGGGGCAAATCAAATTGCAAAGGATAACTTTGATTAATTGTGAGGTAATGTCACCAGCTGTGGATGCAATGTTCGCAAGAGCTTCAACCAATGCGGGTCCGATTGATAGTACCTTTAAAGAAAAGAAAGTTTGTTATTTTTAAAATCAAAAATTCGTGGATTGATCCTTTCTCACGGTGCGGGCTGCGTTCAATTTTACATCAACAATGGTGCGAAGTACTTCAGAATTTGCAACGTTTTGTGTCAAACTAAGGACGCTCACAATTGCAGGAAGGATCAAATCTCTCTTTATTTCAAGTACGGTTTGAACTCCATTTGATGCTGCTCCAATGGCACCTCCCACCAAGTCTGGGATCCCTCCAGCACCACCTCCACCATTTGAGCTCTTTGGCAAAAGAAGAGCAGTTAAGCCTGCAATTGGATTGACTGTTGTGCCAGAGCTTGGTTTGACAGTGGATGATGGAGTAGCAATTGTGGTTGAGACTACTGGAGCTGAGGCAATTGAGGCTGGTGAGATGGAAACGTAGGTGGGTGGAGAGAATTGAACTCTCTGAGGTTGTTGTTGTTGTTGTTGTTGAAAAGCTCCAGGTGATATGTATCCTGAGGATTGTCTGACGATTCTGATCTCCTCAGGGTAGTCAGCAGGAGCCACTGCTGCATCGTCTAATTCATTTGAAGAGGGATCAACATGACGATTAATTATGGTTGGATCGGATAATGCTTCTCCCGTGGGCTCCTTGTAACTTTCATAGTTTATATTTCCTCCCTCTCTTTTTACAATTCCACAATTATAGGACTCAAAGGCAATGCAACTAAGAAGTAGAACACAAAACTTAAACATTTTAATCGAAACAGGACTTGCAACAATATATTCAAACAAGAATAAACGGAAACTGTTTCGTGGAAAGAAACGTTGCCTATTTTTATATTTTTTGAATGTAGGGATTGAGACCCTAGAGGAAGAGGAATTCCTATGCCATCAAACATTTCGGCCCGAAAGGGTTACTTTTCCTCAAAAGGGTCTCTAAAGTACATGTATAATTTTTTTGTATTTTATGGGATGTGTATGAGTATTTTTGTACGCGTTCGTTCGTTCCTGTTTCTGATGTTGGTGAGAGAAAGAGTATTGCGGACAGGAGTAATTTTCGCTAATACGGAAGTTCGAATAACATATATATATATATATATATATATATATACATAATATATTGAACAAACGTTACTCTGACTGCTTCTTCCAAACTTGCACATAAATGTGTGTGTGTAAATAAAAATCAGTAAAGTCTTGAGGGAAAGAGTAAAGAAAAAAGAATAACTAGCGAAAATCTTACATAGACAATAATGTGTCAAAGACGTAGTCTAGTTAACTTATTATTAGTCCACTATATATAAAAAATATATTACATTATATACCAATCCATTCTACATAAGAGCTCAAATCAATGGTTAGAAAAAGCAGTAGGAAAAGGGCTCTAGAATCATTTCTGTATTTCAAAATGTCAAACATCAAATAATAATTAATTAATTATATTATCAAAATAAATTTTATAAAAGGAATTTCGAATGGTGTCAAACTTCATTTTATCTTGTTTTTGTACGTGGATATTTTGTATTGTACCATAATTTGAATCGACTCAAAATGTTTCAAATAGAGCAAAGAGGCTTTAACTCACTATTTTGATCAGATTAATTATTTAAAGTTTTTTATGAGTCTGTATCTATATATTTCTTGGCTCCACTATACATAATTTTTCATTCTATGGCTTTTGTTTCAGTTATACGTACTCCTCCGAGTTTGATTAATAATTATTTCCAACTCAATCATACCCATATCGTGATGATGCATTGGAATATACATACAAATCATTTCTCCTTCTAAGTTCATGCAGCAAATCCTTTTTCTTACCCTTTAGTTCATTCAATATATTCCTAAGACGATCCAAATTTAATTTAAATGCACTCTCTTCATGAGGAGAAACGTAGTATTGAACTTGATAGTGAAGGTTTATTTGGGTTTGAATCATTTTAATGAGCCCTTGAGCTGATTTTAAAGTCAAACGTAGTCGAAAAATACGTTGAACATTCCCCTCATGTGCCCAATTACAATTAAGATGCATTTTGTATAGTTTGATGTATTTTAAGTGGACTCTCTCGGGAGGACGTCGAGCTAGTTTTTCAGCATTTTTAAAAGAGGTAAATAGTTCAATTGGATGAAGAAAGAGGCAGTTTAAGCTTAAATCAGGGTATAAAATGAGTTTATTTCTCCAAAATTCAAACCATTCTCCATACATTTCTAAATCATAAGTTATAGCCAGTCCAAAGAGATTTCCTTCTCCTTCTAAGATCTTTGACTCATATTTTTTATTCTTGTGTCTTATCATTGCAACATCTTCAGAATGTACAAAACCCGTTTCATCATGTCCTTTTTGCCCACAGACCCATTTGATGCACTCAATTTGATTTGATTCAATGAAGATAGTTAGCATTTTAATAACTGTTCATTAAGCTTTCATTTTAACAGAATATTTTAGCATATATGTGCAATTTCACATATTTTTGTTTTGATATATTTTTAATTAAAATATTTATTAGAAACCTTCAAATACCTATATATCCATGATCATAAATCATAATATTTGTGTGTCATAATGAGTGGTGAGTGAGGCTAAACAAATTCTAGAATTTGACTCACAGTCCGAGATTCAAGCCTTTAAAAAGAAATCATGGTTGTTGATATACCACAATTTATATTATAATAAGGCAATTATTTTCGAATTTGGGGACTCGTACTCGCATCAAACATTATGTGAAATTAAACTTCTCAACTTGGACTCAAAGTAAAAGAACTCGCAACTTGACTAGGACTCCTAAAAAATGACAGCTGTTTATTTCTATACCTGTGTTGTCTTTCATCAAAAATACAGCAGTCAGCGTATTATAAAAAGTGTTATCGAGATACGTCAGCTGTTGACATAACTTTGAGCACTATTTGTATCGATCCAAGAATTTTAATGCTCCTCCTGTATACGACGAGCTTTCTTGTGCATTCGCAACCTCGACTCTCTCTCTCTCAAAAAAAGGAGAAATTTGAAAAACAACAGCATATGATAGCTAGTCTTCTGTATTTTCCTTGTTGCCAACTTTTTAATTTTGAACGGTGCTATTATTTAAATATGCTAATCATTCAAAAAATTTATCAATATTCAAACGAATAGTTAGTACATATTGTATAATATTCAAAAATTCAAAAAAGGGCGCGCAATCCTTGATTTAATATATTTTTTATACATCAAAATCATAATAACGACGAGCTTTTCGGGATAAACAAAAACACGATGTATTCTCCCTTCAGCTGATTTTCATCATTTGATTCTTTGATTTAAAGCAGCTGACCCTACGTAATATGAACTCAAAAAGGGTATTAGTATTATTTATGGTTTTGATAAATAAAAAATATATATTAAATTGCGCGCCCTTTTTTTGAATTTTTGATGTACAAGTATTAACGATTGGTTTGTATATTGATAGAATTTGTAAATGTTTAGTATATCTAAATTGTAACTCTGCCCAATATTAAAAAGTTGGCAACAAGGAAAATACAGAAGGATATCTGCTACTAGTTGTTTTTCCAAATTTTTCCTTTCCCTTTTGTGAGTCGAGGTTGCGAGTGGACAAAAAGGCTCGAAATGAATTAATAATAATACCCTTTTTGAGTTCATAACATGCAAAGTCAGCTGCTTTAAATCAAAAGAATCAACTGATGAAAATCAGCTGAAGGAAGAATAAATAATATTCTCAAAAAGTTCGTCGTGATAAACAAAAACACACTGTATTCTCTTTTCAGCTAATTTTATCAGTTGACCCTTCGTATTTAATGCAGCTGACTCTACGTGCTATGAACTCAAAACCGGTATTATTAATATTATTTATGATTTTGATATGCTTATATAATATATATATAATTAGGAATGTAAATCATATGCAATTCGGGCGTGTGATAAAAAAGTGGAGTTGGCTCTTCAAACAGGTCTTTTTGTTTTCCAAAGCTGTTATCATTTTTCCAATATTACTGAGGGGAGAACATCTACCTGATAGTAAAGATGTCGCATGAAGCAAATAAAATGTAAACAAAAAGGGCTCAAGTCCTCGTATAATTTTTATTATTAGTTAAAAATATATAATTCCCTTACATTAATTTCAGTTAATTTTCTGCCTTTCATCTATGTTATTATTTATTGTTGTATATATAATGGAGAATAGCAGCTTGTAGCTCAGTAAAACGTCATGACAGCTCAAGCTGCTTCCCCCCCTCGACATTCATTGAATTGTCAGGGTTGCCAGGTTGATTTTCTCTTTCTTTTTTTATGACACGCCCGAATTGCATATGATTTACATTCCTATATATAATCAAGGATTGCACGCCCTTTTTTTGAAATATTAAATAATAAACAAGCATTAACAATAGGTTTGTGATTGGTAAAATTTATCAACGTATGGTATATCTAAATAATAAATTCTGCATAATATTAAATATAAATACAGAAGATGTTTTGCCATTTTTTCCCTTTCCCGTTTGAGAGTCGAGGTTGTGAGTGCACAAATTTTTCGTCGTGTTTTGCTTCTCTCAAAAAGTTTGTTGTGCTAAATACTAAGGATGTGTTCGGACCGGACACATAAAGCTGTTCCGTGGAAGGATGACGTCATCTCGTGATGTCATCATCCATTTACATACAAATATAAGTTTTATAAGTTATAGTATAATCTTTGATTTAAAGAAAAAGGAGGGAAAAAATGTCTCAAAGCTTACATCTGTGAACCCACCTTTACATATTTCGTGAAATAATTTATTTTTCTTGATTTTCAAGCCTTTTTAAACATTTTGGAGAGTCGAATTCCAGGTTATCAAATTAACGTCTCGCATTCAAGCAGGGGCTTAATTGTGCATTATCAAACAAATCACAGTCTTAAAGCCCCCTCTTACTCTTTTAGTTTTTATTATTTCTTTATTATTTACTACTGAATTCAAGTCATGAATTGGAGCATAGGTACTCTCAAACTTATGTTTGTTCGTTGAAGTACATTATATATGTGTAGATGTAGATTTGTCTCTGCTCATTTTGTGCAGCAAGCTCATTACGTTTGTACTCTAAGGGCATACTTCTGTAAACACAAAAAAATATTTAAACTTGCCCTTTCATTTTTAATTATTGTTTTAATTGCATATAAATTGCCTTATAGTTTATTTGCTTTAATTACAGAGGTATGTGCTATCTTATGATTTAAAGTTTATTCATAAAATTTTAGTTGTTTCAATGTGTTTTTATATGAAATAATAAGTTTCCATGAAATTATAACCTCGTTTTGATTTTACACTTTTAGAGTCCAAAATCAGTTTCTACAAGACAATTTGTACTTTTTCTATTTTATACTTCTCAATGTAATGTACGATGAAGGTATCCAATAATCATCTTTTAATGTGTGGATTCACTCATGAAAAAATTCACTACTGAGAGCTAGAGAAGGCCTGTATCAACTTTCCCTCCCTCCTCCCTATGACACATAGGTATAATATGTAATTTCAAGTGTATGTGATTTTTGTTTGTTTGTTGAAGATTGTTTACATTTGCTCATGAGCTTATAGATAAGTACGTGTACGGAATGTAGGTAGGACTTTTATATTCCCAGGGGCAGCAATTGGACATTTTTTTGTTTTGTTTAGCTATTTGCATACTATGGGATTGAGCTGAAAATGAAGCTCATTCATATCATTCCATTCATTTTTGAGCTCTTGAGCGGGAGAAATAATTGAACGGTGTTGATTTAGCTGTTTATGTATAGTTTGTACTGTCGTTTCTTTATCCTTACCCTACCCTACTTCCCAATTTTTAATTCCTCTTCTTGACTTTTTATAGCTGGACGAATCAAAAAGTTCTTTTCTATGATGAACATCATCCGGGCAACAAGCTTATCAACTGAGAGCCTCTGCTCCAAGGCCAAAGTAGGGCTTCTTCTAAACAAGTAGCAATTTTGAGACATGACTTCATAGAGGAATGACAATAATGATTGTAAATTCATTGATGAGTCAATTTTTCAGAATGTTTTTTTGTTTTTGGCTCTAAAAAGGAAGGAATGAGTGAGTGCTTGAGCCTGCACTTTTCAGAAAATGAACAGAAGAACGAAAAAAGTGGACTTATTTGGATTATTGCAACTTTTATTAATATAATTAAGGTCATCAGAATAGGGATATTTCCCCCTCTTCTTTTTTAAGCCAAAAGTTAAAAAAGTCCGATTTACTGCTCGCATGTTGTGAACCAGGAATACTCAATCCAGTATAAATTCCATTTTCGGCATGAGTTCATATCTAGCTATGTGGATATGATGCCTACGGAAGCAATTATATACATAGTTATACCAAATCTGTCAAAAAGGAAAAGTAGTCAAAGATAGGGCGGTGCCCTTTGTACTAACATGCATATATATATACATATATATATGACATAATACACACAAGTATTTAAATGGAATCAAGTTTCCTTTAGCAATACTGATAACTTAAAAATCCATGTAAACGCTTTAAATACGCTGTAGATCCCTATACAAAACATACACCCTATTGATGCGTAAGCTGACAATATTTAACTTTACATAATATATACATAAATCTACAAAAATCATCATGTTTGTATGTTATATACCTATGTATGTACATCTATAAATTACTTGAATAGCGTCAATGATTTGACAATATTCATTGTATATTTTTCGAACGTAAAACTATTTATTTAATGAAGTATATGCTGTGTAAATAATAAATATCTATAAATACACTTGAGCATTGAAACAAAAGTACAAAGTTCCTGGTTTCAAGACTGTGAGGAAATTTTATAAACTCTGTCTACTCTTTATCTTATGTTATGGATTCTTTTTTTGGTTCTTTACATGTAAAATACACTAGAGTTAAATTGGCTCAAATTTAAGATGGTTGATTGAATATAATTTTAGGATTTAAAGGAGATACTTTTTAATGTGTATCGAGCCAAAATTTTCTTTGACAAAATTGCTCGCTAGCAGATCCTAATTCTTATATTAGTATAAGTAATAATGCATAATTCAAAATAAAATACAATGTTCCAATATTCTGTTTCAGAGATGCTACTAACTCTAGTTCAATAAACACAACATTATTACAAAAAAAAAAATTATGAATTATTTCTTAGTGGTCGACAAAGTTGGATCCATGGTCTATGTAAATTTCCGATTTATTTTTTCTATTAAGTAAAAAAGAAAAATGAATTTTTCTCCCTTCTAATAAATTATCAAATAATATGTCAATAAAAAAATTTAAATTAATTCGTTTGATTGATAATAATAATAATAATTAATGAAAGTTAATTTGGCTAACCCGTTGATTTTATTCATTAAAATTTGAATATATAATGATTTAATAACACATTTTCAATACATATTAGAGTCTGAAATAGAGTCTATATATTTTTTTGATAGACGTTAATGGTTTAAGTCCTTTTATTGGTCGGTGCCATTGTGAACTCCAAATGTAGGGCATATATTCACTATTTTTCTAAAGCTTAAAAAAACATGACAAAAAGAATGTTGATGTTCCGTAGAAAAGACTCTTCTTTAGCACATGTGCCATTTGGCTCTTCAATTCCAATTCTAAATAGACTGAATTGAATAACTATAATGAGCCAAGTCTTTTTAAATAAAATAAAATGATCTATTCACAAGGTCTATCAATTAACCCTTCAAATTACTAGGGCAAGACCTAAGGATCATAACTTTTCCCGGCCTAAAAGGATTGCTTATTAAATTACTGAAGTTACCACAGCAAAAGCTGCAGTAACCAGTGGAAAGGATTTGATTTACGACTAGAGTTGATATTGGTCTCGACTCCTTTAATATCTTGGAGTTAGTCTCAAGATCAAGACAAAAGAAACAAGACTAAAAGTTTCCTTTTCGAAAAAAAAAATGATCAACAAAATGTATCTCGATATTCTTGTAATCTTTCAAACTGACGAGATGCCCTTTTTCCATGGACAATTCCGGAATATAGCGAAATAGACCCACAATAAAGAAAGCATACTAGAGTATATTTATGCTTAAAATTAAGTTGTTTCCTTCCAAGATTTATGATTGTGTTAACTTCAAGACCCTTAAACTAAGTTTTATTATTGGCAAATATAAACAGTTTTGTCATTTCTTTTTTAAATGTTTCAAAAAGTATCACTTCTTGTTCCTCTATGAAACATCTTTTTCGATTACTTCATAATTTTTATGTACTATTTTGGATCTAAGGCAACTTTTTGTTTCAATCAGGTCCAGTAAAAACATGTTGATTTTTGGGTTTAGTGACATATTTCACTTTATATTTTATCTATTCAGAGCTGAAGTTAGGGGCGTAGATAGGATTTTGAAACCGGAAGGGGCAGCCATGAGGACTTTAAACTTGACTCAGACTCAGAAAAAGTTGACTCTGATATTTCCCACTAATATTCTATTGTCATCAATTGTTTGTTAGATATTGATACAGATCGTTTTTGACTGGGCTGTATCTTAAAAAAGAAATACACGTGTGAGTTAATATATATTTCATTTTGAAGAATAAGGCAAAAAACTGGTGACTATGAAAAGTTTGGTTATAAAAACATGATAGCGGAGAGGAGGCAGCCCTTAATGAAATGAAGAGATGAGAACCATTATGATTTCAACGGTTGCACGTTATTCTACCTTCACTATCAAGATTCTGGGACTTTATAATTTATTGTGGAACTAGAATGAGAACTTAACATTTTTACGCCGTTTGATATGTGTCCATAAATAGTTTAAAAAGTATGGTACATCTAAAGTTTAATCGTTGTGTTTTAAAAAAATATAAAGTGAGTTTCATTACTTTTTGTTTTAACTATTAGTTTTTATTCTATTTGGTCGTCCTTTTTTTTGATTTTTGACCGTTTGTTACAGCTTGCACAATTAATAGCTGTTTGACTTTTGTATAGGGATTTAATTTTTTACTTATATATTTCTAAAACACATATATAACCTCTCCAATTATAAAAAGTCAATTAAAAAAAACTTTGAAACATTTAATTTTTTTCCATTTTAATAAATAATTATGCCCATGTTAAATATGTTTAAAGCAGTATATTCATCAAATTGATAATTACTTATAGGCTATTTTTTGCAATAATAAAATACATAATATATACTCATAAATACATGTATGTAGCTTAGAAATCATGCCTATAAATTATACTCATAAGAGATGTACATACATATATATTATTTGAAAATTCGCAGGCAGACTTCTTAAAAAATCACAGTCTAATTTGATATTAGACTTGAGCTATCAAATGAAATAGAAGACTTGACTCTAGCCAGTCTCTTGTGACTTAACTTGCTCTTGCCTTCTGAAGCATGAGACCTACTGACTTGAACTCTTATAAGAAAAATGAGTCTTGACAAGGGACAAAACTCGAATTAGACTTGGATTAGACTTTAGAAACTCTCTTTCTCTCTAAAAAAAAACTAGTGATTAGCTTTGAGCCAAATTACGTTTATGCGCATATATCTCATTACATTTTGTTCCTACTCCTAATCCGTCATTTCCTTTTCTTTAGAACTAGAATATACATACTTCATTCAAGAGCCGAAATTTGTTAAAAACTTCAAATATAAAGTAAAAAATGCCAAAAAAAAAATCAAATCCATGATTTATTTTCCCACGCATCATACGATTTTTTGAATGTTTTTTTTTTCAAATGATGAACTAGATATAAACTATATATATTTACATATACTAAGAGTGACCGACCAAAACGATATAAAAAGGGGTTTAATGTTTTTTCCTTATTACATATACTATATACCTTGATTCTAACCTATTTTATCGTTATTTGAATTTTATTTGTATTAGTTCTCTTCACTTTCCGGTTGTATGTTAACTGAGGCAATCGTGCATGAAACCAGTTTCGAAATTAGATGAATTTCCGCTATTTGGAACAACAAAATTCAATGGTTTTAATATGATTCTAGTGAAAAGTAGTGTTCTTTATAAAAAAAAAGTCAAAAAACAGAAAGAAAGAAAAGTCTAAAATCAGTTATTAATTAACCAATACTGTCATTCTACTCAACTGTGGGGCTATTATTCATTTTTTTAAAGTCTAAACACTGTTTAGAAATAAATAATTTGAGAGTACAACAAAGCAATACACAGAGGAGAAAACTAATTAGGTGTAATAGTCGATAGCTAGTAAAAAAATCTATTGAGATTCATGATGTTGCGGCAATGGAAGGGGGACCCCCCCCCCCAAAAAAAAAAAAAAAAAAAAAATCTACAGACGATTAATAAGGAATGCATTAAGAGCCTTGACCTACAGCTTTCAAACAAGATGTCAAGTGCCCTATAAGAATCCTCCTTAACTAAGAAGAAATCGTCCACCATTTAAATGTGTGTAAATTTACATTCAATTTCGAACAAAAATTTGCTAGAATAGAAAGCGTGGGACAACAACTGCCGAATACGCTACAGTTGACGTTTTTTAAGGCCCGGTCACATTGCTTGCCTATAATAGCAAGGTAGTACTTGTGTCGGAAGTGTCTTCCCATGAGTATTTATTTTCTTGTAAGGACATGGTTACTTACACAGTACGGTTATTTAAGAAATGTAAGTGAAAAATGGAATAAAATAATATATCAAGCAACACACACAAAAAAAATAGTATTAATAATATACAAAGATATTTAGAGTTGAAAAGTATACAAGGATTGCAATGAAATGAGCAGATACAAAGTAAGGATTGATTGGCCATTTATGTGGTATTCTAATGTGATTAGTCATCCTGGTGTTTGCAAAATACCCAGTGAGAAGATATAAGAACCCTCAACTAGGTATGTATGTATAATATACAGTAAGAACATATTGCAGAGTTTTTGTGTGGAATTTGCCGATGACGAGGAAAGAATGCTCCGCCAATTATAGGCAACTGGAATAACTTCGTAATCAACCTGCAGCTCATTAAAGTTTAAATTGAGGGGATTTATATTTGCAGATTTAGATTCGGGGGAGTCGTATTTTTTCAGTTTTTAGTTTATAGGCTGGCTTCATGTAATTGCCCAAGATAAGAGATAATTGTAGGGTCAATGACGATGACCATTGGTTCTTTAGCCCTATATGATTCACGCTAGAGCTACTTAAGTAGTATCAAGCAGAAGAATTTCAGTTGGTTTCATAATCCTTCTGCGCGCTACTAATTAAGTAGCTCTGGCGTGAGTCTTAGATTTCTTGCGAATTTTTGCTCGAAATTTTGAATGAAAATTTACTCATTTAGATTTTAGTTAAGGATTCTTATCGGGCGCTTGACATCTCGTTTGAAAGCTATGGGTTTCAGCTCTTGAAAACACTCCTTATTAATCCATTTTATGTAATATAACTAAGAATTTGGCCGACTTTTGGGCCTACTTCCGTCCCCTATGCTCCCAGGAGTCCCTTTAGGTCAAAACAAAGACTGGAAATGTAATTTGCATTGAATATCGTACACGAACCAATCATTATTTTTTAATGCACAAAATGAGTATCCTTTTAGGATTAAATTCAAGTTAAATTTGGAAAATGGGCCAAATTAGCTCAAAAAGTAGGCTCTGATTTCTCGAAAAAAAAAAAAATTACAGATTTGAAATCAGCATGCAAAACTAAATAACACTTATTATACCTATAGTCCTTAGGATTTTTGAAAGTTCAAATTTGTTAGCCAGTGTTATTAGTATTAGTACCTAAGGAAGGATCTTAAATATTTATAAATAGTGCCAAGTACAAGGGAGTATATTCTAATTATAGAAATACTATAATTTCCACAAAATCTAAAACAAATATAGGCGGAAGTTCAGTTATATGTACACCCGTTAGAGGGAGATGTGTCCGAAATTAAAATTAAAGAATGAATATAATTTCAAAAAAGAACAAACCCTTTTTTCATTTTGAATCATAAAGCTGTTAGTTTTTCCCCGCTAAAGTCCCCTCCCTACCAATGAGAATGCAGAATGACATCCTTTTCTCTCGACAAAATGAATACTACATATTCTGTATTATGTATTGACTTCTCACATTTACTCATTTTGTTTCTGATTTAAAAAAAATATAAATGATGAAGTTGACTTTACAATCAGTCATCACCTGTATGGGTATGTATGAACATTGACTTGAGTCCTTTATAAAATTTAAATCTTCGTAAGGATTTCTTGCCAAAGAAGAAGTTCACTTTGGACTTAATGAAAGCCTAAATTCCATGGAAACCAGATGTAATTAGTAAAAAAAAATATAAATAATAATTCCCGAAATTATTTCCTTCCTCAAATGAAATGAGGGTAATAAAAGTAATACTGTCCCACTTCCGGGGCACTTTTATTACTCGCATTATAACTATCCGCATTCACAAATTTATAGACTTCGTATTCCTATAGACGGATCATTCATATTTGCCCCAAAAATTTCTAATGTTGATATCCGCAGTTTATAATGTTACATACCTCATTAGTTCATATGTTCAGAATAGAAATTTGAGTGCAAATTGGAAGTTGCGGGCCTACATTTGTCACAAAATAATGAAAGCTTATAATTCCGTTTATATCACTCTTTAGGCATAATTTCTAATTATAATTAATTAATTAATTATTTGAGCTCTCTCCAGGATAGGTACACTGTAAAAAATTATTCAATTTGACTTTGTATTACATCAAGATTTGATTAAGAGCCATTCAGTTGGCATTGATGAAATTATAATAATACATAGAGTAATATTGAATAAGTAAAAATTTAATTATTTTGATCTTTTTAATTCTTAAGGCTGGGGAGAGGAGGAATAATTCTATGTACAAGGGCTGTTCAACTGTTATGGGCAAGTTCCAGTGTATCCATGGGTCTGGAAATTGTTTTCACATGAAATTATGAAAATAAAACAAACCAATTTGAGTACTGTGGTCAAGACCACATCACATGTAACCCATATTATTTGTATCAATGTCAGACTGTCTGTTGATTGGTTGTGTACAAATTTACAAAGTGTGGGATTCAAAAGTTTATAAACTGTGTAGCTAAAGTATACACTAGACATTAATACGTGTAAACCCCCCCAAAAATGGGTATTTATTATCGTTTTCTTCATTGTGTGAACTTAATAAATCTGCCACGAGGACATTCGTGTCATTCATTTAACTATGTACAAAGCTATGAGACAAACCACGCGGTCATTTTATAAAATCCCTTCCAAGAGTTGACTTTTTTATTCGCTAGGGGAACTAAATGACTCCATAACAATATCCTTAAATTTACCTTACTACTTAAATTAAAAAAAAGTAAATTCTGCGAAGAGAAGATTAATATTAATGTATTATGCACTTCAAAGGTGACATCTTGCGGAAAAAAAATTACGTATCACAGCTAAGGAAATCTCTCCTAGCCATCAGACGTGTTTAGCTACATTAGCCCAACTAAAGCACTCAAAAGGACAACAGGCTACCAATTGAATAGCTACTCTTCACACAATCCACACCCTTTGATACTATTGTATTTGAATATCTATCTAACAGACATATATTTAATATATATAAATATAATTTATAACAACCAATGAAGTAAACTCAATTAATCGAAATAACCTTTTTCTGTTCACATACAGAATAATAGATCGGAAATTCATGGAGGTATAACATAGAGATTATGGGTATAACAGTAGTACATATTAATGAATATATCATTAATAAAAAGGAGTCCAGGAGGGATACAACCAGATAATAAAAGTCACTCCTTAAAAAAAAAGATACAAGTCATTCTTTAAGAGTCTAAGATGACAAAGCTTTTAAAATAGGAACTTTATTATTAAAATATTATTCTATTTTACAAGTTTTGAAATGGGTATCAGCGGTAAGATCCCGCCGAATACTGCATGTATGTCATGGGAATTTTGCTCCGTAACAAAAACTGACCTACAGTTTCCTCCTTTCCAAACCATTCAATGACAATTATGAACACGTTGAGTAGTTTTTGCATCCTTGGTCTCTTTGTATGATTCATGAAAAGCAAGGAAACAGCCTACCAATCATAGACATATTCCAAATTAAAAAAAATAGTCACTCAAAATTCAAAAGACTCGTTATAATATAAATATAATAGACGGACTTGAGTTTCACATTATAGGATCATATCCTTTATTATTTAGCCCTATGAGGAGCTTACCTTACAATTAAAACTATACTTTCACACAACTTGACTCTTATATCAAGATACCGGGGTTCAGTCCCGTAATCCAATGAGTACTCTTAAGAACAAGAATCAGGAATGTGGTCCGAATATTTACGATGCCACAACAATGAGGAGGGAGAGTTGATATTATATGCATCAGTTTCCCTCGTTGATTGTTGCAAATTGTAAATCAAAATTTTGGAAACAATAGATATTAGATTGTTGCATTATATATAGTAAAGCCGTTAAAAAACTTGTCAAATGTATCAATTCTCCTTCCTGGATTATAAAATAGTATTTATTATTTTACTTTTGCACATAAAAAGAGTCTTTTTCGTCTTTGAATTTTGTTTCTATCTCTTTTGGTTTTTGCTCCTTTTTATACAAACTAGTTCGTTGTGTTTGAGTTTGTACACAATGAACTACATATACTCCTATCAGCACAAATTAAAAATGTTTTAACCGTTTTAATCATCTTTAGAAATTGTTTTGATAGCAAAAGAGGGAAAGTTCACATGTGTCAACACACAGTTCATTGGCTCTTTGTTACATGTCTTTATTTACATGGGTATGTCATGTGTTATTATGTTATTTAAAGTATTTCCAAAGAATTTTAAGTTGTTTCAATGTGTTTTTATATAAAATGATAAGTTTCCATGAAATTCTAACAGTTTAACCAAAATTAAAATTATAACCTCGTTTTGATTTTACACTTTTAGAGTCCAAAATCAGTTTCTACAAGACAATTTGTACTTTTTCTATTTTATACTTCTCATTGTAATGTACGATGATGGTACTTCTAGATTATATAATATTTTCATATTTTCCTTTGACGTCATTATTAGGGCATTTTGGAAGTAGTCTAAAAAACCAAATTTTATAAGAATACAATCCCTTTCTCCTTGTTCAACAGTTTAGTATAATTTTTCATCCTTAAAGCCATTAGATGAGGATTTTCTTTAAGAAATTTTATCATAATCGTATCAACATCTATGTCCTCATTAATGAATCTGTGGCATCAGTGAAACTGCTCAGTACGTTTCATTAACCTTGGAAAAAGTTGTGCGAGCGTAATTGTTTGAATTTATCTAATTTTAAAAGATACTTATGTTATATACAAATATATTGAAAAACCATGAATTAATCAACTTCTTGAGGAATTCATTCAGTTCCTTTATTCACTGTGACTATATCTTACTATAAACATTTTTAACATTAGGGCCGAGTGATCGACAGTTGATTGATCGATCTCTAAAGGAAAAAAAGTAAATTTTGACTTGAAAGACAATCAAAATAGGTCGCAGCCTAATAGCTATGAGGAAATGTGGGTCTCAGTGTGAGATGAGTTGAGAACCTCTGATCCACTTACTTAAAATATACACACTTTTTTGTCAGCTGTTGATTTTTCCATGACTCTTGCCCATTAATTATATTTGTGTTCTGAACAGTAGTAATTTCGTCAGGTATGACATGAAGAAATGAATTCGTGAGCAAGTGTTTTTTTATGATGATAACGAGACTAAACAATATTTTTTTAAGGCTTCGTCCGACCAAACATAACACTAATCCCTCTCAGGAAATATGGATGAAACTATATGTCATAATATGAAACTGACGATACGAAACTTGGCTAAACAAAACGAATTTAAAAAAATGCTGAGGGAATTAACACTGGTTTTGAATGTTGATTAGTTGAAATATAATTAACTCTTGTTCAGCTATAAATCCTATTAAATGAACAATACATAGGCAGTTCAATTGGTTGAGAGAATTGTCTAAAAATCAATTTATTTTGGAGCTTTTTTCATTCTCTTTTCCGAGGAAAGATTGTGAAATAAAGTAAAGATTTTATTTTTTCTGTGGTAAAAGAAAACATGTAGTAGTATGAATCACGTATTTATTATGTATTTTGCATGTAGTAAGAAAATAATAAATATAATGTAATTAAAATATCTTTTCAAATTCAATATGGGAATAAGTAAGTTCAATATGGGAATAAGTAAGTTCAATATGGGAATAAATAATAAAAAAACAATATTCAGGAAAATATTTAACATAATAATAAATTTTATGATTAATGAATATGAAAAAATAAGGTGAGACGAGGAAGTTTCAAAGAGGATACAACCATGGAGTGGGTGCGTGAATGCTTAAGAAAAGCAAAGGATGTGTATGGAGGACCAGTAGTACTTGATATTGATAATGCTCCAGCCCACTCCAGGATTGAAGATGCTATGAATGAGGAAGAGTTTACTATTCAGTAAATTTGTAGACTTGGGCTTTATAGTGCTTTGCTCAATTCAATTGATCATATTTGTTCAATATTGAAAGCCTTTGTGTAAAGAGAATTAGCTTAGAAAAATTGAGAATATTTTAAATGCTGAAAGAAATGATTTGAGCATTTCGGAGCAAAGATCAAGAACAGCTCTGGAACAATTAATTGAAGAAAGACTACATATATGAAATTACCTCAATGATTCGTAATAATTGTATTTCTAGCATCCAGAATCGTTTGATGTGATTAATTTTGTTGACATGAGATTCTAATAAATGTATTGTTATGTTAAATTTCATAAATATTATTCTTTATTATTTATTCCCTTATTGAACTTGAAAAGGTATAGTTTAACTATAAGATCAGATCCTTCATAAGCGTTAGGTAATTTCAGTTGGAGAAGACAATGCATTCTCTTCAATGACTTTTCTTTTATATAATTGGGAAATCCACAATTTATAGAGGAGTTCTTGAACTATGTAAACGTGATATATGATAACTAGGAAGCAGAGAACCATCGCAACACTGTACCATAGGAGTAAAGTTGAGCCTATTGCAGGATATAGTATGAGATAGTAAAGGCTAAGTGAAAGTAAAAAGGTTGATATAATTCCCTCATATAAGAGCCAGGGAATAAGACAGTATCGATAGTTATTGAAGGATCCGAATACTGAAATATAAAATGGTCAAAATTAATGTTTTTAAAATTAAAAAAAATGATTGAGTAGTCAATTACATACAGAGTAATAGGTTGACTAAAATCCCAAGAGAATGAATAACAAGGAGAACCAAATTGAATAGAGCATCACTAATTGCCTCCAACTCTTCATATGGTATAACATACTTGTGATCCTGCGTTGTACTCATCAATGTAATCCCTCCTATGTGAAAAAGAGATCCAATGACTCCAATGACACTGACCCCCTCGGAAAGACTCAAACAAATGCAACATTTTTCATTTCGTACCTCCAAATGGTTATTCATCCTTCTCATCTTTCGTCATAATTAAACTTCAACTTTATATTATTTATGTGATAACTCTCCATCTATAACACACAACTTTCAAAGTAAAGTACAGAATATGTTTGTGTACACACATATAAATATATGGCAGGTATAGTAAGGTAAGGAAAAGTACCCAACTGATGATACTCATGATTAGAATTATGAGATTTCTCAATAGCAAAAGTATATAGTTACTCGTATGAGTAAAAAGTCCGTATTGCTTTAAATCTCTATATCCTTTCCTTGTTATTCAATAATTCAAATAGAATTTGAATCCAGACTTTTCTATTAATTTAACAACACGTACACTAAATTTAAAGTATGGTTATTAACAGAGAAAAACAAGTATATGGTAATGAATTGTTGACAATCAGAAATGAGTCTGATGGAATTATTATTCAATTTAAGGTTTTTTTTGGATATATTTTTGGATTTAAATTGGATATATTATTAGTAACAAATATATATCCAATAGTTAAAAATGTAGATAAACATCTTCAAATATAAAAATTTAAAATAAAAGGATACGAGGTTGGACACAAAAAAAGTATAGAATGCAATTGCGAGATTTGATACATCACTAATTACATAGATAATTAAATCTTGGGTTCGTAAAGGAAGGAGGGGTCAGAAAATTTTTAATATACTTAATTTGCGAGTTGATATATATGGGCAAATAATGGTAGAATATGTAGATCTTAATTTATAAGGCTCTTAATGAAGAAGAAAAATGACTTCATAAACTATTCCACAAATTCTATGTGAACACAATAAAGAGACACAGAAAACTCTTCATGGGAGAGGAATGGGAGAATAGCTTTATTATCTAATATAATTCCAAAAAATTATATTAAGATTCTCATAGACCTTTCGATCAAACCAAATTCAGGGTGGAGAAGACTGGCCACTATTAGCCCACTCTATAATATACTCATGATAATGACCAGTACTTTTCAACATTCATCGGTGTGGGGAGCGGCTCAAAGACGAATCTGGAAGACAATTCCAGATTTTAGTAATGAATCTGAGGTGGACATCATCGTGCATAACTCTGACAAACCTTTTTTTTTTTTGTAACCTCAACAGTTCCAGATTTCGGGGAACTGTTTAAAATTCTTTCGACCCTGGAAAGACTCTGGTAAAGTATTTAACGATACATTACACGCTTTTACCGAGTGTCTTGCTGTCTCCATTTTAGGAACTTTTGTAAAAATAAATGTTAAAGGATTAGACAGAGGACCAACAAAATTAATCAAAGCTATTATACTATTTGGACTCTCACAAAGGAATAAACAAGCTTCGCCGGAATCCAAGGCTATTGATTTGGCCATTTTGAGTTCCAAAGCTCTCATAGCCAAACAACTCACCTCATACTCTCCAATATGCACACACGAAATAAAAATAATTATTTTGGCTGCAACTGCAAGATATACTGCTTTTGAGTTGAAAATTCCGAAGGAAGAGGATGATGCCTCCTGGTCTTTTTCCATTAACGAAATCAAATACATCAAAAGAAATTTTTACTACGAATTATAAAGAACTTTAACAAGACAATCAAATCTTAATACCGTCCCGAATTTCCTTTTATCAAGCATTTAGTTACTTGATCTTATTTTTCTTTATTTATTTGTATACATATGTTTTAGATATAGTCAGGCTTTTATTTGTTTTACTTCTATATCATGGAATTGGGAGTGTCTTTTTATTATTTATGATAATCAAATTGAAAAGCTTCATCAAGCAATAATCTTAAACTAAAATGTTTAATTATGTATATTTTATGAATATGTACATTAATTTAAAAAAAATAAAAAAGTTATAAACAAGACAAAGTTTAAAAGGATTTTCAACCCAACATTAAACTAAAAGCAACTTCCGATAAAATTATAGACAGATTTTACTTTAAAATAATTCAAGATATACTAAATCTTTATTAATAAAAATACTTCAGTTTGTATAAATTAATTATTATTATTATTTATTAAATCCTGAACAATTTGTCTAAGAGTTATATATATATACATATATTAACTCAAAACATAAATTTTCTTCCAGTTCCAGTTATTTAAATGATGATTGTCAGAGTCTTTCTAAGCGTAAAGAGTTGTGTATTGTACTATTGAAAAGTAAAATTTATAAATTATACGTATGTTATTTGGTCAAGACCACATGGCAAGACGTGACCAATACTTTGTAGAGCTGAAACCAAGAGAGTATTTCTATACTACTATGAGCAAAAAAAGAATAGAAAGAAATTTGAATTAATTTTTTGGAAGGATCTCGATAGGGATAAATGTTTTTATCGTTTTTAAGAGTTGGAACAAACTATACCTGACATTTGTGTCAAATTACACGTCAAAATATGGATGAATGTACGGGATACGCGTCCTTTTTTGAAGAGCTAAAATATAATTTTTTGCTTTTTAAAATGATGAAAGATGAGGACTACAATACATACAATTGTAGAGAAATGTTGTTGAACCAAAAAATGTTTAAATGAACATTTACGACTCTATATTATTTTGCAATTTTGAGAGTTTGTGGTTCCTTTCTCGAGGGCCTCAAGAATCCGATTTTTAAAATTAATAGCATATCTTAATATTTGTTCTATAATTATAATTGACTTAATAAGTTTGTAACTGTTTTGTGTATGGAAAAAAACGTTGACGTTATGTGCATTGCATAGGGGAGGAGGGGGGAGGGAATTACTTTTGAGGGGGAGGAAATGAATTTTGATGATTATATTTATTAATATGTTTTGATTCCCGATATTTTTTACCTATAGTAGTACACAAAGAAATTTTTTTTGATCCATTTGCATTGCTCTTGGGCTTGAACGCGAAAAAAAAGGCAATACTTTGGGTAGTAGTACAGAGTCAGAAGAGACCGTCACTTTAAAAATTAGTCATTAGACCAAGAAGACTGATCCAGATAATCACATCAGCAGTTTATAATACTATTCTTGAAATTTTCGTTATTACAATATGTGAAGAAATATGTTATAGATTTAAAAAATAAACAAACAGTTAAGGCCTTTATACTCAAAATCTTTTTCAGACCACAGGTTTTCAACCAGTGCTCTGTGTAGGAAAGTTATTTCCACAGCATCCAAAGGGGTGATAGAGAATTTTCAAAGTAGAACTAACTCTGAAAATTTCTTCTTTTTTTCTACCCCTGTTCAACGGAGGTTCTTCAATGTCAAAAAATGTTCCACGTCTAAATTGGGAGGGTTGAAAAAATCTGGTTTTAATCAACGACATAATGGAGGTAGATAACGGATATAAAATACAGTTATATCCTTTTTCTCAACAGTGCACATAAAAAAAAAGGTGATAAGGGAATAATGCTGTGTAACCTAAACATTTCATAAAAATGAATAAGTATGGAACGTCCAGTTACTTAGTCATCTACGCATGTACATGGAATCTTCGAGAAATATAAAAGGGAATGAATCAATACATATGATTCATTGACGCATATGACGCAACGTTTTTGAAAGTGGAGGTGGCTAGATACTTGAAAAGAACTTCTAGAGTTGCCTAAATGATATACTAATATGAACTCATTTCAAATTCCTAGAAAGAATCCAAAAAAATTAGGGGCCTATTGTCCCCCTGTTGTGCAGCAATTTGCCTAATGAACTTTATAATGGTGTCGTATCATTTTCATTATTATCAAACATTGACCTAATTGATGTTCATTACTTGTTCGGAAATTGACTCTTATAAATAATTTCATGAGTGTAACAGAACAAATTATATTTTGACAACTGTTAAAATTAAGACAAAACGATCAAAACACTTTATTAGGGCTGTATGTACATATATTCTAAAATCTGTACACTGTATAGAAAGTGTCAATCTGTTAATGTATCGCACTCGTTTACTGTGACTGTTAAATAATTTCATTCTATCAACTAAGTAAAGAATAAGTGGAATAACAAAACTTCAAACGTGAGGGCACGTTTTTTATTTTTGGATTTTTTTCTACTCGGTAATAGGCAATAGTTCCTTACTCTGTATTCAAATAAAAGTGAGCTTCAAAACAGGTAAGTTTGTGGCTAGTTTGTGTATTGCATCTACAAATTTATCCTTTGTGAATCTGTTCTTGCTTGTTCAAAATGTTTCAAACAATTTATGAAAAACTCTTTATGAATGGTATCGGAACATACTTTATGATTAAAGAAAAAGTATTCAATGATCACAAGTCCTTAGCCAGTAGGTTTAAGCTAATTTAATTCAACTACATTGACAACAATTCCTTTTAAATATCTTAGAATTTGATCCCAATCCTCAAAAGGTTGTTGTTATCACAGGAGGAAGTAGAGGACTGGGCCTCTCTGTGATTAAACATTTTATAAAATTGGAATACTTCGTCATTTTAGGTAATACTTATTATAAACAGAAATATTATATCCTAGTAATCACGGTTTGTAAATTATAATACTTTTTTAGGCTGTCGCAAAGTTGAAGAAGCCAAGAAAAAACTTGAAGAAGTAGAAAATGATTCAGCAAAATATCTTATCCTTCCTTTGGATCTTCAGAGTTTAGACTCAGTTAAATCCTTTGCTGAAGACGTCCGTAAAAAAGCAATGGAAATAGAAATTCTTATCAATAATGCCGGAATTATGTTTAGTCCTCGAGAAGAGACAAAAGATGGATTTGAATCCCAGTTTCAAACGAATTACCTCTCACATTTTCTCTTGACAAGTCTCCTTTTTGACAAAATACAGAACCGAATAGTGAATGTCTCTTCATGCGCTCACAATATGGCCTATTTGAGCACAAACTGGGATGATTTGCAAAAGAAGGATTTTTATACCCCTGAGGGTAGTTATGCAACTTCCAAAGCAGCTCAAATCTTGTTCACTAAATATTTACAATCAAAAATTGATAATTCGCCTAAATATAAGGGAATTATATCTGTTTTTGCAGTTCATCCTGGAATGATTTTTACGGATCTTTATGTCAATACCCCAAGTTTTGTAAGTTATTCCATTTTATTTATGTATGTTACCTAATTTGTCATTTCAGCTGTTTAAGCCTATTTCTGGCATTTTAATGAAGTCACCTGAACAAGGTGCTGAATCTATTTTACATGCTGCACTCTCTCCTGAACTGGATAATCACGGAGGAGCATATACAGAGAATTCAATGGTCACGGAGTCAGCAGCCTTTTCTTCTGATTTATCAAATCAAAAAATCCTTTGGGATATCACAATGAAGTACTTAAACATGGAGAAATTTGCTGAAGGATTGGAGTAATTTAATAAAATCAAAATATACATATATTGTTAATAAATTTACAAGTGTCCAATAAACAAATTTCAACCATTAGATAGCATAATTGTTCTTATTCACAACTACTCAACTTTTTACCTGTCCAAGATTGTTTATGAAATACTCATGCTGTTACGCAACAATTCTACGTTTTTACCTCTATTACGTATAACATTTTTACGTAACACAAGGTTTTGTTGTTTAAGTACAAGGAATTCGAATTTGACTTCAGTTAATTTTCCGTTTTGATTCATTTGATATCAAATGGCTGAAACATACAATTAATAGGAAGATGAACACATGAATATATGTAGTTAAACTAATAGTGCGTTTTTACTGATATACATAAAATCCCAAAGAAGTGGAATTTGTATTGTTTTCCGAGGATCACAATTATGTACATAAGTTTTTATTGAAGTTTATTTGTCTAGACTCGAGAAAAATAGTTGATCCATGACAAAATAATAACTACTTTATTTATTTTGTCACACTATGTACATATGCAGATGTAAACGTATAATAACTTATTTTTAATAAATACTGTCAATTTGTAATGTATAAGGATCTGAAATATAAGAAAGAATTGAAGATTTGTATAGATTTGTATAGTTCAGTCCTAGATATTAAGGTGTTCAAATACACCAGTGTTTTTTATTCTTATTCTTTGAAAATTGGCCGTTTATGCCTACAAGATAGTTGACTTTAACAATGATGACGTCACGTGAAAACAATCTTCAGTGAGAATTAAGGATCACCATCGGTTTTGATGGAGTTACACACCTGAGCACAAAAGCTGAAAAGTAATCGTTAAAACAACTATTAACTAGCTATTAATGAAATTTCTTTTCTTCCCAGATAAAAATCTCAAACTCAACCTTAGAATATGAAAATTACTCTGTTTACAAACTTCCAAATTTAAGTAAATTCTTGATTCTACACATCACAATTATATTGATGAGTGATTAATGTAATTAATTATCGTTTTGATCCTGATTAGTAGCCGTCAAGAGTGATATTTGTTACTTAACTAAGTAAGTGATCACCAATATCTTCTCATCTTTTTTATTGAAATCAGGACAGGGTCAGTGTTTGAAGGGGGCATCGCTCTTTCATAGGTACCTTCACTCCCCTTAACAAGATCCAAAATATGTTAAATTATACCCTTCCAATATTTATTTGCCCCCTTGGCTATAGACCAGTGGGGATAGCCTTGGTATAAGACTTTGAAACATCGCTCAAATCAACAAAAAATATATTTTTGGTTCCATATTAATTTATTCTGATAGTAGTTGATGCGCAAATTATAGTTATGTTGGCCTATAAAACAAGGACTAAGATCATTGGGATCCATTTACATCGATCATTTATTTCGGATCATTTTTTAAATTGAAACTCACTCAACCTTTATAGTTGTGGAGTCTTTTTGAATATTATAATTTATGAATTATATATATGGCAATGTAATATGACGTTTGTACAATTATACATCAATAATATTTTGTCGTTGTTGTCATATAATAAGAATACTACGTGGGTATTTCAAGCAACTCTTCCATTTTGAGGTCATATTTTATATCCTCAAAAATTGTTTTGAAGCTAATAAAAATATACTACTCCCTGCATATTTTCAAATTAAAAATCCAATTTAAACTTCTTTTAAGAGTTTTCTAATGGAAACACTTTCAAAAATTATTAAATATATTACCACCTAAGTTGATGAATTTCTCCTTTGTAATTAGTTATCGATTTCGATTCTTTTATGTACAAGAACATGGAAATGGTAAGTACACATGAATATGATCATTCAATTTACATTACTTTTATTATCATATATTTATCAACTTCAATTAAGGGTAGAGATAAGTTATGAAATTGGATATGTTAGATTGAACAATTTTGCACGCCCTGTATGTATAATTAAGCAATAATTTAATTTAAAGCAGCATGTGTGAATAATATAATATATATTATCAAGAAGAAATACTTTTGCGGATATGCAATATTAATATTCAAACAAAGTTCAATTTTTTTTCTTGATCTTTATGATTTTTACCCATACGATCCCCATCACTTTTTGTTTCTCTAGATATCTGGATTAAAGTACTCCACTTTGAGTGTTACCCTGAGATAAGCTTACTCCCATCGCCCGGATAGTGTGTCACTCATATTTGAATCTCATCTAAAAGTCGGGGATTTGTTACAATTCCCTTTTAATGTATGTTGAGTACAATGTTGTATTTTGTACCAGTTGTAACTTGTATCAGCGGATTGTACAAGTTATCATTTGTACGACTCATAACTGTTATTAAATAAGTAAATAAATTATCTAGTGGAGCTACCATAAAATCCTTGATCGTTGATAATGGAGATGAAAAAATTTAAAGTCATATCGAAGATCCTAGGTTAGTAAAATAGCATCTAAATGAATTTGGGACAAAAGCCATGAGAAAACTAAACATTATACAACACGTTTAAAGTCGTAATCACGAAATAATTTGAGAGATTTATTCAAGGAACGTAATTGAAGACAATTCTGATATTTTTAATTGCTTCACTAACAATGACCAACTCAACATCGTTTTAGTCAATTTCATGTTCTATACTGAAAAATCCGATCCTTCATACTACGGCATTTGAAAGTAAAGAAGTATTGTTCAAGATTAAGAAATAAGTTTAGGGAAAGGATATTTCCAGAATTATGTTATGTTATTACACTTGAATCACTCAAAAGTAAATGCCTGCATGTGATTGAAAGGAACAAGGGATACATATTAACTGAAGAAAATGTCAACAGAATTCATACTCCACGGTAGCAAGCTCTTTAAATGCATAATTATTCCTATCGTAAACTGTGAAGCCTTGAGGATGCCCAATACAGTGAAGGGGATGAGGGATTCGATGATCATCATATGGAACTAGGACTCAAACAAAATGGGAAATTTACAATGATCATAATGAATTGATCTCAGTAGTGGAGGAATCCAGGGAAACATCCCAAAAATATATAATCCTAGAGTTGATATAGTTAATACCTATTTAGAAATTATCACATTAATTTCAAACATTTGATACTTATTAGTTATTATAGTTTAAGTAGGCCATTAGAGTATTTTCCAACTCTTTGTAGGACGATAGATTTTGGGAAGTCCTTCGAGGCAATGACAACTCTGATGGACAGAGGTTTCATCCTTAGAGCCATTGCCTACTCATAGTAGGTAACGAGGGAGTAGTCCAGAGTGGCTCTTTAATGAATGAAAAATTGGAATCCTTGTCGTAATACCAAACATTTTCACTTCCATTATCGACGATCCACTCCAACATACATTTTATTGAAATAATTGATTATATTTTTCTGAGGAGTACTACATGTGTTATAGAGATAATGCGACATCCTAAGTATCAAATAGATGTTCTTTCCTCAGGATTAAATGAAAAATGGTAACAGCTTTGGAAAGCAAAAAGACCTGTTCAGAGTGCTAACTCAAAAAAATCTCGTACACGAGAAGTGCATATTATTTATAAACCTAAAAATGGAGATTATCCATGCCAAGTTTTGTGCCGATTGGTCCTACGTAGTGTTCATGAAAGGAGTATACACTAATAGAGAGTTTTAAACGATTGCGAGAAAATTTGTTAAGAAATGGTTAGAAATGCAATAAAGTCCTGAATCACAGCTTTTAAGTCAAAGTCAAGTATCGAGTCTTTTATAGTGAGATGAAGTCGAGTCGCAAGTCTCGTCCCCATTTTATATGCAGAAGATATCATCAGATAAAAAAAATATAGAAACATCATTTTTATCGGAACCTTTTTATATAGGCTAATGCGGAAGTTTTATGAAAATAATGATTAAGGGATAGAAACACCACTTTCAAAAACGACGTTGTATAATATATATTATTATATTCGATTCTCATATATGTAATATTCTAACACTGAATCTTAAATAGAGTATCATATTTAATTTAATACTCCAACAAAAATCATTGAACGTGGGATTAAGTACGAAAAAAAATGCTGAATAAAAAAATCTGTACATTAAAGTTACATTAGGAGAACCATGGTTTTTGTTGAAATTTAATGATAAAACATTTTCAAGAAGATCCATATACTCTACATAAAATAAGTAACATTTGTAGCTATAAAAATATTCCAAAGTTTTATTCCCATTTATACAAAAAACAACAACAATATATATATATATATATTTATACATATGGACTAATAGCAATAAAATAAGCTTGAAACAATGATTTGCATATTTTATTTTGGATACAACTTTTGTCGATGAATGATTTTTAATATCCAAGGAGCATACTTTGTGACATTACTACTGATAAATGGGGATCTATGATCACACTTCCCATTCTGAGTTTGTCCCATAGATGTGAGTCCTATCAAAATATACCGTGAATCTTTGTTTTGAACATAGGTACCTCCGCCACTGTCACCCTGAATTGATTAAATATAAACTAATATGATATCTATGGTGTAAGAATATCACTATGCATAAAAATTTAAACTCCAATTGATTTGGTTTAATTCAGTCGCATAAAAGCATAGCAGAGAGGAGAGTTTTACAAAAATGACCTCAACTGTTGATGATTGTTTTTCAATGACCCTCTGCTAGGGCGTCAGTCTACATATGTGATGTACATTAAATGAACTTACGACACAGACCGCTGCTTCATTTACTTCATCTCCCTTGAAACAAATGGAGTTACCCTTTAGTCCATTATTAATCAAATATTTTTTCTACAAAAAGACTGAAAATGTCTAATCAGGTGAGGGGCATTCGAAAATGAGACTTACAATTGGAAAGAAAGCATTATTTTTGCTCATATAGCTTTGACAGTCCTTCCATGTAATTGGTTTAATACCGGATGTATAACGTAGGCAGCAAACTAACATGTACATATATGTTTGGTATAATACTCATTTTCTTATGAAAATAATCTTACAAGACTCTCCATCCTCTGTTGCCCCAAATCCTAACGTAGTTCCCATACCATGTCCCATTTCTATGCAAAAGAAGAAAAAACCCTGTATTTTTGATTTCCCTTTCCGATACCCGTTTACCAAAGTTGATATCCTTGAGATTAAAGTCTAAAATTGGTAAACAAGCGGCTCCCACATCTGGATCTATGACATGATATATAAATAATATCTTTACTTTTACTCTCCTGAAAAAAAAAATCATTTACCTGTTAAATTAATGGGTCTTTTGAGACGTAATATGGCCATGTCTCTTTCAGCCACAACCCTTGAACCCAATGTCCACTTTTTGTAGCCACTATGAATGTATATACTTTCTACCTTATGCACTCTGTCCCCACTCACTCTCTTACTTAAATCCACGACTCCAACCATAACTACATAAATGTACAAAAGTAGATGGTAGTTAATTTGATTCATATGTATTCGAAGCTCATTTACCTGATAGATCCTCGGAACCATCAACGCAATGTCCAGCTGTGATGACAAGATTTGAAGTTAATATTTGACCACTGCATTTGGATTGCACTTTCCTATTAGTTCTGGGGACATGTATTAATATGTATAAATGGATATCGTATATGTACAAATTGCCGTTTTGAAAACTCAAAATGTCATATCACTTAGAAAAATATGTATGTATTTATATTAACTCTTTATTCGTTCTGAGATTGGTAATTAGGATCATCCATGGAAACTCTCGGGGAGAGGCTTTAATTCGACCATATACGTGTAATACCACTTTTTTATTGGATGATGCATGGCTTTTTCCACAATGATTCTGTCTGACTTGAAAATCATAAAATTGTCTTTTCCAGAGTTTGACATCTTTTTCTGAAAGAATAAAAACGAAATGATAAATGGGGAATAATAGAGATTACTCGACATGTTTAACATAACAACAACGCGGTATCAATCCAAAGACACATAATAACATTAATTATAGGTTTCTATTTTAATTCTAAGGAATGCTCTTTTAGCAAACAAATCCACAATACAAGAAAATGAACACTTTCTTAGATATTAACTGCAATCATTTGTACATTATAAATATCTAGTATATCAAAGAGCTCAGTTTAATCTTTGATGCATTTCCAAGTGTTTATGACACTTGAAATTTTTGAAACTGATGCTTTTTAGATCTTGTGCTACTTTTGATAAATTTAATAAAAACCATGATAGTTTAACATCGTAAGGTCTAAAAACATCCGAATCAAACTTTGAATTGTTTTGAAAAACATTTAGAGGTAACTATGCAACCCTTAAGTTTTAAATTTTTTCACTTTTTTTCAATAAAATGTGTGCTGGTTATAATATCATTTATATACAATACACTACAGAATATTTTCTCTATGTTCATGATTCCTATTTTTCTTGGCACTTACTATACGTTTCTCTTGATTTTTAACTTACGGTACCGTCGAACAGAGATAATTGAACATGCTTCCCTGACAAGTATAATAAGTGCTTGAATAGCTTATATGATTTTGACTTTGATATACTTGAATTAATAGATGAATAGTTAAGATATTAGCTTGAGCTCCACTTGTATTGAATGAAGGCTTTGCAAGATTTAGTAACTTATATACTCTTCTCAATGAAACCAATATGGGTAGTCGATCAATCCTCTCTTTTCCTATGAGATTGGGATCCATTTTTTCAAAAAGTGGAAGGGCCAATGGCCCCTTCCACTTCCCGGCACCACTGAACTCTGCTCTATTTCAGTAAATGATATATCTATTAAGAGCAACCAAATCAATATTCTGGTCCATGGCTTTGATTACTTCAGCTAGTATAAAGAGAGATTTTAATTAGAATACTTTTGATCGACCAAGAGTAGCTTAGAGCTCAGAGGTAATGATAGCATTTATTTCTCTCTTATTTTTTGTTTGTACCATGTATGATTTAAATCATCTCCATCATTATTAACCTCTTCTGAATTTCCAGATTCATAGCAGATTAAGTGGGTGATAGATGAGGTATATATATTTATGAAACCGAAACATTATTTTCTCATTTCTGTCAGGCACTCTTTGTTCTTTAGTAGCAAGTTTTCGATCAAGCCCACCAATAGTTCTTATTAGTTATAAAATTAGTTGTTCCTAAATTTAATCTACATAAGTTATTGTGTTATTATATAAAATTTAGTTATATAAACTTTTCTATCGAATAAAGGTCAGAACATCAGTTAAACTATTTGGCAATTGTGCCAAAGTTAAATTGTGTTATGATATTACTTTCATGATCTATTATTAATCTGATTTTAATAGGAATATCAATGTTTTTATGGCATCAAACTGTACTCAATACAGCTATTAAGGCTTTTTAGATAAAGTTTCTATAATATATATTTTTTTTTAATTTATCAATTTTATTTGATAAATATTTCAATTACTAACATGTCGTTGCTACGATTTATGATGTAATCGGTTTTGTGAGTGAAAAAACTCTACATATATGTCAATCTACCAATTATGAAGGAGAAGAAGTTCAGAGAATTAACATATCAAATTTCATTTTGAAAAATAATATCCATGAATATTATTAAACAAATGATAAGTATAAAAGTTCTTTATATTACATTATCAACAAGTGAAGTCATAATTCACATCCCTGAAACACAAGACGGATTTTTTTCCCTTCAAAATATCTTATCAAAAAATTATGAATCATAAATATGAAGTCGCTCTTGTTTCGTTTTTACAACATGTCGAATGAGTATAATTCATGTTCAAACCGTTTCAAACTAAATCAAGGGCATATCAATTATTAGTTATTACATATGTATATATGTACATGGGGGGAGGAGGGTTGCCACAAACACTTCCTACCTACAATACTTTCTTCTTGTAGATGCCTTTGAGTTCTATCAGCATTTACTATAGTATACATTTCTTAGAAACAGTTATTTGTGCATTTAGTTTGTATAAAGGTTATATGTATTTTTTCATTACCATCGCAACATACTTTAGGGTCAAATTTAGATCCAGGATTAGAGACATAAGATCAATACTCAAAAAAACGAGAAATAGCATCAACTTTAGACTCAATTAATTTCTCCAACACTAATATAATTATGGTGATCTTTGGACCATGATTCAAAAGTAATAATATCCGAAAAAATATCATAGGGTATTAAATAAGTTTATATTAAGAACATGAAACAAACAAAACTTATGTTTCATTTTTGAGAAATCTATATAATCTTCAAATATAATTAATTATAATTAATGACCAAATAAATTCCAAAATGTCAGTATTTTGTATTGAATTTCAGAAAAGTATAAACATATATATATATATATATACAGGGTGTTCCAAAAGTAACCGAACCGCAAACTTAAATAAAAATTGTACATCAAAAACAAAATTTTTTTTCAGCGTGCGCTTCGGGACCCTCATTCTTGAAAATGCAGGAAAGGACTTTAGATTTAAACGAACGTATCTTTGTTATTAAGAATTTCTATGCAAGGACTAGCTACAAGCATGTTGAAGAAAGATGGGAAGCAAATTTCAGAACACCCCTACCGAGTAAGTCGACAATTTTCAATCTTGTATCCAAATTTGAAGTAACTGGAAGTGTGTTAAATGCTCCTAAAGAAGGTTGTCCAAGAACAACCTGTTCACATGAAAACAAGGATATAGTGGCAGCTGCATTTCTTCATTCTCCTAAAAAATCAATTTGCCAGGCATCGAAGGAGCTGAACATTTCTCAAACCTCACTCCACCGTATCTTGCATGACATAGGTCTAAAGCCATACAGGGGATAACGTAAAATGACATAAAAGAAGAAATGACATGTGGTTGTTGTAAATTGACATTTTGAACATTTGTAAATACTAAATATACCTATTAAATTTGTTATTTTTGATGTGTACAATTTTTATTTAAGTTTGCGGTTCGGTTACTTTTGGAACAACGCCCTGTATATACATAAATAACGCCTTGCAACTGAAAAATTGATTTTTTTTTTTGAAATCTTAAAACATATCTAGTCAATTTATCTTAATAGATATTTATTTACTTCTTTTCCTCAAGTTGAAAAAACGTGTTACAATAACTAATATAGACTATAAAAAAAAAGAATATTTTAAAAATCATTCATAGACCATAAAAGTATTAAAACATCCATTTTCGTATTTTTCAATATAATATAAGCGAATATAAACTTGTGTTACTAAATTGAATATAAACATTGATGATAAGCATCATTAATATCAACCAGATATCCACATTTGGGATTATGAATGAAGGAGTTCAAACCTATCAAGCTACAATGAAAGGCTCTCATCCTGGATCATCATCTACCATCTAGCCAGATAAGAAACATCGATAAATAACCATTATTTTATTATTCAGCTCAATGGAATGCTTGTATAAGAATCCCTCTGAAGCAAGTGAATTCGTATTTTTTTTATTTTAAAAGTGAGAGTGGCTTCTCCTTTTCACTTTTTCTTTCCTAGGGCCTTTATAACGAACAACAAGACCTTTTTAAATCTTTCTCTTACTCTCTCTCTCTCCCTCCCTCCAACTTACACATCAAGGCCCCACGTCTTCCTTCTCCTTCCTAATTCATTTCTTTATGCCATCAGCTAACTAGAAAATATGATAGTAAATTACTTTCATCTGCTTTCTCTTTTCAACATTCCACTTTTACTCTTCAAATGAAGAGGAAGGAAAAAATATGTATATAAAATTCTTTTTCCGACTCCGGCTCGAACTACGAACAGACTCAACTATAACTGAAATATTGGTGCAATATTTGTTGGAGTTGGAGATCACTGGCTTTAGAAGATTTCTCTTCCTCAGCTAAGTGCAAACTCGTTGAAAGCTTTGAAGCCTACTTCTGAAACAAATAGTTTTTGTGATAGCAATGAGATTTTAAATAATTTTAATTGTCAAAAAAATCGATTACCTTTTTGTCAAATGTCTGCCTCAAGATAAACAAATTTATTCTATTTAAAAAGTTATATATTTATGTAGATAAAGTTATGTATTATAATATTTATTCCAGAACCTCTAAGATGATTTTATGACAATATATATTTATTTATTTATTTGTGTCTTTAAAGTTAAATAAAAAGATGATTAATTTTGTAAGTACATATGTCAAAATTATATAAATTAATTATAATTATTGAAGTTCAAAATATTTAGTTCTCAAACGCTACATTGAGCTGAAACAATCGAAACTGATCAAAACATTTTAATGATTGATCTCACCACAGGCTTCATACCAATCCATGGTACATACAAGAATATTTCTATTTTTTTACATGATGAGAAAACGAAATTATGTAGCATGCCTAGGGAATTACAAAGTTTTGCCACCCTTTCCCAAATTCAGAAACCATTCTGAAATGTGTATATTGATCAAGCATTTATGTGAAATAAGGCATGGTAGCTCCTTGATATATACATATGTACATACATAAGCTCGGAATAAAGATTCAAATTTGTCATGACTTCAAATAGCTCATGAAAGTTTAAATGCATAGGAATATAGATAGGCTTAAAAATTATGTGGGATGAGACCCTTGTGCAAAAAATTATATTTTTGAGATTAGAAAAGGAAAAACGCTTGGCACCCCTGCTCTTTTTTTAAACTATGTTCATTCTTTGTTAGACCATTCAAGGAGAAGAATAGTCCTCTAAAGAAAGAATCAAAAGATTCTTGCCATCATTATTTGTAGGTTTTTGTAGAGCTGATGAGCACAATGTTATTATTAACTAACAAGTCAATAGCACTGAATTGAATCACATCATATGATTGAGTCATGAGACTCATGAAATATTATGTAGTGGGGATGCAATCACTAGGAATACGACTTTTGTAGCGAATAAATGCAATTGAATTAATTATTATTATTAGAAAAAGGAAACACTTTTTTTCTTTTTTTGAATTCATGTGTTATGTACATTCTTGTAATTCGTAGGAATGTAAATCATATGCAATTCGGGCGTGTGATAAAAAAGTGGAGTTGGCTCTTAAAACAGGTCTTTTTGTTTTTCGAAGCTGTTATCATTTTTCCTTTATTACTACTAAAGGGAGAACGTCTACCTGATAGTAAAGATCTCGCATGCATTAAGGTTAATAAAGCAAATAAAATGTAAACAAAAAGGGCTCAAGTCCTCGTATAATTATTATTAGTTAATTTTCTGCCTCTCATCTATGGTATTATTTATTGTTGTATATATAATGGAGAATAGCAGCTATTAGCTCAGTAAGACGTCACGACAGCTCAAGCTGCTTCTTCCCTCTCAACATTCATCAAATTGTCAGGGTTGCCAGGTTGATGATTTTCTCTTTCTTTTTTTATTACAAGCCCGAATTGCATATGATTTACATTCCTAGACTGATTCGTTCAGTTCGTTCACTCAAAAGATGCGTTCTTTTTGAACAAATCGTTCGCGAATGACACAACTTTGTACATTCTATATTATATCGTTAAGGAGGAAACGCCTCTCTCTCTCTCTCTCTCTCTCTCTTAAAGAAGAATTAAAATGCTGCCGCTCATACTTGTATTTGATTTTGTTAAAATCTACAGTAAAACTATGATATACATAAAATGTATTTTCTCTGCAATAATAATGATATTTGATATGTAGAAGGCTCTTTACCTTAGAGTAGTAATGCACTTTTCTTCTCCATCCTAAATAATGAAAAATAGCTGATTTCGACGAAGATTTATATCAATAGTCCCATATATCTCGCTCCCTCCTTCTCATCCCGTTCTTAAAAGTTATATTTCAAAATATTACTCAATATCAATGAATCACTCTCTACTCAGTAGCACATAATTACGGTCTAAATGTGTGCAATCTAACATTACCGTCAAATTCGCTTTGGATATATAAACTAACGTTTTACACGTAACATTCCTTAGTGGAATTAACAGTCGATCAGTTGTTACAATATATTTAGACAAAAATATATACATATACATATATATTCGTTATTAGTAATATTATTATTATTATCATCTGAGTATGGGTAAGAAATCCCCTTGTAATTAGGATTATTTGTAACTATATTCTAAATGACCTTCGACAGGGTTCAAAAAGTCTGCAGATGGATACGTAGACGTTTACACAGATGGATCCTACATGGCTCCATATGGTGGTATTGGCGTTTATTTTGGAGACCCTGACTTAGACGTGAGTTGTAGAGCTCAAGATCCGGTTGGGACAAGTCATGACGCGGAAATACAAGCTGCTACTAAGGCCCTAACTGTTCTCAAATCTCATGGGGAATTGAAGGTAAATTTACATACTGACTCGCAAGCATTGAAAAATGAGGAGAGGAAAGCTGGAAATCTATGCTGGTGGAAGTCATTAGATGAAGCCAAAATGGGTATGTTTGTAAATATACATCTGGTAAGTGGAAAAGATTCATCTCTAAAAGAAGCAGACAAACTCGCCTATAAAGCTGTAGTTTAACTGGTACAAACTTGGTCCTAAACTTTGTATGTTAATTCATGACAATAAATTAGTTCTTTATTATTTCGTTATTAATTTTTTTTTTGTAGATGATTCATGGGATCTGTTTAAGTTATTATTTTTAGTGCAGGATAACATCTGTTATTTGATTAGTTGACGGAATCTTTTTTGATTATTATTAGAGGTGAGACTAGAAGATTCTATATGCACCTGTGCATTACATTATGTAAGTTATATGATACTTTCGCTCTTCATAGAAAATATTTGATTAACGTGTATTAGAGATAAAGACTCCAAACTAATATTCATAATACTAATTTAAAAACAGGATATATTTTTTTAAATCATTGCACTGAATTTACTACAAGTATTTGTCTGTTCTTCATTGATTTGTAGTATTTTAATAGATATTTAACATAGGACATTACCCAAGATGTAATTACCTGCAATTCTGGGGGATGTTCTCAATAAATTTATTCTTCAGACAGCCGTATTTGGAGGGATGTTTATATGTCTTCATCATGGTACTTGCTCAATTTTTTAATAAATACTTGAGACAATCTTGTATAAACATACAGTTTTCATGGTTAACGGCTCTTAAGATATACAGGATCCTTGTTAGCTTTTGGTATAATTAAGACGATTCATCCTTCCGATGTCAATCTCCATAGAGATAATAGTATCCGGGAGTCGAATTATTTTTTATAGAATTCCAACGTAAAGCCAAACGGCCCTGGGGATTTATTAAGTTTTCGCTCTTTTTACTTTGGCATTTTTGATCTCAATATGCCAAATATTTTTATGTACGGTTTGTATCTGCTTCTTGTTTCCTAAAATCAACGTTCGGTTCATTTCTCAAGTCTTCACAAAAGGAAGCTGATTCGTCTTCCATCTCCTACATTTATTATCCTTCTGACAGTCTTAGCATAAGCAAAGATCTGATTACATATGCATTTTGAGTCACAATACTGATAATTTTAAGCCTGATCCTATATTTCAATCATCTTCCCTTTACATTTGGTCTAACTTGGCTTTTCTTTCGGCCATTAAAAAATTAGAAAAATATTCAATTTTGTTTAGGTATTCACTCTTCCATATCGGGAAGGAATAAAATTTAATCATGTGGTTAATTTTATGATACTGAAAAGACTTCAACCAAAGACAAGACCTTTACCAGAGATGAGAAAACGATCATTACCTACCTCAATGATTGTACAGAAGCCTATCCCTAATAAGGCCATCAATAAATCCTTGATAGTAGAAAGAATAAAATATGGATTAGGTAGGTTCATGGAAAGAATAATGACTAATGATATCGAAATAATGCATAAAAATGGAACTGAAAAAGAATATATATAAAAATGCAGAAAAAAAGGTCAAAAATGCAATTAAATCTGGAAAAAATGAGTGCATTTTGGTCAAGAAATGCCATTGAAGGTACACTTTTTTATTCAAATAGGCCCTTGTTCCATTAAATAACCATCTGGTCCATCAGGTGGTTCTCCATTTCCCTGTTTTTCTGTCTGGTGAAGAGGTTCTTGAAGATGCTGAAGGCTCTGTCGCAGTCGAAGGGCGTCATGAGGGCGCAGTTGAAGCTTACAATAATGTGAGAGTCCTCCTTTAAGTCAGGAACATTCTCCCTGAAGAGATTCGAGCCAATTTTACTCATCTTTTCATCAGCTGAGTTCCTCTTTAGGATCTCATTCAGCTTGTCAGCAAACTTGGAAAGGGTTGGGGTCCCGCGGACCTTCTGAATGGGGGAAAAGTCCTATACAAGAGGCAGTCTTTCTTGAAGCTAAGTAATGTTCTCCTTCAGGTTCTGGAAGTTGATATTGATCAAGGAGAGATCTTGGGCAGGAGAGGGTTCCTCAAAAAGCTTATTGGCCTCAAAATTAAAAAAAAATCAAATAAAGGTCAAAAATGCAAATAAATCACTTTTTGCATAATATGGACATCACAGCTAATGACTATGATCCAAGAACCACCATGCAATACCCTTTAAAACAAAAATCGTTCAAGTATGGGATGTCAACTTAAATAAAGTCTTTACAGAAACAAATATTACCTTATAGAAATTTGTGTAATTAATTAATTAGCATTGAAGCTCATATAGAAACTAACTATATCATAGTTATCATATATATTTATCAATAAATTAATTTACTTTTTAAATTAAATATTTTGTTATAGTATACATACATGTAAAGCAGACATCAAGGACACAATTTTTATTGGTAAATTTAAAAAATGAGTCATTGGGATTCTTTTTTACAAATTGTTTTATGAAATGTATATTTTTCTTTATATAAAAAACATAACAATAAAATATTACATACCATTCATTAATAATAATGAATTATCTATGTAAATTGTACATCTCATCACATTTTATTCAATGATGATACCATCCATTTCAATGAACATATGTGTCAAGTCTACAAGAAAGGAAGTTTCTTTTCAAATATTGAAAAGGAGACAATCCACTTTTTTTAAGTAGTTATTTTACTTCATAAAAATAACGGCCATGTAATTTGGAGTCATTTTAAGACCTATTATGCACGGCTTTTGCCTAACTATCACTTTTAATCGAGAAAACAAGGATTGTTGTCTATCCAATAGAGCAATTGGATACATTTTACGACTGTACATGAACCCTGAAAGAACGTTCATCTTTTTCATAGCCCCAGAGATTTATTTAGTTGCAGTTAGCTAAACCAGTTTATCTGTTTAAAAACTATTAAGAATCAACTTAATTCGCTATCATGCTCAGTATGAATCAAAGTAACAGTAACTACATAGTCAATAACACCAGATGTTTTTTATTCCTGATTGTGGCCGGTATTTTTTTCCAATAATAAAGTTACAATTATTGGAGTCATTATTTAATTATTAATATAAATAACCTATGAATGAATATAAACGAAAGAGAATTACTCCAAGAATATGATAGCAGTTCCAACTCATTTTTCAAATATTCCAGATATACTTGGTTTCTTCTTGACTTGATGATGATATAATTTGTTCAACTTGTACACAATCAGAACGTCTATTCGAAATGTATACATGATCTCAACGCAACTTATTAGAATATATCACGAAACCTATGTAAGAAAATTACTGAGTAAGAAGGTTCAATATTTAAAACATATCCTTGCAAAAAGAGTTAGATTGCGCTATGTACTTCAGTTATAAGGAATCTTATTAAGTAGGTAATAATCATAAATCAAATCATCCAATAGATTTATTCTCAAATTTTGTTAAATTTAATATTGCACATTCACATTAATCTATTTTATGTTCATTATTTTATTTGTTTGAAATGTGTAAAGATGAATCCAACTCGTTGAAAAATCAAGTTATAGATCAAATCAAAAGTTATGGTAGGGATGCAAATTATGACGGAATAGTCCTGTTGGAGTAGTTTTTTTCTTCTAAATCCTGGTAAATAAAGTATATTTCAAATCTGTTCGAAATAACTAAACTAAATAATAACATAAAATTTTATGCATTTTTACTCTTCAAAAATACTTTTTATACAGATTTGATCATATTCTCCTGACCCTACTCATTTTACCCATTAAACACAGGTTTCGTAACATAACTCACTTATTCTCATTGTATGGTTCAGAAGTCACAGATACTTGAAATTAGACTATCTATTTACATCAGTTTTGACAAATATGCACAAATAAGGCAAGAAAAAAATAACACTTCATATTTCAGAAACTGATTGCCAGATTACAATTTAGATTGCTGGCTTTGGTGTTCAAAATTGAGAAGAGCACTATGTTTAATCAAACTTTTAGTTTTTAGTTTAATCAAATATGTAGATTGAAATTTTTGACCGAATTTAACGTGGAATAACCCAACACTTTTAATAATATTATATTATATTATATAAATTCAAGCTACTAATTCATCATGTCATTTTTTTTTGTCCAAGGATTTCTGCTCCGAAATGATGTGGATGTAATGAAGGATTTTTATTTTCAAGGACAATACATAGTGTATACAATAAGTCATAGGTCAATTTATTTTAAAAAATGCACTCGATTTCTGAATGATATAGTCGTCCGAAGTTAAGCATTTACGATATTCAAATTTAAAGCGTATTATATAAACAATATACAAAGACAATGTTCGCATACAAGTACGTCTATTCACACGTTCCTACATATGTTCCATAAATTCAATATTCTCTCATGCTTAAAGTTTACCATTGAACGTGAATAAATAAACTTACAATATAAATGTCGCAATTATTCAAAAGAACAAAAAAAATCAAAAGATTTCCTGAAAAAGACAGACTCCTTAAAAATGGATTTTCCATTTCTTCAAGCATCAATGGTTCCAAGTAAGGATTTGACTTTTATTAGGTTATTATTATATTGCATATACTTTTATTTGTATAAAAAACTAAACTATTTTAACAACAAAAATAAGTGTTCCCTTAGGCAAGAACCTGGCTAATTCATAAATAAAAAATCAATTTACTAAACTTATCCAAATGCTAATTAAGTATGAGGAATACAGAGTGCTGTTTAGGTAATTTTTTTATAAAATTTACTGAATTCAAAAATATATCTCTAAGATAAAGGATCGAAATAAAAAATATATAACTATTTAATATAAAGAATTTGCTTGTGCAATTAGGCAATTAAAAAAAATCAATTGAGAACTTTAAACGTAAATCACCAGTACAATACAAATGTACTGCATTTTTGTACAGAAAGGCCTTATTGAAAGAAAAAAAAGTAACCTTATGCCTCACTTACGAGGAGAGGAGTAAAGAGTCCCAAAGTGCGACTTACTAAATCAAAACTTGTACTCGATAGTAATTTCATCTTAAATGGGGTCATGCACCATTCAATTATGGTATATGTGAAAATATTTATATAAATGTATATTAGTCATCAATATTAAAAATGAAATTATATTATTACAGAACAACGATGCCTTCCGAGGCAGATACTGTCATTATTGGAGGTGGGATCTCTGGTATATCGACTGCATACCATTTAGCTAAAAAGGTATTTCGTATAACTTTTTCATTCAAATTATGATTATATATTTAAAAAAATGTCTCTTTAAGAGTTCACAAAGAGTTATCATTTTAGAAAAAACAGAGATAACAAGTGGATCCACTTGGCATGCAGCAGGTCTCATCACAGCCTTTCATCCTGGAGTAAATATAAAAAGACTTCATTGGACTTCACTTAATTTATATGCAAGGATAGAAAAAGAAACTGGACAAGAAGTTGGCTTTCACCGATGTGGGAGTTTGAGGCTCGCAACATCAAAGGTCCGTCTCGATGAAATGAAATATCAAATGAGTCGTCAGGGATGGCATAATGCTCCTCAAATTTTACTCAACACTCATCAAGTACAAGATTTGATGCCCTTACTTGATATTGATGGTGGAAACGTGATTATTGAATTCTGAGTTACTGACTTTTTAATCATTTTCAATATTTATTTAGATATTGGGTGGACTTTATAATCCTTACGATGGCCACATTGATCCCTACTCTTTAACTCAAGCTCTTGCAAGAGGAGCTCGAAAAGCTGGAGCAAAAATATTTCAAAATACCCCAGTAGTAAGTTTATCTGCCAAGGAAAACGGTTGGATCGTTGAGACTAGTCATGGAGAAATTTCCACAACGAATGTTGTAAACGCTGCTGGTAATGGCTATTTTTATGAGCTCTATGAAATTCTTTTTCAATCAATACCATACAGGTTTTTGGGCAAAAGATGTTGGAGATCTTATTGGGCTTAAATTACCTCTTGTTCCCATTCAACATCAGTATATTGTGACTAAACCTATTCCCCAATTACGGGCCTTGTCAAAAGAATTTCCTGTACTTCGCCATTTGGATGGATCGTTCTATCTTCGACGTGAACGAAATGATTGTTTACTTATTGGGCCATATGAATCGGAGAAAACCATGAAAATATGTGAAGAGTGGGCTAGGGTAAATGTTCCTATAGGTACGTGCATTGCTCTTAAGGGTCTGACATAGTGTCGTTAATTTGTGATATTCTAATTAAACCCATTTCAACTACGAATGAATTCGGATATCTAGGATTTGGAAAGGAACTCTTTGATCCTGACGTTGATCGTCTTTATCCTCATTTAGAAAAGGCAATGGAGCTCTTACCTTGCTTCGCAGAAGCTCAAATACAATCAATAATAAATGGTCCAATAACTTATTCTCCTGATGTATTACCCATGATTGGCCCTACTAAATTACCTAACATGTGGATAACTGCCGGTTATGCGTGAGTCTTTCAAAAATATTTATTCCTCCAGCAAGAGTTCTAATATAATAATAATACTAGTTACGGCATTGTACATGGTGGAGGGGCAGGCGAATTTCTTAGTGAATGGATTCTGAATGGAGAACCACCTTATCATCTGCAAGAGGTTGAGCCATCAAGGTAATATTATAATAATGAATAATTATTCTGAAATGTTTACATGATAACATTTATGAACATTAATAAATACATGGAGCTATTACATTCACGCAAGAATAAAAAATCTAAATAAACAAAACCTTTCCCTTTCGAAGAAATAATATATTTATAAATATATCATTTTTTTTTTTGCATTGTATGATAAATACAATTAATAAGATATGGAGATTGGACTAATTTGAGCTATACTTTGGAAAAAGTAAGAGAGTCCTACGGATGGAACAATGCACCCAGCTATCCAATGGATGACAGACCAGCAGGTAGGTCATATACAAGAAGAACTAGTGATCATATCCACAAAGAAATGAAAAATAATAATGCCTTCATGGGAAATAACAATGGTTGGGAACAGGCTCTTTGGTACTCAAAGAAAAACATTCCAAAGTTGGAACCGAATTTTTATAGGTAAATAGTTATGAGGAAGTTGTGAGGGATAAAAATCATATATTTAAATTAGGAATAATCACTTTCCTCATATCTTGAATGAGATACAGTCCTTAAAAAAGTGCGTAGCTATAAGGGATTTAACTGCATCCTCCAAGTTTACTATCACTGGACGAAATGCTACAAAATACTTGAACACTCTTATTTGTGGTCAGCTACCCGGCATTGGATCCACAAAACCCTCAATTTTACTGAATCAAAAGTCAGGAACGATATATGGAGAGTGTAATTTAACAGCCCTAGAAAATGATAAATATTTAATGGTTTCTGGAGCAGGGACTGAGATGTATTTGCTTCGTCATATGGAAAAGGTAAATTTATTTGCTAATAGTATTTGGAGATCACGGCTCTAAGATGTAGACAGTTATTTTTATTTTTTGAATGGCTACTTATAAATAGATGTGAATCCCTTTTGTTAGCTGTCGATATTCCACTTTTTTGCTCCTTGAAAGTATTCGATAGACTCGAATCAACTCTTGTACAACTTTGATCAATTCCCTCGTATTAAATGAGGAATCATTCCAATGTGGGAAAGAATTGAATAAAACTACCAGCTGATTATAAGCCAATGTTTTCTTTTTGAAGAAAAGATACAGAGAAAGGTGATAACTGTTTTTTGTCTTCTTGAACAAGTATTTCTTTTAGTAAATACCTGATTGAATGATTAAAAAAGAGATATTTCAGTCACAAAAGAATACATTGTTATTAATTAAGCAATTTTTGAGATCATCAATTATACCAATTTTCGACTGACTATTTTTAACCCACGAGTAAGGTTCAAATTATATTGCGATGAGTCGAAAATTGTCTTTAAAAGTCTAAAGTGATTAAGAAATTTTAAAAGACTGTATTATTGCTTAAAGTAACATAATTTCTTCCCTTTTTTCTATTTCATCAAATATGTACTTTTTTACCTACGTCAACAGAAGAAGAAAAACTATTTGCAATGAACCCATCTCAAACATCTTGAGTTTTTAAAGAGAAGTTGCAAAATACTTTTTACTGATTAACCAAATCTGAAAAAATATATAAAGTACAATTTTTGACTCATTGCATTATAATTGGGACGGTACAAGGGACTTAAAAATGACCTAATTTGATCCAAAAATCTCATTTAAAAAAAATAGCCTGTATTAGGCCAAATATAGCCTTAGAGGCCTAACATTTTAGCAAAGCTTTTTTTTTTCCAACAGAATAAACTCCAGAAATTAACTTTTAATTAGAAGTGGATGTAAAGAAAGAATAATACATACATAAAGGAGGAAAAAAAAATACCAGACCAATCTACTTTAGACTAAAATCGACGTCCCTGATGTTCACAAACTAATCAATCATCCCAGTCATGTAATTGTGTTTTAATAAATGGATTTGTCAAATTTATATTAATCACTTTATACCTTGAATAATATAATTCTTAAAAATTGAAAAGAATCCTTCTGGTCCATAGGTCCAAAGAGTCTATGGTTTTAGAGACGTATTCATCGAGAACTTGACAGAAAAGATGGGTGTACTAAGTTTGGCAGGACCCCACTCTACGTCTCTTTTATCCAAGTTCATTCATAAGAATTGGAGTTACTTAGATTCAGGACATGTGAGTATCAATCTATTTGCAAATTATACTGATGTTCTTTCCAGGATAAATTCCCGGTTCTTCTCTGATATCTAAAATCTGTAAGACACATTTTGATAAATTACTACATTACTCAGGTATAACCTTTATAGTCCCATGACAAGACATGGGCAAAATGTTGAGATAGTGTTGAATGTACGGGAGGAAAGAAAAAGATCAGTGAGTACCACTAACTTGATAATGAATTTGAATTCAGTATCCTCTCTATCATTGAGTCTAGACCTTGCTACAATTGCTAAAAATTTAATTTAGGATTATGGAGAAATCATGCTAGAGAAAGTATACCTTTTCTCCTTGTTTCGTGACAATTCTAATTCACTTCAAATCTCTTAGTTTCATCAAGTATTGAGTATTATTTGATATTGTCAATAAAAATAAAATGCAGAGGTACAAGAATAGTGATTGCGAGCGCGCTCTCTCACCTCAACAAAATGCCCATCCCTACCTTATGATCAGTGATGTAAAAAACGGCGATTTTTAAGCGTGCGAGTAGCTCTTCCCCTTGATGACGTCAAAAATGGTATGGTAACTATGAAAGCCAGCTTATTTGCTGTCGATATAATACTATGACTGTAGCTGTGATAGCCTTGCCCCAGGCTTAAGACAGCTTTTCTTGGACTTATAGTAATTAACTAAATTAAATTGATGTTTTAGAAAGATATTATTCAAATCAAAGTTGTAGATATTACTTTAAATAAGCAGGAAATTTTCCAAATTTCAAAATCGATAAATTAGTTTTGGATTTATTGCTATTTTTGTTGAAAGTTGATTATTTTTATTAATTTATAAGAAAAATAAGTACATAAATAGTAATAATCTCTGCTCTGAATATATAATTATCTTCAAGATTTTAGTTTGATAATTGTGGTTAATTTATTTATTTACAAGATAAAGCTGTAAGTTTTTAGATATTTACATATTTTAAAAGCAATGATTGATGATTTAATATTGATATTCATAATTATTCTACCTTTTCTATAACTTAAGAAAATGGCTGAAAACATATTAAAAATGTCAGCAAATGAAACATTTTATAGGATAGAAGTATGAATATTTTAGTTCGAGGAAATTTTTTTTACATAATGTCATTCTTTCGAGAGTTATTAACATTAAGAAAGTTTTCAACCAAAATTGAAGGAAAGGTTGTGTGATATTATCGTAACTTTTATAATAGATAATATAATATACATATATTAAGAATTATTATGTCAAAAGGAAAAGGAAAACAGCTTGATGATTTATGAATGATGAAAGAATATTATATAGGGTTTCAACTAACAGGCATTTTGAGAACTACTAATCGCCGTTTTTTACATTCCTACTTATGATATAAAAATACATATAATGAAAATTACTCCTATCATTTGACATGTATTCTGAGACACATTATAAAATTTCAGTGTAAATTAGGGAATAAATGTTTAATATTAATAAGTCGAAATAAACTCTTAGCATCAAATATAATATTAATCGATAATAATTATTATTGAAATAGTTGGTGTTGCATTTAAATGAGATGTTATCCAAGAAATTGCAACATGTTCATAAAATATATATATTGTACAATCTGCTTATACAAGTTACAACTTGTACACAGAATAAGTAAAAAGCCATCCATTGTGCCAGAATCATATTTATATCCCAAGTTTAATTTATGCTTGGAAGTACATTTTAAAAAATGCTATGACTTCTTGTGTAGTTTGTTGCTGGCCAGGAGATGTTTAATCCTTAGACTACAAAATATTCTTTGTGGAAGTAATGTAATCCAAGGATATTCCTTAAAAATTGCAGATTGCTAATATTTGCAACGAATATTGTATATAATGTTTATGTTTATAGATATCCTTCAATGGTGTGGATTGCCTTGGAATAAAGTTTTCGTCGACGGGAGAGGAAGGATGGGAGATATATGTAAATCGTGAGACAAGTGACTTGAACAATGTTTTCGATCTACTCATACAAGAAGGTTTGTTACTTTAAATATTATCCAAATATAGGGTTTTCTTATCGAAAGCAAAAAATGTAACTCATTCGAATTAATTAATCTAATTTCTAATTAAGTAATACTATTCCAATTTGTACTTAGTCATTATATCGGTTATAGAATGAGCAATACACATATATTTGATCGTGATGAAAAAATAAAAAATATGAAGTATGAACTTCAAACCATCCTCATTGGATGTGTCAATGTCAAAAATAAAAGTGCATTCATAAGTGGAGCTCTAAATCCTAAGTCTTTAAAGTCTTTAGTTGTTGGTACTTTGTACATAATTTCTTATTTTCCAAAGCTGATTCTCATTGTGTCTTTATTCTTGAGGAGAGATCATGTAACACTAAGCACATGTTATGCAGTAATACACACCGTCAACAAATAATATTTAATCAATAAAATGCGTAATCGAATGAACTTAGAATATAATACAACCTTCTGATAGGCAGGAATTTGTATTTATTTTCCTTTCAGCCCCTCTCAAGGAACGTCCATGTCTTTCCCTCTAAAAAGGTAAGAGAATAGTTGCTTGTAGTTGATATATATTTAAACGTCATAGCAGCTGACCCTGCTGTTACCTCCCACACATTTACATTTATTAAATTGTCAGAATTACAAGTTAAATTTTGGCCATTTTGCTATTTACAACTATACTAATTAGGAATACGACTTTTGTAGAGCACGAGGAGAATACATACATGTGACAATAGTAAAGTTGGATCACTGTAGGAATGTAAATAGTATGCAAATGGGGTGTGTAAAATAAAAAGAAAGAGAAAATCATCAACCTGGCCAATCTGACAATTTGATGAATGTTGAGAGGGAAGCAGCTTGAGCTGTCATGACGTTTGACTGAGCTAATAGCTGCTTCAATAATAAATAATAGCATTATGTATACCATAGATGAGAGGGAGAAAATTAACTGAAATTAATGTCAGGAAATGTTATATTTTTAACTAATAATAATTATACGAGGACTTGAGCCCTTTTTGTTTACATTTTATTTGCTTTATTAACCTTAATGCATGTATTCTTCCTTCATGCGAGATCGATCTTTACTATCAGGTAGATATTGTTCTCCCCTCAGTAGTAATAAAGGAAAAATGATAACAGCTTTGGAAAACAAAAAGACCTGTTTGAAGAGCCAGCTCCACAAAATCTCACACGCGGTATTTTGCATATTATTTACATTCCTATGAATTACTTGATAACTAACTAACTAGGCAACCTCCAATAAGTTAGCTTGTTAATTTAATTGAAACAAGATGAATTCTTCTAAGCTGTGTTTTGATTTTGTCATATCCACCCTTGCTTTAAAATTGGTATTGTCCTAATTATTTTAAATAAATTAAGAGTCTTTCATCTTGGACTTTTTCTATCCTTTTAAAAATAAAAAGTTCTAACATTTAGTGGTATCTCAATACCTTCAAATTTAAGAGAATGAAGGATTAAAAAAAAATCTTCTTCTTTCATTATCCTCCAAATATTTTAAGGAAATAATATTTACTATTTTAAAACTTTTTTAAGATAAATGAAAAGAGGAGAACAAAAAAATGTATCGCGTATAACGCTTTTTGTTTCTTTTTGTTTCTTTCATTTGGTATAATTAATTGAGCATAAGTTACAACAAAACGCTGTAATAAATCATTACAACGAATTTGAACTATTATTTAAAACGTGTTTTGTTACTTTATAATTAATTAAAAAAGTATCAAAATTCCTCTGTAATTTAAACTAATTATATGAAACAAAAATGTAACTCCTTGGATCGTTAGACATTGAATTAAAATAATTAATTGATAAGTGCTTTTTTTACGGTTGGTATATTAATTCACTCGAGTATATATATATATATATATATATATATATATATATATATATATATATATATATATTCAGCTGTATTCAACAGTTATCTACTATTAAATGAAAAATAATTTAACCATAGTTGGAAGAAATGATTAATGACCAAATGAGATTTGAAGCCAATTTCCACATTTTTAAGGAAAGGTTCTGAGATACAAAAATGACTATATGTACTACAGACAAACTATATACATATTTTTAACATAACATATGTGAGGGAAATTCTTCTTTTATTATGACTTTCATAAAAGATATGAATATCATTCCTTCATTCTTTATATCTATTTTGTCAATGCTTCATATTCATTCATAAATGTATATCCTTGTATGTATGTACCTATAAATGGAATCCAAGAAGGAATAAAAAATTTATGAGCTTCCATTAAAATAAAATGATATATATATATGTGTACGTATATTTATTTATTTATTTATTTCCATACTCACTCCTCTCTAGCTAGAAAACATTGATGATGTTGAAATCAAAGTGTAGAGAGCTACAAACATACATCCATTGTACATATCATATCTACCTCAATATTTGGTGTCTCCTTCATATTTATGTAGCGAGGTTTATGGTTTTTTCATTTGAAGGGAGATCCCAGGAAATTCTTGGATAAGTTAGTAAATTACTAAATACTCTGATAGTAAAGTAATTTATTATAGATTATTTTAAGAAGAAAACGTACATTGCTTTATTTAAAAGTAATTTATTGAAAAGTTCGTACAAATCTCAGTGGTACTCGTTTGAAATCAAGAATCATACTCATTTAAAAAATGTACAATTTGTAAGCTTTTTTTTGAACACTCAAATGACAATTGCAAAAACTTCTATTCAAATTATTTAAACTTTTAGTAATACAATTTAAATTTATTGTGTAAAAATTTGTCATCCTTAAGCTGACAAATTATTATTAGAGTAATTGAGGAAAAGTCAAGTGTTTCAATTGTTTCCAGTTTCCCCTAGAAAATCAAGTCTATATAATTCAATATAAAAGACTGGATTAAGTAATTTTTACATAACGAACTTACATTTAGTGAATAAAAGTTAAGATTATTATTTTTTTTACACTTTCTTTGAAATTTGTATTAAAGTGTGTGTAAAGTGTTTCAACATTCCCCGACTTTCTTATGTCCAAAAAAGCTTAAAAATTTTACATTTTTTTATAGGAGTACAACTCTTGATTCTAAATGAGTGACACTGATATTCTAATATGTAATAATGTTGCACATAAAATATTAATTCTTTTATGCTGTGGTACAAGAGGCAATTTGTTTCCAGTGAGTCCCTGCACCCCAGGTCTGATATTTTTCAAGACTTGATATTAAAACTTAAAAACAAGTATTTCTCTGTTGAGAATCAAATTTTCACAGTGCAATTTTGATTTTACCTATTTAACTCCAATTTTCAACAAGTTAGGTTGATTAGTCCGTAAATATAGCTGCTTATGTTTGTTTGTTTTTAAACCTGTTAGAAAGGCTACACAATGAAAAAAGTGTAAATAAGGCCCATATCAAGGAACTGAAATTACTTGTTTAAATTTTGTAATTCTACATATCTTGTATATATCATTATTTCATGGATATTTGGTCAAAATCTGAAGTGATGGATGTTATGACTGTCTCACTTTCACGTGGAATGGGTCATTGATACTCAACCTAAAGGCTTGTGAGCCACATGTGGATCATTAAATTTCCTCTTCAAAGGATCTTTAAATAACTAAAAACAATTATCACATCATTCATCGTAGCATAGTGAATATTGTAGAAGGACGAAGTTATAATTTATATATTAAAATTTTGTACAAGTACCTATTTCCAACGTTGTTTCCTGAGAAAAAACAAACAAACTTGAAAATAGAGTGTTTTTGGGTTAGGGTCGGGAGAACCACACTGTGCTCTGCTTAGATCGTGTTCACTCTCAGCTGCTTTAGAAGAGTTTTTCTTCAAATCATAACAGAAAATCAACAAAGTCCGCAAATTCTAGTTTGAAGGTACGAAGCTTGACATTTTTAAGAAGGAACAAAAATGCGTTGTTGTATGAAACTTCACAACAAACCGAAAATAGTGTTGCCAGATGAGAGACAAAAAAAGAAGAAGAAGACATTTGGAATGGTTTAAAAATACTTCTACCGACATCCGCTGCCTAATAGTTTCATTTCATAGATATAGACCTAATATATTAGGGACTGTAAAGATTAAGTCTTTGATACCATAGACTAAACAAGACTGAGCATGTTTTATTTTATAGACCTGCACTTCTAAACTATGAGTCCGATAATAAATGAAGGATCTTCTCCAACTTAATAACATAAAGTTGTTTATCAACAGTACAAACATAATTCCTTAATGGAATCAAAGTACACACATTAAAATAATTATTTGGCAGAGGACATGCTTAATCTTCTCCATTTCTAATATTAATCGACTCGATTTGAGTCCACTAACACTCTGACTTTGGTCTAGAAAATATTGATGTATTGCAACTGTTCCTCCCTTAACTGTAAATTTGTGACAAATGATTGATTTTTTTGATATTTAATTCGTTTTTCTCTATCAAATCTAATTTTTAATAATTTTCGATTAGATTTTTTATTGAGTATTTTTACATTTTTTATATGTAAGAGCCAACTTTTGAACAAGAAAAAAGTCAATAATCCTTATGAAAGTAGAATTAATTATATTTTAAAATTTTATGTTAATTCTAAATATGGGTGTGTACTTTAAATGAAATCATCCCATTCTTCTTGGAAATACAAAATGTGAAAATATACTCTATTTTGGGTTGTTTTGATTTGGATTTTTAATATTTTCTAAAAGAAAATATTTTTATTTGGAGTGGTAAATGTTTTTTATCATTTACAAAAGAGTATTATTAGTATTTTTTTAGTAATACTGATTCAAAAATCAGTCGATAATCATTTAATAATATATACAAAGTCAATTATTTACCAATTTATATTTATACATATTTCCTTTTTCTATAAAATATTACTCGTTATATCACGAAAGGTAAAAAAATGTAGCTCTTAACAACAAGCGATTTATAGACAATGATCTTTTTATATTATTGTTATTGTTTAAGGTATTTAATTAAACTTGTTTTATTTTTTTTCTCCGTTTTTTAGGGAGGCAAAAACATAAGTAGAATAATCGTTCCCTGAATTTTAATATTGCAACTATTTTTTTCTTCTTTTACAAGGTACGGACTACGGACTATCCTTTTACGGAAGTCTTTCAAATGAAATACTTCGACTTGAAAAAGGCATGAAGGCATGGGGCTCTGAGCTCACAAATGATGTAACTCCCTTTGAAGCTGATGTTGAACATCTTGTGGATTTTAAAAAAGAGGTAATGCCCATGACTGTAGATATCAGCATTGTGTTTTAGACATCTTTAATCATTGAGACCAAGGGTTAAGAGATCGAGACAGATCCAGGGAACAAAACTGTTCTTGGTGCTATTTTTATAAAATACATTTTTAATTTATTTTCTTTAGTCTTTTTTTGGTTTTGAATCTGGGAAAACTAGGGTCTTTTCTTCCTACACTTGAAAGTGTGAAAGCAGGAATTAATGCGTTACTTTTAGAGTAGAGTATGTGAGGATACTAGTTTTGTTCGATATACTGGACCTAACGATAACTAAAGTTCATCAACTTTGTTAGCAAAAAAAACAAAAAACAAAAAAAAATAGGAACCTTGTAATTACTAGGAATGTAAATAATATGCAAAATGCCGAGTGCGAGACTTTGTGGAGTTGGCTCTTCCAACAGGTCTTTTTGTTTTCCAAAGCTGTTATCATTTTTCCTTTATTACTACTGAGGGGAGAACATCTACCTGATAGTAAAGATCACGCAGGAAGGAATACATGCATTAAGGTTAATAAAGTAAATAAAATGTAAACAAAAAGGGCTCAAGTCCTCGTATAATTATTATTAGTTAAAAATATATAATTTTCTGACATTAATTTCAGTTAATTTTTTGCCTCTCATCTATAGATGGTATACATATATAATGTTATTATTTATTATTGATGTCTTCATTTGTATACATATGTAATGGAGAATAGCAGCTTGACACTCAGTAAAACGTCATGACAGCTCAAGCTGCTTGTTCCGTCTCAACATTCATCAAATTGTCAGAGTGGCCAGGTTGATGATTTTCTCTTTCTTTGACTCTTACAAGCCCGATTTGCATATTATTTACATTCCTAGTAATTAGAAGGTTTAATTGCCCTCAAGGATATTTTTGTCGATACGAATTTTGGTACCGGAACCGGTGCAAAACCCCTGACAACACTCGTACATAGGTACATACACATTGCTTCGATTCCTTTATTTGAGTATGTACATACTTGGCTATAATATAAAGTGAATATTTCCTAGTTATGTACAGTGTCGTAAAATGACGTCATAGGTTTATTTTATGATGTAGTTATATAAATATGTGCCTACCGATATACATATGTAGATATATATAAACAAATAAAGTTATACATAAACTTTTTTACGATCAATAAGAACGTATGTAAATGAGACTCATTTTGAACGTCTGCCTTCAACTATGAATATTATAGAGATTATATCAACAGTATATGTAATAAAGTGAAACAAGTCTTCTCGCACGACGAGCTTTTTGGGATAGACAAAAACACCACTATGTATTCTCCCTTCAGCTGATTTTCATCATTTGAGTCTTTTGATTTATAGCAGCTGACTCTACGTGTTATGAGCTCAAAAAGGGTATTATTATTATTATTATTTATGATTTTGATGTATAAAAAATATATCAAATCAAGGATTGCGCGCCCTTTTTTTGAATTTTGAATATATTACAAGTAGTAACAATTGGTTTGTGAACGGTAGAATTTATCAATATATAGTATATCTAAATAATAAATTTTACCAAATATTAACAAATTGGCAACAAGGAAAATACAAAAGGGTAGCTACCAGTTGTTTTTCCAAATTTTTCCTTTCCCTTTTGTCAGTCGAGGTTGCGAGTGGACAAAAAAGCTCGACGTGTTGTTTGAGGCAATGGAAAAGAAAGAAAAGGAGATGTCATTTTTTTAAATATTCGCTAATAGACGACTCTGCACACTTTTAAATATAGTTTTTTTCGCCATACATATATTGGCGAATACTTAAAAGAAAAAAAGGGATATACAGACATAACATATAATCTTTTTTTCATTTCCTCAAAATGGAACACAACGACAAATTATTTGGGATAAGGAAAAATACACTGTATTTTGTCTCTTCAGCTGTTTTCCTCAGTTGACTCTTCACTGGTTTAAAAGAGCTGCATTATTAATTTACTTGAGCATTAGTTAATACTTTTTGGCTTACTCAAGGGTACCATATTGTACTTTTCAGGCATTAATTGTATGGTTGAAAAAACATTTATGCCAAATTTCAGGTTCTCATTTACCCTATTGCATATTGATCGACTATATATTAACTATTAAGGTCACTTAAAATAATAGAACTTCAAAAAAATGCCCATACCTCATCAACAGCTAATATTAGCCGACTTCATTTTCGCACACATCCTTTTCTTATAAGTTTGATGCAGCAAAAATCATCAAATTCTGAGAGAGTCAAGTTTTTGTATTACGTAGTTAAATTGAATATTTTCCACTTTGGCATGGGGTCTTAAATGTCTGAAAAGTGGACCCTTGAGCAAAGTTTCACTTCTCCCTAATGTGTCAAGCTGCTATTTGTGTCAAATTTGTCCTTTTCTTTTTTAAAGTTCCGTTGAAAGAGAACAAAAAAAGCTAGTCCTGAGATCCCACTCATGAACCCTTGATACCATATATGGAACATATATGACACTAATAATTGTTAAATTTTTTGTAGAGCAATTTCATTGGGAAAGAGGCTCTTGAGAGGAAGCAATCAACTCAACCATTACAAAGGATTCTTGCTCTAATATCCGTAGAAAATGATGAGGAACAACCACCCGTTGATCCTGAAGGACACATGAGTATTTGGCTCTGTAATAAGGTAAGGATGGTTTTTGAGTAAATGTTTTTTTTTTGTTGCACATATCATTTACACCCTTGCTTTTCAATTTTGAGATATACTAAGGAGGGAAAATATTAAAATTAATGTACATAGTGTTTTATTAAGGCAATAAATACTACCACTAAAACATGAAAGAGGTCAATAAAAGTCATCCTATAGGTCTACTAATGCTCCTTTCATTCATACATACATACATATATTGTATTATTAAACAAGGAAGCAAGCAATCAACCAATGAAACCAACTAGAGGAACAAACCTAAACAAGGGGTTAGAGAGAAACAAAGAATGTATAACGTGTAATGGCATTTAAGGAATGCATTTTCATATTTTTTTTTCTTCATTTTTTTACTTCCTCAGAACTATGGTACATATAGGAATAAAGTAGAAAAATAGGAATGGTATGATAAAGTTCTGTAATTGTAGTCACATAAACATGTAAATATAAATCAGGGGTGTCTAACTCATTTCACATCACGGGCCACATACGACCCCAAGGTAGACTAAGTAAAATTATAGAATACTTAGCTATAAATAACCAAAATATCATCATTTCCCCTTTGTTTTGATTTATAGAAGAACAAGGACATTGTTGTTAAATTTAACGAAAAATTTATTGAACTACACTTTTAAAAAACATTTATCAAAATTACAGAAACTTTAAGTAACAGGTGTATAAAATTATAATAAGGAACTTTACATGAGACTTATAAAGAAACATGCGCCCCCTAGCGGATAATTCATGAATTACATTTAATTAAAAAATTAAATCCATGTCTTTTATGTATTTTTCCTACTCTCAAATAACCCTCCATGCGTGATTGAACCCCCTTGCGGGCCGTATGTTTGACCCCTCAGATATAAATCTAATACTTTAGGTTTGTTGTATGCTCAAAATTCTAAGTGTACTTACATTATTTGTAGATAAAATGATAGTTGGAATCAACTGATATTCTGATTTTAGCTAATATTCATATGCCAAAATTTTATATCTATAGTTTTTTTTCCTTTGATATTTTTAAATTGTGGGGAATTTGTTTTTATACTACATATAAAAATATTTTGATTTGATTGATGGCCAAACAGACTCGACCCATATGGATTTTTTGGAGCCGATACCAATTCTTTGTGGCTTAAAAAAAAAGTATAAATAATGAAGTAGTCGTTTCATTTTTTTTTTTACATTAATATTTAAGATCCCAATAAAAATTACCACAGAAAACCCCGAATCTGGTGGATTCAGTTTTATTTTATTGGTGACCGGCATGGCTACAAATGAGATTTTTGCTAGTTTATAATTTTTTCCTCATAAATGAAAGTTAATGTCAACTCTAAATTAGATTGAATACATCAGGATTATTAAATCTGAAATGAGGCCTTTCAGAGACAGCTGCTCTGGTCACGTTTGGGCTTTCAATGGTTACATTATTAAAACTCTTAATCTCATTTTTATAAAAAATAACTAGGTTTCGTTTTTATTTTTATAAAATTGATTTTGATTATTGAGGAAATAAAATATCCGGAAAAATTCACTGATCACCTGCCTAAAATTAGCCAATTTAATCGGTTCACTCAAATATATTTCGAGATCTATTATTTGCTGTGTATGTTTGAGATGTTTTTCCATTTTTATTAGTTCTTTGGATAAACAATCATCAAATAATGTTTTAAAAAAATATACAAATCAAAACAGTGAAAAGTTATTAAACATCTCTTACTTACATTATGACCATTAATATCAACTATAGTCAAATATAAGAGTAGAAGAAATGGCTAGTTTGGTCAATCCTGGTTTTCTAAGGTTAAGCAATTTAAGAATTTTCATGGTCTAGCACAAATAATATTATATTAAGAATATCGGCCCATTAATTAGTATTCTGTTTTTCCCTTAAATAATAAAAATAGGTTTTAAAATAGGTTAAGGTCTAATACATATAGAAGCCAATCTCCGAATACTGAACTATATATTTATGCATCTGCTTGAACATTCCTAATAGATAGGAATACTCCTTTTAGACAAATTAAAATTTCCAGGAGTTAAACAAATAGTTAGGGATAGAACTTTATAAGAGTGTGAGGAGAGGACAAAAGTGAGACTTATGAGTAATAGTTAGGAATGTAAATCATATGCAAATCGGGCTTGTAATAAAAAAAAGTGGAGTTGGCTCTTCGAACAACAGGTCTTTTTGTTTTCTTAAGCTGTTATCATTTTTCCTTTATTACTACTGAGGGGAGAGCATCTACCTGATAGTACAGATCTCGCATGAAGGAACAATACATACATTAAGTTTAATAAAGCAAACAAAAAGGGCTCAGGTCCTCGTATAATTATTATTAGTTAAAAATATATAATTTTCTGACATTAACTTCAGTTAATTTTCTGCCTCTCATCCATGGTATACATACATAATGTTATTATTTAGTATTATTGATGTCTTCATTTGTATACATATATAATGGAGAATAGCAGCTATTAGCTCAGTAAAACGTCATGACAGCTCAAGCTGCTGCTTCCCTCTCAACATTCATCAAATTGTCAGAGTGGCCAGGTTGATGATTTTCCCTTTCTTTTTATTTTACACACCCCATTTGCATATTATTTACATTTCTAATGATAGTACGATTTAATTACTACCCATGCTAATATAAGCTGCCTGTATATGTATATGATTATAGGGGATGCATTGCTGCTGTGACGAGAACAAATTTCAACATTTAAAACAATGCTATTATTTAAGGAAGTGGTTAATTATATTTATATAATGAATTATCATATATTTTAATATAATCTACAGCATATATGTGCGATGAAAATCTAATTCTTCTTTCTTCAACGTTCTAACAAAGAATGAACATAGTATATAAAAAGAACAGGAGTACCAAGCGTTTTTCCTTTTTTTATTCTCAAGACTATATTTTTTCTGAACAAAAGTCCCATCCCAGTTACCTTTTGTACGACTTAGGAATGAAGAAAATGTATGTATTTCTGCCCTAAGGAAGATAATCCTTTATAATTAAATAGCATTAGTAGATGAACAAATTTATAATAAATGTATCCAATTTAATTATTAATTTTTATCAAAGTATATTACAAATATTGTATGCAGGAATTCTTTAGATAGCTATTCTCTATGAGCAACCACAAAAATGACGTCATAAAATATATTTAATTACATGTAAATACACATAATATCAGCTACTATGCTATCGACTCTATAATCAAAGGGAAAGACATGACGAATCAGTGTATGTATATTTTGCTATTCTATCTATAACCATATCACTGAGCAAAAACACAAAACGGAGAAAGAACTTATAATTCCTCATAAATTGTGTATTTTGTCGCATCTCTTCACTGCAAAAATAAAATATGACTTAAGCATTATTAACTCATTTGCTATGTCAAAACTAATTCATTTATTTATAGATCTTCAAGAACTAAAAAATAATGATAGCAGCTTTTAAAAAACAAATATGTATATACACCAGTTTGCTAACATTGGCAATTTTGGAGCCAAATACGCTCTTTATTCGCATATCAAATTATCAGTTTAGTATGAAATATATATCTTTAAAAAAATATGCGGTGAAAAAATACGAAATGTTCATGAAATTGCCAACTAACTAACATTCCACACTCAAATACTTTAACTAACCTAACTCCATGAACTTACCTTGTTACTTGAATTAAAACACAATTAATTCTGCCAAAGAAAAATAAACATAAATATCTATATATATATATATATATATATATATATATATATATATATATATATACTTCAAAAGCAAATTTTTAATAGATTTAGTGCCTAACATATCTAGAAGGACAACTTTTGTAGAGCGCCATGAGAAGAAGGCAGAAGCTAAACTTATGGTTAGAATGGGAAAAAATGTTAGGATGGCGTTGAGTTTAAGGAAAAAAAGAAAAATATATGTTGATACGACTGACTACCTTGATGATTAATTTGAATCCAGTCTTCTGAGTATTGTTGAATCCAGAGCTTGCTACAATTATAAGAATTCATTTTACGATTATTGAGAAATCGTGCTAAAGAAAGTCTGCCCCCCCTTCTCCTGGATTTCTGACAATTCAAATTCCCTTCTGTCAGTTTCTATCAGTTAATGAAACTTATTTTATATTGCCAAATAAACATCTGACGATGAAATAGTAATTAAGGACATGCTTTTTACCACAACAATGTGTCCATCCCTACTTATGGTACTATTGTTGAATTAATACCCTTGTCAACGTCAGCTGTTTGTTACTTTTTATCACACAGAGAAGATGCGCATAGCTTCTCTAAATAAGAAAACATTTTAAAAGGCTTTTGACCAGAGAAAATATTATTAATATCATAATTTTATTTTTAACAAAAAAAAAAAAAAAAAAAAATTAAAAAATGTTAACGATAATTCTTTAATTCTTCTTTTAGAATTGAAAGTGCTTTCTTCTCAGCAAACTGGTTAGTGTACCAAGGGTTTTTCCATTTGTAATCATGAAATTTTTTTTTTTCTCTACAGAAGTCTCTGTCTCATCCCCCCACTTATGTATTTTTTCTTACATATATACATAATAAAAGGTACATATTAAGTAATAACCGTCACAATGTACCCATATACGTTCATACATTTGAAGAAAAAAAAATTATTGAGTGCACTAATGAAAGAAAACAATATTATTATTATTTTTTTTTTTTTAAAAAAAAAAGAAAAAGTGTATGGAGCTTTTAATAATTCAATAATCCAATAATTTTAGTTTTTTCTCATTCAGTATAAAGTATATACACTTAGTCTTGGTACATAGTATATATTATATGTATGTTTGTACATTAATTCTCATTCCCGATACTTCTTCTCTCCACTTCATATTATATATTTATATATATATGGTATATATAGATATATGTTGAATGTATATTTATAACAACTTTATTCGAATTTATTTTTTATCATTAAATATATATATTTTTTTTTATGTAACTGCTTTTGATGAATAATTTGCGGATGTGACAAACTTCAACAAGGATTTAATTTCTTGAGAGTGATTGAAAAGAATACAAAATAGAACTGATACAAAAAAAAAAAAAAAATACCCGAAAACCCCTGCAAATTATCTCATAGGAAGTATTTTGACTCCGAAATCCCACTGACACCATCATCACATCAATCCTTTATTCCTTGTATAAATAATCACGGGCTTATTCATCTTTTTCTAGAGCAGGGGTGTCAAAGATACGGGCCATAAACGGCCCACAAGGAGGTTCAATCTCGGCTCGCAGGATAATTTGAAAGTGGAAAAAATACATAAAAAACATGGATTACATTTTTTAATTAAATGTAATTAATATATTATCCGCAAGGGTGCGCATGTTTTACTCTTTCTTTATAAGTCTCATTTAATCTCATGTAAAGTTCATAGTTATAACTTTCGATACCAGGTACTTAAAGTTTGGTCAATTTTGTCAAATGTTTCGTAAAAGTATAATTCAATTAATTTTTAGTATATTTAAAAATGTCGTCCTTGTTCTTCTTTAAATCAAAACAAAGGGAAGACATGATGATATTTTGGTTATTTATAGCTAAGTATGCTACAACTTTAATGGTTAGGCCCACAACGTCCTCCTAAGGGTCGTATGTGAAATGAGTTTGACACCCCTGTTCTAGAGCAAGACTCTTAACTTTTTCTCAAACTTTTTGACAATATAACGTTCCAGCAAGTTTTTAATTTGTTTTCTACGCTAACACGCAACTTATCATTCATTCCCTTTTAGGCAGAAATTAATTTTCTGCTTATTTTAACTTCATGAATAGACTTTAATGAATAGATTGTCCTAGTTCACATATAAATTAGTAATGTATTACGTATGATCTATCTGATTTGAAATTCTTTTTTATGTTTGGAAGTGAAACAAAATGTACATACACACCTTTTGTGACCATGGTTTTTTAAAGTAAATGATGAATGTTTTTCTGTGAGTGAGAGTCAAAAAAAACTTTGAACACCTTGAAAAAGAGTCAACCTAAATAATTTCTTGGAAAAATAATTGAAATATATAATTAGCATGAGAAGAAGTACTTGGGATTACTTTTTTTAGAAAAAAAAAAAAAAAAAAATGAAAACGTTTGAAGTTGCGTGGAACATTTTTTTTGGGCGGTCTCTATGTACATATACATATAACACACCTATAAATTCACATATATAGACACACACACCCCAATTTGTTTTTGTACATATATTCAAGGATCTCTTCCTTCAGTGGTAGAATCAAGAATAAATATGCTACTATTTAGAAACTTGCTGCTTCTGTTACTTTTTTTTATTTATGAGAAAGCTCGACAAAGTTGAATGCTTTCCTTCTACAGGAAGATATAGGAAATCTCTCTAAACCATATTAACCAAATTGATGTTTATTTAAATATATAATCAATTGTACATTTTGTATATACATATACATTATAAAAATGCAACTTATATACAAACATTATTCCCTCTAATATGAGAGGGAAATTCATTTAATTCATTAAATGAACATATTTTCATTCTTGATTCTAACAAAACTTCATTGTTGTAAAGTCACCTTATAAATCCTGCTTTTTGTCTTTGTCACAATGTAGCATGCTTTTGAGTCTATATCTGGAATTTTTTTTATAGCAAACATGAACTAAGGAGACTACACAAATTAATAGAATATATTTGAAAGTCCATAAATACTCATAGTAGAATTTAACGCTCTCATCAATAATCTCAAATTAGTTTTTTCGTATTAAATAGGGTTTTTCAGAGCTTCAAGATTTAAAATTCTTTTAAATTTTTTAATGAGCCCTTTTTTGAGTGTAAAAAAACCTACTTTTTTACACCAATTTTTTTGTTTAATTATATGTAATTGTTTATTAATATTTACTTCACGTCGGATCACTCAATCCAAAGAAAATGTAATTTACATGTATCAAGTTAATAATATGATTTTCTTTTGGATTTTCAATCAATTAAAGTTATATTAAAGTTTTCCTATGGATTTTTAATATCAAAGGAGTTCATATTAGTTATAAATTAGAATTAATTATTATTCGTCAAAATAATATTTGATTTTAAAGGGTCATTGTAGTTCAGAGGCCAAAAATTTCAAGGTTATTTTCTTTAACTTTCAAACCCTATGATAATTATAATTCAATTAATAAAAGGGATCAAAAATAAATACAAATATGAAATTTTTAGTTAGATGCAATCTAACCCAGGTTAGTATTTGTATATTTTCCAACCTTTTGTTGGTTGATATAATAGCTTGAAATAAATCAAATCAATATTCAATTAGTATTAGTAAAATATGTATTTCACTACACAGTGACTAAGCTTTATGTACATTAAGGGGTACCATACGAATTAAAAATCATGATACGACGGGTTTAGCAGGAAAATTACAGTAGAAGAAGAACCAACCAAAAAGATAAGGCGTATTTTGGAGGCAGTGTTGTTTTTTAACTTGAAACTTTTGTATTGCATTTTACTAAATAAACAACAGAAGGGACACGAACGTCAAAGAAATTATTATTGTAGAAAAAAAAAGGGTTATAAGATTATATTTTTTGTATTTTGATGAGTAAAAAACAAATTTATTTATGATTTTTTTAAAAAGTTTAAATGATAAGATAAAAAGTTTCAGTTCGGATACGGAAGCCTCGTATCCTTTTTAATAATTATGTATGTAGATATATATCATGAGGCAAGAAGAGCAGCAACCCTATTTCGAAGTATTTCTTCCACAAATAAAACACGGTTCCTAATGATACAATTATTTGATTTACTCGTCTTCTTTTTCATTGCTTCTTATCACGATAGGTAGGTAGTTATTGCCATGAATGTTTCTCAATATTCGGGATATTAGGTATTTAGTCATGACATAGAGTAATTCAAGTTTTTTTCTTTTTTGATTTGATATTATTTGTTTCTAGTATGTATGTAAGTTGTTCGTATACAACCCTATAAGTGAATGAAAAATATACAATGAGGTACAAAGACGAGACGAAGTTTTGACTCTCTTCAAAAGCCTTGAATGAGTAGGGAATAATGGAACTCTCTCTCTCTCTCTGTATTAAAATCCTTTTATCCACAATAATGTACCATATACCATGTACATATTTACTGTCAAAAATGCTATTGTTTTCCTCTTTGAGACTCAATATCCAATATTTGCTCTATTTTTTTTTGCCCCTTGTTATGGGTAGGTAAGTAAGTTTGAAGCGAACGAAAAATACGTTAACTATGTATGTTTGAAAAAAGTTGAAAGGAAAATACTTTAGTGGGATGAATCTCTTCATCGCTATATGTATATAATTTGACTCCATGTTTGTTTTAGATGATAGCTACATTGCTACATAGCTACATAGTTACATACATAATACATATACCTACGTCATTTTAAGGAAGCTTTTAGTGAGCTCATCCCTCATTCTTAAAGGGGAAAAGGTATGTACATATATGTAGCTGGATGTTTGAACTTGTATGCCTAGGTATATATATGTACATACATACATATAGAATGTATGTATCTCAGGCAGTAAACTGCAATAATAGATATGTTTATTTATATTCATTTATATATACACATATATATCTAATATTATTATTATTATTCTTAAGTAGTTCTTAGACAATGATGAATCATGAGTGACTTACTCTACTTCGTTAGAGCTCTAACTTTGTAATATAAAAACAGACATGTACAATAACAACTATAATTGAATACCTATATACTATACGACTCCCTCATAAAAGGTCTTAAGTAAGAGCTATTCAATTATAACCATATACATATGTATTTCATGAAGAACCCAATAACAAAAGGCTCTCTGAGGAGGCTCAAAACCAATTCATATACATTTTTACTACTAGATATATGACGGAAAATTTTCCTTTTTCAAAGTTTGATATGCGTGGATATATATTTTGTATACAACTTTACAGAAAAGCTCTTGAGTCCTAAAAGCTTTATTTATGCCTGATTGGTTGATTTAGATGAGGAATTCCCTCCGCGATATGCACAAAATGACTACCTCTAAGCCGGTCATCTTCTTCTGACCTGAACCTGGGGACTGTTTAATAATCACTCCCAGATCCATTCTATCCATAATCTCCTTGTCAATTTGATAGTCAGCTCTAATATCAAATGCGCCAACAGCTGACGATGTATTTTTTTACTATCTGACTAAATAACTCTTGTTTGAATGCTTATACACTTTTCTAAAGGGTTATGTATTTTGATTGGTTCCCACGCGGAACCAATGCAGAGGAAACATCTTCCTCTAAAAGAAAAATTAAAGAATTGTTGGTCAATTTTGTTTAAAATCCAAAATAAAATGATAATAATCTAATTATACCGTTCAACAGTCAAAAATCATTTTTTTTTCAAGAGTCCCCCAGTTGATGAGAAATCGAACCCTACTTTTTGAGCTATTTTAGCCCATTTTACAACTTCACCTTCAATTTAAGCCTTGAAGGATATGCATTTTGTACATTAAAAAATAGTGATTTGCTAGTGTATTTAATGTAAATTCTATTTTTTTTACCTAAAGGGACTCTTGGGAGCATAGGAGAAGCGGCGGGAGAAGGTTCAAATGTCGACTAAATCCTTTCTAATTAAATAACTTCTTCAAAATTTTCAAAATCTAAATAATTTGTCGAAAAAGATATCAAATAGTAAAGAGCAGCATTTTTTAAGATCCTTTAATATGTATAAATATTATTTTAATAATATTAGGTAAATACTTTATACTTGGAAAGTAAAAGTGTAGATGCATAAAAAAAATTCAAACTTTCATTTAGTAAATTAAAGTACTTTTGCTTGGATTTTACAAAGAGATATTAATTAAAATCATCTAATTTTAGGTAAAATATGTTTTAAACATCTTCGATATTTGTTATAAATTTTTAAATAATACATTATAAGCCTTAAAACATCAATTTCTAAAGGAAATTGACAAAGGAAAAAAAATATTTGATGCGCGCGTTATACGGTGTACATTTCTTCTCCCTTCCTGCATCATTTTTAGAGATAAAATATTTATTTTCACGGTCAGTTTATCAATCATTTTTTGTAGATATTGCTCTATTACATTATAAGTTGACCGTCAATTTTTTAATTTTCAACATTTTTCACTAAAGTTGTAACAACTAACTAAATAGCTGAGATGTCCTTAAACTTTTTCTTAACGTTCGCAAAAAAAACCAAAAAAAAACACGATGGATCAAGATAAAATATATCACAGTTTTTATCACCGTGTATATCCAATGCTCCCTATAGTTTGATATATAAAACCTTGATTATGTATTTATCATATATGTATATAATATATAAAAGAATACTAGAGAAAAAAGACCTATTTTAAAATAACTTAAATTATCTGCCCATTTTTTTATCGGACTCTTAATCATACAAACATATAATTACGTATTAGATCAAAGTATCATCATACATGTTGTTACACATATGTATGTAGCTATCTTGATGGACATATATATATATACATTTAATTTTCTCTCCATTCCCTTTTGACGACTCAGCAATGCATTTATAAGTCGTCTAATAATAAAATTAACTGATCCTGTCTTGTGTGTGTGTGTGTTAGTGCATAAAGTCATTTCATATATATATATCTGGGCCCATTGGATGTAATAGTGGTGTATGTATGTATGTAGCTATGTATTTTGTGCATAGTTCTCAAAATAGTAATTGAAATTACTTTATATATATTGAGTACTGAAGGCTGCAAAAGATTCATTAAAGCAACGACTATCAAACTGGGGGCCCCAAACCATCAAACCAGAAAAATAATTGTTCACGAACCAAAAAGAAAAAGATGTGGACGCAAATATTATTCATTTATTGCATTTATAGAGTTTATGAATAATTAAGAACTTGTAACATCTATTGTAAAGTATAATTTTCCCCCTATAACAACACCAAATCATTTTAGCTTAAATTGCTATTAATATTTTAGTGGCATACATTACTAATAAACTAAGCTCTGTACTGTTGTGAAAAAAATACTTTTTTAAATAAATGCATAGATTTAAAAGGGAAATGTGCAATAGAATTGCAACCAATGTAAATTTTAAATTGAAATTAACCCATAGTATAAATGTTTCAAATTGAAAATAATAACTCTAAAATTTCAGGGTGGTTTTTTCAAAAAAAACAACAACCAAAATGTCATTTGCCAGTCATTGCACCAAAAAAAAAAAAAAAAATCCTGAAAATTGAGATCCCAAAGGAGAAGGCTCAGAAAAAACTTTGAACCTTATTGCTAAAAAATTCAGATTGGCAACAGCTACTTTTCGTTCGTAAAAATGCCATTTCTCAAACTTCAAATGGTTTTGAAGGTCACAAAAATGGACTTTGAGAGCTAAAACTCTCCGATATTTTCATTTCAAAGGAGCAAAAGATTCTTTGGTGCAGACAAAATAACGGATCGCCCTGAAAACGGAGCAACCGACTCCCCATAGATAAATATCTAAATAACTACATCGTCTACAATACGACAATAGTTTTTAAAGGGGATTCAACTTTTCGTTAGTATATGTAGTCACTGCATTGGGCCTTTGCTACATCTTTTCTACGATTCATGATTTTCATTTTTCCTTATTCATTCACACTTGCCCGATATCACCGGCCCCTAACCAACGTTGACCTCATTCTTCAAGATAGTCTTCCTTTATTCTCTCAGGGATTTTGTTGTAACATTTTGTTGAACACAATTTGACATTTATTACAGAACCGTTCATGAGCCCCCAAAGTTCTTATTATGGCTCTTTTAGTTTAAAATCTTGGACCTACATGAGTGTGAAGGACACGTCAAAGTATTCCTTTCTATATCTTTTCAAGTTCAATATGGAAATAAGCAAGTTCAAGTTCAGTTTATTTATTCCCATATTCAACTTTATAAGGTATAGTCAATATATTCATTATTATGTCAGATATATTTGTTATTTATTTATATTAGAAAAATTCTTTCATTGCACTTTGATACACATTATATATTTATATATTCAAACAAATTACTTCATCTTCCTTTTTCCATTTAAAAAAGATCTCATTTAAAAAGCTATTATCCTTATTTTAGCATCATTTATAATAAATAATACTATATATTCAAATATATCAAAAAGAGACGAGTTAATAATATATATTTGATTGCAGGAACGCCTTAAACTAAAAAAAAAGCAAAAAGCAAACGACAATTCAATAGATACTCAACAATATAAAAATGAATGTTTATAAGAGATACCTATCTATTAGTTTCATATTTATATTTATGTATATAAATAAAGAAAAAAGTCTTTGAAAATAGAGAGAGAGCTAAATGACATTTTGATGAGAAAAGAGGGAACTTTATTTTTTTTTGCTCTTCAAAGTTTTTTTGACATATTATGAAAGAAGAAAATAGTAATTTTTCATGCATATATTTCCTTAGTCAAACAAAATATTATCCACTGTCTGTGCGTTAATTTTTTTTTTTTTTTGCACATGGCATATTGCAAAATGACAATATATTTATATATATATATACCTAATCTGCTATTATAAAAATGTTGTGATTGCAATTTACAAAAGGACAAATACGAAGTAGAGACGGAGAGGGGAAACATCATTTTACCTGCACCCTTAGAAGAAAACTACTATTCAGGCCAATGTATATGTATATATATATAGATTAACAATTTCTTTAAATAGTTAGTAGTGTTCTGAAACATATGTTTGTATGTAAATTGAGTGATCCCCAAAACCAGGGAGGGCAACTTCAATTTTTTCATTCCATTACTTTTTGCCTGAATTAAATGAAACTCTGGCTTTGACAAGTTCATCATGCTCTCAATATCAAGTCAAAAAATGAAACTCATTTTTATTACTTTCAAAATAAAGTGTTTTGGATATATTAATACGTATCAAATTCAGTTCATTTCTTTCGGAGCTAAGTAAACCAGCTAAGAGGTCTCAAGGGAAATTTAATCAAAGAATTGTATGTATGTCTCAATTTATTCATCCAATCAAAAGGCTCCCTCGAGAAAACCCTGTTGAATCCTCTAGAAAAAGAATATGAACCCTAAATAATTGTCAATAAACAGTCTGTGAGAATTTTTCATCTAATTCAAGACATTTTCAGAAAAGGGTATAGCCCGCCTGTGCTTGAGAGGAAAGTGATTCTGTTCGACAGAATACGAAAGGTTTCAGTGTGTTTGCATATAAATAATTCTCCCGACGTATCCCGGTTGACATGGAGAAAAGCACTAGTAAATGACAATTAGACATACTCACTAAGACCCTCTCAACTTTCGTCAATACATATTAGAAAAAGGCTTCATTGAAAGAAATGGTAGTCACTTGAATGTTTTTTGATCACTCTATTCGTAAATATGACAATAACACTGCCTTAAAATGAAAATGTATACGTAATATATACCTTTTTCTCAGCTATCAATCAGTGCTCTGAACGATGATTTGTTAAAAAGTGAGAGTATCTCAACTCTCAAACAAATAATAGACCACATTTTGGGGAGAGTGATCTAATTGGCTATCAACTTAGTATATAATTTGCACGTCGAGCTTTTTTGTCCACTCGCAATCTCGACTGACAAAAGGGAAAGGAAAAATTTGGAAAAACATATTATGGTAGCTACCCTTCTGTATTTTCCTTGCTGCCAACTTGTTAATATTATGCAGAATTAATTATTTAGATATACTATATATTTATAAATTCTACCAATCACAAACCAATCGTTACTACTTGTAATATGTTCAAAATTCAAAGAAATGGACGCGCAATCCTTGATTTAATATATTTTTTATAATATATCAAAATCAGAAATAATAATAGTAATACCCTTTACGAGTTACTAACACGTAGAGTCAGTTGCTTTAAATCAAAAGAGTCAAATGATAAAAATCAGCTGAAGGGAGAATACAGTGTGGTGTTTTTGTTATTCCCAAAAAGCTCGTCGTCTTAAGGTCTTTTTTTCCTTCTCTTTTTTGTGGAAAGATTGAGAGCTGGTATCCTAAGTGATGTGCAAATAATTAATTAGAAATCCTTCATCAGCAACAAAAGTTTCAAACACACAGTATTCTACTATTTTGAACATCCTGCACAAAATGTTGAAAGAAAATAAATACATGGAAAAACGTTTCCACTTTTTTTTTTTTTTTTTGGTACCCACCTGAAACCTGAATGGACTCAACGTTTTATTTAATGTACGTAAGCCCCTTATGTCGCATTAATACTTTGAAGAGTCAAATAGAATCCCATCATTGCTGCCATTGTAACATTCAATTATATTTTCTAATGTCAAAACATCATTAGAGCATTAACTTTGTTTTTAATTAAGAAAAAAGAAAGTTTATATATATATATAAAGAAAAGAAAGTCGAAAACAAACTTTATTAATTATCAGAAAAGATAACATTTCTCTTCGCTCTTTATATGTATACATATAGATGCATGATGTGACGTAAGAAGACTCTAAGAGAAAGAAGATTGTCTTTGTTGGGAAGACCTGTTGTTAGATCCTTCTAAGCTCACTTCCTTTTAACGCCACCAACTTCATAATATGTATTGAGCATATATATATATATGTATGTAGGTACAAACATATGTGGAATATTATCGTTCATGTTAATTGGAAAAAATTAATTAATAATTATTATTATTTGTTAAAAGAGCTCAAGTAGTTTGTAACTTATGAAAGAAACGCAGGGAGGGTTACTTGACTATATATTATTTTATTTTTTTATGTATTAAATAACATTGTAAAAAAAGTAAATTCCTTTGAATTTTTTTACCTTCTTCATTTAATATAACATTATGTTGGTAAATTTAAAGTTTTAGTATCCATAGAGAAAAATTTACGTAGTATAACATACAGAACAATCAGAGCTGAGACTTATGGAATATTTTAATTTAAGGTTTTTGAATGGTAAAGGTTTTCTTTTTTTGCCCAATGGGATTATAATGGAAGGAAAATAATCAAATTTGTTACCCCGTTACTCCAAAAAGGTAGCAGTGTTTGTAACGTCGTTTCTTCTATACGTAAAAGCTGAGTTTACAACTCGACATCACGAAGCTTTATCCAGAGAAGCTTTTCTGCAAACGTCTCCAGGTTTATGTACAATATTTACGCACGTAAAGAAGAGAACAAACCTTTTTATAAATATTTGTACATAGATTCATCGATTAGCTTTTACGTTCACTCGCAACCTCGACTCACAAAAGGGAAAGGAAAAATTTTGTAATTTCCTTGTTGCCAACTTTTTAATATCGGGCATAGTTATAATTTAGATATACTAAATTCAATCAATATACAAATCAATCGTTAATACATGTATATCAAAAATTCAAAAAAAGGGCGCGCAATTGAATATATTTTTTATATATCAAAATCATAAATAATAATACTACACTTTTTGAGCTCATAACACGTAGAGTCAGCTGCTTTAAATCAGAGGAGTCAACTGATGAACATCAGATGAAGGGAGAATACAGTGTGTTTTTGTTTATCCCAAAAAGCTCGTCGTGTACACTTTTCAGCTGATTTTTATCATTTGACTCTTTCGATCTAAAGCAGCTGACTCTACGTGTTAGTAACTCAAAAAGAGTATTATTACTATTTATGATTTTGATGTATAAAAAATATATTAAATCAAGGATTGCACGCCCTTTTTTTGAATTTTGAATATATTACAAGTAGTAACAATTGGTTTGTGATTGGTAGAATTTATAAATATAAAGTATATCTAAATAATAAATTCTGCATAATATTAACAAGTTGGCAACAAGGAAATTACAAAAGAGTAGCTACCAGTTGTTTTTCCAAATTTTTCCTTTTCCTTTTGTCAGTCGAGGTTGCGAGTGGACAAAAAAGCTCGATGTGGTAGAGCATTGCATTGAAAACAATTGACAGAATATGTATGTGAAGGTAAGAGAAAAGGAAATAGTTTATATGCGCTTCAACTTAGCTCTAGGAGTCTAGGGGACATAGACGGAATTTGTAGGTACATAAGTGAGTCTGAGGACATCTGATGAAGTTTTGTGATACGATGCCTCTCTTTACGTCTGTTCACAAATCCACCTTAATCCTGCGATTCCCATATGACTGACTATTGCTTTGCCTCTAGTAGATGAGGTAATTTATTTAATATCAGAATTGCATTAGTTTTATTATTTAAGAATAAATACTTATGTATGTAGAATTCATGCATAGTTGTTTTGCCTTCCTTGCATATTATTAAAAAAATAGGAAAAAAATAATTTCAATGAATACATCATCATGTTACATTCATTAATAATAAAAAAAGGAAAATGGAAATTTGACCAGGAAGTCATGGAAAAATCAAAATTTTACCTTCTTCAACTTCTTGTTTTGTTTTTTTCAATCAACATATTACTAAGACATTCCAAAGGACATATTTTATATAACAAACACTCTATGTAGACCTCAATTTTGGACCATCTCAAAAAGATTTGTGATTTGATACTTGTATCAAATAATGTTATTTAATTACGAATCTACAATTAGAGGTTTGAAGCTTTTTTCAATTTCAGTCTTGTACTACATATTTGGACTTTAGACCCTTTTTTTAAAGATAGTTACTAGAATAGATGTTTATGATTTTACCCGATCAAAATGGGTAACACAAAAGTTTTTATCCTCTAGTCATTTGGAGCGTAAATAAGGGCTAAATTGAAGTATACTTTTCCAGTCTGACTTGATTACAATTGTGTAATACAAAAATATGATAGGCTCAATGTAACAGTGCATACAGAACATACATACAGAAATAAACAACATTTCTATAAAGAACATAGATTTAGTACCATTTTGAATAAGTTTCAATATCAATAAGTTTTGCTACATCTCTTTTTTAACTCTTCAGAAATTGATGTTTTATAAAGTTTCCAATTTGATTTTTCTTTGAAATGTAACTTAAATCTTTTGTATTTTTTTTTTTCGAAATATATAGATTAGTTATATTATGGATACAAATAATGTAATTGGTGTTTTGTAACCTTTCTACTTCATTCAATAATTTAAGATGGTGCGTGAAAATGATAATTAATGTATCTTCAATGTATCTTTTGTCATTTTTACTGAAACTGAATGGAAATTGTAGGGAGAATAAAATGCCTTTCACTTCATTGTTTTGTGGAAAAACTTGTTTCATAGTTTAACAACGTTGTTTAACTTATAGATGGCACTCTTTGAATGTTATATTAATGTACATACTATAATGAATATTATCTCTCATTAGGTATGAAATTATTATTTTTTTTTTCAATTATGAACTCTCCATGATTGAAACTTCCTTGTCCAACAGTATAAGTGTTGCCTTCAACTATCTTGAACCGTTTAATGAATGATCTTTTATCATTAAAAGCATATATATATATATCTATGATCCCAGTTCAGAAGTATTATTTATCTGATCCCATGGAAATTAATGATAATGCATTTATATTATCAAAATCCACCTTTTTCAATTACCGTAAGGGTCCTAACACAAATTTTGAGTAGAGACATGGAAATTATCTTTTCCAAAGAATATTCATAAATTGTAAAATAAAACAGTTTTTTTTTAAACATAGATTACATTTTTTTCATGTATGTATATGTATGACCGTCGATTTGTTCCATTTTTCAACTTCAAATTCAATTTAAGCTTTAAGCGTTAATTGAAATGATGAACCGCTAGAATGTTTTTAATGCAAATTACATTTCCAGTTTCTTTGTTATAACCGAAACCTTCAGATAAGTGAATTTTTTTTTATTTCCTTGCGATCTCTGATTTTTGCTGTATTTTTAAAAAAAAAATATCTGCAAACACTACAGTTTTACATCCAACTTCTTGTCATTTCCCTTAAAATAAAAAACCCTCAATCTAGGCATGAGGTTTACTAATAACATGATTATATTACTAATTAATTCAATGATAGGGTTGTAGGTAGTAACCATTCTGAGATTTAATTGAAGATATATATATATATATATATATATATATATATTTGAGTATGAGGGATATATTTAATGATTTACCAGATTTTGTTACCTTTAATTGAAGAGCAAATACACTATGATGACGACAAAAATCCAGAAACGAGGTCACTTCTCCCTCCTATTCTTTCATCTAGTATATGTACAAAGCAGTCCTATAAAAGCAAATAAGCATATAATTTGTGAGAAACAAACATACACAAAAAAACAACAGAAAAATGGATATTTACATATACATATATACTATAATATGTTCAGTCTATTTTTACTTAATAAAATAACTATAAGAATATGTCTCTAATGGAATTACAAAATTATGCTCTTTGAGATCAAATTTAAAAAGAATTTCAAAGTATTTGATTAATCAAAGCCTAAACATTACTTTCTAAGCTCAGAATATATAATATTATTTAAAACTTGTTTGTACTAGAAGTGAAAGAAAATATAAGTTGAAGAGGAGGAAGAATCATTTGCTGACATATATATGTTATAGAAAATACAAAAAAAAAAAAAAAAAAAGAGGGAAATAAAAAAGTATACGTCGACTACAAATCTTTTTTTTCTTTTTAGTTTTGAGATAGATTTAAATATTTGAAGCCCTCATGTGCTTTGGTTGTGCTCAATAACTTCTCAAGAAATGTAAGAAATACACACATATATATATATATATATATATGTTTGTATTTCTCATGTAAATTTTTGTCCTATGTGTAGACATTCCCAATTCATTAACTTTGAAGGAAGTATCGTACAAAATAATGTGTAAAGGACAGAGCTATCCCACTGTCTATCCATTTAGGAGTGATGTTCATAGCAAATGAAGGAAGAAGAAAAAAAGTTACAAATTAAATACAAAATACATGAAATATATATACAGAAAGGTGATTTAAAAATGTAAAAAAAAAAAAAAAAACGAAGCATAATTTGTCTATTGTGGCAAACAAATACAAATCAATGGATAAAAAAAATATAGCTTTTCCTCCGATGATGTTCAACTCGAGTGTAGGTCATAGTCAAGGCATGTAACTTGCTTTGGCCAGCCGTTTTTTTGTCATGACACACTCTTCGAAATACTCCCTTATTTCAAAATGAATGAATCATGTTTTGAAATATGTACATTGCTAGGTATGATTAAATCCCTTCCATTTGAATACATTTTTAATGTAAGAAGTATTTGAAGGTGTGTTATTTTTTATTATGCAAAAATCTTTGCAATCAATTGTTAGACCAAAAAAAAAGAAAAAAAGATATAGTTATTAATTTAAAATGTCCACTTTCGTGTTAGGTGACATCAAATCAATTGTAGAGTAACCATTTAAACCCAGATTAAAAAAGTTTTAATTTTGTTGCATCATAGTGATATCATGGATTGGATAATATGGTGTCCGGATGTTCTTCTTTCCCCGAAAAAATCTCATTGATATTGATGATTGGTGTCATTAAGAAGGGCGGCAGCATTATAATTTTATTATTATAAACTATTTTTATGAGATGAAACAATGACTCCAACAATGTTGACAGCTTTGATTCTTGGTCTGAGGAGGGGGAATTTGCCTCAGACACTTACTTACTGTTCCTTCTTTGAAATAGTTGTTTGTTTTAATCCATCCTATCAGCTCATAATATTAGACAAAAACCGAGTAAGCAAAATGTGTTTTGCATAAAAAAGTTGAACTAAAATATGCAATTGTAGTATAAATTGATTCTAATCAAGTTGACTAGAGTATTAGTAGTAAGAGCATAGAGTACCCATTCTCTTGATAGTGTATAAAGAAAATCCTTTTTTTTATTTTTGGGTTTATTTAGGTTGAGTCCTTGCTGAAGCATCACATATAGCTCAAATCTACACCACTAGAATCTCTCCACAGAGCAAAATTCATAAAAAAGGAATACAAAAATAAATTATTTTCAACAGCTCTACTCAAAGGGTTCTTTTGAGTCAAGAGGAAGGGGGCTTTGTGTCTCAAGAGGTTAAATTGAATTAATGACGTATACATGTATGTATCTACAATATATGTACATTTATGAATTTTGCGTGGGTGTGGCGCTATGATCATTTTTTTATAGAAATTTTTAAAGAAATGTAATGAAAGAGAAAGAAGAACGAAGGAGAGGGGGAGGAAAAGCACAGTGATAGTGTGTGTGTGTGTGTGTGGGTGGGTGTGTACCCTTATATGTATAGACAAATATAGGAGGAAAGAAAGAAAGAAAGAACGAACGAACGAAAGAGGCAAAGGAAAACCATTTTTATCTCTCTAGAAATACTCATCTGACAAAAAAATGAAAAAAAAAAAAAAATGAAAAACCCTGTTTCTCATTTTATAGTATAATACAAAGTTAAAGAGATTAATATAAAGGCTAATTTTGTACTTATGTATAGAATTACATAGAAGCAGAGAACTAACGTCTCTGACTCCTTCCTCTCTCCCTACACCCACACACTAAATGGATGCATATAAATTCCAAGATAATCGTATTATAATAAATATGGAATAAGCCAGTTCTATCTTTGTAACTATATACTTATATATATATATATATATATATATATATATATATATATATATATATATATAACATATGTATAAATAATAATTAAGCGCCTTTGCTCATATCATAAATAATAATCCCTGTCCAGAAATTAGTGATGCGAAATTCTAGAGCTTTCTTTTTCTTCTTTTTTTTTTTTAATAGCAGACAGAACTAATGTCTCAAAGATTGCTTAATTAAATCGACTCATTCCTTGTTCTATTTTCATATATGTATGTTTAATATATTCATTGATTAATTGATATTGTGTCACTTTAACGTTCAAATCTAAAGTTTGACTAAATAATAGGAATGTATTTGTTCAAAGCATGAAGGGCGTGAGTCACACAAAAAGTAATAGTCCCACGTATCTTCAAATGACTTTATTTTAGTTTTATAGAAGATTTCTTTTAAAGCTAATTATACTACTTTATTCATCATTCTACAAGGTCTAAGCACCTACATCAATTTCTTTTTTTTTTTTTGTGTGTCTTTCCTTCGCAATAAACCATTCTTTTTTTTACTTTAAAAAATGTGTCAGGATTTAAATGGATTAAATTCGTTTTATTTTTGGACATTAATAATCAAAGTTAGATTGATCCCAGAAACATTAACTCCATTGTCTATCAACTGAGTAAAGTCCATAAACAGAGAAGTTAAATTATGCAAATCATTAATTTTTACCTAAAAAGGAATGTTAGCGTGGAAAAAGTAAGTTAAATAAAAACAGGAGGAAAAGTTGTAAGCCTAGACAAAGTGCCAATTCCGCGTAGTACTTGCTCAATAAATAAATATTTTTAGTATGAGATAAATTCTAAAATCAATCTACGTACATCGTAGGAGCAGGCTTTTTTTTTTCATTTCATTTCATTCCATTGGTTTAATGTACCTTCATAATAGAATAGAACAGGGAATTCGTTGAGCACATGTAATCTTTTTGAGGATTTTTGTTTAATGATTTATACAAGTTTCAATACTAAACCAAATCAACAACAGACCTTCACAACCAAATCAATCATTTGAATATACAGTCAATTCCGTTTTCATTTTGTTATAAAGAAAGCAACTTGAGTGTTTTAACAAGAGAGAGAGAGAGAGAGAGAGAGAGATTATAGTTTTTATGTCATTACTTGTTGAATTCTGAGAATCCATTTTCAAAAAAAAAAAAAAAAACACTTGATAGACGAAAATAAAATAGCAAAGATCCAGGGTGTGTTCATTGATTGGTTGTTATAATCTTAAACTCTATGACTTTTCTCTCTTTCTACTTTAACGAATATCTTTAAAAGTACACAAAACTTGTGTACTGAGACTAAGCTTTTAGTTTGTTAAAAGCATTTTTTCAATACTCAGTTTCCTGTGTTCTTTAGCTTTCTTTCTGATAGAGAGCTCTGAATTATGTAAATAAGAAAGCAGGGGTTATAAAGCATGAGGGACTTTGAATATTACTCCTTACATGGTCAATTTAAATATATATATATATAGAACCAATCTATTTAAAAATAGAATCATCGACTTGTGCCTCTGCACTTAACAACACTCAATCAAATAAATAAATTATTCGACTATAATATTTGCTACATAGTCTCTTATTATTAAACAAGTATCATGAACTACATAAAATATCCCATTGATGACCATTAGTTTGTAAAAAGTCCATCATTAAGAAGTATGCTACTTGGGCTTGAAACCCCCTAAAATTTGGCAAGAATGTCAATACTGTCATACAAATAACTGGATATAAATACGGCTAGCTTTTGATAAATCCATGGCTCAAAAGACACAACAAATGTTATAGCTTCAATCCCTCAAATTACTTTTGCTTTCTTGCTAACTCAACAATTTATTTATTAGTACCTGTTATTATTATTATACATTATGCTGGTGGTTTCTAAAAAAAAAAACCTTTTTGTTCATGGAAAATATAAATTAATTATATCTGTGTAAAGATATATTGAAAACAACCTATATGATATTGATAAAAAATATATTTAATATTTTAATCAAAATTGTATTGATTCCTGATTTTTTGTCTTGATACTCAATATAAGAAAAAATTATTATTTCTCTATAATTTTTTCTCTTCAACATTTGTAAGTCCTATTTATTTTATGTACATTCTTTTATCCCTAGTTTGATGCTAAATGGACCATTTAGCCTCCTTTTCACATTTCAAACCTTTTATATTAAATATTGTCTTTCCTTTTTTTTTTCTTTCTTTCAAGGTGTGTTTAATTTATCTTTTCTAAGCTTCTTTTGTCAAATGATAATGTTTCAAAAGTTGTTTTTACTTCATCAGAAAATATTTTTCTTCTTCTATTTTTTTACCTCGTTCTTTTATTTGAATGATAAAAAAAATCGATAAAACTAACAAAGAAAAAAAAAAGTGCTTCTTTCTTCAATGTTTAGTATTATTTTAATTTCCGGACTTACATTTTTTTTTTTTTTTTTTTTTTGTGAAAGGAATGGACGTCTCTTCGTATTTTTTTATTTTTTTTTATTTCAACAAAAATGATTGTTCAAAGTCAATATTGACACACACTTTCCTTTTAAAATAAGAAAGCTAAGCTGCTATACATATATTAAATGAATACATAGAATATACCTGCCTAGATATGCATATAATAAATTATAAATATCTTTGATTTATCTATTAATTAACTCATTTTCCAGGTTATTGGTCATACAACATCCGGAAGTTTTAGTCCATTACTCAACAAGGGCATAGCCTTTGCCTATGTTCCTCCACTCTTCTCCTTACCAAGTACAGAAATGGAAGTTGAAATCATGGGGAAACGTCGAAAATCTAGGGTTTTGGAGTTCCCTCCGGCCTCCATTTGCACTTGATCCCCTCATTTCTTATCACACACTGAAGGATAAAGGAATATTTTTCATTGTTATGCAATATGTCTCCTTCATTGCCCTAATATTCTTTATTAACAATAATGTCTAATCTAATAAATTATAAGCACAATAAATAATTACAAGCCAACAAAAACATTTGTATACATTTTGAGTTACATTTAGTTGAGCTTTAAAGTCCAAAAAGATCAAATTGAAATGTCAATTGGTAAATGTATAGATGGTAAATACATTCATGCACTGAAAAAAAAACAAAACACATGGCTAGGTTGGTATGAACCTATCTGTTAAAAATAAATCTTAATTACACTTGTGCTTTTTATACTACTGCTTTTAATTGATCTTCATTATTTCACTGCCTGTGCTATATAAAAGTTTTTAAGACACTCTTTTTACGTATGTACACTCTGATTTGTTTTGAAATTTATCCAATTTTTTTTTGTTTTTTTTTTTGGGTTAAACTCTAATTTATGCATCACGTGGATGTAAGCAATACAACAATATTATTGTTACACATACTCTTTTTTTTTTTGACAAATTACTTACCTTATAATGTGATATTAGTTATAATGAGGGATAATTATACTTTTCACTCTTTAGCCTATCCTAAATGTACATATTTCAGCCCTTAAAAGAATATTTTTTTCATTTAATTCCTCAGAAAAAAAATATAGAAACTATAAGTTTATTATGATGAGAGTCATTTTATTAACATATCTGTGAGACACAAATATATGAATATTAAGTATCTCAGTGCTCAGAATATATCTACCGTATAATACATCGTAACATCTCTCTCTCTTCTTCATTCTTTTAAGGAGTTAATATATACATACATATATAGAAGCTAATGAAAGTACTCAAAAGATAAGTAAATAGTAGAAACTAATAAAAATGTAATTAGTATTCAGTAAATGCTTCAACTGAGCCAAAAGAATTCTTTCCTCATCAAAGTAGACTCATTAAACTTTTAATGTTACTCTTTAATATTGCCAAATATTTGGCAAATATCCTTGGTGTTTGTTATTTTAGGTAGAAGGCTATTGTTAAAGAGAGTTATTGATTTATGTTGATAAATGCTCAAGTGAAGGAATTTTATTTTAAGTACGCATGAGGAGGCTCAATGAAGAGTCTTTAATTTAGGAGGCCGCCCTCATATTAGTACGTCATATATCTAGTCAAAGAATCCTGTGCTGCCCTTGTTGTATCTATCAAACTTTCTCTTTTGCATAAAAAAAAAGAAGCACAGAATCAGTGATACGTTTTTATATAAAAATATTACATAATTGTTCAGAGCATATAAAGAGCCTATTAAAAAACTAGTCCAAAGTAGGGATTTTCAACGTTTGGGAAATAATACCATAAATGAATAGCTGCACCCCCACGTCTTATTCTTCTTCATCTGTTGGTTAGCGCCAACGGCAAAAATACAAAAGTGTTCAAACACATAGGTCTAAAATACACTGACAATTTCAAAAGGAAGGAAAGAAAAATATGATTTGGTACGATAGCCTTGATACAGTCGTCTCTGTATCGTTGAAGCAAGAACGTGACACAAGTTTAAGTGGCTTAATTTAAGATAATTAAGAAATCACGCACAAGAACGTGTGTCCCTTCTCATGGATATATTATAGGATAATTTAAATTCACTTGAGTACTCTCAATTTCTTTCTATTAGATATTTAATACTGTCAAAAAACGAGCACTAGATAAAGTGCAAAGGTGCCAGATAATAATTGCTAGGAATGTAAATAATATGCAAAATGCCGAGTGCGAGACTTTGTGGAGTTGGCACTTTCAACAGTCCTTTTTGTTTTCCAAAGCTGTTATCATTTTTCCTTTATTACCACTGAGGGGAAAACATCTACCTGATAGTAAAGATCTCACATGAAGGAATACATGATGCATTAAGGTTAATAAAGCAAATAAAATGTAAACAAAAAGGGCTCAAGTCCTCGTATAATTATTATTAGTTAAAAATATAATTATGAATTTCTGACATTAATTTCAGCTAATTTTCTGCCTCTCATCTATGTTATTATTTATTGTTGTATATATAAAGGAGAATAGCAGCTATTAGCTCAGTAAGACGTCATGACAGCTCAAGCTGCTTCTTCCCTCTCAACATTCATCAAATTGTCAGAGTTACAACCAGGTTGATGATTTTCTCTTTCTTTTTATTTTACACACCCCATTTGCATATTATTTACATTCCTAATAATTGCAGTCACGCTCACTCATCTCAAACAAATACCCGTTGCATGCCCGAGGAAAAGTAATTGAGACTAGCAAGTTGATATTTTGTACTATTCGAATGCTTTAGTATTTTAAGTGCCGAAATAGCTTAATATTAATTACTATGGGAGAAAGTTTAAACCTTTGTTCATTTTTGAGTTGTAATGACCTGTTTACTATGAGGGTTTTCGGACCAAAAACCTGAAATCATAAAATCTACTACATAAAGTAGATATTAAATATTGTTTGTAAATACATATTTCATTTTTTTTATCTATCATTGATTTTAATTCGATTTATAACTTTGGGAAAGGTTTTTATTTTATTTTAAGGTATCACTATTGAATTTCATAATTTTAATAATAATGGTTCCTATATTGATTTTTGTTTTTTTGCTTACTTATGTGCTAAGGCACTTTTAATTGAAACATGTCAAAAACATTCAAATGTATGCTTATACGTACAAAATAAATGCAATTTATGAATGAAATAAGCAATTGTTAAGTAGTATAATTTTTTTTAGTCATTTGAGGACTTATCTAGAGTGCAACTTGGCTCTAAATGCAATGATGTGTGCCTTTTTTTAATGTCTCCTAATTGAGATCTTTTCATTATTAATAAGCCAGGAGGAGTTTAATATATAGAAAAGTCTCTCAAATAAAAATAAAAGGATATTAGTTGATGAAAAATCCGTTTTTTCAATTTTGACAAATAATAAATTAAAATGTCTGTTTATGTTTGTTGTTTACACGGGAATTTGAAATTGACAACCAATGTCTTGTTTTTTAAATTAGTTTTTATTTTGGTTATAAAATCTATAAAAATTACCTTCAAAAAAACATTAAACATTAAAAAAATATTAAACATTCAATTAATAAAAGGGATCTGTGTATTTTTCAATGATGAAATAAGTAAACGTTTTACAATTACTGATGACTGAGTATTCATTTGATTAACTAAATTGTTATTCATCTATCATATATTTATAAATTACAAGAGAAATACCCGCTCTTCACATGTGAGTTTGAGGTTGATAACAAACATTTCCAACATGTTTTTTTTTGTTTGTTTTTTAGAAAAAATACCAGAAACACCTTTTCCTTTTGACGCAAGAGTGAAATTTTTTACATGGATAAGTATAAAAGTTAGGATAGATACATATACTGATTGATGACTTAGAAAGAACTAAAGACAAGGACCTACAAACAGAGTTTTATTAGTTTTTAGTTTTATTAGGACTATTGTAAAGCTCAAGGATAATTTGTAGTTAAAGATATCGCTTGATGTGTGCTAGATTATACAGCCATTTTACCTTGTTTCCTTAAATAAAGTTCTCTACACATCAGTAGCTACAGAAAAATGGGTTTAATAGTTTAATTTAGGGAGCTTCAGGATTCTAAAAAGTGACTAATACTTGTATGTGTATTAGTTAAGTAGAGATGCGTCTGGAAATTTTTAATGTATTCTGTTTTATAGATATTAACATGATCAATATATAATCACATGAATGAGTATCGATCCTTGTAGAAATTTAAGTACTACTATATAAAAAGTAATGGCGTCTATTTCAGTCACTTTAAATGGAGTTGGACATAAACGAACATTCATACAATTTCTAATTTATATATAGAGAAATACTTTAAAGTCCATTTTGATTGTGTGCGTTTTTTTTAAAAGTAGTAAAATAAATTTTTGAAAGTTAATCAAACAACTTATGTATGTTCTTTAATTAAAACAATTTATTTTAATTTTCACTAAATTGAATGTGCATTTGACTGACTTGCTAAGAAAGTCCATACAAAGATGGTTGTGCGCAGAATAGGCCTATTAAATTGATTGTATGTTTGCATAGAAGATACAGAAAATCCCTACGATCAAATGAATGAATACAAAGGATTTTATTTGAAAGAGTAGAATTTTCCATCATGTTTAGAGTTATTGACAAGAGGAATTAAATGGTGTGTGTGATATGTTATTTTATTCTATTATTTATTATACTTGAGGCTTTAAATTTTTTCCCTTTGAAAAAAAAAAAAAGAAAAGAAGGTGATATTGAATCCTTTTACAAAAGAAACTTCTAAGCAACAAGAGAGGTCTATGATAAGAAACCAGTGCTTTCTAATTAGCAATATACATATTTCTCCAATAAGAGGAAGGGGGAAAGGTTTTTATATCTAAATTCATAACTTCATCAAAAAAAAAAAAGAATCCTTGAAACTACGTACGTATGCACCTTGAGATCAAAAATTAAATGCAATTTTTATGTAGGTACTCAAGTATATGTACATACATGGATGCATACAATCACATTTTCAACAGATGACAATCAAATTAACTTAAAGCACAGGGGAATGTTGATAAATGATTTTTATTACTTTATATATGTACATAGATGTATGTTTATTAAAACTTCTGTAGATTCCCCGTTATATAGATATAGAAATCATCTGAAAACTTCATACTTTTTTTTAATAAAATCCCTTAAAAAGAAGTTTACAACCAATTATTCACAGCTGTGTCCGTTATATATATATGTTATATGTTATATTTTTATAGATATCTTTTATTCTTCATTTATTAAAATTGTTGTGCTTTTTTAAAATCATAAAATGCATTTTGCTTAATACCCTACAGATAACATCCTTCCTAGGAGAACTTGTCCCTGCTTGTCCAATCAATGCCTTGATAGCAGTAGGAGCAGTGTGTTGTATGTGCAAGGTCTACATTTGTATACATATTTATATGCTGACTAGAGCCGAGACTCTGTTCGAGACGGATTTTTTCGAAGATCCAATCTTAAATGATTTTCTATTTGACTCCTATTTCGGTCAAGAATCTCTCTTCGACCATGGACTGAAATTAAAAGTATACTCTCAAACCTTTGACCCTATACATCTCACTCTCATATCGAAATGAGTTACTTGAAAACACTTTCTAAGATACTAGCAAAAGGCGATAACTGCTCATTCCCTATTGACTTTATTAAAATATCAGTTAATACCAAATTTTTAAATGAAATTTAATATATTTTTTTTATGGGAGTGATCCAGTTCAATTTTGTTTCTAATACCAGTTTGGATCAGTCACGAATAAACTGACAACGGTCTTGAGCCAGTCCATAATTTCTGGACTCATATGCTAAAGCCTCTTTGCCCCCATATATTGTGATGAATTTTATGAGCTAACTAAAACAAAACACTAGCAAACGCACCTGATATGTATATTAGGGTGACCCAAAATGACCAAATTTCTAAAATTGGGATCAGGGATTATTTTTTATTTTGCAGAATTGATAGTAGTATATTTGATAAACACAAAATGAGAAGTCAAAATTAAGACAAATATTCAAACATTTGTGAATTAAATGTGTATCTAAGAGATATACCTTCATATATGTATTATTATTTTATTCGCCCTCTTGTTTGGTGGTCCTATGAGGCCAATTAGAGTACCATTATTCCAACAATCTTGTAAACAGCACCTCTTATCTACAAATATATAATTTATAAAAACCCTGTATCTTGACTCAACCCCATAATTTTAAAGGAACAACAACAACAACAACATCAAAAAGTCATCTTCTCTGATGTTATTTTACAAATTTTTAAATCAAAACACGCCTTTCTTTTGGGAACATTTCATGTTTATTTCATTGTTTATAAGACTAAAATCTTAGGATACCAAGTTTGGTGTACTTTGGTCCTTGGGGATACTCCCTAAATTTGTATATAATTATTACAATATATATCATACATATATATCTCTTTTTCCGCCTTTGCGTTCATAGTTATCTTTTCATTAAGGTTTTATAACCTCATTTGATCTAAATGTGATGATGATAATCAGATTTTATTGAGTCATAAAATAGATTTTGATGGCTTTTGTGGAGTATGATTAAATGTACATATGTATGTATGTATGTATATTTGGGAGAGAAAACAGAAGAGAAAAGGTTGTTAATTTGTGTTCTTTCATTAGATTTCAAAGTATTACTTGCTTGTCTCTAATTGGCCATAAAATAAACTGTAAATATCAGAAGAGAGATTGAATAAATGTGTAAATGTTATTTTTACATCATTGTATAAATGAAATAAATGAGTAGAGGCCCTTTTAAATGCACTCAATGAATTGACCAATCATATTGATGATGTATGTTTACGTCATAACTTAATAATAGAATTCAAATATTTGATGAGTCATACAGTATGTTGTATACTCCTTTCAAAAATGGATTAACAGCCTTGATAATAAACGTATTAGTAGTAGTAATTAATTTTTGGTTCTCATAAATAAATAAATAAATAAAACATACAGCTGCGAGAACCATCAACCTGCTTCCTAATTTATATATAGTATCCAATGAACAATTTGTAGATAAAGGTTGAATTCACATTTGATGTGATCATTGATAAATAAAAACCTCTCTCTATATATTTGTGTACTTTTATGGAACTTCAACTCTCCTATTTATATTTATCAAAATATCCATCAATATTTTTGATTTGTGTCTAAAACTGAAAGGTGTTTCTCCTTCTCCTCCTGGGTTATTTTTCTTACGTTTACGACCTTTCAAGAGTCTTTATAGCCTTCATACTCGTACTTTATTTTCCTCTACTCTTAGATCTCTTATATTCATATATGTCTCTTGGATGGCGTATACGTAGTTCTGTACCATTTAGACGTCTTTGCAAAGCTTTCTCAGCGATTAGATATATTGGATTTGATAATGTGTTGAAAGTTTTTATCTTAAGATTGAATTCATTGCTCATTACTCAATCAGGATTTCTATTATGGGAGTACTATTTAAATTTGATCCTCTCTACGACATTGGATTTAATACTCTGCATAGTTATCCCCACTAAAAATACTATTTGTAAAATTAATGTGATGTCGTCCTTGCGAGAGCACAATTGTTGCTTTGAATTAAAATGTATTGTGTTTTAAAAATATGTTTAAAATAAACTAATATTTTATGCAATGTCATAGAATTGGGGGAATTTTAACTTTTTTGGAGAGGAGAGTGAGAAAAAATAACCTGTCAACTTTCAAAATATGTATGTATAATACCCATAGAAATAATTGTTTTTCGCTGCAATGAAGCCAACTTAGATTAGACACAGATAGAAAAATGCCTTATAAAAGCTTAATATTCTGTCAATAAAAAGGGAAATTATATTTTAAAGCTATCAGCCGTGTGACACTGGTTTTTTTTTGGGGTATTTCTAAAGACATTTGAGCCTACTCTTTAAAAACAAAGGCCAAAAGGCACCTGCCTCCCCTCTCTACTTTTACATATGCCTGTATGTAATATGTACTTTGAAGAAGCAAAACTGGATATCAATTAAATGTAATTTATCCCCTTCATATAAACACTAATCATGTAATACATACAGCCCTGATTGTATGGTTAAGAAAATAAAAATAATAATAAAACAAAAATAGCATACTATGGTTAATTCCTTAATTATAGTCTTATATGTATACTTATGAAACCTACATATAATAATAATAGCAGCAATAACACCACACGAAGAAAACATGCAGTATATGAATATCTTTGTTTTTCCTGCTCATTGTATTTTTGCTTTTGCTCTTGTTTTGTTTACTCATGAGGTAAACAGTTTAATCATATGCTGTACATATGCATGCATGCAACCCATAGCCCCAATCGCCCTATGACTATAATTCACTATTTAATAATGATTGAGCACTTGAGATCAGTAGAGGAATGATTGATTCCTTTTTCTTTTGTCTTCACTGCCTTCCTCCATAGGCTCCAAGTTGAAACAACCATTGAAACAAAATGGTGAAACGTAGATCATCTTATTTATTTTTGCCGTTGAGATGACTTTTTTGTACGCTGGGAGTTACTGGGAGAAGGCATTATGAGGTACTTTACCTATAACCTACTTCATAACTTCACTGAATTAAGATACTTTTTTTTTTGGTTTAATTATAATTTTTTATGTATTACATTTAGTTTTTACCATATTTATCGATTAATTAATTAATGTATTATTAATTTCCAACCATTCAAAATATATTGTGGAGCTCTGCTGTTCCACCCACGACCTACCAATGGTATAAAATACCATTCCTACTATTAAATAAAGAATAGTCCTACAGTTGAGGAGAAAAAAATACATAATTGGTTAATTTTTTCCTTTCATTTTTTGACGGAAATGTTGGGACTAGTGTTGTGGTCAAGACAACGTAACTCAGGATAAAAACTTTGAGGAATCAGGACCAAGACAATACCAAAACTTTAAAAAGATCAAAACCAGGGCGAGACGAAGAATGTTCATGCTTTTTTTTTAAAAAAAAAGAGAACTTTTTTATCCTTACTGCTTTAGTCTTGACCTTGACACCAATGCTGAGACTTTGTAGAAGTCAAGATCAAGACAATACCAAGACTTGTGTCAATGCAAAGAAGAACCTCAAAAATTGGCCTCAAAATTAATCTTGAAAACAAGACTAATCTTGAATACCACATCCCTAGTTGAGAGATATCTCCTTTCAGAAATTCATTTTCAAATTACAAAGGAGTTTTTCATAAATTATTCTCTATTATATATAACAGAATAAGTATGTCCTTGTGTATTTCTTTTCGCTAGTGACTCCCAAACTGCTTGACTAGTGTTTTAAGAACTCCTGACAGTTGGGCTAATATATCTACCTGTGGAACCGGAGTTCCTCCTCCTGGCCTGAGTAATGATGGTATATCATTAGGAATGTAAATAATATGCAAATGGGGTGTGTAAAATAAAAAGAAAGAGAAAATCATCAACCTGGCCACTCTGACAATTTGATGAATGTTGAGAAGGAAGAAGCAGCTTGAGCTGTCATGACGTTTGACTGAGCTACAAGCTGCTATTTTCTTTTATATATGTATACAAATGAAGACATCAATAATAAATAATAACACCCTGTATGTATGCCATAGATGAGAGGCAGAAAATTAACTCAAATTAATGTCATAAATTTATAATTATATTTTTAACTAATAATAATTATGCGAGGATTTGAGTCCTTTTTGTTTACATTTTATTTGCTTTATTAACCTTGATGCATGTATTCTTCCTTCATGCGAGATCTTTACTATCAGGTAGATGTTCTCCCCTCAGTAGTAATAAATGAAAAATGATAACAGCTTTGTAAAACAAAAAGGACTGTTGTTCGAAGAGCCAACTCCACAAAATCTTGCGCACGGCGTTTTGTATATTATTTACATTCCTAGGTATATCATCTAGCAAGAGCTACTCAGATATCCTCATTGAGAGTAAATGTAATGTACTTACTTATATGTAAGTTTTGAGTTAGTTGTATTTGGACTGTTGTATCATATGCATCTACTTTTACAACAATGTTATCATCAGACCTGCAAAAGATTAAAATTTAATGTTCCCTATAAATGGATGATGGGCACCTTCCATATACATATATATATATATATATATGTTAGGTGTATATGTAAATAAATTGTAAATTCTAGTTTTCGTTTACCTATATGTTCATAATGGTAAGCGACAGGCATGTTTGACTCTATGGATACCTATATAGTTAATAAAATCCCTTATTTAATGTGGGCTTCATAAATTTGCAAATAAATGCAAATAAATGATGATGAATGATGAACAAAATGAGTTTTATTTCTTTAGACTGACTTTATTCACATCAGTTCATAGCATATTACAAAAAATGTAATATACCAATATTTGTATGTATAGTATTTTCGACTTTATTGTTGATTTCATGCATTATAAACACTATTTATTAGCTTAAAAAAACTTTTTTTTTATGTATGTACTTTAATAATTTCTATTCACCTATTCATTTGATCATATTCAACAAACAAACAAACAAATAAATCAAAAAAAAATCTTTGAAGTATCGATAATGTTTTTCACTCACTCTCATTGTCGTGGCCTTTGTTCGAATATTTTTCGCATGCTCATGGATTTATAAATAAATTTCTTTTGTTTAAAAATCAAAATAAATGAATCATGACGGTTAAATAATTACATAACAGGATGAAGTTTTATCGATATGGGATTTTTTGCGAGTCCGACTGCAGCCATATTTTGATGACTCCTGTTCATTCACATAATATATAATTTGCTACACTTTTCAGACATTTTAGATTTTTGAAGTCGATGTGGGCGAAAGTAAACTTTTTTTTCTGTATTATTACATATTGAAACCTATGTCGCATACTCCTGAATAAATCAAAGTGATGACATTTTGAGGACATACTCCATAAAAATCATAAGGAAACTTCATCTAATGTCTTTAAAAAATAACAAAAACTAAACACTTGTATCATAGAATACAACTTGATGTGATATTTGAATAACCAAATGAATAATTGATGTGGCAAAAATCCCTATGGAATGATTAAATTTGTTTTCAATTAAATTCGCTCTGGATCAACAAGGGTTCTGAAGAGTTGAATAAAATTAATTAATTGAAGAAAAATTACTGATTCCTCCAAAAATCATGGTTAAGTTTATGGCTACACTAAGTGTAAATTTAAATGCGTATTGATGTAATAACTCATCAGGGTCTCAAATATAATAAAAAAATATATATTTAAATGACAGTAAAGGTTGAAAGTCTTTTTATTTGTATTTCCAATTGGGAACTCTCTCTCTCTAACTTTAGGGCAGTCATTCACTATTTTCCTACATCTTAAAGAAACAAAAAAAATTATTATTATAAAATTTGGTTGTTTATGCTCTCAAGATGGCTGACGAACACAATGACGACGTTGCATAATAACACTCTATATGAGAAGAATATTGGATCCAAAAAGTTAAAATTGGAATGACACGAACGACCAAATGGAACTAAAAAGTGTTCATTTTTGTACACTAAATGTACATAAAATGACTTGATGGACCTAAAATTTTACTTCAAAAACTATTATTAAATTAAATTTAAAAGTAGGATTTGAAAAGACACTGTGATCATACACACGCTATGTCCTGTAGTAACATGAAAATGGTCACTATATTATTTTTTGTCAGTAGCACACTCGCGTCACTTATTAGTGTTCTTATTTTTAACTTTTTGAGCTGGAATGACATCTTGATATATAGTCATACTGTCCCTATTATTAGATAAACGGTGCTTCCACCGTTCGTTGGAGACTATGACACTTTATATTTTTGTAAGGATAGGTTAAGAGATAAAAAAAGAAGGAACATGTCTATTTGCTGCCTTTAGTGTTTTGTCAACTTTATTAAAATCAAGAAATAAATATTCATTAAGCATTGCAGTGACTTAATATTAAGAGCTGAAGGGTGAAGAATATGTACATAAATACATTTTAACAAGAGTCAATTATGGACATGACGTCAAGTTTTCATTTTATGCATTTAAGTCTACTTTTGAGCATCTTACAATCATAACAATTGCTATTTAAACCCTTAAAAAATGCATTTATTCAATTCAAAATCTGGGGAATTCATGGCACTTTGAGTAAGTCCTTAAAGGGCATATACATAGATAATGTGACAGATATTACATTATTTATTGGTAGTTTGCATTATTCCTTTTGTGTGTGACTTACAAACATACCCGTTTAATCTATTAATAGCCTTTACAATTATTTACTTTACTCTTTCTTCACCCCGTTTCACCATTCATTTATAATATAAATCTATTGTAATATTAGAGTGTTAAGCTAGGTATAAGCAAAACAAATTTTAGGGGCATTTATTTTTGTTTTATTTTGCTAATTTTATTTTTATCTATGTATCTATATAAATACATACATTGCAAGACAATGTATACATCAGGAAATCATTATATAAGCCTACATGCACTACTATTGCCTTATTGCATTGCATTTGTAATATCTGAACTTGCAAGTAACATTGGTCTCAATACTGCCCAGTAGCTTGGATCTTGTCTACCAAGCGGTCATCGTTTTACCGCTTTTGTTTCATTGATTTGGACTTTGGGTCCTACAAGGACTTACACAGCAGTTGAATACAACTGAGCTATTTACAACTAAACACGATAAATAATGAGTTTCATCATCGAATGGAAGTCAATGTATAGATATTTATGTAATAAGTCAGTCAGTTTTGGTTTATGAGGACTTCTCTGACACGGATTATGCTCGTAATCCAAGGTATTACTATACGTTACATATAATACCAAAGGGATATAATAATCCTTTTCATCTGCGTCATTTAATACAAGCATTTAACTAAGGAATGGTGTTGTCTAGAATGGATTGTATTAAGTGTAAATTAATCCCTCTCTCTCTCTCTCTTCTATATTTGTTTTCTTTCTTATCTTGTAGTATAATTGATGATGCTCTTAATAAAATTTTTAATTTGATGTGCGCTACAATTCTTCGTATATAAGTACACAAATATTTGTACAAAGATAAAAAGTTTCCATTCTAAATGTTTGACCCAGAGGAGTAAGTACTTAATTAATTAAATAAATTCATAGCACCTTACTTATTAGATCAAAGAAAATCAACAATATAGTTATAAGTGCATTCCAATAAATAAAAGCATGGAAACAAAGCCTCAAACACCAATTAATACTTACTCCATGTTTTGACAACCTACTATGATATATAATATTATACTATTCAATAAACTGCTGTCTATCAAAGAGTTAACAGCTACTGTCACTGATGTAAAGGAGATGTATGTACACGTTAGAATGCCACGTTTTGAAGGCCGGAACTCAGACAATAGGACCACAATTTTGTTCTGGATTCTATAGATACAAAAAAATGTTGTAGAAAAATAAAAAGTATCCGGGTTTATTTTTCATACCCCTCTCTTTTTATGTACAAAACATGGCCCAAAATGGTCATTTTTATATAATATATGAATACATATATCCTTATTTCTGTTAAAATCAGTGCGTCTCATTTGACTCAAGTGTTGATACCTCAATTTTAACGTGGTATTACCAGCGAAAATCTATGAGTTTGTGGGGATAATGAAAGTTCAAACTCAAACAACATGCCAAAAGCTATGAATAAGCAATATTTTAACACAATAACACTCGGTAGCCAAAATTGTCAAGGACACTTTGAAGAAGCTTCGCTGAAATGTCCTTTTTCACTCAACATATTTATAGGATAATGACTCAATGTATAGAGGATAAGAACTTTACCTCTAATGAAAAACTCGACAATTGAATTCATTCTTGGATTGACTAAAAAAATCATTTCATAATTCATTTTATAATTTCAAGTATGTACAAAAGTTGTAGTCAGTATGGGAAGATAATATATTTGAACAATATACCTTCAGTCAATTTCTAATAAAGTTATTTAAAAAAACCTCACTCAAAACTTATTTTTACAACAGACAAAAAAGATAAAATAAAACGTTCAATGGGCTGGCCTTTTTACAGGAGCTATGAAACTTTGCACGTATCTTACAATGAAGGCCAAATTTTTCCATGATCGTTACTTTGTGACCCACTCGTATTGTACTTCTAGTCAAGGAAATGTAAGGTGTGTACAGACAAAATGTCGAACTACAAAATATGGAAAGAAATTCCTTAATTTCAAAATTTCCAATGCGATATTCAGTGATGCAATCATATATTATATTCAGATATGGAATAAGGGCATAGGAGATAAAGCTGCAGGCCTTGGTCATAACTGCACTTTAGAACAGGGAATTAGAGACCCCTCATGGAACAAAAAAAAATGAATCCCCTTATAACTTCAACAAAATTGAAAGGCTGAAGTGCCTATGTTGTCATTCTTGCATATCAAACGCTCCATGGACCCTCGACCATAGTTCCAACCATCTAATATAATAAAATACATTCCAATCCGAAGGAAGCTCAAGGTATATCACCTTTAATTGAAAAAAGAAGCACAGATAATCTCTCATTGGTAGGTCGTTCAGAGCTGATCAAAGAGGTAAATATGTAGTAACAGTCTTCAATTTTTAATCTCTGACAGAATAATCAAATACTATTTCAACCTTGAGAGAGATAAAAGAAAAAAAAAAAAAAAAAAAGGTTCACCGTTGAAAATTTGACGTAAAAATTCCAAATGTCAGGGCCACAAAATGTTGATCTTTAAATGAAATATACAAATGAAACCCGTACGTTTATCAATATCATTTCATGATAATTACCTGCATATTTAAATCTTGATCACCACTCCACGACTCACACATCAGAGGTCTGTATTCTCCTTGTTGAGAAACAATGATCTACTATATATATATATATATATATATATATATATATATATATATATATATATATATATATATATATATAACTTACACATTGAGTTACTTACAATCTGAGTTATTATGGAATGTATGTTGAACTTGAATAATTAGGACCTGATCTCCTCATTTCATTATTTAACATTATTTAAAAAAAAAAATCCAACTCTAATCTTTTTTGGTATATAAAAGAACAGATCCACTATATAAACTTAGGAAGTTATTTGTTTATATTTTGATTAATGTGAGTTGGTCCTTGACGACTCATTCTTTAAAAAAAAAAAAAAAAATGAAAAATGTCGTTCATTCATTCTTTAGGAAATCCTCACCTATTTACTCAATCCACAAGGGACCATCCCTTGAGTATGTACCTACCTATGAGTAAAGGTTATTATTATATTAGGCTTCCACAGCGAATTAAGCTCAATTTCCGTAATGTTTTGCAATCCATTCATTGTTGTGTGTGCTTCACATAGGTGTTCCAAGAGGTATATAATTTTTTGATGGTTCCTTCCATCCCACAGTACCTATGTAGGTATATGCTATTGGTACATACATAAATATATATATATATATATACAAAACACTCCTTAAAATTGTACATACCACGTATGTTTTATTATTACCTTCCAGCCATGACGGAATTAATATCCCTAATGAGTAATGAGTCACCACTGCTTTACTAAAAGTTTATTATTTCTCGGAGAGTATTTATTTATTTTGTATGTAGTTGGTTCAAATCCATTCCTCTGTGGATTTTCGTAATCCAGTAATTTAATTACTTTTTTATACACATTTAGAGGAAGTTTCCTTGGATTTAATACTCATTTCCAGGAAATTCATTCTACTACTTACATATTTATACGTATACTCAGATGAAATTAAATTAAATTTAAAGAATATTTGACTACCTACATATTTACCTGATATTAGTGATAAACAAATAGGATTCTTGTAAAATTCGCTGCAAGGACCTTTTAAAATGCTCAAAGGTATTTTTTAAAAAAACCTTATTAGCCAACATTCCTAGGTCACTTTACTCATCCTTGATTGTTCTCAAATCTGGCATATGCGATAGTCATTTGACATTGGGAAACAACTATATTGAAAATAAAAGTTTTAACAAGCTATAAACTTCTATCTTCTGGATTATAAAATAGATGCTGACATGATCACATCATTTGTATGTTGTATGTACATAAAAACATAAATGAATTATTCTTTTAGACCTCAAATATTGGCATATCGACATATTTCAATCAAAGAAGAGTAACATGATATAGAAATGTTAAAAAATATAATAAAAATAGTAAGGTTCTTAAAATGCATTTATTTTAAATCCTTGCAGTGGGTTTTCCTAATGGCAAGTTTTTTTGATACGAAAATGACACATGTCGGAACATGCTCTTTTGAGCTATGGTAACATATATGTATATATTGGATTAAATATCAAACAATTTATAAATCACCTTAATCTATCTTTATTTTTAATGAACTTGAAACTTAATATACCTGCATTGTCAAATGTGATTTAAATGATATATATATATATATATATATAATGATTTTGTAATACGAAACCATTTTTAGAGACGTTTTTATTTGATAATATTAGAGTTGACACTGTGGGTACATGGTCACATACAAATAAACAAAAACCCATTGAATTCAAATTTTAAAACAAACTCTGCAGACTACATGAGTCATCAATATTTGAGAGACTGGGAAAGATCTTAGAATACATATGTAGTTAAAACATATTTTATACAACAATACCTGGCCCCATAGCATTAGGCCTTTTCCTGAAGTTGAAGGTGTCTAGTTTTAAAAAATGAAGGTCTTCAGGCCTTTATAAGTACTAACTATAGTTCGTTGTTGATGTATCTTTGTAACTTTTTTGGATTCTCCAAGCCTATCTTTTGGTTTCAAGCAGAGCAGGTTAGAGTGCTCTATCAGAAAATAAAAGTTAGTTAGTGTATGCAGATTAAACTACTAATTTTTCCACCCTAAATCTGGGCACCAGAATATCTGTATGACTAAGATGTTTTATGGTTTAAATAGCTCATATCAGAACACTACCCAAAGAATATATGAATTTACGATTTCGAGATAATTATCAACTATATACATTTATAAGTTCATGACTCTTTGTAAAGAGATAAATTTATATGTATCTATACTCAAAGGTAGTAATAGATTCTATTATGAGCATTTCCCATCCAATAACGAACTTATAAAAATGAGTAAATGTTCCCTAAATACCCCCTTTTTATCTCTTGTTGTCCCTTTCAATTGTGAAATGAAATAATTTCTACGTCTGAATACATAAAATAATAATAACATCCTGTTGATTAATGAGTTTATAATAAAAGAGAGTGCGGGGAAGGAAATTTTTACTGCGTATAACACGCATTCCTTTCTTCTTCTTCTTCTTATTTCTTTTATTTGACAGAATAAAAAATTCCGTATTAGTCAGAACAACAAATAAAAATATCTAGTATCAAATTTAAAAAAGAAAAAAAAAAACTGTCAGATTTATGATTAACTGATTCAATATTCAAAATATTCTTCCAATGTTTCCAAAAATGAAGTTTGCTGTGTTTAAGTCGAATTATTTTATATAAAGAATAGTCAAATAATAATAAGGAACAATGAGGCATAGTTGACTCACAATATAGCCCCTAATTTCGTTTTTCACGGCCTTATCTTAGAATTATAAATATGCAGTCTATTTTTTTGTTTGTTATAAATCAACTTTTATTAGCCAATACTAGGGGTTTAAACGTTGATTGATTGCATTCGAGTAAGCTCCTTTTTGGGCCATGAACGATTTACTACTATGTATTATTTAAGAATAAATCCCTAGTCGGGAAAAATTGGTTTACTAGGTATCAACTGATTTTCAGTCTTTTGTCCTTTACACAATATAATAAAAATTACATATCTCTTTAGGAAGAAGGAAAATTTGGGAGATGCAAAGTGTTAATGACTACATTAACAAATATCAAGATCTTGTAGTATCAAGAACAAGATTATATCAAGACTTTAAGGATTCGAAACCAAGGCTAAGTAGATTAAAAGAGAAAAGAATATATATTCTTGTTTTTTTTTGTTTTTTTGTAGAAAATAAAAACTTAAATAGACTTGCTTTAGTCTCATCAAATTACTTGAAAGGTGTAAAGACCAAGACAAGGCCGCCAAGATCTTTAAAAAAATGAGCACTTATATACACAGAGGTGTACATCTTAAAGGTATACTCGCCTGCGATATTTTTGTGGTTCTCTCAATCTGTACAGGATTTTTTATTTTTGCCAAACTGTTAACATCATTTCATAATTCTTGAGTAGGACTAACAATTTCTTGTTATAATATATGGTAATTAGACTCCTGATATGTATGAATCCGAGTTAATTTTCTTCCCCCTTCTCTCAAAGAGCGTCAATGTTTTTTCCCTATAAACGGGTAAGACAGTAGCCGAATAGAAAAATGTCATGACTTCTCTTTATTAACAAATCGTTAGGGCTACCAGGTTTTGCTTTCATCCCCCCCCCCCACACACACACATAGACAGAGCTGAACCATTTATGTGTAAAAACAATATTTTAACATTGTGTGCCATTTGGACGCAAACAATTTTTTTTCTTCTTTTAGGACAAGGCTGCCTTTAGCCCAAATACAAACCTATATATGTATGTATATTTGTTAAATATAGGGTAAATAATATATTTAATTTTGAAACACATCCCCTTCAAATCGATTATCTCCAATATTTACCCATACACCAATAATAATAATAATAATAATAATTAATTAGCCCTTGAATTAAATCTAATTGAGTCTAATGTTTTTGTCTGTTTTACAGGTATGTAAAAAAAAAATGGAAATTATCGATTTAGAAATTTAAAGAGTTTAAAATAATACAATTAATTATTTGTCAATAAAGAACTCTGCTCGACGGACCCCCCTATTCCCCCAAATAATAATGATGACGATCAAAAAGTGGAAATGATTCAAAAATAAAAGGATTGAACGGATAAAAAAGTTGAGACTTTTTGCAAAAGTATTTACATGGGCTAAACCTACCCATTTACTTCCGTTTGAATGAAAATACATACACACATTAAATGTTCTATGTACATTTAAAAATAATACTAATACAATCATAATATAGTTTCTCTGTTCCTTCACTCGCCATTTAATTTTGCTCTCATTTTTTTAATATTTTATTTAAGTAATAAATTGAAAAATATGCTTCCCTGCTCCTTCCTCCCTCCCTCAAGTCATATAAACAGAGAGTTTACGTCTTTATTTATATGCATAAATATTATTAGCATTTATAATCTACATATATATATATACATTCGAAGCTTATGAACTATTGTATTATGTACATATATGTAGTTATAAACTAACTCGGTTTGATGACTTGTCCTCCAATGAAAATCTCTCTTTCTCTTCTTCTAAGTCGTCATCATCATCATCAGGGAGTGAGTGAGTCCCTTCCCTACAAACTATTATTTTATATCTTTCTTTTTTTGTCGTTGTACGATGATTATTTTATATATTTCTTTAACTATACATACATACATACATATATGAGTATATACATATTTTATTGCCATATAGCTATTATAAGAGAGAGAGAGAAAGAAAAAGTTATTACAAACGACTACCAAGTATGTATGTCTGTATGTAGAAAAAAAATAATAATAACATAAAACTTAACTTATTACCTTACTTTATATATTATTATTATTATTATGTATATGAATGTGTTTCTTCTTCTTCTTCTTCTTCTCTAGATACATACATACATACATACACATATATGTACGTACAAAATATTTTGGCAAAGTTTTCAAATACATAAATTGCAACAAAATGCAACAAAGTAGCTTTATTCAGACTCATGACCTTAAAGCACTCTGAAATCTTAGGAAAATAAAGGTTTAAAAGGTTTCCTCTTATTTTGTCTTTAGTATGTAGATATCTCTTTGTACTCTAATTACCTAAGTCATGAGTCTAGAAATGTAAATAATATGCAAATCGGACTTGTAATAAAAAAAGAAAGAGAAAATCATCGACCTGGTTGTAACTCTGACAATTTGATGAATGTTGAGAGGGAAGAAGCAGCTTGAGCTGTCATGACGTTTGACTGAGCTAATAGCTGCTATTCTCCTTTATATATACAACAATAAAAAATAACATAGATGAGAGGCAGAAAATTAACTCAAATGGATGTCAGGAAATTATATAGTTTTAACTAATAATAACTATGCGAGGACTTGAGCCCTTTTTGTTTACATTTTATTTGCTTTATGAACCTTAATGAATGTATTCCCTCAAGTGAAATCTTTACTATCAGGTAGATGTTCTCCCCTCAGTAGTAATAAAGGAAAAATGATAACAGCTTTGGACAACAAAAAGACCTGTTTGAAGAGCCAACTCCACAAAATCTCGCACGAAGCATTTTGCATATTATTTACATTCCTAGGTATGACAATGAGTCCACAACTTACGAGGGGCTTATAGACCAAGACTTTGAGCTGTCAAGATGAAGATGAGTGCAAGATCTTCAAAAATGGATATCAAGACTAGAGCGGATCTCGCTATCTACATACCTAGCACAAGGTTTAAAAAAAATTATCTTGTGTTTGTGATCAAGTTCTAAGGGTTTTTGAGTCAAAAAAAAAAAAAAAAATCACAACATTTCGGGTAAGTATAAAAAAAGATGTTGACTTTGTGACAGCTTGTCTGGTTGGCAGAGAGATGGTTTGCTCAGAATGAGTGTTCGAGAATGATACACCGTGTCACAAACATGTTCTTAGTCATGGCTTGCCTAAAAGTCATTTTTTGACAAATTCAGTAGATGGAAACCCCATTTAAATTTCATATGCAGAGAGGGTTTATATTGGTGTGGTGCTTATGGGTTTCTGTCCCCCCGTTTTTTGTAAAACAATGCTACATTGAATAGTTATTTTGATTAAATTATCATCATTTGTAAATATATATATATATATATAGTAGTGATTTTGATTTAGTGAAGGAATTCCCAGTCATGACGTCATTTTTACATCTTAAATATATTTTATAATAGTTATGAAATTCCCAAAATTCCTTTCCTCATTTCCTTTAAAAAACTTTTGCTCTCACAAAGATGACTTCTTTTTTTGGATCAAAATCTGTCAAGCGTGCTATTGAATGGATAAATGATATTTATTTTTGTTATAATTGCAAGATTTAATAAATTTAAATATAACATAGTTTGAGGGTGCTAATTAATTATGATTCTTGGATTCATATTTCAACATCTTGTAATAGGATCCACTCTATTTCCCACCATCCTCCCATTTGAACTCAATCTTATTTATGTACATACATACATACATATATGTTATACTTATGCTTGTAGTGCAGGAAAATATAATATGAGTGTATATGTTCAAATTGTAGTACTTGATTCAGAAACTATAAAAACGTATTGATATCAAAACGTGAAACAATAATTCTTCAAATAAGATAAGTAGTTGATTAAAATACAGACGCAAAATAGGTAGAGGGGATATATTATATATTTAATGTTTAGTGTCTTTAAAGATATGCTATTTCTTGGACGTAAAAAAGAATAGGGTAACGGGTAACAAATTGAACTTAGATATAGGCTGCTTTGTCAGATGAGGAAAAAACGTTAGATGTAATTGATAATGCTCGTTTCTATCTGTTTTCTACGTCATATTTATTTTTTATTTTTTAGATGAAACAATCCTGGGGACATCTTTTTCAAGGACTCTCTCCATTTCAATCCTATCTTTAATTTAACAAGAGGATAACTACAATGTAGAGATCTACACATAATTGAAAAATATTATTAGTTTAATTTCATAACACAAATAGTCATATGTATGTTTTTGTCAGTGTTGATTACAGTCTTTTTAGTGACCTGAACGTTGGTTGATTGAACTCAAATTAGCTCTCTTGTTGTTAAGCTGATACAATGACCATCAACTAAATAAAAATAGGCCAATAGTTGAATTAGTAAATGACATTCCTAAATGCAATACAAAAAAAGTACATCTTGCTCTCACAAAATCACTTATTTGTGTAATGAAAGGATCTCTAGATCAAAATGTTTTGTTTTGTGAATGCTTTGTACGTATTGTAGTACCAAAAATATATCAGATATATTGACATTTAAAACAAACACAAACAATTCTCTTAGAAGTCATAAAAAAAGGATCATTCAATTGTTTGTCATCATTAGAACTTTGAATTTTGTAGAGTGTGAAGAGAAGGCGAGAGTGTGGCGTATTGAACTATTGAAATGTAGGCGATAATTAATTATTCTTTTAGAGGAAGATGCCCCCTCCTCAATGACCAAATAACGAGTGAACAGAAATTTTACAAAAGATCAAAAGTACCAGCTGTTTTTCCTTTTCAATTCATTAAACTATTATTTTCGTCTCTATAAGTCGCATCCCTAGACATCCAATTCTTCCCATGTAGACTAACACATTTAGCACGTTATTATTTCACACTGTTTTTTGTGATCAGCTGTGGATTTTTCTGCTTCGATTCTTTATTCTCTAAAATGAAAGGAAAAATTTGGAAAAACAACCTGTAAGCCACTCGTCTGTACATATTTTCCTTGTTACCAACTTTTTATATTGGGCAGAATTATTATACATCAAAATCATAAATAATAGTGATACCCTTTTGGAGTTCATAGCACGTAGAGTCACCTGATGAAAAACAGCTGAAGGGAGAATACAGTGTGTTTTTGTTTATTCCAACAAATATATACATATATGAAAGACAACACCAACGTCACTGTAAAGATATATGTACTTAATACAAATCAAATAGTTAAGTTAACTGGTTAAGTAAATAAATCAGTTGAATCTTTGACTGTTTGGTTCACTGTGTATTCTTAATGAGTTGAGTTCGAAATAATTCACCTTTACCTATTAGATAAATAAAGAAACTGTGATTCAAAGGGTTGAAAATATTAATTTTTTACAGCAAGTATTCGATTTTTCTTTTTGGAATAGATCTGGTCGTGAGCACGTCACGAAAAATATAACGACGATTCTATGTCACAGCTTTGATCAATATGAATTCTCAAAATTATTTTTATTATAATAATAAAAAAAATCAAATGATGATATTTGTCATACATAACACATATTATTGCAATGAATTAATTGTATAACTCCACGTTTTTTCATCAATCTCTGGTGGAGTTAAGTATATATATATATATATATCTAATCTATTTACTTTATCCCCATATTTACAATCATACATGTAGGTTCAATTACATACATATTAGGTAGAAATCCATATCTTCAAAAATGAATACTTCAAATAATAATTAATTATATTCTACTCTGATTTTTTGTATATTAATCCTAACTTCATTTATCTATCATATATTAACCATATATGTATGATAAATAATCGTTTTATTAATGGAGGCCCAAACTAGCTTTTATACAGCCTCTTTTATTACAGATAAATAATTAACCTATATTTGAGAGAGAGAGAGAGAGAGAGAGATAAGTCAATAATATATTTATTTATCTCATTTATACCTATAAATCATGGTGCATGTTCTGTCATCTTGAGCTGATTCCACACGCAGCAGCAAAGGGAGTTGGTTATTCATATGGAGGTGGATGAGTAGCAATGTAAATCATATGCAATTCGGGCGTGTGATAAAAAAGTGGAGTTGGCTCTTCAAACAGGTCTTTTTGTTTTCCGAAGCTGTGTTCATTTTTCCTTTATTACTACTGAGGGGAGAACATCTACTTCATAGTAAAGATGTCGCATGAAGGTAACATGCATTAAGTTTAATAAAACAAATAAAATGTAAACAAAAAGGGCTCAAGTCCTCGTATAATTATTATTAGTTAAAAATATAATTATGAATTTTTGACATTAATTTCAGTTAATTTTATGCCTCTCATCTATGTTATTATTTATTGTTGTATATATAATGGAAAATAGCAGCTTGTAGCTCAGTAAAACGTCATGACAGCTCAAGCTGCTTCCCCCCTCGACATTCATTAAATTGTCAGGGTTGCCAGGTTGATTTTCTCTTTCTTTTTTTATAGCACGCCCGAATTGCATATGATTTACATTCCTATGGATGAGTATGACTAGGAATGTATATAATATGCAAATCGGGCTTGTAAGAATCAAAGAAAGAGAAAATCATCGACCTGGTTGTAACTCTGACAATTTGATGAATGTTGAGAGGGAAGAAGCAGCTTGAGCTGTCATGACGTTTTACAGAGCTAATAGCTGCTGTTCTCCATTATATACATATACAAATGAAGACATCAATAATAAATAAATACATTATGTATGTATACCATAGATGAGAGGCAGAAAATTAACTCAAATTAAAGTCAGGAAATTATAATTACATTTTTAACCAATAATAACTATACTAGGACTTGAGCCCTTTTTGTTTCTATTTTATTTGCTTTATTAATGTTAATGCATGTATTCTTCCTTCATGTGAGATCTTGGCTATCACTTATAGATGTTCTCCCCTCAGTAGTAATAAAGGAAAAATGATAACAGCATTGGAAAACAAAAAGTACTGTTGTTCGAAGAGCCAACTCCACAGAATCTCGCACGCCGCATTTTGCATATTATTTACATTCCTAGGTATGACTCTTATTTTGTCAAAAGGTGGCTTCGTGTGTTGTAAGTACATAATTAGATAAGCTAGTAAGCTAGTAAGTAAGTAAGTAAGTAAGAAAGGCATGACTCATCAAAGAACAATTTTGCACTCTTCAATGAACATAAATCATTTTGATGGATAATTCAAATATTTCTTCATTTCTCATTAAGTCTCTTTTGTATGTATGTAAGAGGGGCATAGATAGATAGATAATTGATCATCTGACGTTTTAATTACATGGTTATACATAAGTATGGAGTCAGGCTCCTCGAGTACTCCTCTAGTCCAATAGTTATTATCAACATAGGTAGATAGTTACCTATGCCTCTTGTACACACGCATAGAAGAAGGGCTTTAAATTTATGTGTGCAAATACATATTCAGGTAATCATACAATACCAAAATATAATCTCATTAGTTTCTTCATATTTTTAAAAAACGCTGTTCATATATATATATATGTACATATATAGTTACATTATTTATACCTATGAAGGTATGTACATACATTGTAGCTATATATAGTATGTTGAAAATACTACATAGGTACATAAATGAACGTTTAATTTACAGGTTATTTTCCATAGGAAATTTTTAATGGTAGTATCTGTTTCATATTATATTATGATATAATCTCATTTAAATACATGGTTAGATATTATATCCATATGTAGGCATATATACTTACATATCTATCTTGTGTTTTGAAAAGGACTTGAGAATGAGTTTGTATGTAGTGTTTATGTTCATCCTCATTTTTTAATAGTCCTCTGGACTCAAGATGTGTTAATGGGCTATGTATCTACATATGTGTATATAAGTATGTGACTGAGGGCGGGGGGACGCAACGGCGATTTGGAATGAATCAAGGACCATTTTGTAACACATTTATAGACAGACATACTCTTCAAAGTATAATTCTTATAATTCATTAAAAAACCTTGATTGAGTCAGATATTTTTTGCTCATGATCATGGCAGATAATAATGAATACGCAGAGTACTAAACTAAACATTCCCTGGCTATGGGAGGTCATAGGTACATCTAGAATGAAAGAATATTCAAAAATATTTTGGTGACTTGAAATGAGCTAAAAAAAAAAAAATCTGAGAACTCGAATAAAATATTTAAGGAAACAAAGACCTGAAACTGTAATGGCAAAGACCTTTGGCCTCTAGTTGGACATGCAACATAGGACCTTTCTCCCTCCTTTGGTCTTTGATGACCCCACTTGTCAAAATAGTAAAGAGCATAATGGGATCTAGTTAGACCTGGACCTCAGGGACTTGAGTTGAGGAAGGGCAAGTTGTTTCGGTGACAAAATATCTACAATTATGCTTGTAACAATTTTAAGTTTATTTTTTAATATACCAAGTGTTGTACAATTAGCAATAAAAGAAATAAAAACATTTTAAATGACGAATTTGTATAACTTATGAAAAGATTAATGGAATGATTTATTTTAACATTAGATGGTTAATGGTTTATAAATCAATTATTATTAACTGTTAATTAAATATTCTGTGATACATTTTTTTAAGTACTAAAGTACACAAAGTTCCACCATAAGTTGATTTATAAAGTAAATAAGTAATTTATATACATCTAAACGATATGGAAGCATAAATTTAAAAAACAATTATAAATGTCTAATATTACAGATAATTCAATAAATCGTTATAAGATGTAAATGTTGTAATTTGTCGAAATTTCATAATTTAACATAATTTACGAGTGTAGAAATCAATTTCTCCTCTCCCAAGACTTAAGGGATCGAATCCAAGGGACAACTTTTTTTTTAATATGAATTTTTTAATCTGGTTGCATTGTTCTTGCTCTCTGAGACACTGAGAAAGACAGGACCAAGGCTTTAATGGGTCAAGTTTGAGACAAAACCAAGGCTGTCAATAATTGGCTATGAAATCCATGCAATCAACGGACCATTAGACAAAAAGTTTTATTCCTATTATCTTTTCGATAACAGAATCAGGTAATCACACCCAACTATTGTATCTTGGGCCACAGTTTGAAAAACACTTACTTACATGGGTAGACGGATTGGGGGCATAAATTTGACCTGTGAATAGTTTAGATATATAAAGAACCGTTTTACCGAGGCCCAAAATTGAGCCTTATTCCTCAATTTGTGATAACTTGTTCGTCCGATAATTAATTTCGTATAAAGCTCTGTTTTAAGAAAATAAAGGTCTAATGGAATCAGTTGTGACTTGTCTTAATTGACCGGAGACTCAAAAGTAGTGCCAATTTTGGAGATTGTTAGCTATTACTTTTTATTTATTAGGTATTGGTAAGTTATTACAAATAGAAATATGGTAAGAAGAAGTTCCTCCCAACGAGTGTCAATCACTTCAAAATCGTGTGAGTTGTCAAGCTCAATTATTATTATTTGTGTATTTTTTAAGCTGTCATCATTTTTTTAAAATTATCGTAGAGGACACATCTATTAAATATATAAGTTTTGACATTAGTACTGAGTTAAAAATGTTTAACCCTTTGCAATGAAAAGATATGACAAAATACACATTTTTTTTTTTTTTGGGGGGGGGGGGGAATGACTTTTTTCTCCGTTCTCGTTGCAATGTGCTTAAATGAATTGGTTGAAAGCTGCTTTAAACAGAAAAAAAATAATTAAATTTTCTTCCTTCGTAACCTTTAAGACTTTAAAACAGTAGTAGTTAGATTTGAGTCTGAAAGGAACAACAGGTGACAAGATGTGGACATCAGCATGAATTATCTTTTGATTTATGCTACGTCATCTCAACTGTGGTTCTTACACTCACCTAGAAATGCAAAAAACGAGAGGGAAGAGAAAACATGAAAGAAGGAAATAAAGAAATCTAATTTATTTTTGTCAAAAGATCGACTCTGGAGTTAATCTCTGCCATTTGATTTATGAAAACTATGTATACTTTTATGATATTTTAATATCATGAATAAAGAAACCGTAACTTATTTACTATGTATGTATATCTGGCTGGAATGGCAGGGAGGGATTAGAAGGTGTGTGCAACGAGCCTGTCTTCCAACATAATATGTTTTTGCATATATTAAATGATGGTCATACATCATACTCTGTATAACCTACCTTAACCAATGGAAAAGCTAATTTTTTTTCAACTCTTGAAAGAAATTTCATTCTCTTGAGTTTTAATATTTCAAAGCTCCATTAAAATCGTCGAAGGAGAGAGAAACTCAATTTATGCGTTTGAGTTAAATATTATTGAGTGCATCTCAAGTATTGTATGTTTTTTATTCATTCTTTGCTCTCAACTCAACTCATGTATGTAAGTATGTTCAATTCAATACATAGTAAGTAATGAAGTGAAATATATTAAGATATATATATATACATATTATATGCATTTAAATTACTTTTTCACTTCTTGGAAGAAAAAAAAAAAAAAAATCACACAAAGTTATTATTTTCCCCCTAAATTGATGACATTATTCACTTAGTCCCATAATTTATATCATGGGCTCTTATTTCGCTAAGAATAAAATATGTTTGTTTTTTCTAAATGTACTCGTATATGTATAGTACATTTATGTAAAGCTTTTATATAAAATTACATATATATATATATGTATATATTTATATTCATAGTGCTTTATTAGTTGGCTGTTACTATGGGATCTGTTTAAAGCGCACTATTTCATGATTCGTTGGTTACTTTATGAGCAAGTACACATATACATAGAGGGCGTTTGAACGTAACGTCATACTGGTGGAAGTCAGTAAACTACACGATTAGTTTGTTAGGATATGCAAAAGTGTACAATCTATGATTTCTTCTTTCAACTGTTTTAATCAGTTGACTCTTTTGTCTTCAAGGATCTCACTCAGCGTACTATGAACTCAAAAAGTAGGAGGGTACTACATATATAATATGCATAATCAAGGATTCCATGCCATGCTCATGAATAATATATTATTACTAAATGTATGTATCCCTATATAATAGCAAAGTTAAAAAGTTGGCTACAAAAAAATAAAAAATAAATACAGAATGCCATATGTTTAAAAAAAAAAGAAATGCCTTTTGAGAGTGAAGATTGTAGCAATTAGATAAAAAGGCTTGTCGTGCATGGGGAAAAGGAGTGCATAAACAGCTGGGTATCCATGAGAATACAAACTATTTTTCTTTAGAATGTAGAAAAATGATAAATTATTGGAGTGCATTGTTTTGAATGTTACAGGGGGGGGGGGACTGACTAATAAATAAACTGTTATTATATGAATGTACATACATTCGAATATTCAGTATGTTAGTCAATATATTAAATATGACTTTTGAAGTAATTATATATTTTTCTTCAAATTCAATCCTACTGCTCTGATCCCTTTTCTCTCCAAAAAAAACAATCGTAATTTGAATGAAATGACTAGATTTTTACATCTTAGCTATTAATTTGGTTTTATTCAAATATCACTGTTTCTCTTTAACATCAAGTTATAGTCTATTTTAAGTATTGATTAAGTATTTATATTTTTATTAACTATGTACATATATATGTACACCTGACAAGGCGTTTCTTCCATTTATTTTATCTAATCAGTGACATCTCTTTTTTACGAGGAGTAAAATGAAAAAGTCAAGAAAAGTTGAGATACCCTTCTGATATTTTGAGCCCTAATGTAGCCATTTGGCTATAGAAATGGAACAGTTTGATAACCCCAAAGGATGACTCTATGTGATTTTTTTGTTTACAATGTAGTCTCCTTAATTCTTCAGGGGAGAACATGTAGCAAAAAAACCACGAGAAATGACGTTATACACACCTTTTGCAAATAATAGTTAATCAATAAAAAGACTAATCCTTGATATAATCTAATCTTTTGATGAGTAACAACTCATGTTTATTTCCTCTCAAATACTGTCATTCTCTTTAAGAGTAAAAAGGTAAAGGACTATGTAACTGATACAGTAAAATGTCCTGATACCTGAGGATGCTTTCCTCCCGAATATTTGGGGTTACCAGGTCAATTTTCCCTTTCTTTAATTTTTTTACACATAATTTTCAGCTCTACTGATAAACATCTAATGTACTGCCGATTCTTTCATAAGGGAATGAATGGGAAAACTATTATCATTTTGCTGCTCTATCTCAAATCAGTTTTTATATAGCTTGTTTGAGGGAGACAGAAGTCAATGCCCCTAAAATCGTGGATTTTGTAGCATAGCTTCATTGCAGTTAATAATAATTTTTCATTTGTTTTGTTCCATCAAAAATCATCACAGATGTACAGTGTGTTCCAACAGATCGATCTAGAAAAAGTAATATTTTGTGTGCTAAAACAGTAGTAACCTTTAGAGCTTAGAGTAAAATAAAGTTTTGAAAGAACATACATTTTGCCATAAAGAGACAAGTATAATTCGTTCATTTAAAGTATTTAGTTCTTGATCTACATGAAGTTAAATTTAGCAAATGGAAACAAAGTAAATCAAATGATCTTTGTTTATATTTACATATTTAATAGATGTGTTGCTTTCTATGAGAATTAATAAAAAAAAATTAAAGAAAAGCAGCTTTAAAACAAAACAAATAATTAAGTAAGACAGTTTTGTACTAAAATACGCTGGCTGCAAGGGCTCTTTTTTTCACAAATCTAGTTATATGTTATAATAAATTAATCAATGATTATTATTATCAAATTTATCATCGTTTTATTGTGAATTTTCATACAAAAAATACTTTCTGATCAATATATATATATATAACAATAAAGGAAAAACAATTTATATAATCATTTTAAATATAAAACTTTCACTCAAAAACATTCCAGAAAGAGGAAGAAGAAAAAAACACAAAGAGAAAGACACTTTGTACTCATCCATCAACGTCAAAGCCATACGTGATATGTAAACTAAAAAAAAACCCCTTATCTATGTTTATACAAATAATATATTTATACATACATACATACGATGAAATTTAGCAATGCTCGATTTTGTATTCTGTTCTTTTTTAATTTTGACTTCATGTAGAGGATGACACTTTCTTTATCATTAAATATACATATATATAAAAAAAATTGTACATAATATTATAACTTTTCCTTATTTTCTCTACTCGTCAAAATGGTTTGTATGTATATATGTATGCCTCGAGATAATTCAACTTCCATTCTAAAAACAACTCATACTTAATACATTCTCCTTTTAAATTGGTTTTCCATATCCATAATCGTAAAATACCTGTTTGTACTTTAATACATGAATGATTAAATTTTGCATCTTTTTTATGGAAGATGAACGTCTATTCATGAAATGGGCATTCATTTCTAATGCCCTTGATGCATGCCTTTAAGAAAAAATCATGGAATTAAATTAGTGTTATAGTTTAATATGTAATAGACTATTAAAAATGTAATTGGTATAAAGTTTGTCGATTACACTCTTTGTCTTAGTTAGATTTTCAAACATGGGAGAGGAATAATTACGAATTCAGATCATATAAGTCCAATTTTGCATTGTTTTTTAAAAGGTATGTTTTAAAAAACCTCCAACTTCCACCTTAAAATGTGTGAGTTTTAAATATTCATAAAATTATTATCATCCAAAGGGGGGTAACTGTAGGGTATGATATTTTGGAAGTTTGTGGTCTTAATTGTATACACATCTGTAACAAAAATTTCAAAAAACTTAAAACTCTGTACATATAGATATATTTGTCACTCTTTTGTTGTAACTCAATAATTTTAAAGTAAAAAAATAAACAAATCTTTGAGGTCTTCCCGCAGATAGTTGTACTGAAAAAATGATTCATAAAGAATGGGAAATGTCTGATTTCACGTTATGTTAATTGAATTTCTACGTGGGTATTTAGTTATTCGGCAGTTATACGTTTTAGTAATTCAGCAGCATTTATTTAATAAATAAACATCAGCTTATTTTCAACTTATTTGGGTCTTTATAACTGGTTATATCTGATAAAACTTGTAGTTGTAGTGGTGGTAGGGCATAAAAATGATAAATGGTATAAACTAAAGACATAAAACTGTATTTAATTGAAAAACAATCTTCAAAACATCAATACTTGTAAATATATTTAAGATTTTGTAAGTACATTGAAAGTACTTTTTTGGATATGTATTAAATTAATTATTATTGAGGTTTCTTAAAAATACAAGCATAAAAACAAATAAATATAAAAGCAATCATGGGCATAGCATCTTAATTCTTAGGAAAAACAAAGTTACAATTTGTGTTATTGGCGATATTTTTTTCCCTCAAAAGAAAATATCAAATAATTTTTTACTTGTAAAAAACAAAATCAATAACTTTTTTACTTATGAAAAACCAGGTCAAAAGAACTTAAATTACTTGACAAGGCCCAGACGAAGTTATTTTTAAAAAAATTTCAATTAATATCTTACCCTTAATTAGAAGTAATCTAACTGGGGAGGGGGGAGGGAAACAAAGGGTCATACTCTCCCTCTGACAAATATTTTGAAGGGGTACTATATATTTTAGAGGAATACAAAGGATCATTTTTTTTTCTTCTTCTAAACAACAAGATACAAATAAATATCTTTTTAAATTTGATCCTGGTGATCCACATGATTTAACACAAATATGTAACAACACATTTAACAAGTATAATTTTCTTTATTGTTTTAACATCAAATCTCAAGCATGGCCTTTTGAAAATAAATAAAATAAAATATCCTTAAACAAAAATGAATTCCGCGAGAAAAAATTTATTAAAATAAATATTTTCTCAAAACCTTGGCGCAGATAATGAAATGAGCTGCTGTGGCCAAAGTGGCCATAATTAGACTTTTAATTGATTCTTTTGATGCTAGATTTTAAGGGGTGAACTATTATGACATAATACGTCTGCGTTTTGATTTGTTCGTACTTTATTAACTATTAGGGTATGAGAGATTTTGACTTGTGTGCTGTTTTACTATAACCTATTAAATTTGGGCCATTTTGTGGCTATGAATGTTTTTGTTAGTTTGCTCATGTACACCACTTACATTGGTTATTTTTGCCTTCTTTAATACATATTGGTTGATCATGGTTTAGAAATGTAGTTTTGAAAGGTTAAGCAACTCTCTAAGAAAACGTTCTAGGGATCCTATAATTCAATTGAGCCCTTGTAATAGAGTCAATGACAATTTAGAAAAACTTTCCAATACATGGTTTAGCGTGTCCATATATATATATATATTTACTTCTAATTAAGTTTAATAATATTTCGATTTTTTTGCAAAAATATAAAAATAAAACGGTCATTCAATTTCTAATTAGCATACTTACAGGCATATGTAAACCTAGTAACAAACATAAAATCAGTTATAATTTTTTAAATTACAAAATTGAGTATCTGTACAACTAAATCATTATCCAAGCAATGCTTTGTTTTTTTATTTTTTATATTAACTTACTCTGGGATTATTAATTATGAAAATATTCCCAGAATTACATATTGGGAATCAATAAAATATTCATTCATTGTCAGATTTAATGACAAATTCCGCACTAAGAATTCAAAATAAAGTATAGACCAGGGATGGGTGAGTAATTTATACAACAAGCCCTAATCAATTCCTATGACCTACACCCTAAACACTAGGAATCTCCAAAATTTCAGTCACAAAAAGTTGACCTACATATACAGAATGGTAATTAATCATTATTACATAATTATGTGTACCTATATTATATCTGAGGTGGATATTTATAAAGTGGACTTGACATGAATCTTAATAATAACAAAACTAGTGATGAGTATACTACAAATCAAAAAGTATCATACTGTGAACCAGTGAAAGTCATTGCCTCTGAGTTGAAATTCGATCTACTCTACTCTGTAGAGTTCAATTAATAAAACAAAATACAACTAAAAGACAGAAAGTTAATAGTTCACTTTTTTTCATTGCTACTCCTTCGTTTATAATAATAATTTCATTTTATGTATTTTCCACACACATATGTATGTACATACATAGTTGCCCCATAAAAAAATCCTTTATCACAAAGACCACAATCTTTTTTTTTTTTTTTAAATGTAGATATTATACGCATATATCCTTTTCTTTCTTTCTTATAGGGTTCTAATTTTCGTATTTTGTCCTTAGGACATAAATATTATATACATACATACATAGATATATTTAATTTTGGGATCATTAAACATATAATGTGAGTTTCAACACATATAATTTCCTTCTCTGCTCATTAATATTAAAATCATTGCACTACAAGACTTAGTAATATAATACTCTACTCTTAATTATGAATCTTCCCTACATTTAAATGAGTATATGTATATAAATAAATGTACGTTTACATACTTTTTTTTTTTTTACAACCTGTAAAAATATATATATTTGTTATTGTATGTATGTAGGATAACAATACAGTGAGATGTGGCAGAATGCCAGGGCTATCCCTTGCTGAGTGCTTTAAACGCCATAATTCAATTATAAAGATGTACAAACTACAAGCTACAAAGGATGCTGTCATCTCATTTTGTATATATATATATATAAAATTATATATCAGTGATGATAAATATTAGGTATTTACAATTAGTGGAGTAACGCGTTACTCATTACATATTCCTTCATTTTCAAAAGGAATGGGCAGAGCTATAACTATTGATTATTTGGTAGAAGTAAAAGTAATACTCCTGATATTACTCATCTTTAACCAAAAGCTATATAACAAAGTGGTGAAACTTACGAACACGTGATAACTTTGGCTTAAAGAGTACAAGATAACCTTTTTTTTTGTCCGCTAGGGGCAGCGTTGAGGGAACCATGAATTACTACGTAGGATTAATAAACTCACTTTGTTTCTTCAATTAAAACTAGGTAAAATTCCGCGAAAGGAAGACAAATGTAAATACAATCATATATAAATGTATGTCCTTCAAAGGTGACATCTTGCGAGAAAAGAAGTTGTTTCGTAGCCAAGGAATTATTTCCTAGCTAAGAGGCGTGTTTTGCCAATTTGTTTTATAGAGTTTCACTTTATACTAGGGGGAGAGTTGTGATATTTCATATATTTCAATTTTCTAACAAGTTGTGTTTTGACTCTTACCAATTATTATTAACCCTGTATTGGCTACCACTCATTTGATCGTACTGAGTACACCCTCTAGTAATTTTTGTTTCACCTCCATTAATTGTTTTGTGAAACGCAAGTATTAGCTTACATGAAATAATGTAATTATTTGTGCTTAATTATTGAGTTAAATGTCTTTAATTGGTAAAGGGATTTCAGCGAGATATTAGACCAGGGGGTGGGGGCAATTATTTTGCTTCCATGGGCCCACATGAGAAACAGTAAATATTGTAGAGAGCTAGTCAAAAGGCTTAACTCAATTCTTCAAAATATGTATTGTATTTCTTTGTCAGTAAATAGCAGTAACTAGCATTGTTTTGACAAGCTGACTATGTTATAAATAAGCAATGAAAAGTGAGATTCCCTTACATAAAAATCCTTAATTCAATCAAATTTTCCAAACCAACTAACCTTACGGTCAGAGTTAATCAAAGGGCTGTATGTGGCCTGGGGGCCGTACAGGTCTGTATTAGTATTTGAAGTTAGAGTTGCTTAGTGTCTTAACTACATAGTTTGTGCAAATTGGTAACTAAAAAAGGGAGAGGAATGAATATTTTCTTTTTTCACTTTGTTATGAGTAGAGAGCAGTACTTGAACCTTAAAGGTTCACAAAGAGATGAAAATTATAAAAGGACTACGAATCTGAAATACCTATTTTTTTGTCAATACTTTTTTAATTCGTTTCGTCTATTATATTTATAAGTATTTCATGAAGAAGAAGAAAAAATGAATGACTTTTTTTTTTAATTCTTTGAAGTCTTTCTTGATTCTTTAAAATATACATAAAAGACAATTTTGTTTTCTCGTTGAGTATTAATTTCGTTTCTAATTTTTTCAATTCGTCTCGTTTTACTAAAGTGTTTCATATCATCCTCATTATTAAAAACTGCGAACGAAATACTTGACAATAATATATGAAGGGCCATAAATAAAGTAGAAAAACAATTACTTTTACTCTCGTTAAAAGGCTATGCCAATGATGCACTTCTTCTCTAACAATAATGAGGAAAATTTAATGATGATGAGCCTAATTACCCAATAACAACTCAAGTATTTTAACATTCTACTTTTTCCCCTCTTGCCTCGAGGATCAGGTCTCACAACATTTTCCTCTCCAATTTGTTTTTACCTGTGTATGGATGAAATTGGTACATATGAGCTCTAATTTGATTACCTGATGAGGTGAATGATAGAATAGACGTAGTTTCATATAATATGTACATATGTTTATATAACACACATATTTGAATGAGAGCAGGATATTTATTAACACCATGCTTTTCTATCATCAAATCCCCACAGAGAATCAAAATCATGCGACAAAAAAACAAAACAAAAAAAGATACACTTTTTTCCCTGATAATATGTTTTACAAAGTGTTCAAATGACATCTGTGAAATGTTGTATGAATATATGAATATAAAATGATCAAATTACTCTTTATATAGTATCTATTGGTATATATATATTTATAAGTTAGTAAGTAACTTACTTACCTGAAGAGTATTAAGCGTCGATACATAATCAGGCTACATTGATTAATTAACCACTCCTATAAATAATGGTTTTTTAATTATTATTATTATTAAAGATGGAATGACGTGTAAACTTTTGTTATTGTAGCCTTGAAAATGATATGTGTTAGTATGAAACTTCATTAGTTCATTTATGGATAAATTGAAGCTGCTCTTACCGAGCTGAGAAAATTATACAATCTCGACTCAAAATATGTATTGTTGCAAATATTATGAAGATCTTATAAGGACTCTAAAGGATCTTTACATGTTTAATTCATAATTACTCTATCCTTTTCTCTCTCAATGTATAAATACATTAATAATAGTGAATTATATAATCATTATCACTGATAGTGACGACGACTCTTTGTTATGTATGTATATACATATATGTACAAAAACTACAATTCATGGTTGAAGATTAAATCTTTATATGATCATACACGTTATAATCGAATGTTAATTATACGTGTCTTAAAAAAAAAATATTTTATATTTTTAGGGGATAGATACAGGAATTCCTCGAATTAAGAGACACTTTGTTGGCCATATAAGCTCTACTCAAATATCCAATACATTCAATATTGCAATTTTATAGTGTACATATTTACTTGAATTCCTTTTGTAGACTTTCCTCAAAATAAATTATATATAAATTCCAGTACTTTGAAGTCAAGTGTTCGAAGTAGAATGTTGTTTGAAATTCAAGTACAATATACCTCTACACCTGCCAAGTACCAATTTGATTATATATAATATAACTGGATCTACTTAGAAACAAAATGAATACTCTTGATATGAATATGTATACTTTATACAAAAGCTATGAAACAAAGTGGCAAAATGACGACCACGTGATGAATTTAGGTTCAAATTTACTTGACTAGAAAGATGATTTTTTTGTTCACTAGGGGCGTCGAGGGAACTATGAATAAGTTTTTTAACTAACAACATAAAATCCATGAACTACTCACTTTGTCATTTCAATTAAAACAAGGTGATTTCCACGAAAGTTAGATCAACGTATATATATATATATATGTCAAGTCAACAAGAAACCAAGTTTATCTGAAATATTTCAAAAATGTGTGTGAACTCCACTCATATTCTTGAAGGCATTGTATTAATAGTATATTTGTGTTAATTAAATGATGACTCCAATAATAATTGCAACCGTATTATAGGAAAAAACCAATTGCCACTAAATAAAGTCTGGGGCTATGAGAAAGATGGACGTTCCTTCAGGAACCATATCGGCTCTATATGCAGTCAAAACATTTATCCGATTGCTTTTTTGGTTAGAAAAACAATCTTTGGTTTCTCAAGTAAATGTGACATTTTTGCAAAAACAGTGCGTAATAGGTTTTAAAATGACTCCTAAATATTTGACCCTTATATGTATGAAGTAAAAAAACTACATAAAAGTGGATTTTCTCCTTGTCACTATATGAAAAGAAACTTCTTTTCTTGTTGATTTGATTTATATAGTTATGTATAGGCATGTAAATAATATGCAAAATGCTGCGTGCGAGACTTTGTGGAGTTGGCTCTTCAAACAGGTCTTTTTGTTTTCTTAAGCTGTTATCATTTTTCCTTTATTACAACTGAGGGGAGAACATCTTCCTGATAGTAAAGATCTCGCATGAAGGAAGAATACATGCATTAAGGTTAATAAAGCAATGTAAATGTAAACAAAAAGGGCTCAAGTCCTCGTATAGTTATTATTAGTTAAAAATATAATTATAATTTCCTGACATTGATTTCAGTTAATTTTCTGCCCCTCATCTATGGTGTACATACATAATGTTATTATTTATTATTGATGTCTTCATTTGTATACATATATAATAGAGAATGACAGCTTGTAGCACAGTAAAACGTCATGACAGCTCAAACTGCATCTTCCCTCTCAACATTCATCAAATTATCAGTGTTACCAGGTTGTTGATTTTCTCTTTCTTTATATTTTACACCCCCCAGTTGCATATTTTTTACATTCCTATTTATGTCCGTCAAAGGTATTATCTTACGGGGGGGGGGGGGGGGAGTTGTCTTGTGGTAAGGAAGTCTCTCCTGACCAGTATTATTTATAGCTTTGGACCAAATATGCTCTTAACTGAAATATAATATATGTAGGTAAATAGTCGAAAAAATCTATTTTGAGATGAAGTGTTCGAAATTAAATGCTCTTTGGAGCACCCTTATTATTATTTTCTACTATTATTTTCATACTAATTATGTAGACATGAATCCTAATTAAAGTACTCGAAGCGACTTCATACATAATTAACTCTAGATCTCTCTAAAGAGAAAAAAAAATGACAGAAAATAAACTGGTACTGAATCAATAGCCAGGGATGGGACTTACGTACAGACAAAATACAGTCCTGAAAATAAGAAAAAAGAAAATATTTGGTACTCTTGCACCTTTTTTTTTTTTTTTTTAAGTGTACATTCTTTGTTTGACAGTGTACAGAGAAGAAAGCATCAACCTTAGTCATGGACCTTTTATTATAGACGGATGTTTGGGTGGGAATGATGTAGCAATTATAAAATCATATCTACATACATAATATTAAGTTTTGAGAGTTTCTTCAAAACTCCATTTAAAATATTTAAAGTTAATTTAATTTTTACGAATGAAAAAAAATCAAAAAGGGGTTGAACATAATGCGTCGTCTTTTCAAATTAAAAAAAAATGTAATGAGTATTGAGCTTTAGATGATGAGCTAAGCGTACAGAGTAAAATTCTCAAGTTTTTTCGAAATAAACTTAACCCTCGTATATTCCTCAAATATTACTAACACATTTTACCCTTGGGATCAATTTGACCCCAGGTAACTTTTCCTCCAGAAAATGATTTACAGACAATTGTTGACCAAGTTTTTGTGTCAGGCACTTTGTTTATTTGTTGAATACATAAATAACCCCTTGATAATGAAACCTATCAGTGAGTTTACCTGCCCTCTAGCGCCACCATGAGGCAAAACTTTTAAATTAGAATTAATTTATCTTCAAAATATTACTAACACATTTTATCCTTGGGGTCAATTTGACCCCAAGTAACTTTGCCTCTAGAAAATGATTTACAGAAAATTGTTTCCCCCCCATTATGTATCAACTCAAAAGTATCAACTCTGCACCTGCAGGTGTGTGGATGTTAGGTCACACACACACACAGAAACAGACAAGTTTTACACAGCTAAAACAGCTTGGGGTCAAACAGCTTGACCCCAGAGGAACACCGATGCGTGGAATATGCGTTCAGCACATTGAAAAAATATTATCATGATAATTTTACGCTTAATCAGTTGTCCCCATCAAATTAGGAAAAGTCATGAAATATGGAGCAAAAAAAAAGCAGCCAACTATTGTTTTTTGAATGATAAACATTGATTGGGGTCAAATTGACCCCAAGGATAATAGGAGGGTTAAAAGACTTTGAGGCAATTTTTTAGCTCGTGGTAAATTCATATTGTTAACGATGACTAAAATTCAAAATGTTTGCCCCATCTTGCGACTCTTAATGTTTGTGCCCTATTGTATAATATAAATAAAATCAATGTTTGGACAATTTAGTAAAAGAGAATTGTTTCATCATCCTGAGCATGACTCAAATCGAGTACAACAAATCCACGTTGAGATCGACTGATTTGTTGTACGGGACAATAGCAGACAAATGTCCAAAAAATACTTTGTACAATATCATTTTTTTTTGGAATAACACTGCACTGCACCACGCTGCGTCGTGCCGTGACATACATTATATATATATATATAGATCTACCAAGAACTTTAATTCCCTTTGTCCCTGATAGATAAAGCTTTTGATGTATTGCTATTTTATAAATAATTACATCATTTGGATATTTTTTTGCTCTTTATTATTTTTTGAATGAATGAGTGAGTGAATGAAAAATAGCCGCTTTTGTCTTGAACTTTGATGACGCAATGTTTGTTTGTACAGTCAAATGTTTATGTACTTTTATTTTGCCGATTGAAAAAAAAATTACTTTGTGTATGTATTTTTAGAGGATGTCTCCTAGACTTTATACATCACATATCACATGAGGCATCCACTCATGCATGCATTTTGCATCAATGCAATTAATTTTAATTACAATAAACCTATAAATGCATAGCATATTAATTTTATTATCTATAGCTAAAAGTAGAAAATATACTTTCATTAATTAATTAAATTATATAATATGTATGTCTATTATATTGTCTAAGATGTTGTACACATACATATTTATCAATTAATTTCCTCAAAAGGGCACATTATACATATATGAAGGAATAAGAATAATCAAAGGACTATTATGATAACAATAATAAGTTTTTATATACATGTAAAAATCAGAGGTCGATTTTTTAATTAAAAAAAAAAAAAAGAGATTCTGTAAAAAAATATCTTTTGTTTCATAATAAAATCCACAAAAATAGAAAGATAACTATTACCATAAAAAAAGTGTTGAGCTTGAAAACAAAGAGTTTCCTTCCATATTTTTTTTAAATGAAGTATACCCCTGCTAACAGTTTTAAATATCATACTTTTTACATATTTAGGCCTTCATTTGAAGCTGAAATTAGTTATTTTGAACGCTTTTCAAACATCTAACGAAAAAGTTAGAAAAAAAGTTAAATCATTATTAAAATTTGTAAAAAAATTAAATCAATTTTTTTTCTTCAAAAAACCATTTTTTGAAACCCCCTCTAATAAATTCTTTTCATATATATATAGCTCAAATTAAATTGATGTCAAATTAGTTACAAATATATTGACTTTTGTTTTTTTTTTATGTAGAGCGTATGCTTCGAACTTTACAGGTGGTAGAACATCTTACCTAATTTACCTTTTATTTAACATGTATATGTATTTGTTACGAACATATATATATATATATATATACCGATGATATTTTATATTATTTTGATAGGAAATTAAAGCTTTATATATCAAAAGGTTCCGGCATAAAAAAAAAAAGAATCAAAAAAAGGTATTAGATGATATATTTTTTTGCAACGATTAAAATGAAGAAGAGACAAGGATCGATAAATGCATGCATTCCGTAGGTTGTAGATTGCTGTGTATACTATTAAGTTTATTGAGAAGCATTTTCCTTACAATTCAATTACTATAATTAGACATATAAACTCATAAATACGAGGGAGAAGGAAAAGTGATTGATTTAATAAGTTTAAGGAGGAGGTGAGTCCAATTAGTATTAGTATTATTATCCTGTCGATGCATTTAATTATATATATCATTCAATTATTTATTTATAACCATTATCCATAGCAAGGTAGAGAAAAGGGTCTCTGTTGATAGTACCACCCAATCATTGATTTTATGATAGAAATATATGTACGCAATAAAATAGTCACATATTAATGATACGATAGCCACGTAATTTTTCATTTGTATTATTTTTCAAACAGAACAAGCTTTTTGAGAGAATCAAACATACAATATATTCTCTCTTCAAATGTTTTCATTAGTTGACTCTTCATTGATTTAAAGCAGCTAGCTCTGCGTAGTAAACCTTATGATTCATAAAGCAATACCTACTGGCTCAAGAGTACCAGAGCATGACTTTACTTAGCTATAATATTTTTTCGTGAAATACTTCATTTTCTTTTTGAAAGCTGAGGTTGCGTGTAATCCTTGTAGATCCTCCCCGTGTTTCATGGCCCATAAGGGGATCGTTCTCAACAAAAGCACAGAACCTTGAATAAAAATCAAGGAGAGGATACAAAAGCCCCCATATTTTTAGGGGCATAAATAAAATTTCCGTCAATAAGGGGCTTTTATATTCAAATTTGGCGATGGGATGAGATCCCCGCGAATGTTGGCTAGTATTTGGATCCCTCATTTGAATTATGTGACTTTCTTTGACTTGAGTATAGTCTTTCATATAAGTCCATTATGTTGTAGAAGCTATAAAATGCTTTTGCTTTAATTATGTTGGGGCATTTTTGGCGACGTTTAAGTGGAATTTGCAGTTGCTCCAAAGGATTAATTCGAATAATTTAGTAATAAAAATGGAAAATAATTAATTCATTTTTGTGAAAAATAATCATAGTCTGTTTTTATAATATTAACGGGCCACATATCTACAATATATGTCAATTGTAATTTAATATCTACATTTTCCGGATAAGTTCAAAGACTAACAGCCTACATTTGTGCGTAAAAATAATTAAAAATAATGCAATAGTTAAAGGTAATTAAATTTGAAATTACAGTTCATTTAATTATATCTAATGGTTTTTTTTCTTCTCCTTCTTTTTCTACTCCTTTTCATTCAGTAAATTGACATTCCTATTTAATGAGCTTGTATGCTTAATTGATGGTTCGTCTTTCAATGTGAGGGGAAGGTGGGGATTGAGTTGAGAGAGAAGGTCTACTTCTAACTTTTGAATGTAATAACACTATCTATGTAAATTTTAATTACTAGTAGATATATACATATATGTATATATAATTTTTCAAATACATATGTCAAATGTAGTGTACAAGTGTAATTTGTACGTTTCATAACATCTTATTTAATTATAGCACTAGTCACTTTTAATTAACTATAACATTGATGTCATATTTTCATTCGGATCTATAATTACTAATACTAATAATAGATACTTAGGGGTGAAAAAATCCATAAGTACTTTTATTATTTATATTTAGCCATATTTAGAATATGTCTTATCAATGCGAAATTTCCATCTAAGAAAATTAGAAATTATACCCTTCATATTATGTTAAACATCCTCTAAAATTTCGATAATTATAATCATATTATCTCTATCCGAAGGTTCTAAAGTTTTCCATCTTATTTATTAATCATAACTTGTACAATTTACAGCATGTAGTGAATTTCAACTTGTACACAAGATGTAGAATAAAAAATAGTTAACCAAATTATTTCTCTTGATCTCAATCCATCAAAGTCTGCGTCTTGTATTAAACAATAATATTTTTCTTGGTAGCTTACCAGGATCCATTTGTAATTATTGACCAGACAAAATGTTATAGTCCAATCCAGGGGCGCAGTGAGACAGGTATATTGCTAGGAATGTAAATCATATGCAATTCGGGCGTGTTATAAAAAAAGAAAGAGAAAATCAACCTGGCAACCCTGACAATTTAATGAATGTCGAGGGGGGAAGCAGCTTGAGCTGTCATGACGTTTTACTGAGCTACAAGCTGCTATTTTCCTTTATATATGTATACAAATGAAAACATCAAACCACAAACATTACAATACGTTACTCCAGATTCATTATTATATTCACAAATATCATTAACTCCATTCTCCTTAATAAATGATTTCCATTTTTTAATTTTTCCTTTGTTCCTCACCATGATATAATCTTTGCAGACTGTTCTTTTCTTGTAAAACATTATGTTGAGGTAAAGTTGATGTTACCTTCTTAAGGGAAAAAAAAAAAATGATAACAGCTTCGGAAAACAAAAAGACCTGTTTGAAGAGCCAACTCCACTTTTTTATCACACGCCCGAATTGCATATGATTTACATTGCTATATATTGCACCTTGTCATACCCAATTGACACTAGGGGTTTCCAACACTTTCCACACAAGTGTCTTTGGAAGAGCTTTTTAGATATGTACTTGCATATTTTCAAGTATAAAAAATCAAATTGAGTCTAGTTAAATAGAAATAGTTTAAAATTCATTCCGTTCAACAACATGAACTATACTTAATTAGTTTTATGAAGCTTATTATTTATGTTGACATCTAATGTATTTTTGGGCTTACTGGAGGATGGATCCAGTCATTACTTGTCTTTATGCAAATGTTTTATACATTTGCATGACGACTGGGAAATTGTGTATGAGAGACAGAGCTGACTAGGTAAAAATTGGGATTTCGGTATACAACTGATGACGTTACTAGGATATGCAGAAGGTTAAAAATTTCAGAGCAAACGAATCTCAAATCTTGGGAGCCCTGCTAAGTTGCTTCAAGTCTATGTTAAGTGAGACAAAATGAGTCTTTACTCAAATGTATTCAATGTATGTAAGCACCTAATACCATATGAATCATTTGTAGAAACTAATTTCTTTCTGAAATTTTTTTTTGAAAGTTTTTGAAGGGAGGAAAGTACGGTGGTGTGTAATAATAAACACATCCTTTTTTTCAACTTTTTAAAGTGTGTGACTCTTGTTGGGTTGTAGGTGATAGTTTTGACATCAATGTTACACATTATTGATTTATATAGATACATATATGTATTATATTCTACTTTTTTGTCTCTTGTTATTTATTAAGGCTTTTTACTTGAAAGCTCTGCTCTTAAAAACTACTACTGCCATAAATCCTGTTATTTTTATGTTGTTATCAAGTAGAAAAAAAGTTCTTAAATGGTTTGTTCTTTTTTTTTCTTCTTCTAAGAGGGAGAGAGAGAGAGAAAGAGAGGAAACTAAAAATTATTCTTATCACACTCATTGAAAAACCAAACACATAGTGTGTCCTTTCTTATTTAACTTGGCTGAATTGAAACAAGTTCTGCATATATATAGAACAGGGTCATTGAAAAAAAAAGAAAACAAATACATAAATAAAGATCTAATACATTTAGGTGACACTAAACTTTAAAATGAGCCCTGCATGGTCAGACTTTAAAATTGGCTTTAATTGATTGATATTCCTCTTTTGAGTGTGAATATGTTACCTTTATGAGTTGAGTAAACTAAGATATTTATGAGAAAATCCAGCCTTTTCAAATTAAATTTAAATACTTTATGGCGTCATGCTTCCATTCTCGTTATTTTTTGACCAGTGAATTCATAGACTTACTTTTTAAGCTGAAGGCGGCAGTTTTAATTTATTTTAGTGTCAGATATTCGGTCCAAATTCCAAAGAATAAATTTTGAGCCCTCCTTTGCTGTTCATATAACATAATGAGTTTTACAGCAGAATTACAAGAGGGGTCCATTGGTGTATAAAGATATTTCAAAGAGACAATGCGATTGACTGTAAAGAGAAAATGATCCTTACGCGAAGAGATCTGACTTTAAACTTATAATCTGGGATAAAGTGAATAAAAACCACTTACTGAAGCTTAGGACTGAATTCCTCATCCGTCTTTTTTCCTCTTTTCCGGGGAGCCTCTTTCCAGTGGGGACCTAGACAAAATCAACAAAAACAGTAAGTCTGAATGGGATTTGAAGTCTATTTTTGTTTTTGTTCCCACTGAGAAGAGGACATATCCAACTCTGCTATTTTGAAGGTAGAAAAGATCAACTTATGGCCATGTAATAAGTTATCAAATAATACCATGGATAATGTGCATAGTCCCCTATAAAAGAAAGGCCATTTTATCAATACTAAAACGGAGAAGCACAAATAAGGGAGGCCACTAAAAATAAGGTTTCTTTAACCGATTGGACGCCCTAGAAGTTTTTTTTTCTTCAGTTACTGTCCACCCCACTTTTAAAAACTCTGGAATGCCTTTGCTTTCCTCAAAATGGTTTCTTAAATTAATATATATTTGATGTGTTTCTCACAATTTTTTAAGGCAAATATATCAAATATTTATAAGAGCCTAAATAAACTTATTTAGAGTCGACTCATGTATTATTTATCAAAGTTTTTTTTTTAGCACCAGATACAAAGTAAAGAAAGGGAAAATCCTCTTTAAAAACTCCTTTAATCATGCAAATAATTAAGTGGATTTAAAATGTATATTAACAAATACATAAACAGTGTGTAGTGCATACTTCAAACATACATACATACATACACACATATATGTACATTTTTGTACATATTTAACGCTTTAGAAGACTATGCAATTTAACAACTCCACATAACTTTTTGATATTTTCTCATTTATTTTCTTTTGATTTCATTTTTTTCATATTAAAACTGTCCTCATGTATGTTTGTATATATATATATATATATATATATGTATACGTACATATATAAGTCACAAACATGCATATAAGCTGTGCAACCATGCGTACTATTGTTGCAAAAGTTTTTTTATTTATTCTTTCTTATATAGAGGATATTGTATGTACATAGTGTAGAAACGAAGAGGATTTGTAAAATTCATACTTAGTTTTATACATATACATATACTAGGGCTACGGTACGGTACGGTACGTTTTTACCCTCGATATGGTTTGGTAGGGTACGTATATATGTATATACTCACATTATAAAATTATTTAAGAAAAAGGATATGAAAGAATGATTCGGCTCTTTGTTCTTAGTTACTTCGAAGTAATTTATATATTTTTTTTAAAGATTTCATTTAAGCATCATCGATCAAGAAATAGTTATGTATGGCGAATTTGACATGTAGTGGAATACACCTCCCTCTGGTGCTTATAAGTTTCCAGTTTGGGACTACTTGGGATTTCTGTATAAAGATGGCGAAAATGTGTGGAAAAAAGAGAGGTTAAAATGACCGTATGGTTCAGGAATAATTATGTTATAGGGATTTTTAAGCACTTTGGATAGAAACAACATTTTTGCAGGAACGAGGAGCAGCTCTAATCAGGATTTAATAGCATTTAATCCCACTCATACCTAAACAACTCTATTTCAAATGCAGTTGATTGTTTAACCTTAAACAAAGATTCTCAACTGACCCAGCACCAAAATGCCACATTTTACTACAATGCATTTTTATAGTACTTTAAGTCATCAGGAATTTTTATGCCTATCTGTTTCACTCCTCAGTAACAAAATTTAATTATTTTTGATCAACTTTTTTATCTAAAAGAGTCACGATCCACTTTTGGATGACAGCTAAGAAACACAAAACCTACAAGACATAAGGAAAAAAATAAATAATCTTTGTATGTACAAACAATGGAACAAACTGATGGAAATATACCTATTTAGTTGATTAGGTTAAATATATTTGATAAGAAAAAGAGAAAGTAATGATGTTCAATTCCATTTATGTGACTTAAAGGATATTTTGGTAAGTTTGAGACTACATCAATAATGATTTTGATAATATCTACAAAAACAACTTTCTCCTGAGTAAAAATGAAAGAAAGTGTTTTGTTCCAAATATGGGAGGGGGGGGGGGGGAAGAAGACCCTTAATTTAATATACTCTTAATATTATGGTCACAATTTCTATTTGTATATTACTTTAGATGACAAACAATAGTCAAGACATTAATTTATTCCCTCTCCAAGAAGAGGTGGAAGAAGAGAGAAGTAAACACATGATTTATGAAATTAAATCTAATGTCTTCCAATTAATTTATCATGCTTGAATGGACGACTATATCATTTAAAATATACACTCATAAAATTAAAATAAATCTTTATCCTACATAAATTAGGATATTAAATAGGAAATAAAAATAAATATATATTTATATATAGGATAAAAAATATATTTTTAAATATTGGCAAATGACTTTTTTGCTTAAATAATAGTCTGAGCATTTATGATTAGTCATAGTCATAGGTATGTAAATATAACTATAAGAAGAAGCATTATCTAAGCTCTTTTGCTCTGTCTCTCTCTCTCTCTCTCAACCTCTCCTAACTATTTTTGCCAAACATTGAAAAAATTGATGATAGTTGTGAGTCATGATTGACACTTTCTCGACGTTTCTATATTAAAAGCATAGATTTTTTTTTTTTTCATCTGATAAATTTACTTTTTCAATTGTAAACAATTCCTATTTGTAGGTGTTATTATGTACTTATTTATGCAAGAAAATCCCACAGCCCCCAATGAAAAATCTCTCACATAATCGTCTTTGCAAATTATTATTATTATTATTATTAATGCAAATAAAACATCAAAACATAGCTAGATACGAGTATATTAATCCATGAGTCAACCCACAACGTTAATTAATGCCTGACGAATACGTAAGAAAAAACTTACTTAACCTTATTCACAAATATAGATTTGTATTTATTCTTATTGTGGATTTTGTATGTAGGAATATCTTAAATAATATTTATTCATAGTTTTGCACATTTCACTACCCAATATCAAAGGGCTTAAATTGCATTAGTATACGTTGCATATTTATGATAATAAAAGTTGTAATTAATAGTTTTTTTCTGCAATTAGAAATGCTTTGTAAACATGAAAAGAAATAAAATCATCAATCGGAGTTTTAATTGATCACTTCTAAAATGTAGTAAGGCGTTTAATTTTTAAATTTAACTCTACTATGTCTGTTTATTGGTTTCATAAAAGGAAAAATGGACAAATTGGCTCTTTGACTTCTGAGTAAAGAACTGCATTAAAAAAAAACAAATGTAAATAATTGATCCGCTTTTACCTAAAATTCAATTAATGCTATATAATACATCCACGACCATTGTCCTAACTAAGAATGATTGATGAATTATTCTGATCAAGGATCAGCTACGCCACAAGGGGGAAAACCATAACTCCAAGTAAATATCCTTGGCAATTAATATTTACAGGTACTTGAGTATGCATTAGCATTATATGAAAAGCCTACATCAACCATCGACTATCACGATACAGCATATGTGAGAGCGGAATATTCATTGTATCTCCAAACCTTTCCTTTTAAAAAAGAAAGAAAGGGAATGGGGCATCTAATCGGCTCGTAATTAGGAAATGTTCTCCATTGTTCCAACTATACGGTATTGGGCTGCTCTTTATGGAGTATATGAGATCTTCAGAGATGAACAAACATAGGTAAACAATAATACAATTTCAATTCATCAAATGATATTTATTTAAATCCAATTCCACTTAATTAAATAATGTACATGACGTAGTTGAACGTTTAAATACATTATATTCATAGATAATGACATTTATCCCTTCATAATGATTAGACGGTGCATGTTTCATGAATTAGTGTTGCATACGATGTATTGAATTTTATTTTATTTGTGAAGGAAGACGAATGCATCAGAGGATTGGAAAGACGGAGTCATAAAATCAATCAAAAGCTTTTCTTCAATAGCGGACATTATTTTCCTGACAGGTCCATGTATCATTGATGATTGAAATAATCATCTGTACATATATAAATATATCTATCCATTTTATTTTGAGTGGAGTGCAATTGTATGTATGTATGTATGTATTACCGTATTTATAATCAGTTTCTTCATCCTTCATTCATAGAGTAGTATCTCTCAAACTTTTTTTCTTTCATAGTGAGATAATTAAAATCCTGGGAAGAAGCACTATTCAACAATTGGATCTTATTTTCTTTCAGATAACAATGATAACAGATATTTTATGGTGTACTTAATAATTCTACTCGTCGTGACGTATTGTTTAAGAAAGGCTGTCATAGAGAGTTCATATTATGCAAGGGGTAGATAATTTGCTGCAAAATACTGTATATAAGCATATTTTAATACGTATAATTTAAAATTTATCTAATCTTCTAACTTATTTATTTATTTATTAAGATAAGGTGTATAATATTTATCTTCTCCTTTACAGTACGATTACCATAAGTGCTTACAAATACAGAATGTACGGTCTTTAGGGGGCCAATAGATTGATTTTTCCCTACCTACTATAAATAAGTATCAAAATTGGATTATCTCATGATCTTCAAGTATAATCAGTCGGTATATTATTCAATTTTTATCAGTCATCAATAGGGCTCAAAGGCAAACAGTTGTTGAACTTTATAGCAAAGGAAATACGACAAAGATATCAAGAAAATGGACACGCAATGCCAATAAAAAAGAGAATTTGACAGATTAGAACTCTGAATGTAATATTTTAATTTTGTGCAATTCAGTAAGATCAATGAACAAAAACCATGAGAGTGTCAGCAAGGGCGATGTTTAAAATCATTAAACAAGAAATTAAATTTAAAATACACAAGTCTAAATTCCGTCTCTAAACTCTCTAAACTTTGAAAAAATAAATGGTCAATTTTTCATGAAAAAAATAACCCACAGAGATAATTTTGTATTAGTAGTGATGAAAAAGTTTCCAATCTTGAAAACTTGTTCCAAAACAATCACCTATATAGAATTTTGACTAAATACATCTATTAAGTCTTGGAACATAAGAAAATAGTGATAAGAAGTGTAAAACTTCCTTTTGTTTTGATGTGGAAAGAAACTTCCTTGAGTCTTTTTCGATAGGGGTGCAAAAACTCCAGAACGTCTATTGATGAGGTTTTTGAGTCGGTGATAAAGCTTTCTTTCAAGGAGAGTAATTTTTTGTGAATGAAATCAATCCTTGTAAATCATTAAAACGACGATTGAAGGCCGTGGATCAACATGAAGGAGAATAATACGTTGAATAATTTATTAAATATGTACAAAACTCTTGTTAAAAGATTGGAATACAAATTCATGAAACTAAAATTAATATTAGCTATTTATTTTACTATAAATGACATCTTCACTTTGTAAAAGACTATGGTAATCCGGCAGTAGGTAAATTATTTCAACAATAATCACTATAATGTATTAGCATGAAGTTTGAATCAGTTTGCTCCTTGAGTAACTTTGTGGGTGGGTAGGAGAAAACAAATGTATCTATGCAAGGATATTACTCACTTCTTAGACTACCACAGTGGACTGCAATTCTCATCAAGCCTCATTTGTCATCATTTTCGGATCCAAAATATAATTTTAATTCTATAATATTCTCATTTTTAACTTTGTTTCAACAAAGTCTCCTAGAGGGCATAAGCAATGTAAGTTACTGTTTTATACTTGACGCTCTCGAATTACATATTACATATCAGTACCAAATGGACATATATTGTCTATATTGCAGACAAAATTCTCCTTAAAGCCATATGGAAGCGGGTTAATACTTAATTTTTTAAAAATATTTCGTGGAATTGAATCTAACAGCACCTTTCCTTTAAATTACTACTAAATAAAAGGATTATCTTTTTCATAGAAAATAATATTTTTTTGCTCCTTTAGATACATATTTCCATGTTAGAATATGTATCTTTAAATAAGAAATAAGAACCAATTCCCTTTCCTTAGAGGATTGATTAAATATGTATATATGCAAAAATGCAAATTCGTTTTAAACATACGTTTAAAAACAAACCTGTAACCTGTATTGTTTATACATATACATATATGTAACCAAAAAATCAGGTATACCTCTATTGGGGAAATGTCAAAAAAAAAACAAAAAAAAACAGCTGTGCTTTGAATTTGAACTCATTCGTAGTAATTTAATAAACATAGAAAATAAATAGTGTAGAACCTAGATTTATGAGTGATTTTCAAAACAAAAAATAGATTTTTGAGTGATTTACGACTTCTTTATCAAGAGGAAGCTATAAGGACGAAAAAACAAAGATTTTGTGATTCGTCACTTGTTAAATTCTATAAAGTTTTGTGGGGAAGGTTTCACTTCGAAGCTATACCAAAAACTGAGGAAACAAGTTTGTTGGTGATTTTTTTGGCTTTTAGACAAATTTTCCACTGCAAGGTGTCGCTTTTAAATATATAGATCAATTCATAGAGGTTACGTAGTTAGTTACGAAATAATATTCATGACACACTCTACGCTCCCAGTATTCAGCTAAATTTGAATAAAGCTCATAACGTGATCACCGTTTTCATACTTTATTTTATAGTTTGGCATCACTACTATATGTATAAGCTTGTGTCAGTATAAACGGTAAATTAGATTTAAAACACCATAATATCACATTTTCATCAAATTATAAAACGTGTGATGAAAGCAAGTATCTTTGAATAAATTAATAATAGTAACAACTCTGCCAAGTGAAAAATATTCCCAAAAAGAATATTTGTACAATATATAGACACATTGTGAAAAGTAATGATATTAATTATTATTAGAATTATTTGTTTTTGAAATACTGGAATTCAGTAAATTGTTTATAAAATAATGGTTTGTTAGCATATGAGTGTTTTTGGGTCGAAAACGGATGTCTATTTACCATTGATGGTCATTATTATAAAATTATCATTCCATATCAAATCGCTCAAACGTTATTATCGATAAACAACTCTGAAAAAGATGAAATTTGATCTACTGGTTGTTCCATTATTTTTTTGTCTGCATCTACTTTTTATAATTACTTTATCTAAATATAAGACCATTTGAAATTAGATGGTGTGCAGCACAGGATTTTCAAAAAAATTGCAAAAAAAAAAAGTACTCCAATTCCTTGGAATCAATCATTTAATTGTAAAGATAAGTAAAAAAAGTTTTTATGGGGTAGTGGAAGGTACAAATCCAAATGTACTTGTACGAAATTTTCTTCAAAAGCTGTGGTGCTGTGTGAAAAATTGTAATTTTTTTAGGGGGGGGGGGTGGATCTAATGTGAGATAATAATGACTATTGATTTGAATTCAAGGAATCATCTTCATGAATACCAAAACATGACTATTTATGAGTAAAAAATAAGAAAAGTGATATTTTTTTCCTGTTTTTAAATGAGACTCAATAACATATGAATATAAGCGATTGATGCCCCTTATAGACCCTTTCTCTGATTTGGCTTATTTTTTGCACAGACACTCTTAGGACTAAGTCAATAATAATTAATTAATTTAAAGATGAATGCTTCCTTATGCTTACAATAATACTCTGCAAGAATATGCTATGAAGAAGAAACAAGAAAATTAATCTCTCTCTCTGTCGGTCCATATAAACCATTTTAAAATGAGGATTTATGAGCACAACTGGTTAATATTATGTGGTAAATTATCAAAGAAACCTACATACGGACATACATACATAGCTACCAATGTGTATGTATGTATAGTCTATCAAGTTTTTAATATATTGTACCTACAAACTCTTTCTCTAATGATTTACTAATCCCGGGATAAAAGAGACAGGGATTATGAACTACCATATCCTCCTCTAAAGCCAGAGTAGAAATATTTATTCTCTCTAACTATATATATATATATATATATAATGAAGTATAAATCATAGGAATAAGGGTAGACATATGATTTATGAATAAACATACAACGATGCTGAAAGAGAACAAAATAACCCTTTACAACCCAAATATACATCATATATATATATATATATAAGTTTTTAAATTTATAAAGAATAAGTGGATAAAAATTTAATACATTTTTAATAGGGATATGAAGAACAGAAAGAGGGGGAAATGAACGAAAATATCCACCTACCTATTTAAAAGGTTTAAAAAAATCGATTTTTTCCTTTTTAAAAATCCAAATTTTGGTAGTAGGGAATGTTGATTTGAATGTATTGCTCAGGTTGGTTCAACTCTAATGACATGTGTGCATAGAATAAACATATATATATTATGATTTTTACAACCCTCTGCCAAAAAGTTTTCGCTGAAAAAAACATGTTTTTTAAAAAAACGAGGGAGTCTTTGAATGGAGTGAAGGAAAGTGTACAAATTTTTTTCGTTTTTTCTTTCTCTCTCTGATATTTAATTCTATTGATTTGCATTAGAGAAGGAGATATAATAAGTACTAACATATCTATTTATGGATCGTATTAATTGGATACATGTTAAATGAATAAACAAAAAAAATATATACATATCAAAATAGTAATTAAATTATATTAGTATATATATATACACTATTCATTTATCAAAGAAAAAAATATACTCCATGTATGTAGAGAAGGAAAATACTGAATATAAATTTACCTGATTTTCTTCTTTGAAGAAAATCTTCATTCTGAAAGGGATAAAACCCTTTATTTGATTAACCATAAAATATTATGTTACATAAATGTAATTAAATGAACATCTAATTGAGGGATCTCATAACTCATTTCTTAAAAGTTTTATATTTTTATACTTGATTATTGTAGTTATAGGTGATGGAAATGGGAGGGGAAGAAGGATTGTCGTTACTTTTGTCAGGGAAAATAAGTAACTTAATATATGTCCTTGCACTATAGGGCATTTATGCAAACAAAAGAAGAAATAAAAAATCCTTACTAAATACTTTAATTTATATAATTCATTGAGTCTCATCTGTTCTGAATGTATCCTAGGGTATAAATGCATTTCATATGCATTTTATTATAGTAACACTTCTTTTAGGAGTAACTGAGTCCTTTTGCTATGGAGAAAAAGTTACTTTTTGACAGAGTAACAAGTAAAGACGTAATTGATTACTCTGCTCAAGTAACATGTTCAACACTAGCTGTCATTGACGTACTGATTATCTATCCGTTATTAGTTACGTTGTATCTAATTTACTTTTTGAATATTTACAATTTAATTTGATACGTTTTATGGGGGTTTTTTTTTTTTTGCATAATTTTGAATTATCTTTCAAATTGAATGTTATTGATTTCAATGTTCTGTTTATTTTTTTTTTTTATGTAAAAAGATCGAATCAAATATTTTAAGAAATGTATGTAATTTATTAGTAGCAATAAAATTCTTCTTCTTTATTTTTATTATAAGGGATTACTTTGAGGTAAAAATCACTCTACATATATGAAGTAGATCGTTGATATATCAATTATTTATAAACTATATCAATCTTGTACGAAATTTTGTATCTCAAATAAGGTGCAATCAACGCCAATGTTTTTTTGCTAAACTAGACCCTCTAAAATAAAATGTTACTCTAGTAACAACAAACAAACAAACAATCAATTATTATTATTAATGTTTAGAGGAATCCCCTTTTCTTATCATCATCAAATGAAAAATGAATGGATCATCATTTTCAAATACAATCCCTAAAAAAAACAGAGGGTTTCTAAACTATTTACTCACTTACAGTACTTTATTCTAGGATGATTGAATCGTCTCATATGCACAAAATAAGCACATCTACGATATTAAAATCAGAATATGGTGAAGGTAGATTTATTTTCAAACTGAAAGTTGATTCAAATCAATAAAATGTATGTGTAACTCCCTTAAAAAACATACAAAGGCTCTGAAAATAAAATTTAAAACAAAAAACAAAATTGAATAACAAATTTGTAATCAGGGATTCAAGAACTTTATCTGCCCATGTATGTACCGATCTACAATTCTAACAAGAATTCGAGGACCCCGTAGAGAAATGATATTAACTAGCCGGTGGCAATGATGAAGAAATTAAAGCCATTTTAGTCTATTTTTGAGACTAAAATTGACGTCTCTAATAATAAATATTTTTTCTATTTTCTTACTGGTAAATGTCACTGTTTTCAACATATTCAACATATTTCAACCCAACCAAACTGATATATTTTTTTCTTTTTTTAAATTAGAATAAAAGACAAAAAGCTCATCATCAAACGTAGTACAATTATAACTATTCCAACATAAAATTTGATTTAAAGTTAATAATTGAAATAAATCAAAATTAAATAAGGTTGATTGGTTCTTTGAAATACTACTAAAAGGATTCGAAGTTTTAGTAGATTCATGTTATAACTGTAAGGGTTTACCTAGCAGGAACCTTCTTCCAATTTCCAACTATGTATACTTTGAAGATCACTATTCAAATCTGGACAAAACCGAGGTAACATTAAAATTTGCTTTTCTTTTACCGTCGATAAATATAATTGATTGAATTTTGATGAGTCCTTTAGAGGAGGCAATCCTTTCTCTCAGAGAATATCCTATATTTCTCATATATAATTTTCGTACAAAATACGTTTTGTTTGTTAAGTATTTGCTTCTATCCAATGCTTGACATCTTCTTGTAGTCCCTGGTATATCGGGTACAACGTACCAAAACTGTCTTGCACTCATAATTTGCTCAACTCAAGTTATAGTTTGTTAAATATCCACATATTTATGTAGATACTCTAAGGAATTTATAGCTGTTTATGTGATATAAAAAAATTTATATCCATAAAGAGATGACGTCATAAAGCCCCTGAAAGCCTTTTGAGCTACGTACATGAAATTTGCCATACCTATTCTTCGGCTAAATTGACACCCCTGGTTTTAATTAGAAAATGATTCAAAGTATCTTCTACTTTAAAGGATTTCATGGGCAATTGACTGTAACATTGGTATTGATAATTATAATTAGAGGTTTGGTTGTCCCTTGTCTCAAAAGGACATCAATTTAAATTTGCATCTTCTTTTTTTTTTGGATGTTAGAAAAAGAAATTTGCATATTTCATTATACCTACCTATGTATGTAGTTATATTTAGAGCCATAGTTTTATGTTTTTTAATCATTGGGTTATGTTATAACAAAGGATGGAGAAACAAGTTTCTTTTATGCATATCTTATGCACTCTAGATAGGTACAAAAAAAAAAAGTAATCAAAATAATTTGTTTTGGTCTTGTTTTTTATTATTATCATAGGACCTACATAGTACATACATACATACAAACATTGGATGTGAGTGCAATGTAATAAAGTCGTATTAAAAAAAAAAGAGAAAACTCAAAGTAAGAGCCAACAAAATTATCAACTTTTTATCTCTTTTTTTTTAGTTTTTAGTTTTCAAAAGTAATTTGAAGTAAAGATTAATTAGAACAATATTTTCTTTTCTTTTCTTTTTAAAAAAAAAAGTTCTTTAATATGAAAATTCAATGTATACTTAGTTTCTACCCTTTTAGACGACAAATCTCTTTTAGTTCACATGCTTCACTGATAAATTTAAAAAAATAATATCAAACTACGTTTATACATATATATATATATATATGTATACATCATATGTTTAAAGATCAATTATGTTCATAATTTTATATGTATATATATATATATATAATGATGCAAAGAGCCATTCATACAACATGTGATATATAATTTGAATTTTTTAAATATATATATATATACATATATAATTAATTATGATAATTGCTTTCATTTTTCTCTTTAACAAAACAACAACAACAAAATGTATCATATTATTAATGTTCATAAATATTCAAGCTAATATCATAAATCATTGTAATTTAAAACTTTAATTCCCTATAATTAGAATGCTTTGTACGTATAAGGACGCTCATTCAATGAGGGTTTTTGATGATGAAAGACATTGTAAGAGCTTACCTCTTAACGAGATCCTTTTTTAAGGATATGGAGTAAGAGTCAGCTTTTTTTTTTATATATGGAGGTATCATTATTCATGGTCACTGATTATTGAATTATATAGGGGAGTATGTAAAGGTAATTAATACCTCCTTACATCAAGGACAAAATCATAGATATAGTTCATGAATGTATAGCTTAGATTAAGGGGGGGGGGAAACAAAACATTTTAGTCTTTGAGAACTCGACTGTACATAGTCAATCAATTAGAAAGGGGAAAAATGAAGTAGGTACACATAGCAAGTATTGCCTCTGGCAATTTAATAGTTTGAAAAAAATATTATCTATCCATAAATATGCAGTCTGTGATTTGATTCTAAATACTAATGGAAATAATTATGTTTGATTTCAATTCAAGAATGCAATTTTGGAGTTTGACTCTCTTGTCAAAGGACTACACTTGACAACTCCTACTATACTACCATTGCACAACCAGAACCATTTACTCCTTTATATATGTTATAAATTTAAATAATAAATAAATGAGTGAGTGAGAAATGAACTATCAATTAAATATTCATTCTTTTAACAAAGAAAATATATAAATATTAAATGGTTATAAATGATCAGAAAATAAAGTATTGGTGGTAGGGTATTGAAACAAGTATTTTATAACTTAAACTTATTATGAAATATACATAATTTGTTAAGACGAAACGACTCTTTAAAAAAGTTTAATGTGTACTCAGGGTTTTTTAAATATGAAAATCGATTCATAATTTAATTATTTTATTATTTTTTTGATAAATAAGAGTCAATTTCACACTACTATGAGGGCTTTTAAATAGGAATGTCCTTTTTTATTTAATATACATAGAATTTGTAACTTACGGATACGGAATTCAATAGAAATACTCTATACTACAAGCATTCGTAAATTGTTCTTGAAAGACATGTCTTTCAGATTGCACCAGATTCAAATATTATAGAAGTGCTGGTAAGGGAATAAAGGCAGTTTAATTTTCCATCACAACCTTCAATATATCTCTCAACCTTCCCTTCAAAATGAAAAATAAAAAATATTTGAAATTCTATATATTGTTTTTAGCCAATTACTTCATTCTCTCCAAGTGTTGGACAATTCTTTATTAAATATGTTGATAATCTTTCAATGTTAACAAGAAGTCATTTGAGTTCAAGAAACAATATGATCTGAATAAATGAGAAGATGCTTCGGGGGGTATATGTAGCTGTACAAAAAGATAAAAGAATTAAGGGTCGAAATGAAAATCTTGCATTTGAAGCTTCCTCCCCCCCCCCCCCCCCAACGTTCAGAACATTCGTTATTTCGGTGTTTTTCAACCGGTGTTTCGAAAGTACTAACAAGACACAAAAACTTACATATGCCAAAGAATATATGTATTTATTTTCTGGGTTTTTTTCAAGGTGGAACTTCTTCCTTGAAAAAGTTATTTATTTCGTCTCTATAAAAAGAAGATATCAAAACGTTGTTGTCTTATATGCGTTCAAAAAATCACTAATACCAAGGAGGAAGAGTGTATATAAATCAATAGCAGACAAAATAATACAATTGATTTCAACTTTTGAATCCTTTGTTATTTCCCACTGGGAGACATTCTACCCACTGAGTCATAAAATAGTTTCTTATTTCTTTTTGTTTTGCCATATTTTTCATTTTATTCCAGGTAATTGCCTATCTTATTATTACCTTTGTAATAATAAAACTGTAAGGATAAAAAAAATAAAATAAAGGCAGTGTCATTATTTATAAAATCATTTAAATGTTTTCCTTGAATTCTACTTTTTCTATCGAGGTTTGATGACAAAAATATAGAAAGTCTCAAATAGTTTGTTTGTCGTAGACTATTGCATGATGTCGTCTTTTATTTTTCTTATTTGTTCAACACTTTATATGAAAAGTGTACCACAGACAAACAGAAAAACATGGAGTTAACGCATCCTTCCTCAGATATAATTGATTTTTTTTGTGTGTTTGTGAAAAATTTCTTCTGAAAAATTCAAAATTTGACGACACTTTTTAAAATGAAATTATAGAACAGGTATAAAAAAAAAAAGATATTTCTTCTAAGTTCTAAAACTTTTTTGAAGCTATACAAGAATCAAATAAGACTTGGTAGTTTTTTACCAAACAATTCCCTATTTTCATTTATTAGATGTTATAAATTAATGGATCTACCCTCATTTTTTTTTGTATTTTTTTAAAAAGCAATGTAATGGATAGAAATAATAATAAATATTAGCTAAATGCATTTATAAACACACAAACAAATAATGTTTTTGTCTAGTTTGTGCTATATGTACATATATATATACAAGTTATAATACATTATTCATAATTTAATAATTGACGTGTGCTTTATTAAGTAACCGCTATGAAGAAAATACAAACATACATGTATGTATATGTATGTAGAAAAAAAAGCAGGTCTCAAACATAAGATTTATTATTTTATTTAGAATGATGAATAGAACTGCAACTTGTTTTTTGAGGTTTTTTAAACATTTATAAATGAATACTATACATTTGTTAGAAGAAAAAAATAGTTGCGTAATATGTCTATAAATACTCACACAAATTTTTTTGATGTTGTAACGTTGTATCGTCAATGATCATAGATTAAAAAAAACAAAGGTAGAAAAACTGTGAATAAAATTCCAAGTATTCAAAAGTTCAATTCATGACTGTGTTTGGCATTCTTCATAGATGGAAACATTGAGAAGCATTCCCTACAAGGGTGACTTGATGTGAGTACTGATATAATAAAAATCATAACTCCAGATATTACGACTTGATAGTTTGAAGATGAATGTTTTGAATAAAACAATGATGTAGTTATTAGAATCAAATATTAATTATAAATAGTTTTGTCTGTTTATTCACCTGAATTTGAATAAAATACATCTATTTAAAAAATATAAAAGTAGACGAATATATGTGGTGGTATTTTGAAAAGAAATAACTTTGTAGCACAAAAAAAGAAGAAAAAAGTTTTGTACTGTGTATAGCACGCACAATATTGACTTAACTTTGCTGACCTTATTATTTACAAGATAAAATCATTTAAATCAGTTCATATTTTAATTTGCAATTAGTTTAATTTTATCACCTTAGCACGCCATTTAATAATGACTTTTATTAGAAAAGAATGAAACATTCTCAAAAGGGGAATTTTGTCAAATTTGTAATCTTTTATGAGGCAAGGTCTCCCAAAACTCTTGACCAAAAAACAATAATCACAAATGAATCCTCTTTCTTTTTTATAATTAATTAATTAATATAAGAAAACAAGGGTGATCTTCATGACGACTTCCCTTTTGTGTCTTTTCAATTTGGCTCACTCGTGTGTCTCTTAACCAAAACTAAGACTTTGAGAAGTGGAGACGGAGACAAGACTCTCAAAAACACATCACTATGATCCACTATAGAACCAATACGTGAGTGTATTATATGTAAAAACTACTCCTTAAATGACGTCATGAAGCATATGAGAACGACCTTAAATTATAGTCCTCTTGCCTGGATTCCTGGCTCTGGCTGACAAAAAGTTTTAGAAATATATATATATATATATCTATACAATTTAAAGCTTTAAAGTTGAACTTTTGAAGTCCTTCATGATATAGAGAGTCAAAAACAAAAACAAAAACAACAACAACGATGTAGCGAAAAAAACATTATTATCTATTATACTTAGTTGCATATAAATTAAAATGCATGTATATGAATGTGCTTAAAATTTAATTTTCAAAAGCTATGACAATTGTAAACACTTTTACCCTCTAAATATGAGAGTTAAATTTGAATATATGTACAATTTAGAATTGAATATTTAAAAAGTTATGAATGCTTTCTTTTTTTCTTTCTTTCTTTCTTTTTTTGTCGTCTTTAACTTTTCTATATACAAACAAACATGTGTGCACATATATTTAATTACAATTCTTTTCATTCTTTTTTTTTTTTTTTTTTTTTTTGTTGTTGTACAAAATGAAAACATTTTGGCCATTTTAATTTAATTATATTTAAAATATGTAAATAATACATACATTATATTATTCAAATGAACTGTGATTCTCAATGTAAAGTTTTTTTTTTTTATGCATAGATATTTGAATACAAATTACGCTTACAGTTATAAATATACATACATATTACATATATGACATATTTCATTATGTCTATATGTTGACGGCTCTAAGAGGTCTCATTAATATAAATCATCAAGTTATTAAAAAAATATATAAAATAAAATAAAATTGACAGACTTGTTGTTTGAATGTTAGTTGTGCAAAAAAATTTAATTTTTGTACTTCTTTATGTAGATAATATTAGAATGTTATATCTGCTTATAAAAGTCTGTAGCACAAAAATAAATATTCCTATTAAATTTATATTTAATTTTTTTATCACTTATTTATTATAGAAGTAATAACAATAATATTTGATTGGGTTTCTCGGTCAAAATCCCGTTTTTTTTCAAGATTTTTGTGTTTTTACATCTGCGAGACATTTGTTGCAAAATCATAGTCTAAGCCTCTTGTATGTAACTCTTTAAATGAAAAATGAAATACCTACATATTTTCATTGATGATTCACTTGAGATAAAGTTTTTAAAGATTCAGGGCTCTGTGTAATATTTCGAATTTCTAACAACGATGGTAAAACAATTTTCATTCATTTATTTGGAACTTAGTTTAAGGTTTTTTTTTTTTTTGAAGCAATATGATATGTCTCATGCTTTTATACCAAGGGAGTTAAATTCTTGCATCCTTTGAACAAGTTTATATTAACTATTGGATTTGACTATTTACCTATGATTAGTGATTTTGTGTCCATATACCTTTTTATAATAAAGTGTACTCTTTCAGCAATGTATCTATATTTAAGGCTAGCTTAAAATTGATGTTCCATTCTGGAAACATGCAATAAATTAAATAAATTTCATGGTATTCATTATTTACTATTTCTGAGGATCACAAAACTTAAAAAAATCTAAAGTACAATTTCTTAGAAAATGAGAAATTCTGTATCCACTCATCTATGCGTAATTATGGATCACATTCCTCTCTCAACCGAAGTCTACAACAGAGTGATTGTTAGTAATGTAAATAATATGCAAATGGGGTGTGTAAAATAAAAAGAAAGAGAAAATCATCAACCTGGCCACTCTGACAATTTGATGAATATTGAGAGGGAAGAAGCAGCTTGAGCTGTCATGACGTTTGACTGAGCTACAAGCTGCTATTCTCCATTATATATGTATATAAATGAAGACATCAATAATAAATAATGACATTATGTATGTATACCATAGATGAGAGGCAGAAAATTAACTGAAATTAATGTCAGGAAATTATATATTTTTAACTAATAATAATGATTATACGAGGACTTGAGCCCTTTTTGTGTGTACATTTTATTTGCTTTATTAACCTTAATGCATGTATGCCCCTTCATGCGGGATCTTTACTATCAGGTAGATGCTCTCCCCTCAGTAGTAATAAAGGAAAAATGATAACAGCTTTGGAAAACAAAAAGACCTGTTTGAAGAGCCAACTCCACAAAATTTCGCACGCAGCATTTTGCATATTATTTACATTCCTAGTGATTGTGAGTTACTTGGTAAATAAGTGTTTTTATTGAGTTTTTAACTTGTAATAATAATTGATAGCAATTCTCCTTGATTGAGCCATTCCTCCAAAATGGCCTATAAAACATACTAATACTTCTATTTTATGACTAGTTGCCATCAAATCGTAGCAATTTTTTTTGAGCTGTTTATTTAACACAAATAATGCTTGTAACCGGAGAAAATACTAAGCAAACATTATCTGTAATTAACCATCCTTTAAAGACAGTGAAAAATGAAAAAAACAAAAGCAAAACATGGAGATAAGCAGAGTAATGGAATTACATTCAACATTAATTGAAAAATTCATCAATAGCAGGAATATACAATATACATACATACATATTCTTGCCTATAAGAAAAGTACAAAGAAGAGCCAAAATATCATTTATATTCCTTTTAATATCAAAACATACTTACTATTCTTATCAAGAAGAGGAAAATAGTTGAATACACATATTTATGCTATAGACGTTCCTGGATTTTAAATAGTTTTATTTATTATTTAGTATAGTAAACTTTTGCTACATCCTACAAAACACAAAGTTTCTCCTTATTTTTATTGTAACATCATAGGGGTATGAACGTACCACAGCAAAGAGAGCTGTGTTCAAGGCCACCCTTAACGAGTCCGAGTCATCCAATCTGGAGTATTTCAATACTCCAGAATATCATAATAGATAAAATATTAAGTACAATGAATTCTTAATGTTGAATGCAATCGAATTACGATGGGAAATCAATGGTAAATTATCTAATAATAATTTATATTATTGTCTTCACAAATTTTTTTTTGAATTATAATTTGACCACAAAATCAAACATAATTTTATGATTTATATTAAATAAGAGAATTTAGGTTAGTGCCTCACTGAATTATGATTGAGTCACTTCTCCAAAACAATCAACTCATCATAACAACGAAAAACATCAATTGGTTTCTAATTTTTGTTAGTAAAAAAGTTGGTACTTGACATCATCAAACGGTAGTAAACTTATTTGCAAGTCTTGGTGTAAGAGGGGTTTTTAAATACGAATGAAGCTTAATATCGTATAACAAATTATGATATTGTCATAATTCCTGATTTTTGTATAACTTTTTTTTTCACAAAAAATATTTTTCAATTGTTAAAAAATTAACTTCAATTCAATGAAATTTTATTTTAATAGGCACCACCAGACAACTTTAATAGAATTTTATTGTGTACAATAAAAGTTAAAAATACAATTTTATAGACCTTATTCACAACAACAACAACAGCAACTATGCATGCCATTCAAAAGATCTATTTCCGTTAATTGTAGTATATCTGCTTGAATTCATCAAGCCCCACAAAAGGTTCTATCCTTTGTGAATTTGATAGAGTTGAATGACTTGACAAATACCCCCACTTTATAAACTTTGATAAATTTAGTACATACTATGATTTTAAAATTAAAATCACTCTAAGCCTAGATACTTGAACTTTTAATATGATAGATTTTAACATCTGAACAGTTGACCTCATTTCAAAAGTTGTAGAATTTTAAAAAGATCATCCTATTGTTGTAGTCATAGAAAAATCACACGAAAAAAATTACACAAAACGTGATTAATGGAGACTCTCTTCAAATGACGTGAAAACCGAGTTTCCTTCCAGACTTGATGACTACAACTTTAACAGCAAAAGTCAAAAACCAATTACTTATGTCTGTAGAGCAGCGTTTCTCAACCGGGGTTCCGCGGAACCCTAGGGTTCCGCAGACGGTCTTTAAGGGTTCCGCGAGAAAAATGAGATTATATAAGCTATTACACTTTTCAGTCTTTTTCTACAGTGTGGTAAAATTTTGTCACCAGAATTTTGACTTTTTTTATAGTGACCTATTGCTAAGCCAGGCTCTTAAGAGAACTAATTCATCGTTGAACTACGATGAAAATAAGATGAGAAAGTATGGTATTAATCATTTTTTGCGCAAGGGTTCCGTGAGACATGGGATATATTTTGAGGGTTCCGAAAGGGAAAAAAGGTTGAGAAACGCTGCTGTAGAGGGACATCAAATCCTACTTTCTATGAAATGGATGAAACTATCTAACTACTTAACAAATATAAAAGTATATTCATGAAAATATTCATGCATATGTATGTAGATAACATACATTTACCTATGTCAATAGGTATCTGCATAATGTGTAGGCATATGTACATACATAAGCTTTGCATAAGATATAAGATATATTGTTATAGAAACTTGTTGATTAAGTTTGCATTCATATGCTAATATTTAATGGACTCTCTTCTAGGAAATGTACATTTATCCTTCTTAGTATGTATGTATGTATGAACAAACTTTTACTAATCAAATTTGAAATCAAATATGTAAATAACAATTTTTATAGCCGAAAACAACTTTGAATAGTAACTTTCTTAGTTATTATAATATGCAGATACATTCATTGTACATATATTCACGTAAATTGAGTTCAAGGAGAATATTTCTTTATTTTAAATTGAAAAGCCTTTTTCAGACAAAAATGGCTCTATACTATTCAAAATTGTATATGCTCCTTAATTGTAGAGACCACTCAAATCATACTACAATGAATATTTCCATTGTTACAAAGGAAATGAGCTATTTACACATATTTCATTCAACACATTTTATGCCTCCTCTAAATATCCAGAGTCTTCATATAAAATGATGTACTCTAATTCCACAGTTTGGATGGATCTGAAATTCATTTTTTTTCCATCTAAAAACATATGTAGTACATTTTCATTTCTTGAGTCATCTTGAGATATTGACGTATTTATAATATAATTTTTAAGAGTTTAGTTCATAGCTTTGCTACTAGTCATTCCTTTTGTGCCATTCATTTTTTGCTCAAATTCTGCAAAATTGGTATTATTATTTGCAAATCATTACGAGGAATTCAAATGAAGTAGATTATATAACTTTTTACTTAAACAGGAATAATAAAAAAAAAATACTCATCATTTTTGATTTAAAAAAATAGTCCAAATATCTATTATAATATTTAAATTGATATTTCACTTCCTCCAATCATAAGGATTTGCTCAGATCTTAGCAATAGTGAGTAAATTTATACACAATATCTAGTGAATGATGGATGAATAAATAAATGCTTATTAATGAATCGTATGTGAAGAAATGATTTCTGCGATTAAACTAATCATGAATTAATGAAGAGTAATAACTCATGGTGTGACATGTAACCAAGTCCATGACTGGGGAAGTAGGTCGTCACATTTGAAATAATATTTTTTGAAATTAACATCATGATGATTTATTAAAACTACAATTATTTGACAAGATTTTGAATTTATTACCACGTTAAATTTGAGGTCAAAGCACAGATCATTGAAAATATAAATGGCATGAGAACTAAAGCCTGTCCACCTCTATACTTATCGAAGTGCCTATCAATTAAATGAGTAGCTCGAATAATATATTGAATTTTAGAGTGTTTGTACGTGACATCATCATTATGGAAGGAGGCAATCAACTAAGAATAGAAAGGACACTTTGTGCTTCTGCCCAAGAGCTCAGTCTTTATCTTCCTTTTTTAAAACGCTTAAATGAAGTTTTCTGAGATTTAATAACACTCTCAATAGTGATAAATTCAACATGGCGTCACACCAGGCTTATTATGCAATTAGTGACGTCATCAGATAAATGCTACATTACTTCTAAATGTCCCTAATATTTGATTCTTCTATTTCAATAGACTTTATCCTCACCTTACCTGTTGACTAAATATGTTTGTGTTGTATGTACATATAGATAAGGGAAATGAAAAATGAATAGCTAACTAAATCAATGATTAATCAGTTAATCTATCAAAGTGAGCATTCTTTATCAATTTTATTTTATGATGTTGATTGATCATTGGGTAAAACTAACCCCGAGTCAATCCATCCTTTCAAAATCTTCCATAATTTAATTTAATTTGAGTTTTAAAGTACTCTTTTAGTATCAGTTCTCATTACAAGACCTGATTGTCTATGACCCATGTATGTTATTTACAGTGCATACATACAAATCAAACAATGAAATAATATAAATTCCTGAGGTGTAGAGTCCTATACAAAGAGTATTTTGTCAGCTGAATTTTGTCTTTTTTCACGATTTAATATAATTTGATATTAAATATAATATAAATCTATAATTGAAGTTAATAATACCTGCTATGAAATGATCATAATAAATTGTATGTACATTTATAATAAGAGAGAGACAAAAATACAGATCAAAGGTCACTTGCAGTAATAAATTGAAATCCTGAATGAAGCATTTACGTCATTTGGCTACGTGTTGTGTTGACATTAGTCAATTAGTTTTCAGAAAATAAATATATTTGAAAGAGCATTTCCATGGAGTTTTTTTTTTAAAAAAAGTATAAAAAAGTCTTAAATATACAAAATAATAAAAAATTAACAACTATAACCAACTACACAAAAAACAAAAAAGCAAAAAAAGCAAGCAAAAATAGATTCAGCCTCAAAGCTTCAAAAACAAGAATTTTTAAATTTGACTTCTTGCTTAATAGGAAAACTTTTACATGATAATATTATTTAGACCTTCCTCGAAATTGAACATTGAGCAGTTTTTTTTTTAGTAGTCATCTCAAAAAGCTAACTTGCTCATATTTTTCAAAAAATGATCTCCAGATTGGCTGAAATATTCAGAATTTTAGAGTTGCTATAGATATGAGTCCATTCACTGTCCTTTACTCCATGTACTAAAGTCATTCAGTCCAGTAAGTAATTAAAGATGATGAAATATTTTCCCATTCCCTTTATTGGTCTCATGTGTCTAATGTCTTTATTTGATTATTTATTTCAACTTTGAACAAAGCTTACTACAAAAAAAAAATATGTAATGGTATTTATGACAGAAATAAATATTAAAGGGAAATAACTTGAAAAACGACAGATATCATTTATTAATTATAATTATTGTCTTTCCCAATAATTAGATAACAATTAATTATTAATATTAATATTGACTAAAATTATTAATAATGTAAAGAGCAACAATAATACGTATAGACAGTGTTACGATGTTTTTTATAGCATAATCACCAAGAATGTCTCTTTTTTCACATCCGTAGTTAATTAATTAATTATTATTAGTTCAAAAGTATATTTTGGTAAAAGTATTTTTACAAATTACAACTTTTGGAAACTTTAATAAACATCATATTATAGCAGAAAATGCGGCCTGACTCCTAAGAGTCTTTGCTTTTCTTGTTCAATTTAAAGAAAAGTATAAAAAGTATTTGATGAGTAAAGAAAATATTTGCCACAGAGGAAGGGAAATTCTATTAAACTAAACTAAATTGATAAAATTTTATTGCAGGATTGGATACAAAGAAACCTCACCCATATTTATATATATGTGTTTTCGAGGTTTGACTGAGGTACTCCAGAATGAGCAATTATTGGAGCCAATAGGGGTTGACTTGAATGTCTAGGAGGAGGAAAGTCATTCATTCAATTTTTGTTTGTGAATAATGATGACGCATTACAATTATTTCTCTGTGAAATAAAATGATCACTACTATTAGATTTTATTCATAGACGTTCAAATCAAATGAGCAAAAATGCATCATGGGCTCTATCAGATTGAAGATAATCAAATATTGTGTTATTTTTTGTGTTATGGTGTACTTTTGCTAAGAAATGGTTGGATATTAATGTTCATTTAGTTTGGAATTTTGTTGGAACATGCAATGTATTGTATTTTTTTTATAAATAAAATAGTATATATGTATATATATATAGAACATAAATAAATTATAAACATGATGAAAAAATACAAATAAATAAATAGTCACATTTTGCAATTCTCTTTGATTTTTAATTTAGCTTTTTCATTTTCAAACCCTTTTCATATTTTTGTGTTACACAGCTGCAAAAAAAAAAAAAAAATCTCTTCCCTAAAGTTTCACAGGTTTTTGCAAACTTCATTTCTCAACAAAAGTGCATTGCATTGATGATAAACTTACTACAATAAGAAACCACCTCAACCAAAGACTTTTTTTGCATAAAATAAATACACACAATGATGTGAAGGAAATCATTGAATAAAAAAAGAATTAATTTAATACATTTGAAGGCTACGTGATCTTCATTTCTTAAAAAGTGCATCTGGTTGAATCAACTAGACTCTAGCATAAAAATACATATATTATTATAACTTTATTTGTCTAATGTAAATTTAAAAAAAAAATCTTCTCAAACAAATGAAAGTAAATTTTAGTTACATAACGTTCACTGCTAGGGGGGATTTCTCCCTCCCAGAAGAGAGCTAACTAGTATTTTATATACTATAAATAATAATTATTTTCGGTATTTTACTTCATATATATTACATAATAATAAGGGAAAAAATAAATGAACTGAATTATTGACCATACATAGGAATGTAAATAATATGCAAATCGGGCTTGTAATAAAAAAAGAAAGAGAAAATAATCAACCTGGCCACTCTGACAATTTGATGAATTTTGAGAAGGAAGCAGCAGCTTGAGCTGTATTGACGTTTGACTGAGCTACAAGCTGCTATTCTCCATTATATATACAACAATAAATAATAACATAGATGAGAGGCAGAAAATTAACTGAAATGAATGTCAGGAAATTATATGAATATTTTTAACTAATAATAATTATACGAGGACTTGAGCCCTTTTTGTTTACATTTTATTTGCTTTACTATCCTTAATGCATCATGTATTCCTTCATGCGAAATCTTTACTATCAGGTAGATGTTCTCCCCTCAGTAGTAATAAAGGAAAAATGATAACAGCTTTGGAAAATAAAAAGACCTGTTCGAAGAGCCAACTCCAGAAAGCCTCGCACGCGGCATTTTGCATATTATTTACATTCCTAACCATAGAGTTCCTAAGACAAGTTGACAAGATCCAATAACCTCAATTCCAATTTTAATTTAACAATATTTAGTAGCATATTTTAAACTTTATTTTCAACGAAACATCAAATGTTTATGGAATTATCTACTCAATAATACCACCTATGTATATTATGCATTGATTTTAATTTCGTATAGGGGATAGCTAAAAAGGAGTCAGAAGTATGATTTTATTATTTAATTAGCATGTATATATATATAAACGAAATAAATAAGTAATGAGTCACTATTCATATTAATTATCCTCAGGGTGAAGTTAGTAGAATGAACTAAAAGAGTATCGTGAGTCTTCTGCACACGAATTCAGATACATTTTTTAATGCACTGCATCATGATGTTTTTTCCTCCATAGAAAAAAAATTAAAATGCAAAGTCATTTGACTTCATATTAGTTTGTAGTCCTTTTTTTCTACTTTTTATGATACAAATATCATAACTTTAGATGCAGGAAGAAATATTTTTTTTATTATACAACAAAAGGAGCAGTACACAACTCCTTGGTCGTAACCAAAAAAATCCTTATTTATAGTTCTAAGTAAGCATATAAATGGTTACATATGGATAAATTCATGCATAAATTTCTAGTTTTAAAATGCACTTTTTGACAATTTTCTTAGAAATTATAAAAAGTAATTTTAAATAAATAAAAAATAAATAATATTTATTTTGTATCTTTGTAGTTTTTCGTTTTTTTTTAAAAGAATTTTAAAGGTTTAAATTTTCTATAACCATTAAAGGTATTAAACAGTAAATGCTCTAAGAGAGAATGCACAGTACAATAAGTAAAAAAAAAACAAAAACAAAAAAACAAACACGTTATACACTCAATAAACAAAATTACATTCTAATTAGACCCCCACTAAAATATTTTTTAAATATATATATTAAATATATTTTTTCTTCTTATTGTTACAAATCAAACGATTTATTGTCAATTTATTATTTTAATGAATGATATGAAGATTAATTTCATTTTCACTTTGATGGATTTCATTTATCATAGTAGATATAAATGGAAGTTAATAAGATACAGTCTTTTGATTTAATCAAAAGCAATTTATAAGAGTGTCAATTTTCTCTTGATTCAATTCAATGGGCCAATATAATTAATTTATACAGCAAAGGTACATAAATCCATTCTCAAATCAAATGTATACACGTTTGCCATTTCAAACTCTTTATTTAATTAAATAATTATTTTACGAAAAATAAAAATAATAACAAAATGATCCTTTAAAGTTTAAATGTTTTTTTGATTTTTTTGTTCAAAATAATGTCAGAAAAAAATACGTTAATTTTGTATAAAAGTCATTCATCCATGAGATTTGCTCTTATTAACGTAAGATTTTTTAATAAAAAACAACATTCAGCTGCGCTCGAAAGTTTGTACTACTCTGTACCTCACTCAAAATCAAGATAGGATCAGGACATAGACAGGATTGCGAGCAAGATTAGTAGTCTCTCATTTCGCTTATTAAAAATGAGCTTATTCCTAGGAAGAAGGTTTAGATGAAAAGGGTATTGTGAACAAAAAAATTTCTTTCTTTCATGATGGATAAATATAAAAGACTAGGAATTTATTTAATTCATATTCAAATGGTTTGATATTTTTAGGGTAACGGAAATTTTGAGAGTTTTTAAATCCGTAAATGTAGATACTTTTTATTAGATTAATAATGTTAGAAAGGTATGAGTCTCAGACGTCTGTTATGTGTGAAAAGGTATTCTCATTAACAATATCTTCAGCATAGAACAAATTATATAGAAACTATATTGCAACAGGTTGGAGTTTGAACAATGTTCAGAGAAGAAAAAAAAAAACATTCTCAAAAACAAGTCTCAATTGATTATAGCTAAATTAATTTAGATCAATTACACTCTACGACAACAATTGTGCACATTTGTGCTGTTATGGATACTTGAAAAAAATAAAACATTTTAAATTAATGTTTTTTATTTTAGTTTTCTACAGGTAATAATGACTCAAATTTGTTTTGTGCGAGTAAAGAAGCACATGCTTTGAGCTTATAAAGCAAAAACACGCATAAAATAAGTAGTTATCATTTACATTCTGCCAAAAAAGACATAAAGTAAACTTTGTAACAAGGATAGAATTCAATTGTAAATTTGTGTTAGTACTTTTGTTAAAAGTTCCAAATCAAGGGAGTCGTTATAATATGTTCAATTACTCCAAAAGTATAGCCATGTACGCTTAAAAAAGAAAGTCAAGTCACTAATTGCATTAATTGTTTTGATATTTATCAATTATTATCAGAGGGGAAAAAAAGAAGAAGTTTATTATATCACATTTTAACTACAGTTTTATGTGGATACATATATATATATATATATATTTGTACTTTAGGACACGACTGTAACAATATGCATAGTTATACAAATGCCATATAAAAATATGTACATATTTTAAGTCCATTTTGCAATTTATGTATGTATATTCTAGAATAAATATTTTTGCACTTTTTGTATACTGCAATTGTTAAATCGATAGGGGAAAGCAGTCAATAAGAGGAAAATATTTGTACTTATATTATGTGTGTAACTACACTAACTTGTAATCTTTTTATTATATCCATGTTTTGTTTTGTTTTTGTATATAGAGTCTGCATTTAACAACCTTTTTATTTTATTAGTAAACATTTCAAGTGTAAATATTAATTTTTTCCTCCTTTGCTTTAAGTTACCGTAGATAAAAAATGATATTTACTTTATACATAAATCATCACTTGATTTGACTCCGAATTAGGTCTCCATCCATGTGGATTTTTAGTGTGACTGATACTCATTATTTGAAGAGGAATAAACTCCGATTTTATTCCTTCAAATTAACTCATAAAAGTTCAATAAAAATAATCATGCAGGAAGAGTAGAACAACGTCTCCCCCCCCCCCCCCCCCCCCCCAGAGCATAATTTTCCTCATTACCATAGCAAAGCAGCTAATTTGTCAATGTGTAGACATCCAGTAGTTTTTCATTTGAAATTTTTTAAAGTGTTGTATAGATTATTATAAAGTCGTTTGATTGTATTAATGGCCGATCTTGATTAAATTTTAAAATATTTTAAGTCTTCAGTTATTTTGCTCTAATTAATATTTTTATATCAGGTCCACTCCAGACATGTCTGGGTTTGCTAGCGTTAAACAAAATACCTTTTTAAATCAATTAAAACAAAATGAATTCCGCAAAAGGGAAGATGAATATACATATATATATATAAATTTATGTATTTAGAAAATAAGTGACACATTGTGGCAAAAAAAAAGATGTCTCATGTCCATGAATTTTTCCCCATGTTAGCAAGAGCGTTTCGTCATATTCTTTTATGGTTTTGGGGTTAAGTAAGTTCAAAAAATTGGTTTGTGTTTTTCTAGAGAGCGAGTAGATTGATGAGTAATGAACTGCAACTGGTGGTTATCAATATTAACAATTATTCTCAAACTTTTTTATAATAATTATTCCACCAATATATTGACCAATAACCAATCCTACGAGTTAGATATCAACAATGTACATATAATAAGATATCTATATATGCATTGCACAATATTTCATATCCTGATGTAGTATTTTTGCTTTTCGTTTTTTCTACTACTTCATCAATCCAAACAATAGACACGTCCTTGATTTGATTTCACTTTTCTTTAATTGATGTAAATTGTAGTATATATATTTATACATATCCACATTCAAACAAATACTTATTTATAATAAGAAAAATACAAATATATCATTTAGATATTACTATGAAGTATGAAGAAACTCCAATTCAATTCATATTAATGACCAAATAAATGTTCTTTATATATATATATATATTTATATTTTAGGAATACTATTTATTCAATGTAAAAATACATTAATTAATATATGTATTTCAATGAATTGCACGAGTTGTCGTGACATTCAAAAATGATTTTTAATTAATATTTATTTTTGTGAATGTATGTACAAAAATAAAATATTCCATTAAAAGAACCAAGGACTCAAAAAAACCCTACCAATGTGAGTTTTCTTTCTTTCTTTCTTTTCTCTGAATCAGCCCACACACATATATATGTAATTAAGTTAGTAACTCTTAATTGTGCAAATGTTGGAAAAGTGTTAATTAGTTATACAAATCCATTCAAGAACTTTAAGAAAAGAGTAAAGAAAGAAACAGAGCATTTGCCTCCTTTCGAGTCTTAATTAAATAATGAGCAGCTGATTATAACATTCTTAAACAAATATTGACTATTGGTATCCATGTGAGTATACTATAATAATGTTAGTTAAATAAACTTGTAGGCAATGTTAGTTAATTGCTCAAGAGTCATTTTTACACGGGTTTAAGTCAATCTGAAGTCATAATTTGATGAGTTACACTTTAGTGTGACTCGAGTTGGATTTGTGAGTGTACAAATTTTCCTAAGCTCGTCATTCAAATGTCTTATGCAGATTCATAGAGCACTCACTATGTGTCAATTTTTAAAATAAATGCCCACATTAAGCAAAATAATAATTTGTTAGATTGCATCAGAGTACTTTATCTATATGGAATATAAGTACTTCACGGCGTTTGTGAAAATATGAAAAATATGAAAATGTAGCCTCTATTTTGCAGCTGTATGTTTTCCTACATTTCTCGCCCCTTATTCTTAATTTGTTTGAATATGCTCTTACTATGACTTTGGAAACGATTTCCGACTATTTAATGCATAAAAAAAAAAAATAATAGTTGGAAGAATTGGCTATATGCCAATTGAATTTAAGCTCTTTTTTCCTTCATTCTTTTTTTTTGGAAGGTTGAGTGATACAATAAAAATCTGTTAATGACTTAAAATACTAAAATATTTCATCAAATTCACAACTTTTTTTTATATTTTATATATACACAAGTAAAAAAAAATACTCATGATGAATTGTTATGAACCAAGGTCAATTACATTATTTATATTTTTTTTTATGATATGTAACTCGATATATCACCGTCATTACACTCATTCATTAATACATATCTATTGAATGCTTTTCTTTTTGCATTAATGATCATTGTAAAAAATAATAAAAAAAAAAACTATTTCTAATGTCTGAAATGAGACTTATACATATACAATAAGATTCCATTAAATTGATCTTATAACAGTCCCCTTTTTAGAGTACAATCACCAAAGCCAAATTATTAATTCATTTTCTTTACAGAAAATTTTTAAGATCTAGAGGTGAAGTTGAGTAGTAACTCGCACTTACAGAGGGATTCAGTCAATTTTGATTGATATATGTATATGAGAAATTTGAGCTCTGAAATATCAATTACCCAGGCATCATAATACCTTCAAATGTTAAATTTATGTATAGAAGGATCTGTAAAAAAAAAATTAGGCAGACTGATTTGCTATAAATTGAATCAAAAACATAGTGAATTTTCCTTTTCATCTCTACATACAATAAAATGATGGTATGTGGCTTGGAAATGGCTTAAATAAGGAAAGGAATAGTATAAATCCAATTATAGACAATTTATTCTATCTATCTATATGTATATATATATATAATAAGTTGGGGATAAGAACAAATACTTCACTCGTGATTTATATGTATAGGGATTTCAGATAATGTCGGTGTATTTCAGTTTCATAAGTTTAGAGCCATAGAAGTAATGTCAAATACTGTAACACAAGAAATCCAAAGACATACATACATACATAGGGAGGTCCTATGTATCATGTCGAAATGAATATGGAGATTTATTGTCTAACATAAATGCAAATATATTGAGGGTTACAAAACTGAGAAGACTTTGAAGTGATCGGATCTCGCCCAGAGTCCCTCTAAGTTTATGAAACTGAAATACTCGGGCGAACTTTGAAATCCCGATGCGTTATACTCATGCTAATAGATAATAGATGTTATCAGCAGTGATGGATAAAAAGGGTCCAGCTGACATGCAAAAAAAACGCGGTTGTTGGCAACATTTGTCTTTTCAAACTTCTTTTTCTTTCTTCTTCTTCCTTTATGACTCAGTTCTATTCCATTCAAAAACAACAAGTGTCATTTTTAAATTAAGCTAAAAAATGCCTGAGGATTTGACTCAGGAACTTGGGTCGCCGACAGTGGAGGTAGCAACGCTTAAAAATTTGTCCAGGATACGAGTGTGATGGCATTCCGACCATGCTATTTCTCGACTTCTTGAAGAAATTTCCGATCATGAGACTTTCAAATCGCTGATGTCACAAGAGAAATCCAGAACCATTCAATAAACATGGTATTTGTAAAGATTCAGGTACATTTAATTTCATGTCTGACCTATCGTAATTCATTTCTTCATGTATTATTCCACTTTCAGTCGGAGGACATCAAAATTGCATCCAATATATGAAGAAATACGCCAATAAATCAGTCTCTTCTTGTTTTCTCGTAACCCAATCATTGGAGCTCTTAAGTAGAGTCAGCATTTTCAAAATGAAACGAGAAACTGACGAAAATTATAGATTTATAACAATGGACGAGACTAAGGACTTCAAGTGTAACAATAGTCGAAAAGATATTCCACTTGAAACATTTAAAAGTGGATAGTATAAAGAATGCCTGATACATCCAGTTGAAGAATGTTGTTGCCGTAATCAGCATTGACTTGAAGAATTTTTGCCTATACTAAAATGCTCCAATCGTCAATTGTGATTCTGAGAGGGGCTTTTGCATGATGAGGGGATGTGCTTTTATCTAACGTCATAATTAAAATTCTCTCATCTTGTGTATATTGATATTTATGAACTTTATTATTCCATTTTTATGGAATATTTTTTTATTTATTTCTTTTTGATGTTTATTTTTTGAGAACATATTCAATCGATTCAGTGACTAGTTGCAGTAGTCACTGTATCGATTTCAATGTAATTAATTGCCTGACAATTGTTACTTTTTTCTTTTTAATTATATTTGAAAAATTTAAAATTGTAATTATGACGTACATTTTCATCGTATTATCAATTTAATCTATTTTTTTGTGTTTATTTATGAAAACTTAAATTGGAGTCACATTGGTTTTACGAATCAATGTTCAGTTTTTCTTATATAACTATATATATATATTTGAGATAATCATTATGAAATTTCATCTTATTTTATTTTTTTATGGAAAAATTTAAGTGATTACAAAATGTGTTACTTTTGACTGTTTGAAGTTTTTATAATAGTTTTAAATGATAATTAAATTGTTGAATAAAAAAAAATAGCCACTACATGGTTAAATAAAATCATTTCATTTAATTGTACATATGTGTTTCTTAAATATGTAATATGAATTATAGGATTCACTTAGGTGTAAAAGTGTAGTCATTTCGAGGTGCAATTCCGACAAAGACATATTGAGGTTAATACTATATTAGTATTGATTAAATAATAATTAATTTTCGAGTCAAGTCCGAGTCCATTCTAAAATAACTCAGTTCTCATGCTATGGCATTAGTTGCTACAAATTTAAGGTTCTATCCTTTACAAATTTTTAATGTCACTCAAAAAAATAATAATCTATTCCTAATTAATACATCAAAATAATAAGTTACATTCCGCCCCTTCAAATGTGATCGGCTGAAATCTGCCTTACTTCAAGGGTACCATATTCATTTATGACATCATCTCGGGCGTGCGTGTCAGCTGGACCCTTTTTATCCATCACTGGTTATCAGTAAGGTATTAGTGACGTTTATCATATGAATAGATTGAAATATATGAGCAGTAATTATTAGGAATGAAAATCATATGCAATTCGGGCGTGTGATAAAAAAGTGGAGTTGGCTCTTCAAACAGGTCTTTTTGTTTTCCGAAGCTGTTATCATTTTTTTTTCCCTTAAGAAGGTAACATCTACTTTACCTCAACATAATGTTTTACAAGAAAAGAACAGTCTGTAATGAAGATTATATCATGGAGAGGAACAAAGGAAAAATTAAAAAATGGATATCATTCATTGAGGAGAATGGAGTTAATGATATTTGTGAATATAATAATGAATCTGGAGTAACGTATTGTAATGTTTGTGGTTTGATGTTTTCATTTGTATGCATATATAAAGGAAAATAGCAGCTTGTAGCTCAGTAAAACGTCATGACAGCTCAAGCTGCTTCCCCCCTGGACATTCATTGAATTGTCAGGGTTGCCATGTTGATTTTCTCTTTCTTTTTTTATAACACGCCCGAATTGCATATGATTTACATTCCTAGTAATTATATAAATGATGTTATATGTATATGATCCATGAGTGAGCAGTAATGACATTTTTTCAACAATTCTGAGTAGACCTTTCCTTATCTACAATGGATGTTGTAGATATTACATGCATAGAAAAATCGATCAAAAAAAGCCCTCTGATTCAAGGCTATATAAAAAAAAAGTAATGAAACGCCCTTTTAACTTGGAGAGATTTCCTTGTCTACTCAACAACATGTACCACCGCAAGATGTCGCTTTTAGTGACCATAAATTTAAATGCTTATCTAACACATATTATTATGACACATTTTTCTTAGTAACGTCATTCACCTTTTTCCTTACCTTTACAAACTTATCCTTGTTTGAATTGAATGAGCAGATTGAATTCATAAAGGCAACGTAGTTAGTTATATTTATATTAATTATTAATGGCCCTCAGCGCCTCTAGTGGCCAAATATATGTCCTCTTGTACAAAGGTATGTATGTATATGCATTAATATATTTTAAATAGACATGCATAAAGTCAACCAAGGTATGTTTAATTTCATAAATGCCTTGAGTTATTAAAAAGAATAAAGTAATTATTTTCCTTATATAGTATATATATATATATATATATATGTATTTAGTTGTAGAAAATTATAATTAATTATTATGACTATTAAGCCTCAAAAATTCATTATTGTTTTTAGTTGATTTTTTTTTTTTTTTGGACGGGGGGAAGGCATACATGCATGGATAATACAAAGAATAGACTAAGTCTATGTACATGGTAAAAAACCTTATATTGCATTATTTAACTTATTTTTTTGATAGGCAAGGCCAAATAGTCAAGCTTAATAAATAAACCCATTTTTGTCTGTCTCTCAATAAGAGTGTAAAAGAATTATTTAATTGCTATTAAAAGATGCCTATCACACTATATGAATGTACATTTGTTCCCGCTTATTTTGCACTTTTGAAAAAAAAAAAAAAAAGTGCCCCTATTTATGTATGTTTGTATAAATTCTTTCCTTATCAGATTTTGTTTAACATTTCGTGTTTTTTGTGTAGTAAGCTTTTCCTTGATTAAATAATAAATTAAACTTTTACCAGATATTTTCTGCATTTTTCTTTTGAATATTTTTTATAATAACAATGATAATATTAATATTATTATATATAAAAAAAAATATTGGATATCTTGTTTTAAAACTCTTAGTTTAATGAATAAAAACTAATTTTTTTTTGAATGTCTGTCGAAGAAGAAAGGATTATTATAAAGGAGAACAGAGAGAGAGAGAGAGAGAGAGAGAGTAAAATCTTCATTATTAAAATGTCATTCACTCTTAAGTATGTCGTCATTTTTACTCTTCATTTTGAATACTCATTATCCCTGTGGGAATTACTCAATGAATAATGTATAATTATAGGAGACAAGATGTGCTTAATTTTTTTTTTTTTTTTTTGTCAAAATAACTTAGCCATTTTTTTTTTTTCGTTTGTAAGTATACCTATAGGCACATTGTTCGAATAATAAAGATAAGTATCAGCTTGAAGAAGAGTAAAAAAGAAAAAAATTAATTAATTTCGATTTAACATCTCTTCAACCTTTCATACACTCATACATAAAGCCGAAAATACCATTGTAATATCTCTATACCCATATAAAATGAATTAATTAATTAACTGTCTTAAAAATATTATTTTTTTTATACTGCATTGACGAATGAATCATCTTCTTTAACTCATACTTCTTCAATACTTTATCTAATGTCTTGCCCTCGTTTGGGCCTCAATCCCTGAAAACTGTGGACTACAAGTAGATATATACAAATATACTTAAATTAAAGCTCAACCTTTATAGTACATGTCATCCCCCCCCCCAAACAATTAGCCCACTGTGTTTCGTGACCCCTATTTTTGGGTTATATATCAGATTGATGTGACCTGGATCACAATACTGACACATATCTAGGAATGTAAATAATATGCAAAATGCCGAATGCGAGATTTTGTAGAGTTGGCTCTTCGAACAGTATTTTTTGTTTTCTAAAGCTGTTGTCATTTTTCCTTTATTACTACTGAGGGGAGAACATCTACCTGATAGTAAAGATATCGCATGAAGGGGCATACATGCATTAAGGTTAATAAAGCAAATAAAATGTAAACCAAAAGGGCTCAAGTCCTCGTATAATTATTATTAGTTAAAAATATATAATTTCCTGACATTAATTTCAGTTAATTTTCTGCCTCTCATCTATGGTATACATACATAATGTTATTATTATTTATTATTGATGTCTTCATTTGTATACATATATAATGGAGAATAGCAGCTATTAGCTCAGTCAAACGTCATGACAGCTCAAGCTGCTTCTTCCCTCTCAACATTCATCAAATTGTCAGAGTGGCCAGGTTGTTGATTTTCTCTTTCTTTGATTCATACAAGCCCGATTTGCATATTATTTACATTCCTACACATATCTATCTAAATAAGATAGGAATAATATTTGAAAATAAATCTACAAATATAATATCAATTACTTCTAATTAACAAAAAATGTATTCCATTGGAGTTTATTTTTCATACGAGTATAAGAGAAATAAAATATTTAATTCGTACTTCTTACATTACATAAAGTGTAAATTGAACAAATGATTGATATCAAGGGAAAATATAAATAAATGTATTTATTTAAAAGAAATTTAATCTTTTTCAGCAGATTGAAAATCAGTTCCCTAATGTATTCATTTTTTTTTGAGTACGTAAATATTTGTTGACCCTTCATAGATGTTTTTTTTATGGAGAACAGACATCTATTTGCAAAATTTCAAGCCCCTCCTGTCATTTCTAACATCGTAATGAAACTTGAAAGTGAAAATAAAGGATGATTTTTGGTGTCGGAGATTCATAGATTTAGTACAAAAGATTTTCCATGAAGTGATGAGCTTTAAGGACTATTGATAAAGTTAACTACTTAGCAAGTACTCTCTTGATAATAGAACGTATTTTTTGAATACAAATTAACTTACAATAACAGGAGGAAGGATATATATATATTTGAATACAATTTCTCTCATTTTTGGGCTGTATATTTGTGTACATCAAAATATGATACCCTTTTTGCTACTGTTTATTGACCTTAGGCATTGATTAAACCCTACGCAAGAATAACATACCAATATTTTTCCCAAATCTTTAAAATTGTAATCGTAGAATACATCTTACATATGCAGGAAAAAATATAGTATAGTAAAAAAAAAGGTGATTTACCCCCCAAAAATGGGCAGTCCAATAATATATTTATGCATATAAATTAATCAACAAAAACATTGTGTGAAATTATTTTTAGTTACTGATTGACGAATAATTAAGAAAGATACTTGATTTGAGCCCGTATATGTATAGTCAAAAAATGGCCCATTGATTATTATGTAATGAATTGATGTATCCTTAACTAACTAACAACAAAATATCGGTAGACGCTTTTCAACAATAAAAACGATACATGCTATTTATGGGTATTGTGATTAGATACATATAGGTTATGTATTTAATATTTATATATATTTTTTTTTCTCATACATTCAGCCTGAATTGTGAACGAGCTGATAAGAGGGGCTTCATATAACAATATATATTGAGTAATATCATCTATATATTATATAAGGATATAGAACTATACCCTGGATTACGAAGCTGTTCTCCCTTTGGAAAACTGTTGCTCGTAGTTCATATAGTGAGGTTACCATTATATGAGGAAGTTGAATGAGAAAGTCAAGCTTTTTAAAGTTTGAATGGCGGATCTTTCTGGAAGAGTAACTCGTTCGTGGATGGCAGACGAACCAGTCTTGAAGTTCATCAATGGAAGGGGTAGTATTTATATAGAAATGACGTTACAACAGTGGTTCCCAACGTGGGGCGCAGGCCCCACCGGTGGGGCATGGCAATATTTTGGTGGGGCATGGCCAGGACGTGCACCCTTCGGCTTACTATACCAAAGACTACGGGGCAATGAGAATGAGTTATCAACACTGAATTGTTTTGTTTAAAAGCTTGTTGAGAGACCAAGTTAATGGCCTTTTAAGATTCCTTCACGTGTATAACAGTAAAATTTTCAATAACGAAAGTTAAATATCACAGGGGGGGGGGCATCAGGATTTTAGAAACGCCTAGGTGGGGCATGGCTTAAAATCGGTTGGGAACCACTGTGTTACAATATATACAACGTTATAATAATCACGCAACTTTTCATTGTTTTTGATTTTTTTTTCAAAAAGTTAAACAACCAATGTCTACTTAGATCTCCCCCTCTCGTGTTACGTCACTTATATGTAGACAGACTCAATTTCCTTCTTCAAAATAGAACAACAGTCATTTAAAAAGCTCAATATGGTCATACACTCACAATCCAGAGAGTATTTGTGCATGAGTTCAATTAATAGCTCATGCAGAGAGTTTATGGCCAATCTATTTGATATGCGTGGAACAGAATCATTGAGAATGGAATGCGTGAATTAATCTTTGAAATTATTAATGGATAATGTTTAAAGAGAGATTTATATGGGTAGAGCCTTGCATTTTTGAATTCCTATCAATGTTGATGATGACTCATTGAGCTTTTCAAATGTATATATGTAGATAAAATTTGATTTCTTTTTCTCTATGAGAAAACATCTCTGAACTTATGTATAATAAAATATTTCTACAATATCATATAATACATATATTAAAGCATAGAATCATAAAATGCTTTACTTTAAAAACAATCTCTTCTAATATATGTATGTTCGATGATCCAATATCTAAAAGAAAATTAATATTATTTTTACTTATTTTTTTTTTTTTCAATTCGTATCATTGATTTGTTTCACGTACGTTCATAAGCGTTAAATTCATCTTATTGTATGAATGAATATATTTTTCCATATGCTTTTGATGTATGTAATGAAAATATGTGTTTATGTAAGCAATGCATGCCTACTTATACTCATATATGAAGAGGAGCATGTACCTACATATGTGTGTGTACTCTTGTAGCTTGAATTAATGGCTAACATTCAACAAGATGAAGAGAAGCGTTAAGAAACGCAGGTTTAAAACTGGAATTCCATGTTTTGAAAGTTAAATCCAATAAAATGTAACTTAGCTATGAATTAGGAAACGTGGATTTATGTAAGGATTTCTATGAGAATTTTCTAACTTTTTTGTTAGTCAACCTAGAGTAGGTTGTATCAAGTGTATTTGCCTTCTTCAATAAATCAAATATAGGTCAGTTTGTAAGATCTTGGAGTGGTCAACGCTCACCAGGAACCCCTCTTTTTAGACAACTCAAATTATTATTATTAATAATGTGACTTCTATTAAATAATACATTATATCATTAATATACGTAATTCGGTTAAAACCGGATGAATCGAGATATGTAACTAGGGATTGTAACAATTGAACGGCGACGGATGGTAATGTGACCTTAAACGACGGTGGATATCAAAAATCATACCCATTTATTTATTAATATATTTTGTGGTTACTAAAATTAAAAGTAGTGCACTACTATTTTGATTTATTTTCTCCTAAGATTGATTATTTATTTAAAAACAACTTTAATAATAACGCATATAGAGAAGTTATCATTTTTTTGCAAGATACAAATGTTTTTTCAGAGCCAATAGAAGGCTTGCATATGAATCTTTTTACAATTACAACAAGCTTTGCTTGCTAAGCGCCTTGACTTATTTGTTACAATTGAACTGTAGACCAGCATCTATTTTTAATTGAATAGGTAGATTGTGATTGGAATACTTGATTATTTTCTTCTCTATCATCCTTTGATTCATCATCTTCCCCAATTAGTGCCTCAATCAAATTTTTTAAAACTGACGATGAGTTATTTTTTTCCTACCAATCACATATCCGTTCAAGATAACAGCATTTATACCAGTATCCAAATCCAAAATATTATAAAAAACTTGCAGAGGCCAGCGGCGAGGAGACATTTAGTCAGAATGTATGTAGTGTGGCCATTTGATCTAGAATATAATCTTCATACTCATTTTAATACTGGATTTATTCTTCGAACCTTTTTCGTTCATATAGAACTTTCATACTCATGTGAACAGAGATCAAAATTAAAACATTTTTGTTCTTTTTCCTTGATAAGAAGTCAACGTCCTATTTTTTTTTTGAAGTTCATTTACAAGAAACAACGACGTAAAGAACTTATCTGCTGTAACATTCCTTTCTTTACCCAATTATGGCTCCATTAGCTTCCTTATGACATATTCTGATAAAGACTTACTAACTGGTTTTTGATAATCTTTCCCAAGTAAGCATAAACATTTACCAAATATTTGGATGATGCATCCACTTCTAACCAATATTTTAAACCAAATTTATCAGGCTTATTAGCCATATATCGGGTAAGTGGATACCTAGCTTTTGTTGGGAATAGTTACTTCAATCGGCTGCCTTTTGGCTAAAATTCCTCTCACATGCATTTTAGCAATTAATTATATTATTTCTCATTTGCTGGTTGTCCATACATTTTTTGAAGGAGTCTTATCGATCAAGAGTTCAAAAGCTGATAATGTTTTATCTGTAATGATACTACGCTTTGTAAATGATGATGGACCATGGACTTCCTTTAAAATGTTTTCTTAGATGAAAGGGTCTGAACTTTCTCTATTTCCTATTTGCATGTGCCAGATTATGCTATCCTTGCCAACATACTTTGACTCACATAATTAGTCAGTTGACTCATGCTTGTTAGAAGCTGGAAATTGAGTCACTTAATTGCATCCTGGCATCCTTTGAAATGTTTAACATACCAAATAGTGTTAAATAATCACATATATCATTTAGCAAAACGTATATGGGTATTCAACAAAATTACTTACTTATTAGAACCAGAAGAACTTGATTGAGGGGATTGGATTGAATTCTTCATCTTGTTCTAATTCAAAAGCATTACCCTCTGAATTGGAGTACAATGTGGACTCAAGATAATGTTTTATTTCTTCAATGGATATTTTTTCTTGAATATCCTTGCATAGATATATAAGATGGAAGCAGAGTATATGTGTACATATATTTGCTCAAGGAAAGTATATGATTCCATTTTAAAGTTGTTCATGAATGTTTGAACTTCCTTGAGCCTGTTCATACACATTTGTAGAACAAAAAGATCATTTGAAATGATTGGATATCAAATATGATACCCATGTTGACCACAGTTGGTCAAAGGTCACCTTAGAAAAATGTACATATATATTCAACAACATCAAGGGCTCCCAATTGGGCAAAGATTTCACTATGATGCTGTGTCTTCCTGTAAATTTATTTTCTGGACATTTTTAACTAGGAATCTCTGGTATATTTAAATAAATGGATATATGTCTATACTTAATTTATGTTCATACATTACATAATAAAACCTCATAACACATTTCAACTAGGCTGAACATTATTAAAAAGTTCCAAAAAAAAAGAATTATTTCCAGAAAACTATAAATTTCCTAAGTATGTACATAGTTGTGATAATTATACTTCGCCCACGAACACACACAAAAAACCATATTTCTTACGATGTGCGTTTCAAATCTATTTAAAGCATACTCCTTATATATGCATGTATTTATTAGTTTTCCTTTTTTGATATATCAATGGTGACTTTTACGTTTAAACAAATCCTTACTAGAGACATTTTATTGAAAGTTTAGACTTTGTAGAGCTCTAAATCTGTTTTGATGGAACTATTTTTAGCATCTCTTGGATTTTGTGTGTAAGCCAGCTTTCACATATATTACTTATATAATTAAAACTTTTGATGGTTTCCATGATAATTCACAAAAGATAAACCTGCTCAAAGAATTTTAAGAACTCTAATATGAACGGTTTCTAGATAATATCACTGTTTCTTGATTTAAATATCTTTTTGGTTAGTCAAGGATTAGGTTTTGAGGGAATTATTTATTCCCTATTAGGATTACAGGACTAACAAATTTGTTTTAATCCAAGTTCACATAATGTAATTATGCAGACATATATTTTCTTACCAAGAATTTCGTAAATATACCCTAACCTACGGAAACTTTTATTTTTGTACTATCAAATAACCAGGGTGTAAAAAATTCTTTACAAGTGTTATCTTTATAGAAAAAGATTCCTTCGGATCCCAAATAGAAACATAGCAATAACATTCAAATGAAAGAACTGTAACATGACATGCTTTTCATAAGTAAAGGGCACTATATAAATGCTCTATTTTTGTGTAGGTCATTAATCATTTTCCCCATGTTAAAGTGCAAAATTATATTCCAGCTCTTACGTCACCCAAATGGTAACTAGATATTTAAAAAAAAAAAAATGATACACTAAATTTGACTACTAAAATGAATTATGTAATCACCGTATCACAATGTGGGCTGCTTGATAGCAAGTGGGATAATTAAAAAATCCATTACACTATAAATTATAGTTACGTATTTTTTCCAATTAATGTGCATATATATATGGCCCTGGAAATACACGATACTTATTAGAATGATCCTTGAATATTCCTATTTGATACTTGATTTGAGTGTTGTTATATTTGACTTATGAATAGAGCCTACTACTCATGCAGATTAAAAAAGTATATCTTCCCATGACTCCCCTGACTGTTTTAAAATAGAATTAATGACATTCAAAGACTACGAAAAGCAATGCTATTTTTGATGAATTTATGGGAGGTTTATTATTTATTTATAGTTCCATACATTTCTTTTCCTCCTCACATATAATATTTCAAGGAGTTCAAACAACTATGGTTGAATCTTAAAATATAACCCATTTTTTTAAATGTACATACATTATGCTGTCCCATCCATTATTTTGTTTGAACCAAAAAAAAATTCTCCTCTTGTTTGATAAAAAAATGAGAATTGGATAATTTCAGTCTTCATAGGTCATTTTTGGTGACCTCTCAAAACATTTAAAGTTTGGCCTTTTTTGAACGACAATTACCTTTTTTTTAAAAAAAGGGTTGAAAGGTTTGAATTTTAGTGCAAGCTAGCAAATGACATCTTCTCATAGTTTGAGCCCTACATGTTTGCCCTTGAGGGACAAAAGTTGGTGTATACAATTTCTTTTCTTTTAAAAACTAACTTATACTTTTGAGTACAACTTTGTCACTGACGTTTGTGCCAAATTACACGTCAAAATATTCAAAATATGTACATAACCTTTTTACTCAAGACACCAACACTCCTATTTTTAAATTTAATAGCATAATTGATTGATTACCAATCTATGTATATAATGCTTCATTTGCAAAGCATAAATCGTATTCAATGTGTATTTGACCTTTAATTTATTGAATCATTATATGGTTGCACATACTATTTAATGAAGCTTATATTTTGAGATATTAAAATGTGGGATTTCCCATGGATGTAAAGCCTTGAGTAATTCTGAAGATGGGATCCTGAGAGATTCTTTTGTGTATTTCTTTATAGACTCCTAATATGAAATTTTTTGGCACATGGACTATAAATCAAAAGTTTGTAAAATTCTTTGTAATATCCAACTTACAAAATCTCCGTGATGAATAAGTTTGAAGTATTTATATAGCCTTTTCAAAGGTTACACCAACATATGATATATGTAACAAACATAGTGTATGTGAAGAACTGATTGTTTCTTTAAAACAAATCAAACAAATCAGTTCGATGCTCAACGTGTCAGCAAAAGAAGCTGAAAATTAGGTATATTTGTTAAATTTAGATATTATAGTACTTAACTATTATTAGGAATGTAAATAATATGCAAAATGCCGCGTTCGAGATTTTGTGGAGTTGACACTTTTAACAGGTATTTTTGTTTTCCGAAGCTGTTATCATTTTTCCTTTATTTCTGAGGGGAGAACATCTACCTGATAGTAAAGATGTCACATGAAGGAATACATGCATTAAGTTTAATAAAGCAAATAAAATGTAAACAAAAAGGGCTCAAGTCCTCGTATAACTATTATTAGTTAAAAATATATAATTTCCTGACATTAGTTTGAGTTAATTTTCTGCCTCTCATCTATGTTATTTTTTATTGTTGTATATATAAAGGAGAATAGCAGCTATTAGCTCAGTCAAACGTCATGACAGCTCAAGCTGCTTCCCTCTCAACATTCATCAAATTGTCAGAGTGGCCAGGTTGATGATTTTCTCTTTCTTTGATTCTTACAAGCCCGATTTGCATATTATTTACATTCCTATCTATTATGCATGTAATCTAGAGCTACCCGTCAACCTCATACAAATAGATTAATTACTATTGAGTATTATTATCAGTATTTCTTGTAAAAATAACGTAATGGTTCTTGTAGCAACGTCCTCGTTAAGAATTTAATATTTTCTGCCTTTTTAGAGGCACGGCGCATCATTTTAGAATTAAAGAAATCTTGTGGAACATGAGAAAATATCTTTTTTTGTGTGTGGCAAAAGAACAGATGTAATGTAAAAATTGTTTTAATTAATGCGGTGAATGTAAAAATCACGCCATTAAAAATATACATTCACTATAATAAACAACATATTAATAAGTTTTTTGCTGACAGGGATCACGATTGTCTGCTGATGACATTTGAAATTTCAAAGTAGGATAAAATTGAGTTAAACTAATTAATCAAATCACAAATATTTTACAGATATTCAACAGTCTTTACAGCTCTATGCACAAGTTTTTTGTATCTTCCCAGTTCCCTTCTTTCTACATTTGTCTTTTTCATATTTTCCTATGGCACACCAGAGATCTGTCACACACATAAGGTCTTCGTGGAACACCTTCAAAAAAAAAAAAAAAAAACTAGCCAAAGGTGTGAGTTGAGTTTTATTTTCTGACTAAATCAAAAACTACTTAACAAATCAAGAATTCATTTGTTATTCTAATGGAACACGAGCATTAGATGCTCAAAACATTCGTACAACGAATAACAACTGTATTCATATATAATACACAAATAGTTACGAAAACTTATGGAAATGAAGGAGGGGGGGGGGGGGTTGTAGATAAAACACATATATATTTTTTTTCTTCCTTTATTTGATTTTTTTAAAAGGAAGAAATTGAATTGAATAAGGATTTAAACTGCAGAGATAAATCACAAATAATAGAATTAAATAACTTTAGAAATATATTTATATAAATGTTGACTTGACCGGAATTATGATTCAACAATAATCAAATGATTTATATTTTAGTGCAGTTACTTTAATCAGTCTACATACACAGTAAAATACCCTTTTTTCAAAGCTATTGAAAAAAATATATATAATTTTATATTATTTTGTAGAAATAAATAAATAAATAATAGTAATTCCGGCTCCTTTTCACAAAGGAGTACTCATGTTATCCTTATCCAATGCTATGAAACAAAGTAGGGAAACAACGACCACATGATCAATTTTTGTCTGTGAGAGAAAACTTTTTTGCCCACTAGGGGGTACTTAGGCATTAATGACTACGCCTATGACTATCCACGCAACCTCTTTAAATTTATCTTTGTTACTTCAATTAAAATAAAGTGAATTCTACAAAGGGAAGACAAATAAGTAATATGCATATATATGTATATATATATATATATATATATCATTCAAAAGCGACATCTGACGATGAAACTTTTCCGTAGGCAGGGAAATCTCTTCATACTACAAAGCGGATCTTGTCACTTTTTTTATAGCATTGCCCTGATCTATCTATGTGTATACTATTTGTCTTGTACAGGTTGTATAAATTACAATCACTAAATGAAATTAATCATTTTACTGCTCAAATTTGTAATAATTGGATTTTCCATATTTTAAGGAGTACTCTTCGAGGTTTCTAAGAGACACATAATTATGTATACTAGTGAGTATGTTGTTGATCATTAGATAGTCCAAAGGCACGTAAGTAGATACGATATAAATGGGTTATTACATCAGCCAAACCAGTATGAATGAAAATCATCAATTCAATGTTATGTTGACTAAAACCGCCCGTGAATGAACATGGATATTTATTATACAATCAGTTGTCTGATCACTCGTGATACTTAGTCAAAGACATGAAATAAAGTAGGAAATAAGTGTTAAAACCCTTTTGAGTTATAAAGAGATACATTATCGATGCTTCATCGAGCTAATAAACAAAGAAATCCAATTCTTGTTCTAACGTATGTCACAAATACATAAATATTATAACTCAAATATTTAACTATTTCATATTCATTAAATATATTTTAACAACACATATTTCAGCTCAAAAATGACAAATATAAATATATATATATTTTTTTTTACTCATATGACACTTTATTTTACTTATTTGACAAAGTATCTCTGACGTTAAGAATACTCTCCCGCCATTTAATACTCTCTGAGACGTACAATTTACAATTTTTCCATATACATACAACCAGTGTGAGGAATAATTTTATTATAATAATTTGGTTATTATCTTGGGATCTGAAGGGAATTGGAGTAGGAGCAAAATTTGTACTCAAATACTTATTAAATGATGGTAGTATCATATTGGAACCTATTTTTTAATCCCTAAAGTGGGAAAACAATAGCCTAGAGGTAAACCTCTGAAGCGTCTACTCGCGTGCGATATTTTTAGTGGTTTTGCAATAGGAATGCCATTTGGTTTTTGTCTCCAATGCCTTATTCATTATTCTTTCATTCTTGAGGAGAGAAAACGTAACTTCTATGGACAAAGTAGCTTTCGAAGTAACTATGCAGACATAATTCCAATTTCCGAGAGGAAGAAAATCCTCACAAACAAAAACTCAATGCTCATGCTCCTTCAACATTCAAATGCATTCCTATAATTTAATTCATTACTTTCTGATCCTCCTTATCCTAAAACATAGAGTCACAGTGGCAGTAATAGTAGTAGACATGCCTCTTGTAAAGTTAGATATCTTCCTACCTACCTACCTACATAAATGGAACAAAGTGCATCCCTCTGTATGTTTTTGCATGAATGTACACAAACATATAGCTTTTTAAATTGCATGCAAAAATAAGGAAAAATTTAAAATGCACATCTATTTGACTAACTTATTAACCCAAAGTGAAATAAGAAAACAAAGAATATAAATATTTGTTAGTATATATGTATATTATTATATGTTGTTATGTATACATATACATATATATATATATGTAAATGTTTGTGTATATGAAGCTATTTAGAATTTAATAGATAAATTATACAATTATGTATGAATATATATATATATTTTCTTAAAATAAGGATCTATTCTTTCTTTCTTTCTTTTTACTTTTGCATTTTTGTGCTCTATGTATATTTATTTATTAAAAGAAATGTTGAATTTATACTTTTATTTTTACCATTGTTCATAGAAATATATTATTTATTATAAATGTATTTGTATGGAGTGCAATATATCGTTTCTACATAGATATCTACATAATGTACATAAATATGTTTGGTGTACATAATATATATTTGTGATAGAGGCCTTTTTTTTAAAGAGTTTGAGTCTTCAAGTTTCTCTTCTACCATAAATACATGGTAAAAGAAAAAAATAAATAATATATAGTCTACAAGTTGTAATTTGTATAAAACTATTGTGAGGATTGCAAATTAACTCTTTATAAACATCTTATTTCATTAAAACATTGACCATTTTAATCTATTAATGAGTAGATATCTACTTATTATCGAATGATTCAACAGTACTCAGATTTATACTTGATTATGAGGCACAGAAGTATGTTTCATCAATGAGACATTTTCATTCAAAAATCCCTTAAATTACTGCCTTTGATATTATATTGAACATACAAATGAATTTCAATCGCTGCATTATCTTCATGATAAGTTGCAAATTGCTTTATAGTACCATATATTGATGGTACTATTTCATTTTGACGAATAATATTAAATAAAATAGTAGGTATTAGTTAAGTGAACCGACCCTTCAATTGCTCAATATGTCATAGAAAAATGACACCATTTTTTTGTGTTTTTTTTTTTTTTAAATCCTGCATTTAAAATCTTTCATCTCATTGTATGATTGCAACTTGTATGATCTGCTTCATATATATACAAGTTACAACTCTTATACAAAATATATATTATACATATATGTTACGTACGAACCAACTATGTTTTATTCATAATTTCCTCGTAACTCTATTAGGAAACTCTCATCTGAGAATGAGCAAGTTATGTGAAGAAAATAACTCGGGAAAGTTATTATGATGGCAATTAATAAAATATGTATACATATAATATTTGAAAACTCTTCAACTTTTTTTTTTATAAAGTAATTAAATAGATACATGTGCTATTTATCAATGTTTAACTTTTTTTCTTTTTCTGCCGCTTTTGTTCTCCTTGGTTCAGGATGCAAATACTACCTTTATTTAGCCATGTTAGTAATATATTGAAATATGCATATATTTTTCTTACTTTTTAGTGCAAGGGTAATTTATCAGGGAGAACAAATTTACTTCCTGGAACAAATTTTCCTATTTTAGGAGGCAAATGATGACATGGAATAATCTAAAAATAAATGCAAACTCACGTTGAGCTTTATTGTCCACTCGCAACCTCGACTGACAAAAGGGAAAGGGAAAATTTGGAAAAACAACTGGTAGCTACTACCCTTCTGTATTTTCCTTCTTGCCAACTTGTTAATATTTGGCAGAATTTATTATTTAGATATACTATATATTTATAAATTTTACCAATCACAAACCAATCAAAAAAAGGGCGCGCAATCCTTGATTTAATATATTTTTTATATATCAAAATCATAAATAATAATAATAATACCCTTTTAGACTTCATAATACGTAGAATCAGCTGCTTTAAATCAAAAGAGTCAAATGTTGAAAATCAGCTGAAGGGAGAATACAGTGTGTTTTTCTTTATCCCAAAAAGCTCGTCGTGACTCAATCCTATCAGCCCCTTGTTGCACCAGAATAATCTGTTTGAGTTACTGCATGGAAAGAAATTACTCAAAGAATATTTAAAAACGTTGGCTGTTGCTCATTTAACTCTGTAGCCAAATACAAAGACAAGACAGATGAAAATAATATTTCAAACTATTCATTATCTTTGGTTGCAGTTTTCTTTTATATATTCTACCTGGGAGAATTGTTGGAACAGAATAAGGTTTTAAAATCTGAGTCCAGTTTCTCTCCTTTATTAAAATATGCCAATGAAATATTTATAGCACTTAGACATGAGGAGTACAAAATTTCATATTCCTGGAAAAATGAGACATTGATTCATTTAGATCTTAACTTCTTTGTACTATGAAATGAGTGAAAACTCGCTTTCGATTTCCCTTGAGACTTTTTGCATCACACACACAATTAGTTGTTGTAAAAGTATGAACAAAATTATTGCGTTTGAATGACTTGAAATATTAGGAAAATTTAAAATAATTAAATAACAGGTTGGGTTATTGCTTTAGATCAATCTAGCTTGAAATATACAATTATTTTCCTAAACTGACAATATATATATATATTATATTTTTAGTCATATGCATTGTAGGTATGCATATATACATTGTATGCATATATTGCATATAAGTATATATGTATAATTAAAATGGCTTCAAAGTTAAGAAGTGTGATTGATAAAGAAATTGGATTTATAAGAATTTAACAATTTAAATAGCAACACTATTTAATTTATTTCACTTTATTTGTAAATGCTTAATAATCTATAAAAGTCAATATTTATAAATTGCATAAGTTTAATATGATGAACATAAGATAACAGTTGCGCTGGGTTGTTATTAATTCAATCTCTTCTCAAAGCCCTATAAAGTTAAATGTACGACCTTAAAAATATGTTAACTATGTAAAGCTACTTCATCCATTGATCTTGAAAAAATAAGTAGATATATATAAAATACAAATTTTGTACTCTAAACATGAGCAATTTAGAAAATAGAAAAGCCTTAATTGGGTTCAGCGCATTCAAATATAAACAGGAATTTAAATGCAAGGACAAATGCACATATGAAACAAATTGAAACAAAAGACGATGCTATTCAATTGATGTGATGCTTAGAGTATAAATAGATTATTTAGCCCAATATATGACTAAAGTATTTTAAGAATTAAAAGATGAAAGCAAAATATAAAGGAAGGAGTTTGTATCCTCCAATGCTTCACAAAGAGGGAAGAAGATAACTTCATCGTCATTGAATTCTTATAGCTTGTTCCTCTTGTTCATGAGAGAAAACAATCCTTCATACATATAATCACGGAGTAAATCTATTGAATTCCAACCTCGGATATTTCTTTCAAATTCTAAGGAATAAAATTTGGAAATTCCCTTGCTGTTCATGACGAGTCACTCTCCATCACAAAATCTAGTCTACGACAGAATCAAGAGGGTAGTTAACTCATTGGTAGGTGTATATTTTAAAAAAAGTCGATGCCATTGATCGTAAAGTAGACTCTGAGAGATCCGTTTAAATTTATAAGCGGGAATAATGTAAATAAATGCCGGCCGACTAAGCTTAGAAAATTAGTGCATGACATCCCCACCAGGCAAATGATGAAGGTGGAATGATGACGTTTCAAAACATCAAAATTGAATTTTAAAAGGTATTATTTTCTAAGCAATGACTTAGTTTTAACAACTCATAAATACATATTCTTACTCAAATGAGCAAAATCTATGAATTAAGGTCAACTTGTATGACTCTGCAGAGTTTACTTTAACAAATATTATTTTGCCTCATCTTCCACACGCATTAATGGTCACGGACCTGTTTTTGTTTTGTTTACGAGCTTTTTGGGATAAACAACAAAAACACACTGTATTCTCCCTTCAGCTGATTTTCATCAATTGACTCTTTTGATTTAGAGCAGCTGACTCTACGTGTTATGAACTCAAAAAAGGTATTGTTATTATTTATAATTTTGATGCATAAAAAATATATTAAATCAAGGATTGCGCGCCCTTTTTTTGAATTTTGAATATATTACGAGTAGTAACGATTGGTTTGTGATTGGTAAAATTTATAAATATATAGTATATCTAAATAATAAATTCTGCCAATTATTAACAAGTTGGCAACAAGAAAAATACAGAAGGGTAGCTGCTACCAGTTGTTTTTCCAAATTTTTCCTTTCCCTTTTGTCAGTCGAGGTTGCGAGTGGACAAAAAAGCTCGACGTGATGCAGAATTACACTTGCTTTACAATGCCCTTTCTTGGAGGTTGTGTATTTAGTTGTAGAGTCATTCATATCCCTCTTGGCTCCCTCTATCGGACAAAAAAAAGTTGTCTTGTAGCCAACTCACGTGGTCGTCGTTTCGCCACTTTGGTTCATAGCTTACTTCGTGTATGCGCAAGGAATGTAAATATATTTGAAGGACGTTTCAAATTGTGTATGTATGTAGTATATTGTATGGATTAAGACAACATTAGATTATGTAGGTATGTCATATTTTTACCCTTTATTGTGTGTGTGTGTGTGTGCTCCCATGTGGGGACGATTTTATTTAACAAAATAGATAGTAATTTTGTCAGTTTTTATGAGTTTGGAAATGTCATGACATGAAATATGTATACAAGCACAACTATACATATAAGGTCTTTGTTTCATTGATTATACTATCCTTATATGTATAGGACTCTAGATCCATATAAACCCGTTCTATCTATCTATCTATATCTATATATATATATATATATATAATAAAAAGTTTAAAAAGACTTGAATGCTAAAAAGATTTGCAAAACACAAACCACACTCACAAAAGACCTTTCAAATAGAAAAGAAAAGTGTTTTTGTGACCTTTTTCTCCGGCTCCTCTAATCAATATACTTCTCTATATTGATTACAATAGGTCGTCATTCCAATGAGGCAAAAAAATGATTTTGAGTCATGTACGTATGTATGTATGTATACACCTAAATCTACCTATCAAAGAATTCATTTAACTTTCTTATCATATAAGGTTTATAAATAGATTTTTTTTTACCTGTGCTGCTGGTAAAATACGCAAAATGAAACTCAAATAACGTACTCCTCAGTTGACAAGGAGTGCAAAAGACCTATGTTTTTATGGGATAGCTCTATAGCCTTGGAACCTACAGGAGGAAAACTGTAATGGGGTTCGCTTAGGTATGTTCATATCAAGAAGAATCGTATTTTCAATACCTTCAAAAAGAATACAAAAAGGTACTTATATATATATATATATATTTATATATATATATATATATATATATATATATATATATATATACATACTATGGCATTATATAAGGATGGTAAAAGTAATCAAATGCTTCTACCTCTAACCCGGTTTTTGCTTTTTTTTGCAAGATGTAAAAAGAAATAAATAAAGACAGGTAGAAACTACAAACTACTGTGGGATAGAGGTCGTGCTTGTAACCAAGCTACATATAAGATAACACCATGTTCCATGTTAGAGGTAAACAAAAAAAAAAAAAAAACAGCTCTGTCTATTCCTTCTTCTAACATTTTGCATGAGTATCTCTAACAATCTCCATACAATGAGAAGCTAGGTAATTCGAGGGGAGGAAAAGTGTGTCTTAGGACCTAGAATTTCTATATAATTTTGATTTAAAAAAAAAAAAGATTTAGAGAAAATCAAATCCATTGATTCAATCTGTTTCATTTCTATGTACAAAACATGGTTGTATATATATTATATATTTATATAGCTCTACCATGTGGCACTCTCAAATCATATTGTACGAAGTAAACACATACATTGTACATAATAATAATAATAAAGTCCATGTATGTACTAAGTGGTAAACAGTTGCTAAAATAACTGACTATTATCAACATGCAATTTAAAGAGCAGAAAAAGACATTTTCCTCAAAAACATTATTTTATTTTTTTATTTTTTTTTATTATTTTTGCAAATTGAATGTGAGACATTATGCAGTATTTTTTGCTTTAAATACAACTGCATATATTTATTTATTTGTGTATGTATTATAATATCTAGGTCGTTGTTTGATTCCCTTCAACTACCACCACGACTGCTCCTTGATAAGAGGGCTTTTTATGACAATATTACTCGTATACATATATATATATATATATATATATACATAACTTTTTTATGTTGGCTGTGGCTAGACAATGAGAAAGTTAATTAGCTATGCAAAACAAAACAATAAAGCTTTTTTTTTTTAATGAGCATCCCTTATCAGAGGCTGTGTACCCTGGGGTGCAGTGCCCCATTCATAAGTGAGAATGAGGGGACAGTTTTACAAAAAAATAAGATCAATTATTATATTAATCACAAGATAATCACGCAACTTTTCCTTGTTATTGATTTTTTTTTAAGGTGAGAGACATTTTGCCCCCATTTTCGGCGCCCATAAACGGTCGGTCCGTTTCTGTAAGTGAGTTGTGATATATAAAAAAAATATGAATACTAAATTTAAATTTCCTTCAATGTACTCCTAACAATAGTTATAACCAAGACTTGAAACGGCCTTTTAAAATCATGGATTATCTCAATCAATGGTAAGTTCATATGGTTGATTTTGATCTTCCATGAGTTATTTCATTTACCCAATCATTAAAACTGAGAAATGATCATTTCTAAATGATCGATGTAGATACATGATTCTCTAAATTCCAGAGCGCATGTATGAATCATTTTCCAAATATGTAGCATCAGATTCAAATTAGGTATGGTTATAATGTTACTACGAGTCAAATTTGTAGCATATAAGGCATACACAAATTGATGGAGTTGAGAAGACATCTTGGAATTTTTGTTATTATTTTTTTTTTTTTTTTTTTTTTTTTGGTGAGAATTGGCCAGAATAATTAATGAGAGACTGTTTTTCTCAAATAGGGTGGAGTGTCTAATAAAAGATTGCATTATATACTTGAGGGTAAACAAAACTGATTATGATATAATCTGTGGGTATTTCATTTTTAAATGAAAAGACAATCAAAGACGCAGTAACAGTTTCCTTCCATGATCCTGGCAAAAAAATAATATATATATATACATATTTTGAGGTAATATTTTCTTCAAGGTGAAATGGGGGTTATAAAACTTAAGCATATTCCTTCAAGTCATAAAGATTATATTCTTTTATAACGACATTTTAAAAAAAAAACAATATCGTAAAACAAAGAAGTTACATATATATATATTTGAATGTAACTTTCGGAAATTATACGCAACTACATAGATACATACATACATATATGGGTAGTAGGTAGAACTATTGCTCTCTTTTTGCATCCATCCAAGTATTCTCCGACCATCTAACTATGGCCTCCTCCTTATGCATATTATATTTTCTAATTGTATGTACAAACCAATGTACTTTTAAGAAGAATGTATAAAAACGAACATACATATTAATTTCTTAGAGTATTTTTTTTTTAACCTTCTCATAGTATTCATCAATTTGCATATTGTTATATAATTTGCAAAAAATCTCAGTAGATTTAACAGCCTTGAAAAAATAAAAAAAAGGAAGATTTAGTGAGAAGTGACGTATTAAAAACTCACATTTGTTTCTCAGTTAATTTTCGATTCCATTCCTCCGTGATCTGTCAAATTAAAATCCCGTTACTCGCTTCCATATCTACATTTTTGAGATATTAGGAATATACATAAATATACATGACTAATTTATATCTGTTAAATTTAAAAATAAACTGTTTACTGTCTATAAGCAAGTACATTTGCGCCATTTTGTGGCTATGAATATATTGTTGATTTTCTCCAAAACTATATGAAAAAAAGTGACAAAACGACGACATTGAGATCAATATTGTTCAAATTTACATGGATACAAGACGATTCTTTGTTCTCTAGGGGTACTATGAATAAATATCTTTATTACTAACTACGTTAACTCCATGAATTTACCAATTAAAACAGAATGAATTCTGCGAAGGGAGAAAAAATATGTACAACTATGATGAAAAACTACCGGGAAATTTGAATTATTTTTTTTTTTGTTGGGATTCCTATAGGGGTAAATGTTTTTGTTTTTAAGCTGACACTACTATCACTAACGTCTGGAATAATTATAAGCCAAATATTCATGTGTGTTTGAGATACTTTTGTGAACAGCTGAAATCCAATTTTTCGTTTTTTTAAGGTGTCTCAAAGATGATGACTAAAATGCAATTGTGAGAAATGATGATGAAACCAAAAAAGTTTATACGAATATTCCAAACTGTATTCTTTATAAATTTTGAGAATCTCTGATTTATTTATCGAGAATAAACTCAGAACTTATTGCTCAGTAACTAGCATCCAAAGACATATACCCGAACAAACAACTGCTGTTCGTCACTCTACATATTTTATAACTTTGATTTGCTCATGCCCTGTCTTTGGTTAATAAATAGTAGTAGTGATGGTTCTAATATTTGAAAAGTGGGTATGTGAACATCACCATTTGTAATTAGCAGATTCGAGTGATAAATTACATATATATTTACATTTAACAATCCTCAATTATAGATATTATTATTAATATTATATTTTATAAAAAAATGATATCTTTTTTTTTACCGAAAAGAGAATAATATCCCATGTCTGGTATGTATCAAATATTTAAAAAATCGCAAACATTTCTAAGGGGAAATGAGAATATTTGATACATCACTTCAATATAACATATATTAGTTCTCTACAAACGTGTCAAATACTTTATTCCTTATCTTGTCTTTGGAATGATAAAGTACATAAAAGAAAAAGTGAAACCTGAAATTGATGTTTTCTTTTCGAAAAAAAATATACAAGGGTAAAGCTTCATACAATGTACGAAGAAGAAGAAGAAGAAGAAGCTCTTTGCAAAACTTGTACAGTAAAATATATATATATATATACATCACTACACGAACTCTCATCCTCATTTTAAGGATTAAGTATTACAACCCATTAAATTCCCGCCTCCTGATTATTATCATTTGTCCATGAGGGCAATTTATAATTTTTAGTCTCACAATCATATATATATATATAGATGGGACCTTCATAAAACAAAGTGATATTAATGTTGAGTAGTAGTTAAAAAAAATTATTATTAATCCTCAATCTTTTTTCCTCTGTTTTTATTTTCAACATACAAAAAATATAAACTTTTTCATTGAGAGTATTATCAACAATGTTGCTTATCAAAAGAAAAGGGTTTAAGTCTACTTTATAATATATATCATAATCTTAGTATAAATAAACATGCCAATTAATGCCTTAATAAAAAAGATTATTTGTAAGAGTTCCTTAATATTATTTTGATGATTTCGAAGAGTAAGTTTATATTTGTACATGAGGAAAGAAAAAAGGATAAACGAACACGAAATGTATTAAAAATAGTTACTTTAATCATAAATGGATTCAAGGAGGGGGGGGGGGTGAAGAAATCAGGACTGTAAAATTAGGGCTACCTTTTTTTCACGGCCAATATACAAATCTTTCCATTGGAGGGGCTCAAATCTTCTTCTTTTTTTTTTTTTAAATTGCGTGGTTGGTAACTTGTAAAAAGTTTCATCTCACAAGAAAAAAAAATAGAGGATCTTCCATAAAAGCAATTTCATAGTTGCTTTAATAATGATTCTTTTTTTTTAAGCATATAAATTCAAAATCCACCAACGATTTATCAAAAAAAAATCAAATCTATAAGAGTATAATTCAGCTGTGCTACTTCAAATTACAAATAAATGCTCATATACAGCTTTTAAAAATCTAATAAATGTATTTCAAATGCATCATTATAAGTCAGTTTTATTGTATTTAGAGTTGATTTTTGTAGGTAAAGTATATATTTATGAAGGAATTGAAAATAATTTTTTTAGGTAGAATCTCTTAGTATTGTTCAATTTGGCTGAAATTTGAATATATTATAAAAAAAATTTAACTTAAATAAAGTAGCCATGCATAGTGTACCAATTATTTATTATGGAAAATTGTAAGAAATAATTAGCAAAATAATACTTTAGTAAATTATATTCAATAATAGAACCTCACAAAAAAAATTGATTGACCTTTAATTTGTTTTGGAGTCAAAATTCTATAACATAACAAATTTTTTAACCAGACAATATTCATTTTTTATGATTTTTTTTGTGGTATTCAAATTATCATATTTAAAAGACTCAAAAAATTTTATTGAGTATTTTTCGAGAATTTCATTTTTTTCCCCATATGTCACTCAAATCTACATTTATTTAGCACAAAAGGACAAGTAGCTTTACATTCAAAGTGTGGAAGGAAAATTTTGTACATTTTTCTAAAATCATGAATATTTTAGAGTAAGGGCGTTTAACTCATTTCAAATCGCGGGCCACATACAACCCCTAGGTAGACATTGTGGGCCGAACCATTAAAATTATAGCAACCTTAGCTATAAATAACCAAAATATTATCATGTCTTTCCATTATTCTGGTTTAAAGAAAAACAAGGACATTGTTAAATTTAAATAAAAATTTATTGAACGACACTTTTACAAAACATTTATCAAAATATCACAAACTTTAAAAAAAAATTATAATAATAATGAACGTTATTATAAGATTACATGACACTAATAAAGAAAGACTAACATGCCCCCCCCCCCAGCGGATCATTCATGAACTACATTTAGTCCATGTCTTGTATGTATTTTTTCCCCTTTCAAATTATCCTGTGGGCCTGATTGAACCTCCTTGCGGGTCGTCTGTTTGACACCCCTATTTTAGAGCAAAAGTGCTAATTAACACTCAGGCCTAAATTAATGCTTTTCTAATATTATTTTACATGTTTTACTTAGTCATGAAGTTAGTCTAACAATTTGCAATAAGACAAGGGTGGTCAACCTTTGGCAGATGTAGAAGCACATCATTTCATTAGGGGATCCTCATTTGACCAACATTACACTTATGTCTATTTTTATGTATATGCTTCTAAAAATATTTATACCAAAGGATGGGACTTTTAACATAATATTGTGTGTGTTATTTAATTAGTAAGTGGAATAAAAAAGTTAGGCCTCTTATTTCTAGAGAAACTAACAAGATGATTAAATATAAGTTAAACAACAATGACTAGCAATTTAAGAAGACACTATTTACGTCATTTATACTATTATTAATTTTTTTTTTTTGAGTCAATTATACAATAAAATTAGCCAATTGTCATTTTTTGAAACATAATACAAGAATTTTGTGTCTTAAAACATCATTTTATAACGAAGAATGAGGGAAAATACAACATTTTTTTGTTTTTTTCCAAGTTGATGCGTCATTTTTTTCTTTCTACTGCTATTTGGATTCTAGAAAAAATGAAGAAATCTAATGTAAGGGCAATTTGTATCAAATTAAATCCATAAAACTATTGACTATATCAACACTAAAGATATTTTGATCGATCCTTGAAAGATTTGTATTCATCTCTCAAAAATGGCTCTAAGGTAATTTTCCTTTAAATTGGCCTGATAAAGACAAAAACCCCAGAAAATTGAATAGTTAATGCTCCGGTTCCAAATCTGTAGGTGTGAACTACCCCAGTTTTTACCTTGTTAACTTTTCAATGAATAGATTTTTTGTTACTGATCTGTAGAGCAGAAATATCCTTTCATTTATAAAAAGTTAGTTTACTGTAAATAAATAAATAGGTATACATTCATATGAAATTCATGCATCATTTACGTACATAGATGCTTAAAATACTGCTTTTACGAGGCATTCTTCTTCCTTAATGGAGTGCAAGAATGGGAATGTAAAGGTTTGATGAATAATTATATATTACTCGATATTTCTATGAATTGGGTTAATATGTATTAATGTATCTATCAATTCACAAGCATGTATGTATATTTTATTGAAATTTTCTAAGAGAACAATTTCTTACCATTTTTAATGGTCATTTAACGATCAATGTGTGTAGAGCCTCTACTTCCAATGATCCGTAATACATAAATCAAATCAAAAAACATTCATAGTCGCAAAATGGGGCTGGAATCATGTACTAAGTACAAACAGCTAACTAAGCAACTTGAATTACGTTACATGGCCGCTAGGACATAAGCTGACCAACGAAAATTTCATAGTCAGCTCATTCTTTCCAACTCTGGGATTTTGCCTCATTGAATAACAGTTCACACAGCAAACAAGAGCTAATTATAGTTCAATCAATGAGCTGCAAGATGGCGCTGAGGTACTTTAAAGTAAACAATGTTTACACCCCATGAGTGCAAGATAAAAAATGCTCCCCTCTCGTTATAAATATGTATAAGACACAAACAGGTTTGAAAGTCGTTTACCTCAAGTCCGTCTCCAGCTTATTTTCGTTTCGTTATAGTTCAAACCAAGATTCAAATCAATAGTAACGAATTATGACCAAGTAACAAATGACATTCGTTATGCCTTATCCTAAAATAAACACAGGAACTCATATTTCTTAATATCTTATAATAATAATCTGACATAGGAGTTGAATCCATTCCCTGATCAAGTTTGTAACTCAAATAGCTCATATTATTTCATATCAACTTTCCCTATTAAAATTAAACTGATTGCAATTTATCAGTTCCAGTCCTAAAGTTAGTTTTATCCAATTAAAACCTTTGTCATCTTTTTGGTAAAATATCTCAATCATCTGATAGCCTTTGTAAAAAAGAAACAAAGACAATATTGGCTATGACTTTGAGCTCTTCTGCGAAAGATTTGATGAATAGAAAAGTAAAATGCTGAATTCGTACATTTAGCATTGAAGAAATCGAATTACATATATATTTAATAAATAAAATAAACATATATTCAAATTAGTTTACTCTTGGGGGGGGGGATTATTCTATGTACATAGCATGTCTCCAATAAAAATTGGAACGGAAATGTATTCCCTCACTATCTCTACACCCCCCTGAGACTACCTAATATGCTTTGTTACGTATTTTTAAATTAGAAAGTAAAACATAAATATTCTAGAGTAATACATACTAAAAATGATTTAATTAAATAAAAAACACGGATTGATATAATTGTTTTAAGAAATAAATTGACGTTCTCCCTGGATTGTAAATTAAGACAAAACATCAGCCCTATTACGGTTCGTTCGTCAAAAAACTTGATGTTAGATTGTTTTTAGGTTCCACATCAAAACATAACAAAAAGTCGAGTAACGTCACCTCCTTGAGTTACTTTGAGCAGATCTGTTACTTGGATATAGACCAGATCAAAATAATCGAATAAGACTAAACCAAGATGCTCAACATTTCTAAATTTTAAGTTTGTCTATTGTTTTACAGATTCCGTGAATTTCGAATTCACATTTCAAACCAAATAAATATTTATCCTTATCTTGATAAAGGTTATAAAGCCAATTAAAAGTTGTGGAAGAGGTCAATTTCCTTTATTATGAATACAGAAATATGATATAAATAACTTTTGAATTTGCAAGCTCGTGAACTATTTAAAAGCTTGCAAATTCTCCAAAATTATTTTTTCCTTCAATATTGGATATATGTGGATATTCAGGTACCTTTATTCGAGTAGACCTGGAAAGAGTATAAACAATGAAGGTGAGAGTGTTAGAAGTGATACAATAACTTTGCAAAAGATATGTTAGCATTCATGATACGGCTTATTTTAATTTTTTGGGTACACATTTAGCGATTATTAATTTTATTAGTCTACCTACAATACGTGGATACAAATAGTATCAAGGTACAGTGAGGGGCAAACGAAGCAATCCTGCCTCAAATCGGCATTGAGGTCGATGTTTTAATTTCCTATTCTCTTCATGTTTGCCATCAACTAACGGGTTACCCTTTCATTATCAGGGATTTAAACATTATTCAAAATATCAAATCTAACTATTACTCTGTAAACTGATGATATTTAAAATGAATAAAAAAATACTTCTTTTCGAGATTTTGTATTATATACATATTTTTGTTCAAGTGTCGAGACTGTCTCACCCCAACTATGATTCAAAGTCTTTTCAAGTGAGTGATTCAAGTCCAAGTGAAATCTCAGATCAATTATGACTGAGTCAAAATTGAGTTACAAGTCTTTTATTGTTTACAAGTTATTTATTTCTATTAAAAAGTAATTTTTTATTCTCATTTTTCATTTAAATAAATTAATGTATGTTTATTGAGTGTAGGTGGAGAGGGAGGGGGGTTCACAGCCCGCCCCTACTACTAGGCTTAATTATGGAATAGGTTGCAAATTTTAGAATTACAATCTTTCTCATAAGTCTTCATACCAATTCTTTTTTCTTCCAAGGAATTGACTTAAAGCATCTATAACAGCAAGTACTTTTGACAATATAACATCAGAATAGAATAATCTATAAGATTATTTGTTATATGAGCATTAAAACAATATGACGCAGAGGCACAATTTTGACCATTCTTTTTTTAAATTTATCTTCATTGGTGCTTTGTAAAATCAACTTTTTCGCCCGTATAAAATGTTATCATTATCATATATTCACGGTGTTTTTCATCGATATTTGAGAAAAGATTCCAAGATTATAATATTTGTATAAACACTTTTGAACAACAGTGTAATTTTTTCTACATATGTATAAATGGGTACTTAAATTGTTTTGATAGTCATGATATGCAATTACATAGGATGTTTTATTTCTTTATCTCTAAAGACTTTATTAAGATCATTCATATCAACAACGATATTTTATTATCGGATGAAATTACATTACATAATTCCAATATATAAATAAACATCTATGTATTAAATGAATTCACCCAATCAAGACCTAAAATATCTATGGGTACGAATTATTTATATATTAGTACAAAATCCGGATTAAGAATATTACAAATAGAAAACGTTTCAATTACATGAAATGAAATATCTTTAATACACTTCAAGATATATATATATATATATTCTATTTTTATTATAATTTTTTTTCTCAAAAACCCTCGCGAATAAATGCGACTTTAGTTCATTTTTCAAAAAGTAATAAAGTATACAAAAGTTATGACCATTACTGTATAATATTTTAAACATTCAAATTACGTCTTATATATATTGTTTCTGTCATATTTATATTTTAGGATTTTGATCAGAGTTTTTATAATTAAGAAATTTATAACCCCTTTTTCGTGAATTTGTGATGAAATAAATTCTTATTTTTGTTTTATAAAAGTGTTCTCAAAGTGACCGTGCAAGGAATCTAAGGAGCCAATGAAATATCAGGGTGTCAGGGAATTTAAAAAGGCCTCAAAACAGAAATTTTATAATTTTATAATTTGTAACAAAGAATAATAACATAGAATTATTCGTACTGCATGATATGAGTACAAAAGTTTTCAATCTAATGTCCTGGTTATGAACTCTTAATACGTCATTGTTTATTTGCATTAAGTATAATTTAAAACTAAATATATTTATCATTTTCTGAGCGACTATTCAATATAATGAATAAAAAGTCAAAAATTTGAAAATTAATTATGATTTACTCCTAATGACTCTAAATTAGTTTGATTAGTTAATTCGAAAAAAAAAAAAATAATACCGAAATGTGATTGATTAAGTTAATATTGTGTAAACAAACGTTTTAAATGAAGAAAATATATATTTAAATGAAACTTTAATGTGGCTTTAACTTATTTCTAACGATTAGTATCACCAGTGATATATTGACGAATAAAAAAGTCTGGAAAAACACTCTCATCTATTTGGCAGATCTTTTTACGTAGTTTTCCCTTTAAATTAAAGGATCAAATTTTTGTCATTTTACAAAGGGATCTAGGAGGTAAAGGGTTTGAGAATATCTAAAATAGAACATAACATTTGAGGCAGCTATTTGCAAATGTTAAAATTATTTTTTGAGCAGATACATTTTCCACCATCCATCTACCAACTCTAGAAATTTAAGGATATATTGGAAACCTTTTTTTTCCTAAGAATTCTTCAAAATATCTACTTGTCAAGCGGTATATTTTGTAATATTACAACATGTATATATATATATATATATATACATTATCGTATCCTAACACATAAATCAAAAGGTGACAAAAAACCCTTTCAAAATACATATTGCTATTAAAACAACTTTGTAATCTGTACAAATAAATCAGGGGTAAAAAAAACCCCCTACTATTTGAGGAAATTTATTTCACTTATACTCTATTAGTGTTTAATGATAAAATCACTTGTTAAATCAACGTTAAATTTGTATTTATATTTTGAGTAGCTCCATTATTTTAGGGCATCATGAGGTAATCATACATCTATCATCTTTGCTGCATATCATTTCAAATTCAATTCTCACTTACAAAATATTAATTTAATAAAATCATTTTCATATTAAACACGGAATGTGAGTGGTTTTTTTTTTGTTTTTCTACACATTTTGATGGGAGGTTATTCTAGACAAAAAGAGACCTTTTTTTTAAAAAAAACAAAAAAAACATCGCTTAAAGTTCATTTGATCCTTCTCCTTTTTTCTGCCTCTCGACACAGGGATTCCATTTGCAATAGGGTCCTACTGTGTAAATATTATTACTTTTATGTTTCTGATGGGGTATTTTAGGGGGGACTTACTTTTTATTATTATTTTAAATTGATCTTGAGGTACATCTTTAAAGTGAGAGAATCCTTCAAAATGTTTAGCAAATTTGCAGGGAAAGATTTTTTCATTGGATACCATGTAAACAGTATGTGCTTACTGTTACTACTATTAATGTGAGCCCTTGCTATGTACTCTTTGTATTACATCACTTGATTAAAAATCCTTGTTTTTTTATATGTGTGTAAAATACAGCTTTTTGTTACACAAAAAAAAAATATTGTTTTTTATCCTTGTTTTGACAACTCTTCAAACGAAGTTTCAACGTTTAAAGCTTTGAGTTCTCTTCTTTATATATATATATAAATATATCAGAGGAAGTAATTTACGGTCATAAGAGTTTGTTCAAATAGAAAAGTTGAACATCAATATATATATATATATATATATATATATATACTCTCATGATTATATCAAGTAAAGTAAAGCTATAAAAATCAAAGAATAAATATTTAGCATTGACAAGTTAATTACTAATATATAAAACTATATATATTTACTTATAAATAGGTTATATAATTTTCTTTCATATATCATATATTTTTAGTAATTTTGAGGACCTATGCTTTTGATAGTTGCTACCTCCTTTTTGTATCAATAAATAATAAAAAATCTTTTTCTTTTTTTAAATATCCAAAAAGATAATTAAACTTTTTATTATTTGCACTCATAAACGCATTAATCTATAAATAGGCATGTATATCCATTAAAAAAACAATGTGGCTTAAAAGTAGATAGAATTGCATTGAAATAATTATCACCTCATTCTATTTTTTATTATATTTGGCTATGGTAGGCCTTTAATTTAGAAATTCAAATAAAGTACAATACTCAAAAAAGATTTCATCATGATATTTTGACCTTTAGAGATAAGTGACTCAAAGTCAATTCATTTTAATCAGATCCAAGATATATAAATATGCTGGCTCTAGAAATACTAAAAAGGTTGTTCTGGATAGGAATGTAAATCATATGCAATTCGGGCGTGTGATAAAAAAGTGGAGTTGGCTCTTCAAACAGGTCTTTTTGTTTTCCGAAGCTGTTATCATTTTATTTTTTCCCTTAAGAAGGTAACATCAACTTTACCTCAACATAATGTTTTACAAGAAAAGAACAGTCTGCAAAGGTTATATCATGGTGAGGAACAAAGGAAAAATTAAAAAATGGATATCATTCATTGAGGAGAATGAAGTTAATGATATTTGTGAATATAATAATGAATCAGCTGGAGTAACGTATTGTAATGTTTGTGGTTTCATGTTTTCATTTGTATACATATATAATGGAGAATAGCAGCTATTAGCTCAGTAAAACGTCATGACAGCTCAAGCTGCTCCCCCCCCCCTCGACATTCATTGAATTGTCATGGTTGCCAGGTTGATTTTCTCTTTCTTTTTTTATAACACGCCCGAATTGCATATGATTTACATTCCTAGTTCTGGAGCCCTGTAACACCATTTCAACTATTGTACATATTTGCATAAAAATAAAGAAGGAACAATGAAGAGGACAAAATATGACAAAAGTACACAAACATTTGGACTAAAAGAGCTCTGAGCTTTCTTTTTTTTTTTACATATTCCTATGTACTTACATACTTAAATTTTATTCGCTCTATTTACTTTAGGACTTTTTTGATATTTTTTTTTTCTTTCTTTCTTAAGACTATTTAGTACTCAACTCTAAAAGAAGAAGAAGAAAAATAGAGTCACATTCCTTTCTTAAAAAAAATGAAAAAAAAAAAAATTCAGGACACAAAAACTTTTAATATAATTATCATAGTAAATAGAATACTCCTCACACGGCTCAGGAGGAATTATGTAGACAAGGAAAAGGAGAAATGAAGGAAAAATTACGATAATGGCTCCTATTCTTGTTTTACCAAATAATAATAATAATAATAATAATAATTGTAACTGGAATTTGCTGCATACCCTGATGGCAATTAACATTCCTTCCATTATTAAAGAATAAGTATAAAATAAAAATGAAGTCGCAAAATAATGTGTATTGCTCCTTATGTCATATATAAAATAAAATATAATACAGACAAACCCTGGATTGCAAGTTTACCCCCCCCCCCCCTATGAAATATATGTCTATAAAAACTCCGTTTTTAATTTGAGAAGTGTTTTTTTTATTTTATTTTGAGGACACTCCTCAAAAAGAAAAAATAGACATACTATCTATTAAGGCCCGGTGGTCAGGTATCCCCCCTTGGTTAAATATTTTTTTAAGGGGTACCAGATTGTGTAAAAAAAAATCTTTTCAACAAAAATTTCATTTTTGTAAAATAAAAAATTGTACAGGGATGGAAAATGATGTAAATTTTTAGTTCTAGAGAGATAATATTTACTCATAGTTCATCTGTTAAACCATTGCATCTTCTCAGAAGGGGCTCTTCACTGATATCCACATTTCTTCATGGTCATTATATCTTGACCTTTCAACCAAAGTAAATAAATGAGCATTTCTTCATTAAGAGATTGACCGACTCAAAAAAATTTAAGCTTATCCATCTAACCTGATAACGAAATTTATTGAGTGTCGTTTTACTAAGTGAATGTCCTTCATTTTTATTATTAGTAGTTTTATTCTATTCCATTTATTGAGCTTGAGATTCATTATTGTATTGAAGATTTAAATTAAATAGGATTCTTTACATTTTTGATCGCACTCTGTAACTCTTTGTTCAGCTAGATTTAATCCCAGGGGATGAATTTCATTTGTTCTATTAGATTTTGAACATATCATTGGGGGAATTTTCTTATTTTTGAAGATGTTTTAAGCAAGAACTTTAATTGGATCCTTCAAAATGTAAGAAGATAACAATGACTGCAAACTCTTGATTATATATAATTTTAGGATTGTTGTTGTTTTTTGCAAGCTTTAATTTTTTATATATTTGAATTTTTGTGTCACGTACAACCGGTATTTTTACATTCAAGGGGTCGTGATCCATCTGATGAGAAACAAAGCCATAGACAAGGTCAGAGCAGTTAAATTTACGATATGATAACAAAGAGAGATTTACTCAAAATAAAAAAAATACACGAATCCTTATATTTATTTTTTTGGCCCATATTATGGTCATGACCTGCAAATTTGACCAATTTTTATTTCTAATAAAATGTGTTATTTTGGGTGTATTTACTATGTTGTTTGTTTACAACAACTCTGGATTTCGCAGCCATCTTGAGTGTGGTTTAATTTGTAGTTTGTTGTCTAAGGCTCAGTATTTCTACACCATCTTGCAGATATGAATATGTTTTTAGATGGCCCTAGATGAAGTTACTTACAATGCAAGAACTATTTAATTTCTTTGCCATATGGTATCTGTGAATTTATTTTTTTAAGATTCAATCTCAAGGTCAAATTTGGTTTTAAACCAAGGAGTATTTGATATTCCCTCTATCTTACCTTAAATTAAAAATCAGTATTATCAAAAACTCCGTTGCAATCTTTTAATCATTAGCTATTATTAATTATAGGATGAGGAAGGAACTGAAGTTATTTCCTAATCATATAATTGAAATCAATGCCATTTCACAGTTAATAGGGCATTATACTTAAATCAACTTCTACTTGATCTTTTGAGAGTAGTTATTATAACATACATAGATAGTACATACCTATAAAACGAGATCGTAAATGGCTTTATATTAAAAAGTAGATAATAGTTAAGTTTTGATAGTTCTTCTTCTACAATATTGTGAAATGAGTATACGTCTAAAGAGACTCACTTCTTTCTTATAAAAAGCCTCTCCCCATTTCTCTAGGTATTATATTATATAAAATATACTAAAGTACAATAATTTAACTCCTTTTTAAAAGAAGGAAAATATACCCACACTTTCAGCCAAAAACAAATATTTTTAGTGAATTTTTAAGCAACAAAAAACAACATCATTCCATGGCTCATAATTTTATACTGAATTAAAAGTATTCTTCTTTTCGTAGACCAAAACTGACTAAGAACTTTATTCTTAAGCTATAAATGAATGACATAAATTGATTGATTCCAAAAAGAACTAATGATGTGGTTAGCCTCAAAAAAACTGCTGAATGGTTCTCTCATACGTGCTTTAATTAAATATGCAGAGAGCTGCATATCAAAAATAAAAATTACTTTTTATTTTAATCTCCGTCAGGGTCGACTGCAATTTGTCGAATCTCTAAATGAAATGCTTGGCTTAAATAAAAATGAGCCACTGCAATATGAATTTGGAGAACATTGAGTTGAGAGACTCGGTCCTAGTTTTAATTTTAGTTAAGGGTGACAATGAGAAGAAGCCTTTTTGGGTTGACTTAACATTGAAAGCTACCTACTTACATAACCAGGGGTGTAACTGAAAATATTGGGAATTGTGTCCGCAAGATGAATCAGGGGCCCCTAGATATAACAGTTCGTTATTCAAATTAAAAATGAGGACTCGGTGATTGCTATAGGTATTGTCTATCTGTGAATTGTTCATAATCTACATAGAATCAGCAAAAAAAAAAAAAAAAGCAAAAATAGCAGGAAGTTTGAATTTAACTTTTTTTGGAAGTCCAATAGGGATAAATGGTTTTAAGATGACACTACAATCACTCACGTCTGACTAAATTAGAGGCCAAATATTCATTATTGTTTGAGATACTTCTCCTTTTGTGAAGAGCTGAAATCCAATTTTTCGTTTTTTAAGATGTCTCAAAGATGACGATTAAAATGCAATTGTGAGAAATGTTGATGAAACCAAAAAAGTTTAAATAAATATGATGAACAGGCTTGTATTCTTTTGAAATTTTGAGATACATAACCTTTTACTCAAGAAATCGGCCATCCGATTGTTAATTTTGATGATAGCATATCTAAACATATCAGCAGTTATTGTTCTGTTGGCATACATTTTTTCAACTGCATGGAAAATTGGAAAAAAACACGTTGGTATATATGTTTTTTTTTTCAACGGGGGATTTGGGGAGGGGGGGGGATTCTACTTTTGAAATGAATTCTTTTCTAGTTCTCAATTATTTTTGCCCATAGGACTTGGTAAAATAACTGTCATTACTCTACAAAAAAAAGTTTCCTTCAAAATGAAACTATAGGTCTTACTATTTATAGACTCAACTAACTATGCTGCAATAACCCCCACACTCACACAATTGAAACTCTATGCTTCTTTGTGTGTGTTTTATTTATAACCAATATAAATTTGACAAGAACAGATCCCAATAACTTTCTATTAGTCAAACATAAAAAGAAACTTTTGTCTTTATATTTTCTTCATATATAAATTGTTGTATGTCACAAATTTTATATATATATATTTATATATATATATATATATTTATATATATATATATATATATTATTTCCGTACAAAGATGATGACGATAATAAAATATTTGAAAGCAGATTTAATGTGCTCTGCTTCTTTCTTGTAAAGGGGAATGAGAGAAAATCCTTGTTTTGTCAGCTATTTCTCTATGAATTATGAATCCGCCAACTTCTTTTTCTAGCAGCAATCAACTCCTGCGACATAGAATCTTCTACAACCATTATTATTATTATTATTATTACAGACTTTGAGAAAAAATATATGTGACAGGAAAGACAGAAAGAAAGTAAAGTGTGCTCATTCAAGTTCCTCGATATCAATAAACAGGTTCCTTGCGTATAAAAAGGTTAATGTAATTTCATTTATTGATGACGATAACAACGAATCCTTTGCAAAATATTTATTAATAATGTTCCTTAGAACAATGGGGAAAAAGAACATTGGCTCTAACTTTCTTATAATAATATATGAAGTGAATGGTTATATGTACAACTCAAAATACATAAACTATGTGTGAATTTAGTTTAGTAAATTTGGTTAAACATATTTTTTAAAAGTACTAAATTTGATAACTGATTATTATTTGTTCCTACTTACCTATATTAAAAAAAGTTTTATTTCAATCTCAAAAAGACATGCAGCTTAGCATGTCCGGAAAATCACCTGCAAGGGCTTCAAAGCATATACATGTACATATTTTAAGAGCCATACTATTGATCATTCTTCTTAGATCTTAAAATATATTAACCTATTTCAAAGTATTTGCAGTGGATTTTCCTTTAGGGAAGCTTTCGTAAATCGAATTTTCCAAGAACTATAAGGGTATAAAGGAAGTTTTCGGGCTAGAACTTCGGACCAAATTCATATGCATCATATATAAGTTCTTATGGAGTCAACTGACAATTTTTGAATTTTATCAAAACCTGTGATACTTCATAGTATCCCCTAATGTGTGTGTGTGTGCATATTGAGATTCATATCTTGCAACGAAAGCGTATAGAAAATATTTTAAATGTCGCTTAATGAACAAGTCTGAATTAGGAATACTAAGCAAGAATGACATAATATTGCTCTAAAAGCCACGAAACAATTGAATAACTTAAAAAAAGTTAAATAATAATCATCCACACATCATTTGTATAAGTATGTGTTATGTAATTAGATTTGAGTGGCATGAGTTGAATCTTAATATAGAATCCATTGGGAAGATACCAAAAAAAAGTAATGGAAAGTTTAATTGAAAAATGTGAAATAGTTTATTTTTTATTCATCTATTTTACGTGTCGTTTATTTCTTAATTAATTATTTTAAAAACTCGGGATATTTTGCTCACAATTGCTCACATTGGTATCCTTTAAACATCAGCAACTCCTACGTAGTTTATTTCAGCTGTCATTTCTTCTTCTTTTGTGTTTTATTAGTCACAATTTGATCGTTATTCTTGTATCATGAAACCTTTTTTTCCAAAAAGAAAGAAGAAGAAGAAAAAGACTCAAAATCATTATGATGTTTGTTAACTTACGTCATTTTCTTTATCTGTTCCACTACTTTTCTTCCTTTAATAATTGTAGATAATTGTTCACAGCTTAGAGCAGCGTTTCTCAACCTTTTTTCCCTTTCGGAACCCTCAAAATATATCCCATGTCTCACGGAACCCTTGCGCAAAAAAGACTTTGTAGAAAAAGACTGAAAAGTGTAATAGCTTATATAATCTCATTTTTCTCGCGGAACCCTTAAAGACCGTCTGCGGAACCCTAAGGTTCCGCGGAACCCCGGTTGAGAAACGCTGGCTTAGAGGGTGGTAGATGCACAGCTATCTTGCAGCTACAGATATTTTATTGGTTTATTCATGCCTTGGAATACGACTCTTGCAGAGGAAAATTACAATTTTAATATTTTTTAAAAGGAACAACACAGTTGGTACTCTGTCTTTTTTTAACTTTATTTCGTTATTTATTCAATCGTTCAATTTATTCAAATACAAATCAACAATAAAATTACGATATCAATTTAATTATAATATTCTTCCTGTAGGCATGGTTTTATATATATATATGTCTAGAGCAGTAATACATTTTTCTACATACTTTGTATAAACAGTCAGCCGATGTCAGGAACGAATATGTTATCACTTAACAGTAGTAATATTTAGATATATGATACGCATCATTCTTACATTCTCCCCCCGCTCTTCAAAAGTCCCATCCTACTCAATTTCTATTCAAGTTCAATAAATCAGTATCGACAGCTGACAAATGAGAACACAGAGTCAATTTTTATGTTTTTTAGTGGAAATATGACGTGTTTTGTAGGGTTCTGAACATTGATTTGTTATTATTAAACAAAAAATTATTTCTCATCAAGAGAAAGAGATATAAATAATAGTTCAAGAGGATTTGAAGAGAGATACCTGATTTTTGAGGAACTACCAGATAGTTTCTGGTCCTTTTTCTTTTTTAGAAGAAGGGTGTGAAGAGGAAATGAAAGGATTGATGCATTTCCAAAATGGGAATCTAATTTGAATATTTATTTCTATAAGCAATTATTCTCACAAAAAACTCCATTTTTTTATTAGAAAAATGAAGGGTTTTGTCGATACAAATATTAAGAGTTCTTACAATGAAGTCCATAAAGGTGTTGCACAAAATTTTAATATCTAATGCCCTTGTTCGATTATATGCAATAGTGAAGGTTACTTAGAATTTATGTACAAGGAGTTAAGTATGGTTGGATTTAGTCTACGTTTACAATATATGCAATTCGTCAATTGTAATAAATGACATCTGATTACTTTATTTTTCATTCCTTATTGACCCACACTGATTAAAGTATACAAATGACTGTGATTCTTTCCTTTTTGATCCTTTTTTCACAAAATAAAGGAATGATTCAAAGGAGGTTCAAAAACCATCCAAAAGAAGATACGAGAATTAATTTTATAATTTCAAACTATTTAACATTTAACTTCATTCAATTTTCGACAATTCAGAAACCTAAAAACACAAGGTGTACACACTTACTCATATATCTAACCATACAATAAATAAAAATAATTAAATTCTTATTCAATTAAAGATATCAAAGCTGAATCTCTTTGTGAATTATATCCAAGGAAATAAATAGTCAGGATTTGATTTTGAGGGTCATTTCACATCAAATCGTCTGATGGGTTTTTACATCATTATTATCTCAAAATTTGATGAAACGAAGAGTACATGAAATGATTGATTTTCGAGATATGGAGTCTGATCTTTTTCATGTGTTTTGTAGCATAAAAACAGAACTACATTCATAGCAAATTTCAAATATCTTCTGAGCCTGGGGTTTAATCTAAACAAATCAAGTAGTTTATGGTTTATATAGAAATAAGTTTGTAAATAACAAATAGTTTAATATAATATGTTCAATTACACAATATTTGTTATTTGAGTAAAGACTTTCTGTTTTGACCTTTGGCCCTAAGAATAAAGGATTATTCTACTCAAAATGAAACACAATTTTATTTCCTTAAGCTAGCAGCAATATTTGTAAATATGAAAGAGGCCAATAAAATTTGAATTATATTTCAAGGAGTAAAACACTCTTTTTGGCATCAGAAAGGAAAATAATTTTTTTTTAAAACTTTTTTTAAAACTCTACAATATCCTTCAAAAGCATGGTTTGTTGATTTTTTTTGTTTTAACTATTTTAAATCTTTTAATTCCAAAATAAACAAAATTTTACATTTTTCTAATCTTTATATCCCTACCTCAGCTAAGATATCTACGCAGAGAACTCAAATTATAATCCTCTTAAGATATGATACACTTTATTTTATGAGAAAAAGTCAATATGAAAAGTTAAATTAAAAGTTCAGGACATGAAAAAGGTCTTAATAAAAAAAAGAATTCAAAATTATACTTTTAATTTAAAAATATATATACTTCTAAAGAGTTTTATTTAAGTGCATAGATTGGAGGACTGGTTTATAAAATATGGCAACAGAGGGTTTTTACATGAAGTCATCATTGTGCAAGTCTTGAAGGTGAAAAAACAGCAATCAAATTTGTTACTGCATAGAAACCATTGTTTCTGTATGATGCAAGGAAATGATGAATTTAAATATCATAGACGAACTTAGAAATAAAATAATTTCGAGCTCATGTGTCTATCAAAGGGCCATGTCCCATTAGTAGATATCAGACACATTTATTATGCAGATATTAAAAATAGATGCATTATACATTAGCATTTAAATTAGCCACTAAATTAATTGTTCAAATCTAGCTAGTTCATGTGGTGTTTTTCCCCATCTAGCTATTAATTTGATTTTATTCAAAGTACCCTATTTCTCTTTGACATCAAGTTGTACTCTGTTTTTTTTATTTGTAAAGCCATTTTATGAAGTTTCCTTAAGATTTTTTTTGGAAATGTGTTCGTTGTTTTTTTAATAAATACATGTATATAGACTATAGACTAGTATATGCTCCCAACAGGGTGTCACTTGAATTATCCGTGACGTATTTTCAGTTATGACATACAAATTTTGAGAATTAATTACGTGATTGTAAAATAAAAAGTTTGTACATTGTAGACACAGATTTACTTACTTAACTGTACCCATTCTACAAATGTAATTTTCTGAAACTTCTGATAGGTGTACAATATTTTTTTTTTTTTTTTTTAAATATTGAATGGCCTTCAAGTTTAAAAAGTGAAGGTGAGTGGGAGTTTGATTCTCTTTGTCAAGATCCATGTAACTTTTACAGTGACTTCATTAGATCATCAAAGATGTAGTATAAACATGTCTCTCATTCAATCATTTTTGGAAATCAAATGCATTGTATCAAGGAAGGCTAATTGAATAAAATAATCCCTTTTCTTTGTTCAATGCCTTCTCATAGGTCAAATCCAAATATGACCATTGACCAGTGTCATCTTAAATATCCTTTAATTTGACTCCCTTGTCTTTAATCTTCTTATGGCAAATACATGTATATTTAGTGAATGTCACATCCAGTCCTAAAGATAACAAAGGAAGTTCAAAGATCAAGTTTGTCTATATAAATAAATCTGTTGCATAGGCAAACTTTTGCAATCTCAAAGTCAAACATTTTTTTTTTTTTTTGCATGGGTATTTATTTGTATATTAATTGACACACTAAGTAGTTTTTTTTTTTTTAAACATTGATTTATACATGCCAAGTTATCTAAAAAATATATGTGTATACATTCACATATGTCCATATATTCAAGATCAAATATAGAAAGTTAAAGACTTCAATTATAAATAAGTATGAAATTAAAAAACGGCTAAAACATTCTGTGTCCGTAGCATACATATTGAACTGTTTGAAACTATCAGTACTAAGAGTCACCAATACTTTATTGTTTTCACATGCAAATGATCAAACCAATACTGGACTACACACATAATTGAATCCGTACAAAATGAACTCATGCAATACACATTTTTGTCCAGTTTCATGAATAAGATTATTTTATATTTTATCATCTCCATAACTATAAAGAGCTATTTATTTATTAAATCCTGTGACGTCAAGGCAAATATAGGTACAAAAAATATCAGATTAACCTTGAAATAATGAATGGATAAATGGTATGAAAATAAATACTAATATGTATTATACAAATAACAAACACATTCATACAAATAAAACATTTCCTTTAAAATCTTTTGTAGTCTTTTAACATAATAATAGGTTGTTATGCAAATATTAGGTGAAGGTAAAATAAATCCATTCTTTTTTTGCAGTAGATAACTTGAGTAATGTATGTATATACAACTATCTCGTCACAATGTTATATATGTAAGTGTAATCATCAGTTTACACTAAATGCTCTTAGCAAAAAAACCCTTTTCTTTAAAGATAATTTTGTGATTGAGGGCACGTACTTGGTATTGCTTAAAAGTACATTAAAAGTGAACGAGAACAAGTAGAAATTACGTCACATATTTTACTCTATTCATAGATAAAAGCGAAAACAGAGGCCAGGGGTTTCGAAAATATAAATAATAGTGTCTATGCTTCTAATACTTTAATAGACAATCATACACCATTTTGGTTTAGTCGATTTCATTTTGGTTATTCGAAAGTTAAAAATATCCATCAGGCTTTGCAGGGTCAATATTCAGAAAAAATGGCAATAAGTCATCGATAAAAACTTAAATTGAATCTTTTTAACTATCCTTTATAAATAAAGACTTCAATATCATATAAAAGTAATGCATTACTTTTTATTTTATTCATCTAATATATATTTATATTAGATTAATTAAACCCATATCCGGGAAAACTCTCATTCAGAAAGAGACATTAGGAAAGCAATTTCTAAATCTATGGTTCCACAGAAATCCCAGGATGAGAAGTTTAAGTAGTTTATTATATTTTTTAAAACCATGAGTAGTTCTAGAGGGTCATACATTTGTGAGGGATAAAAGAACTACCAATAAGTAGTTGTATTGTTAATTTATACTTTGTTTAAATAAGTAACCATCTAGGGTGACTCCATCTACTTAGGAAATGTAATTCCTTTGGTATAATAGTATGAGACATCTCACACTCCTCACCAAACATAAATCAAGTCACAAATATGTAATAGAATGAAATTTGTCTTTTATAGAAGAGACAAAAACAACAACGTCATCATGAATTTAAAACATTTTGAAGCTTCATGGAGCTTCATTTTTTTTGTCGTCAATGCACATCATTAGTATATATATTCTTAAGCAAATCAACAATAATCATAATCATAATCATTCAACTTTAGATTTTGTGAATTATATGAAAGAAGCTTGCAATATATGTAGTTAATTAAATTCGAGATTTCCCTGGATCCTCTGAGATAAATGAAAATGTATACTATACAAATATAAATTACTATTCAAAAATTGAAATTTTATGCTAATAGAAATGAAAACTCTCATTTGCTAGAATACAATTTATGATGAGCATCTATATATGTATATATAGTTGCTATATGTACATCTATGTGGTGCACACAACAAAGATAGAAGCACATAATTTATCGAATGCATTAAAATGTGAAAGAAAAGAAGAAGAAGGAAAAAAAATTAGAATTCCCTGCACAAAAGTTTTGCCAATTTAAATACAATACTCTTGGAGTCATTAATTTAATTTAATTACAAACAAAATTTAATTTGTAAGTATCTGCAAAACACATCGTCGTCCTTTAATTCTAATTAGTAATAATAATAATAATAATAAATTGGGATGGATCCCTATTCCTATTCGTCTTTTGTATTTTTCATTAATTAAATTGACTATGTATTTAACTATAAAGAATTAAAATATCTAGTTAAAATGATACATCATTTAGATTTATTGTATATCTTCTCATATATATATCTAGTATATATTATACATATATATTTTAACGAAAAAATACAGAGAAAAGGTATATACATACATACATATAAATAATATAAACTTAAAAAAAAAATACTCACAAAGTTTTCCTCAGTTGAATTTTTTTTTTTTTGCAAACTTTTTCTTACCTATCAATAGTATTTCATTCAACTTTTTTTTTTTAATTCAACACGAAACAAAAGGCACTTAGTTATATATATATATATATATATATATATATACATACATATATATATATAAATATATATACATAGATATTAAGACCACACAGTCATATCTTGAACTACGAGCAACATCTGCCCGGGCACAGAGGCAAAGTTTTATATATATATATATATATATATATATATATATATATATACATAGATATTAAGACCACACAGTCATATCTTGAACTACGAGCAACATCTGCCCGGGCACAGAGGCAAAGTTTTGCTCAATCAACATGAGGAGATCACATCATTGCTGTTTATTTTTTTTAAATGAACTGAGAGTTATTTCAATGTGTATGTATATGTTCTGAGTCATGAGGAGAAGAATCTGTTGGTTGTTCTATTATTCAGATTTTTTTTTTTTTTTTGTAATGATGTTTCACATTCAAATACACACACATAAGAAGAGTATTTGAAAAATGGAACAAAATACTCGGTGTCTGAGAAATTACTGTAAGTTATCATACAACATAATCCTACATATACATCATCGTCCATTTAAAAACAATTATATGCATACTTGTTTGCAGAAGATGTCTTAGAAATGTCCATTTTTCAATAACATGGATTATATGCACACATATATATCTGTTACCTAATGCATCTCTATGCCTTTAAAGTCTCAGTGATGGAAGGGAAAAGAAATATTCTTTTTTATGCAGATTGAAAAATATCCATTTCTTCTCTATTAAATGTGCTCATAAGACATACGTAATATTTAGGTACTTCACACCGGCACCAAGGCTTTGGCCGAGTCGAAACAAAGACAATGCCAATATTTTGAGTATCAAGCACGGGATCCCTACTCAAAATCTTGGCATTATCTTTGTTTCGACTCGGCCAAGGCCTTGGTGCTCCTGTCAAGAACAAAATCCAAAGAAAAAAGATTAAAAATTCATTTTCTAAAAACCAAAAACGACCGGTTTGAATCCCTTAAAGTCTTGCCAGCGTTTTGGACTTGAGTGATGGGCCCTTGACCACAACATTAGAACATAGTATGTATTGAACTATTGTATATACATATTTTCGATATATTCAAACCTTTCATACAGGATCTTTGTATCTCAAACTTGTTTTGGTAGATAAAGTCTTCGTCTTATTAAAATTGCAAAAAAAATCCCTGGCCTAAAAAACCCTACCTGCACCTTTTCCGAATGCTCAAGAACATGTACTACTCTATCAGAGTACAGAATCAACACTTTATTGATAAATTGGGAATTCTATAAGGAATGAATATAAATATTTTTGAACTCAAGAACTTATCCTTTCATCCAATTTTTTTAAATTAAGGATTTGTCTATATCTAATAGAGAAATTATTACCTTATAAACCATATTCTATAAAATTAAGGCTTCTTTGAAAAGAAACACAAGGAAATGACCAAAAACGCTCACACATACCCTTGATTTTGATTCATTATATTCATTCAAATGATTTCTTAATTATGAAGAACAAAAAAACAAAGAAGTTTTTCTATCTACATTTATCTTTTAAAAATTTATATCCTTTAATTTTTAAACCTATCATTTTCTAATTTTATTCATCCATAAAAAATCCAAGTATAATAAATCTTTACAAATATAATGTTACGCACAGTTTTCATTATTATTATCATTATTATTTAATTAAGAGTATTATTATATCAGGCTCTAAATAAGAATTATCAATAACTAATTAAGATTATGTTATGTAATTTAACTATTAGTTTTTACTTTTTTTTTTTTACCTGCTGGTTAATGTAAATGAGAAAGGAGAAGGATAAAAAAAATGGGGTGCAAAATAATAAAAACCAATTGATTGGTAGTCATCAAAATAACTTTATAATTAATATATATATATATATATATATATATAAAGATTATATTTTAATCAGTTTGTGAAAATAAGCTCTGAAATGCTTCTTAATCTTTTTTTCAAGTACATCAATAAATATACAAAAATTGTTGAGGTCCTCGAAGTTTTGTTATTTATTAACTTGCATATATTTGTGTGAAGAAAAATCATTGCTACTCATAGTATAGTAAGTAATAGGGGTCAATACAATTATATCTACTCTTTTTAAAATCTCATAACTAATCAACACTTTAAATGAGACCCTTTTGTTCAAACGAAAAACAAACTTATGAAAAACAGAGACATTTTCGAATAAATCCCTTATTCATAATATTAGACCTGTTCACATCCAGTATAGAATACACAACATATGAACATTTGATATTTAGATTGACCTTTGTAGAAAATTCCTTATCTTTCTTACCTACCTCCTACTTCCCCCCAACGCACAAGAAATAATGATTTTAAAAGTGTAATTTCAAAATCATTGTACGTGTAAAAGTGATATATTCATCCCTCAAAAAATAAGAAATGTAATGAAAAATGCTCAAAAAAATTGAGTTAAAAATGTTATTAAATAACATATGAAAGCAAATAAAAATAACAAACTCTTTATATAAATTTTAAATGTTATTTATGAACTGCACCTTGCTCCATTCTGTGCAAAAAAACAAAATGGCAACTATGTACATACTAAAGTTCCAACAATGTATTCAATGCTAAACTCTAACATTTCCTTTCTCAAGGAAGGAATGATACGAATATTAATAAATTATAATTAGAATCAGAATAATAAATCGGTTATCAAAGTTTCACAACAATATAATGAATGACATTGCAAATAGCATCCATCCACACAAAAAATAAAAATAATACTATTGCAATGGTGGGTTTTTTTGTTTTTGTACGACGACTATGAGAGAGCCTTGACTACTTGAGAGCCCCTACTGCAAAATTCTTTCTTTATAAGAATAATAATTTTCTTTTATGAGCCTCTAATATAATGATTTATAGCATCTGTACAAATACGTATATGTATGTATGTATGTACAAGTAAATGCCTTGTAAAATGCTCTAGCTCTTATTTAGGAAATAGATAAAGTCAAAAATAAGTATATGGATATCAACTTCCTATCCTACTTGCTTATTATGTAAGTACTTTTCAATATCCTCTTTCTCCTTCAAAATATGATGTGTCTAAGGTTATTTATTTATTTATTTATTATACTTTTGTGGTATTATGATCAGAGTATTTGTATATTGACATGTGGATATGTAAATATGAAATACCTACTTGTCTGACGGAAATTGCTAGATATATACTATATACCTATGAATGTACAATAATAATAATATGTTTATAGATATATAATGGCTACATATCTACGTAAATATATATATATATGAGCTTGTTCCTTGATAGGAATGCAGTGTTTGTTGTATCATTACTATTTTTTTACTTACTTCTGAACAAAAACACATAACTACATATGTATATCAAACATGTTTAGGTATGTTTTAATAACATACCATGTTATTTTAATAAAGTTGCTTTTTATAAAGCCTCTCTCATTATACATATACTAACATATGTACATACATACATATATATATATATTAATTATACCTATGTAGAGACACCTCATGGTTGCCATAATCCCTTGGGCTGTTCCCTAAATTCAGTTATTTAACTTACTTAGTTAATATTATGTTTATATATGTATCTGTAGTTTAGTTTATATAGTAATTTGCTTTAAGCCTAAATGTTGGTGGCTTGGAGTGAGAAAAATGAAAAAAAAACCTTTGTTGAGGGAGACTATAAGCAGTAGACTCGCTAATATTTCCTTCACTGGAGGGGGAGGGTCCATTTATTTTACTCTCTTTTGCCTTAAATCTCTGGTCAAATAGTTATATATATATCAGAGCTAGTGGCTTCATTTTTAAAAGCTAGAGAACTTAAACTTCAGACAAAATGCTAAATACCAAAAATACTTTTGATACTAAAATAATTTTAGTATCTAAAGTGCAAAAGTTGAAGACACAAAAAAAAGTATTTGAGGACGTAGCAAAGACGTCCTAGAGGTCTATGGGATGAAATAAAAGTAGCCCATGTTCTCTGTTTTTTTCCAAAAAAAAAGACACATACCCAAAATCTGTTACAACCATTTTGGAGTCTACATATATAATAAAGACAAATATATATATATATGTATATAAGATTAAAATGCTCCTACTTTTTGACAAGTTTCCACAAAATACAGCAAGAGCCCTGTTCGACTATCTCACAAGTATTTTATCTCCTAAAAATACAGAAAGGTTGCAAAAGTTGCCACACCCAGCCCATATCCTTCGTCTCGAAATAACTAAGATACAACAATAGACGTACATAACACAAAAAAGTATTATGGTGAATACACTTATATGTATGTATGTATGTACGTAGGTGGAGTAAAATCTTTTTTTGTAGTCGTATTGTAGTTAAGTTCTTTTCAACAACAAGGGGTTTATTATATGATAATGTGCTACTCTTCCCTCTTTCATGCATTCATTCCATATCATTTCTTCTTCTTCTTCTTCTTAGTTTAATTCAACATACATATGTATCATAACATATATGGGTACAGATAAAATTGTCTACTACACAGAGCTCAAAGATATATATATATATATATATATATGAACTAGCTAGATTTTACCAATTAATTTAGTGCCTAATTTAAATGCTAATGCATATTTTTAATATCTGCATAATAAATGTGTCTGATATCTACTAATTGATAGACACATGAGATTGAAATTCTTTTATTTGTAGGTTCGTTTAGGATATTTAAATTCATCATTTCCTTGCATCATACAGAAACAATGGTTTTATTCATTCATTTGTATGTACACATATTTGACACCTTCAAGATGGCTGACTTTTCCAACTGTGACGTCATATGAAAAGACTCAATAGGGTTACATTACAGAATTTAGTTATTATCTAAGTGCTTACATTATACGTCTATGTACTAGGTTCAACATCAGGAATAAGGAAAAGCGTTAAGTAAAAAAGGATCTCTTTTGATAGTTAAATACAGAACCCGTAAAGAAACTATATATAATTATGTACTTATCCTTAATAATAAGAATATTTTCTCTTTCATTTACGTTACAAGAAATCAAATTAAAATATACTTATCTCTCTTTTACATGTCATTTAAGAGAAAATAATAAAAAAAAGAAATAATAAATTTTTTTCCTTATTCATCGTCAATAAGCAATTCTGATATTAAAAAAAAAAAAAAAGATATATATATGATTCAAATAGAAATAAAATTTCAAATATATATGTATAAATTCAAATTGGATATTCATTTCATATATCTATCTATTGATGTATATTATTAAATCCATTAGAAATAAGATTCACAATCTACCCATTTATACATTCAAAAAAAAAAAAAAAAAATGTCGTAATAACAATTTAATTTTAATGTATTTATTTAGAGTTTCTATAGACACCATTTTGAATGTGTCGATAGAATTATATATATTTATATATATATTCCAATTTATATTTGTTATTTTGATGTTTTATGATTATATATATATGTAGAAATTATCAATTTTTATTCATTCTCTTTAAATAAAAAAAATAAAGTTTCTTTTTTTAGAAGGCATAGAGGCATATCTATGCATTGTTTCAAGGGAGTTTTATTATGATCGTATTGTCCAACATGATTTGTGATGTTTATACAAAAGAGAGAGTTATTCGTCTGTCCACTTTTTTTATTGGAGAGCTCTTGTATTGTAATCTTTCATAGATTTGTAAAAGAAAAGTCTGCATTAATATGTTACAAATGAACTAAAAGCTTTTTATACAGGAAGTATCATTGGTTTTTTTTTTTTTTTTGGTTTTTTTCAATTTTTCAGTGTTTGACGTAACTTTGTAGATGCTTATGTTTTGCCATTGTTCTAAATTGTGGGGTGCCCATTTAATGGTACATATATAGGTCCAAATGTGTCATGTCATCGATATATATTGTCACTTTTTTGTCACCATATGTTCCCGACTGAGATATTGAAGAACCAAGTACATCGACAGCTAATCGGTAAAAGTTGTCGATTATTAGCGATACTTTATTTCCCTAATAAAACAAGGTTCGATTTTTCATTGTACAAAAATACATAAATGAATTTCGATCAATATTTAAACATCTTTATAAAGAAACTCTACTTTGCTATAGAGAGAAGCTTCCCACTTTCAAAAAGTCTAAATAATCTAATCATTATAATTAATTAGTGGTATAAAATTAAAATACTCAAGAAAAGTTTAAATTACAGGGGAATTAGTCATTATAAAATTTCAGAGCAAGTATGAAATATCAAAATTGTTCTATTGACATTATATGACATTTTCTTGTAACCTATGCAAAATTTATAATGTCAAATGAAAAAAAATAAGATAAGGAGAATATGCATTATACTTGCTACGCTTATCTTCCTTATTTCTGTTCATTTATGTTGCTAAAAATAGATTGTAGATAAAATTAACTGTCATACTTTTTAAAGAGTATATATGTTCAACTAAAAAAATTAAACATTATATCTTATTCCATGGTATTTGTATGATAATGAAATAAAAAGATGGAAATTTCAAAAAAAATTGTCAATTTTTTAAGCTTTGAGTAAGTGATCTTTAAATGTTAAAAAATTTCAATTTTTAAACTGGTATATTGATTTACACACAAAAAAAAACTTTGCAGGAAAAATTTACAAAAAGTTAAAATTCAATTTTGACTATATATGGATTAGTACCATAAAATAAACAGATACATATAAGGAGTTTAGGATTTTTTTAATTTGGATTTTTTAGTAAAATATTAATAATATTCGATTAAAAAATTAGTTTACAGAGTTAAGTTATTTTCCAAAAAACAAAGCTTATAGAATACCGAAAGAGACATCGTTATTTTTGAAAATCACATGGTCCAGTCTTTTCCATTTTTTGAGTAAGTTTTAATGTTGGTAGATGGCATAGAAGTATTTTTTTTTAAAGCAAAATATTACTTTAAGACTTTTCCTACGTATTTCTGTCTATTTTTTTTATGAAAAATTTTCTATAAAATATAATTATCTTTATCAACACAATTTAATAGTTACGAGTACAGTAATTTTATGTTTTGAATACTTTGATGAATTAATTAATAATTCACGGGACAACAAATTCAAAGTATCCAAAAACTTTGACTGTTGATCTGTGTTACTATTTAGTTATATAATTATCATGCTCCAATAGTCTATTCTTTGATTCCTTTTTGGTGGCACTAAAATATACCTTTGTATTTTAGCATAACTTTGTTATTAGTGGTTAAAATTGAATAAGATTTTAGCAGTTGATAGAAAAACAACTGGGTTTAGGTAGGACTATATATACTTTTATCTTAATAAAAAGTTGAGAGTAATTAATTATCACGACAATTTTCAATAAGTGAAGAAATTTTAAAAAAAGAGAAAATCTATTTATACCCTTTTTTATGTATATAAATGCATATCCGTTGGTGTTTTTTTTTTCAATAAAAAAGTAAAAAAAAATATCTCTCTCGAAGAGAAAACATTCACTGCTTCCCCTCTTTATACCCATCTGTATATACATAGTATAAAAAATGATTTAATTACACACTTTACGACAAAATATGTACTAGAACATCAATCAAAAGAATTAACTACTCATGGTTTTAATAGATGAATATGTCAGTAGACAAATGAAGAGGCCCTGAGATATTCAAATGATGCCTACAAACATAAATAAAGTCACGTTATTATGTATCTATACAAATATAATATATTAAAACTTATTTAATCATTCATTATTGCACATTAAACCTGTAATTGATTAGGCATTGACGAGTCAATTTAAATATGAACTCATTTGAATGATTTTGTATAATGGTTTAAGGAATATGGCAGGCATCTGTTTCTTTGAAAGGTTTTCCTGGCACGTTACCTCAAAAATAGCCCCGTGAATTCTGTATGAGAACTGATATAAAAATCTATAATCTATATTCTAATAGTTTCAAGAAATTTGTTTTGAATAATCTGAATTACGGATTTGAATAAATTACATTTATTTAAGTACAAAAGAAAAATATATGTAATATTATATGACAGTGGTATTGAAATGGTTCTTGAATATAGTATGAGTCAATGGTTATTTTGTATAAATAAGTTACACATACTTGTTTTGAAAATAAATTTACTCATTAAAAAAAAAAAAAAAAACCAACAATTATTGTACCACGTATAACACGCACTACAATGCATTTTCCCTTGACATAATTTTAGTAGCTTTGCATTTAGAGGATAAAACTATAGCAAAATATTATTTAAATGAGTGCATATTTTAGTGCTATGTTCAATTTATTTCCTTTATCAATCCATTTGACAATTATATGTATCTAAAAACAACGAAAAAACTTTTAATATGCACTTTTCAAATCTGTAAGGCCCATGAGCCCTAGTCTCTGACAACTGATAAATTTACTCTGGATATCCAATGACATGTAAAAAAGTTCAAAAACACAACAATATGAAAAAAAGAATAAAAAAAGTATTAATTGAGACAGGTTTAATGCAGTTAAAATAAAATATTCTTATTATTAGTAGTGCGTTAGAGTCATTTGATTTAACATGTTAACATACTTATATAGCTTTAGTCTATCACGTACAATCTACTAATTCAAACCATTTGATGGTGTTGTTGCTCCTGTTTTGAAAGTAAATATATTGACTTTGCTTACATATATATATAGGCAAATAAGTTTTTGTTTTCGTGGGATGAAAGGCTTCATAAATATATGTGTACACCCATAAACATAAACAAAATATGGGCTCAGAGTACCAAAGTTATGTATATACATGTCTATGTACATTTGTAGAGCCAGTTATTGGTAGATAACCTCTCAACACGATGTGTTGTTGTATCTCCTGATGAAAAACCATGATATTGTTGATGTATAATTTTGGGGTTTTTTTTATAGAGTTCATCCAATAATATTAATAATATTACGCTTTGCAAACATTATCTATGGAATTAAAGGACTTCATACTTTACCTCCCTAATTCCTTTGATACCCTTGCAAGTACCTAAATATGCATTAAGGCTCCTCATTTCCCGGGAAATTGAATTTCAGTACAATAAATATCGTATACATATGTAATATCAGTATTTATTCTTTTATTTAAAAAAAAGAAAAAATTAATAATTCCTAGAATAGTACATTATTGAAAGATACAAAATTAGTTCAATTTTCCTCCTTGCATTAAAAAGTTAAATAAGAATTAATTATTCATTTGTTATAGTTTTGATATTTGTCGATTAAAATGCAGAGAAGGAATACGGGGGATTTGTGTTTATATTTAAAGTATAGAATTAAATATACTATATGTATATGCACTAAATTTGTATAATACATAATCTGTGAGCTTCTTAAATCGATTCCTTTTTTTTTTCAAGTATGGATACACTACCTTCATAAATGATGCACGTGTAGACCTTGTCTACTGCCTATAAAAAATTGAATTTTCCGAGAAAAAACTTGTATTTCTACGGGATTTTACATATGTAAAATGGAAATCCCCCCCTAGGACAGCTAGGGAAAACGGGATCCCAAGAGACAAACACTTACATATTATATTCATGTCGAATAATTATATTCTAGATTTATTCTATTAAATAAAAGCTTGGAGTAAGAAGTAAAGAAAAGCTTTTAATGGATTCGTTTAATGACATAAAAGTTAAGTAATAACAAGATTGGTTTGGTACAATTTCAAGTTTTTTTTTTTTGTTTTTTTCTTAAATAAAAGGCTTCTTCTTTACTTTCAGTTGTATCTCTCCATACACAAGGGAAAAAGTACAGAGTAGGAACGTAGTCACGATTTTAGGCCCATTTCATTTAAGTTACGAGTAATCGAGTACTTCTTATATAATTGTCTAATATAATATAACCATAATCATAATCAAAATATGCCTTATCGTTGACTTAGGCATATTATTATTTACTTATGTATGGATTCAATGTACATATACTTGAATCCCTTCTTAATCAACATTGTCCCTAGAGTGATTGTACGTATTCTTGATGTTTAAATATATAAAAATATATTTGTCAAGAAGGCTCTTCATATCTTTGAAGAAATATATATGTATATATACTTTATGAATAAATACCTAAAGTAAATAACTCATTGAGTATTTGATTATGTCTTACAATATGACAACTTAACTGACTCCACCTTTTTTTCTTTGTAAAGTACGTTTTTTTAATGGAATGAATCAGCTTTTTTACCCTCTCTCTCTTTCTCTCTTTCTTGATAGGATATTATATTCATGCCTCATAAAAGTTGGAACAAAAGTTGCCAAGAATATATTTCTACAAATATACATACATATCACTTTTTCTTATTTTTTTTTTTTTTTTTTTTTGATAGGACTAATTCATATTTATCTTTGTACTATGCCTTAGTTGTAAATGTGTTCGTCAAGGAGTGCTCTTATAAGTAGTTAATTATATGTGTACATATGTATTGTATGTACTTGAATATATTAATGAAATTAAAATGTGTAACTTGAAGCCTTGTTTAAGTAGTTATATATTCTATAGTGATGTACGTGTTCACAGCTGAATCAGGATTCCCTGATTTAAAAAATCATATTTAGGTAGATAAATATGGATATATATTTGAACATATATGTAATATATTAAGAAATATAAGAAAGTGAGCTTTATGAAGAAGTTTTATCATGTAAGTAGTAGTGTATTTTTATCTGATATATATATATATATATTTAGAATAATATATTGCCTGTCAGATGTAATTAATGGGATCAAAGTACCTGTTCATGAGTAATTACGAGTGATGTAGTATGAACATAGATTGATCTTCAGATCCGTTAGAGTGATTTCCCTCATCACTTATGGAAAAGTCGGGTAGCAAGTCTTGGTGAGTCTAATATACACGGAGTCTTACCCATTGTATAGTCGTGCCACATAAGTTCCAATACAGGGGCCTGCAGCCCTTGAATATGTTTAGGTGTAGAATAAAAATAAATTCATAATATTTCATGTATATATTGATATACATGGACTAAGAATAATGTTGCTCTTACTTTGAAAAGGTAGGACTCGACCAATGTGTTAAATATATATGTACATATATATTTCGAAGGTTAATTTGAAGGAGTAAAAACCAATTCAGTAATCGGTGAACACTTTTTTTAGTCCCCATATAATCAGTATGGGGACCCTCCCCACATATCGTGTCATATTCAAACTGTGATCCTTAGGACTGGTTCATTAGAATATACATATAATTCCCCTTTACTGTTAATTTATAAAGTGTCTCAGAGATATGGTTTCAAGGAGTCAAATACGTTCCTTGAATACTACACAAAATCACCACACTCGATGTATTTTGATACATGCATGCTTTGAATGACTTGTACTACTATATCCAAATGTTCTATAACGAATGTAGCATCCGTTTCCAGCAAATTAAAATAAAATAACTGAGAGTCGACATGATTAAATTAATCATTCATTCAAAGGGTATTCATTGAATTTACACGTTTACATACATACATAAGTAATAGACATAAATCATTAATTAAACTATTGAACATATGTACGCACATTTCTTGAATGGTGGCCATATATGTAGACCTCCATAAACGTTGATGATAGGTCCTTTAATAATGTTTTAAGGGCCTACATATGTGTGACCCTAGAACAATAAAACAAATCTCTGGAAAAAAGACAAATTCATTTATAATTTCAATTCATTAATTAATCTTAATGTGAGTATTTTGCAATTGTTAGTAGCCCTTTCTGCCTCTCTAAAAGTATCAAATGCACATATTTTCTCAGGATACAATGAGTATTGTCCTGGAAGGCCTCAAAAATGAAAAAATAGTTCAAGGAGCAATCGAATTTCTACTCTTACCCACTCTAAGGAACCTTCCTATTTTGAAACTGAAAACAAAGATTTTTTTGACGTGCTCTTTGGTGTAGAATAGGATCAAAATTGAGGAAACAATTACAAACATATGGTAAATAATTTATGAAAAAGAAATGTAGCAAAACCTACCTACATAAAAAAAACATGTAATTATATATTCAGAGACCTTTTTAAAACTATTAACATAAGTGTTTACATGGTATATGTTGTTGTGCTTTGGGATTGTATGGAAACTATATTTTATATTTATTCTAATCTCATATTTCATTCTTGGTTTTGTTATCACTTCTTCTTTTTAAACTAATGTCTGGGCGTTCTTCGTGGTTTTTTTTTTTTTTTGTAGAATATTTTTAGATTTATTTATTAATTGGTTTTGTCAACACATATGTACATGGTATAAATAATACTTTACTCAGTTTGTTTTGTTTATTTTTTGTAAAGAATATTATTTTTATTTGAATCATAAAGATAAAATATATATGAGTCATAAAAAAATGTAATTAAGACAACAAATATTGAAAGGAAGGGTCAAAAATGTCGTTTACCACGCTTTTTCATACAAATTAATCCCATTCATTTCATTGCAGTTAATTTCATTATTATGGTCCCATTCATTTGTGTCCATTATTGCTTCAAAGTCATTTTTGTTGACTATACATATATATATATATATATATATATATATATATATATATATATATATATATGTACACTCTCCTGAACCGTTGTATGCTGTACTCCAGATGTAAACTGCCATATTCATTATGAGTAACTAATTATGTATGAATGTATTAAACGTATATAATAATTCAATATTTAACCATAATAAGAAATGAAAGGCCTAAGGCATACATTATCGTATCCCTTCTTGCGAAGTTATATCAAGGGCATGATGATACATCTGTATTTTTCTTCTACATATATGACTTATCAACATACATACATACATACATATTTGTACATAATATATCAATAAATATAGTCATCAAATTATTAATAGTCATTAGAATAAATTATAATTTTATGCATTTTGTTTATTAATTTTCAAATATGTATATAAGTGGTTAGTAAAAAAAAAGCATCTACCCTCCTGTATATTGATCGTCTTCATATGAACTATTTTGATTCAAATAGAAAATAAAACTTCAATAAAGTGCCCATATCTCGTATATGACTGATTTTTGCATCCTAAAATTTGCCACACATTTACCATTTCTAACTTAAAAGTCATTAAATTATCTGATAGCCGAGTTTTTGTATCAATTAATTAGTTTAATTTTAGAACTTCCTTTCAAAATGCAGTTGACTAAAACTTGTTCATTCAGCTTCACGTTTGACATGGAATCTTAAATACCTTAAAGTAACGATATCCCAAGAGTACATCCTTGAGTAAAATTTCACTGCTCCTTAATATATATATGTAATATAAATATAAATCTAGGGGCAGTTTAACGCGTTTGATCAAAGAACCCAATTTAGTCTTTGTAAAAAGAAAAAGAAGTTAAATATTCAAATGAATAGAACCATAAATCAGTTTATTAAATTAAATGCCTTTTTTAGGGTAAAGAAGGGTTACAAAAATCATAAATGCACCTTCTTCCGATTGACAAATGATTTTTCTCACGCATTGTTAAAGGAAATTAAATTTTACAGAAGGACCTTTCTTTTTTGTATTGTATAATATGCAACTTTGATTAATTCTTGTTGCATCTTCATTGATGCAATTAAATATCCATTTGTAAAACCTTTTTCTTTTCGAAAAGTTAATATATAAGTTATAACCTATGACGTCATCATTCTTTTAGTACGCCATCTTGAAAGAGGTATAATTTTATTAAGTAAAGTAAATCAATACAAATTCTTACAGCTTTCAGAAATAATTCATGTTTGATTGGAACTTTTTTGGGGTTTTTTTTTTTGCCTAAAAGTAGGATTAGAAAGTTTATATGGTGTCACAATTTTTGTCCAAAGCCTTGAAAAGGGAAACATGTACGCCTTTGAAATCTTTAACTTTGTGTGTGTGTGTGTCTAGTTTTACCATATACAGACATGTTTTGAATGATAATTTAGTTGTATTTTAATGTTTTGGATGTGACTGAGTAACGAAAACATTTAAATTTCCTTTTATTTCAGTGTATGTATATAAATCATCTCATTATTTTTTTCACAAAAAAGAGTTAAAACTACATAAAAATATCCCACATTTAAAAGGGATTGTTTCAAAAAAATACTGAGATAAGTTGTAAAACAATAATAATAATAAACTTTAATTCATATTTAAAACTTAATGACACATTTAATTAAAGGAAAGAATCAACGTACACATATATAGTTTCTTTGGTATCATATGACTTTCAAGAAATATATATATATATATACGTACATATATTACAACAACCAACCATATAGCTTAAAAAAACTTTAACTAATTAAATTTTTGTTCATCCTTCCTTCAACATAATTTCGCTACGCCTTCCTTCTCCTCTTCTTCTTATTTTTATCCAACTTTTAATTTTCTATATCTTAAATTATGATTTTTTTTTGGTAATTAAGTTTGTGTTACTCTCTTTATTCAAAAGCTGTAATTACCTTTTTATTTGTGAGTGTCTATGAAGTCAACCTTTAGAAAGGAGAATGTTCATAAAGGAAAATAAACTAAAAATAGAGAAAATTACTCAAAGAAAAAAAGATTACATTAAAGAGCCATTAAAAAGTCCTACTTAATTTTGAAGTAAAGTCAGCTTTTGCAGTATGAAGCTAGTGCCTTGTCAGAAAAGTATCTACTTTGTATAACTGAAAGTAACAACATCTTCCTGTTGTTTTGAAAGGGTCATTCAAGGGTCATCCATAGGGAAATAGGGTCACAAATTCGGTGACTCTAAAAAATATTCACGCTTTTATAAGTGTGTCCGGGATATGTACGTACAACTTTTCCTTACTCCCATGAATATACGACAATGACTTTCAAACTTTCATTAAACCTAATTATGTCTAATGTACTTTTCATTATTTTAATTTAATATAATCTAATTACACTGGTCAACAGTCAAAAGTCCTAAGGGGTATTAGTATAGTAAAAGTGATTTAGTTTTGCATGCTGATTTCAAATCTGTAATTTTTATTTTCAAGAGTCCTTAGGTTTTCAAGAAATCAGACTCTACTTTTTTGCTTGTTTGATCGATTTTCCAACTTCTACTTCAATTAGGGTCTAAAAGGATACTCATTTTGCCCATTAAAAAATAATGATTCGCTAGTGTATTTAATGCAAATTCCATTTCAAGTCTTTGCTTTGACCTAGAGGGACTTCGGGGGATGGGAGTAGGCCCAAAAGTCGGAAAATTCTTTGTACTTAAATGTACATGGAATGCATTCAAGAGCTGAGACCCACAGCTTTCATATGAGATCTCAAGAGTCCGATAAGAATCCTTAATTAAGAAGAAATCATTCATCTAAATGTGTAAATTTTCATTCAATTTCAAGCCAAAATTCGCAAGAAATCAAAGACTCACGGTAGAGTTACTTAATTAGTACTACTTTTGTCTATTGTACTGAGTTTTTAGTAGCTCTACCGTGAGTCTTTGATTTCTAGCGAACTGTTTTCTGAATGATTAGTATTTGATGTGAATCCCTCTTTTTTCACATCAATGTACCCTTCTTAATACAAAACAAAATTCTAAGCATATTGTTCTTTATACATTTTTTTATGGACTCCACCATATCGTCAGAAGTTGACACACACAAACTGATTTTGAGACTAAAATGAGTCTTTGAAGGCTTTTAGGAGGCTAAAGTAAAAAGCTTTAGCATTGAGTAGGACATGAAATTAGTTCATGTTCACATTTAAATTTCTTATACATATGTATTATTGCAATTTTCATTTCCATTAATATATATATATATATATATTCATAATAAGAGAGAGAGAAACGTGGAATCATTTGAGATATTGATTAAACATTTTGTATGGTCAATAGAGAGTTGGTCAATGTAAATTTTGAAGGCCATTTCATTTTATTTTTATTTTTTTAAAAAGAGAAAGCAAAGAGTTAATCAAAATAATGACTGGAAAAAAAACAAAAAAAAAACGAGAGTACGTGTGTGTGTGTGTGTTTACATACATATATGAATTTTATTTTAAGAAAATTTATCTTTCTTTCTTTAAAAAATAAATATATGGTAGCTCTACGCATATTCTTAATTTTAATTCAATAAAGATAAATATGCTGTATAGGTATACGTAAATATTAAAGTGAGCTCGATTGAAAAAAAAAAAATTAATATTTTAATATATGTATATACAATGTATATCTTATAAAAAAAAAAAAAAAACTTTTTCTCTTACCTTCTTACTTATATTTATGTTATATAATGTTACTTGATTGTGCTGTCAATCTATCTATAACTAAAGGGTAGCATGCACATAGGCCTATATGGAGAAACTTTAATCTTCTTTTCAAAAATTATAAGTTTGAGAAAAAGTTCTTAATTTTTGAATTCATTGAGTGTATGTATGTACATATATGTATATCAAAAAGGAGGGAGGGGGGGGGGGAATGAAATTATAAATATTTTTTTTTCACAATATATATGTACATAAATATTTTATTAAAAATTTGATTCGAAATGTTAAGTATTTATAGAGTTTTTGCACCTTCTGACTACTTACTTACTTTGATGAAAGTGTTTTTTTACCTTGTTTAATATCTCTGTGAGTTATAAATTTGAATGCATAAATAAATAATCAGCGGTACTAAGAGGAAATATTGATCATTTGTCATTTCACATAATTATATCTTGACATTTTGTTAATTTATACGCTTCCGTATGAATACCTGGATTTAAAGTTCATTTCCTCAAATATGAGCCATTCATAAATCAAAAATTCCAATGTAAATACATATTGATTTTGTTCTATGTATATGTATTTTGGTAATTTTTCAATATTTACTCATTGAACTACGAGGAACACTCATCCTTATCGCAATATGTACAAAAACCATAACTGAGATGTCTTCAGTATCATTTAGTATTGTTTTATTCATGATCTGTCGATCATATTATTGTTCCTTAATTCAAATATCATTTGGTAGTATATGGGATCTGAGAGAATTATTTCTATTTAGAGCAGGACCAAATTTTAGGTTGTTGGATAATACTTTTGAAAAAAGTTCCAATTGACAACGGAGTCCCAACTTCTGGATTAAAAAATAGATTTAAACTGTATCACACTATCTCTGTACTTGTGCAAATATTTGTTTCTACGGTTATCCTAGTATAAAATAATTACCTCAAATCCCAATTATTATCAGTACATTCAAATATTCAATCATCAAGGAGCAGTAAAGTGATACAGAAAAGCTCAGTAATAGGGTTATTTAAATACATATACCTAGTTATCTTAGAATCCTTGCTATTAATTTTCTTGATAGAGTAGCTCTTGATTTAGTGTCCTAGTGTCAAGTGTTTTTGAGCTATCATTAAAGTGCTATTATTTTCCAATTTAAAAAAATAATTGATTACATATGTTATTAGAATCTAGTTATTTTATGGCTCTTTTCACTTTTATTTCTGCTGTATGTATACATAGCTTACATGAATATATTTGTTATTTGTTTTCAGGGTTTTCCCTCCATAATTTAAAGTAAGTTTGTAATATAAGGGTTTTTTTATTTTTTTGATCTTTATAAATTTCCTATAAAAAGTAATTGAAATGATGAAAGATCAAAAACCAACTAATTCCTTGAAAAATATATATTTTTAAAAAATGAGGTAAAATTTGTTTTCTATAGACGTTCTAAATAATTATTGCATGCCTAATTTTTCTATATATACAACCTGGTACTAGAGCGTACATACGTACATGTGTTTTGTTTCATGTTGTACGTTTGTACATATGATGTTTATTTGAATATGTTTTTATATAAATACATACATAAATTTTTACATGCAAATATATATTTATTTATTGCTCACCTAGATCTAGGCTCTATTGATCTAGGTAATAGTATCATTTAACAAAAAAAATCCTCCTAGAATCTATTACTTAAAGGCTAAAAACTAAAAATATGTACTATATATCTCGCATATAGCGTGGCCAAAAATGGAGTTTTCTTTTATAATTTTTGAATAACAGCAAAATAGAAAAATATAATAATGGCTGCTTCAACTTAAAATTTGAATGAATTTGTGTTTGAATTCATTAATATAATTTATTATAAAGTATGAGAAGTTTTTTATCGGAAAATGTGGAAATTCTTATAAATTTAAAAACATTCAAATTAGAAAATGGTGCAATACCAATTTGTATAACATTAAATGACAACCTGAGTCTAAGGAATCTCAAAAACTTATTTAATAACATTTTTCATTTTTGACTATAATTTTAAACTTTAAATATTTTTTTGAAGGAAAATGTACCCACAACTTATTAAAATAAGACTTTTAAATAAACATTTGTATTTTTATACTGTTAAATACATAGGTTATAATAATATGTAGAGGTGTTATAAAAGAGCCCTTCCAGGCAAGCTTGTTTCATTTATAGTTTATATAGGACAAATGAACTACAATTGTCTAATTCATAGCCTCTGCAATAATAAATTATCACAAAATACACAATTTATGGAGCTATAATGACTTCTCTCTCCGTTTTCGTATGGATGTGCTCAAATGAATTAAATAAAAGCTACTGTAAAGTAATGACAGCTTCTTTAAACTTTCGCTTATTGAATAGTCGAGAGCCTATCAGCTAGTTTTTCATTCACAACTCTAATAATATCTATACTATAGAAATAGGGGTTATTAAAAAATCGATTCATCGATTTTAGTTTTTAGATCATTGGACCATAATTTGGTTAGAAGTGACGAAAGTGATGAGTAAATTTAATTTAATTTTTTTTTTTTACAAAATAAGAACTAAGACAAGTGGTTCGTGATAAAAATGGATTCATTTGTTGTAAGTTTTGTTGTACATTTTGTAGTACGAGCAAATGACGTTTGTATCAGAGAAATGAGAGTGAACAACCACTCTCATTTGAAGCCAAGGTTCAATATATGCCTACATGAGTTTCTTATAGGTACATAGGAGGATGCCTTTTTGAACTGACTTAAACAAAGAAACTGGTATGGCATCCAAGAAATTATTTAAATTGAACTCGGGTACTTGTTGTTCAAAATAGTCGTATATTAGGTAAGTATTTTTCACATAAATCCTGCTAGATTGGATGTTAAGTGGTCCAAAATACATCCTTACCATGTTATAATGTTAAAGGAGAAGCATTAAAGTATATATATATATATATATATATATATATGTAGATACATACACTAACGTTTGAAGATTTACAACTATTTATAGATACCTTAATGCCAAAAGAGAATTACTTCCACATAAGATAATAATCGTTTTTAAAACCAACAAAAATGATCCTCAATGTTAAATGATCTTCATCCAATGGTCTTCTCAGCATTTAGATATATTAGATATGTACTATCTCATGAACTAAATTGCAACTCATAATCTGTTGAGTCATAAGTCACATCCGTACCTTGAGTTGAAAGGGTGTATAAAAAAGCCTTGTAGGATCCCAACATACAAATTTATTTTGTTTCCCTATAAAAAAATATACATACATAACGTTGAATCTACGACTATTAAGTGAAAAGAAGGAAGAAAATAAAGCAATTTATTATTATTTTGATAAATAGTTTTGTAGTACAGTCAATAGTCTACAAATAGAGAATGTTCTAATTTATTAAAGCGAGTCTTTTCGTTCATCTACGCCGCGAGTTGATTCAAATCCATGTGTTTTTTACAAACGTACTTTTCTGTACTTACTTACATATAAATACCCTTGTGGAAGCAGATGGCCTCCTTTTTTTTTTTTTTTACTCTAAAACATGTGTCAAGTGGGGACTCAAACAATGAACTAGCTACGTACTTATGTACATTCAAATACCTGTGTAAAAATTATCTATATGTACATAGTAGATATGAAAAAAAAGTAAAAAAATAGGTGAAACGTGTTTTTCTTCCTTCACATCTGCAAATGAATACCAAAGGTAGGACATTTCAAAAAAAAAAAAAATTGAAGCACAACTGACTAAATTTATTAAGAGGACTATATCTACTTATTATTATATCAAATATTATCTAGATTCGGTTAATTATTTCATCTTTTTTTTCCCAGTTAGAGCACACCTGTCAGGCCGATACATACATTGTTCATTTGAGCCAGCAAATATCCAAAAAAAATTGCAAAAAAATGCCGCGTACATTCACAATACAAATGTATGTATAGGAAGGACACTTTGACAAACCAAGGAGTGTATTAGAGAAATTTTATATGTACATATGACCCAATAGCAAAAAATATGTGAATTATTATTAGAGGAATATTGAATGCAAATCAGTATAACTCACTGTTGCTTCATCTCAATCATCATCAATCAAATTCATTTATAAGTTACCTTCACACGTCATAAGAAATAATAATAGCAGCATTATATAACCATTAATTGTAAAATGAAATATTGATTTGATTCAATTCTATTGCATATTAATATGCAATAGAATTGAGACTTGATTGACTGCATAATTATACATATATAATTCTCTTTTAATTATTATTATTATACCACTCTGTGGTATAATAGTTTAAACACACTTCTGACGCCATTGATGGATAAACTATGACGCTGTTGTCAAGATATCAATGTTCTTCAAAATCTAAGGAATAAATAATGGATTGAGGTATTAATTTGTTACTTTATTTTTGTTCGTAATCATTATCAAATTGAAATGCACACTAATTAAAAATATAAGTTAAATTGACAATTTTTTAAGAAAAATTAAATTAAATACTTATTAAAAATCAGACTAAAATAGTCATCTCACAAAATTTGTTGCCTTGATGCTCAGTACACATAGAATATTATGTCTAAGAGCTGTAAATTCTAAGCCCTGCCGGTATGTAAAAAAAAAAAAGCGAAAATTGATTTGATAAGTTTGACAATTTGATGAATGTTTGAGGTGAATGCAGTGTCAGCTTTCTTGACATTGTACTATATCGACTAATCTCTCACCCTCTTACAGGAAAAAAAAAACATTGACGGACTCTGAGAAGGGGAGGAAGGAAATGAATACAAATTAAATTTCTAATAAATTAGAAGATTTTCAAGGATTTTAAGCTAACTCGATTAGGAATTTTAATGAATAATTATTTTGTGTAGAAGACATGAATTATTCTGTTAATTGTGATTAGTGCTACATGTTCTCCCATCAAGAATTAAGGAATACTGATAAGAGTTTTGGAAAATAAAAAATTATGTACTGATTTTTCCAACTTTAATTTTAGGACTGAATACGTTGAGGCTTTAAAAACTTGAAGTCAAATATAAAATGAGAACTCGTTTTCTGTCGTTCATGACAGAAATGGCTACCGTCTCAGAGTATAAATATTCATAATATTCCTTCATTGTAACACCTTATCAAATATTTATATCACAGACATATATTCAAAAAGTTTATTTTACAGTTATTTGAATATACTCAGAAATAAAATTTGAATTTGAATGCTATTTGATGCTTAAACTTATTCTAAGTTATTAATTATACAAATAATTTAAATCCTGACATTCTTTGTATAAAGGGAACGCTCAACTTTCACTATTTTTTTTAATATAAAACTCCTCAAATGAAACTTTTAACCCAGTTAAATTAAAATCCTTTAATCCAATTCCTTCAAGAAGGGAAAGGCTTCTTTTTTTTTTTACTGTTTTGTTTTTATGTCAACAACTAGCTGAAAAGTATGTATTTAAAAAGTTTGTGAATAGATAATATTTTTGATTCAACTTCAGGTCTTCAAAGTTGGAATTTGGAAGGGTGTACCCGTGGATTTAAAACCTCTTTCATTTCTATAATATACATAGGTACATAAATACACGTTTACATATATGTACCTATGATTAGGAATGTAAATAATATGCAAAATGCTGCGTGCACGATTTTGTGTAGTTGGCTCTTCAAATAGGTCTTTTTGTTTTCCAAAGCTGTTATCATTTTTCCTTTATTACTACTGAGGGGAGAACATCTCCCTGATAGTAAAGATGTCGCATGAAGGGGCATACATGCATTAAGGTTAATAAAGCAAATAAAATGTAAACAAAAAGGGCTCAAGTCCTCGTATAATTATTATTATGAGTTAAAAATATAATTATAATTTCCTGACATTCATTTCAGTTAATTTTCTGCCTCTCATCTATGGTATACATACATAATGTTATTATTTATTAAGTATTGATGTCTTCATTTGTATACATATATAAAGGAGAATAGCAGCTATTAGCTCAGTCAAACGTCATGTCAGCTCAAGCTGCTTCTTCCCTCTCAACATTCATCAAATTGTCAGAGTAGCCAGGTTGTTGATTTTCTCTTTCTTTTTATTTTACACACCCCGTTTGCATATTATTTACATTTCTAATTATGATAAGACTTGACCTGCTCCGTCTATGTATTTTTTCAAATAATTTATCAATGTTCATGACTCGAACGGTAATAATTTATTATCTATAGAGCTATGGGTTAAAATTAGTATATATGTATTTTGTAGCTCATACCTCAATACCTTATTTATTAAATATTCCAGCCATAAACCTTTCTTCAATATCGTTGTTTAATCTTAAAGCCATTAAGAACATCAATTACACCTCACATTTCAATGTATTTGTTATTTTACTATGGGATTTAATAAGACATTTCTTGGAATTTGTAATTTTGTTCGCATAGAACCAAGAATCAAGAAATTGCTTTAAAAGCCTATATATGTACAATGCGATATTAAATTAATTATTATTTGCAACTTTACACTTTTTTGTTTAGTAGATGTAGTGTAGATTTGAATATCATTTGTGGGTAACTGAAATGTGAATAGTAAATATATGCAAAGATGAAGAAAATCTAGAGAAATATATCATTTGCTATGCGGGTACAAATTGTGTGGGTTTGATTAATTTATTCTTTCTTGAACAACATTCCTGTGATGTAATAAAGATTCATCTAAACCACAGTACACATTGATTTATGAAGATTCCGTAGTTTGTGTTGCATATTAATTTTTTTCGTGTGGGGAAAAAGGAGTTAAATTGCTATCATTTTTGCTATCATCTACTTCAAAATGCAACAATTGTATTTAAATATTGACAAATAAATGCATAGACGTAAAAAAATGAACTTTTTGTATTTACAAAATATGTACAATCAAATATTAAAAAATATAAAAAAAATTGATATGAAAAAAAAAATTAATTTCATCTTGTCTATTGTACAAATATTAAGTTTATTTTTTGTTTTCCCTCTCATAATTCCACATGCATAAATATTTACTTTAAAAGGACTTGCATCAATTGCAATATTTTTTTTTATTATTTTCCTATGCATTTTTATTTACTCTGCACACCAAAAAAAAAAAAAAAAACTGCATAATGAATCATTTCCTCCTTCCTCTCATTTTTTTTTTTTCATTTGCATATCTTATTGGTGAAACTTTTGAATGAATTATACTCGTTTATTTGGATGGCATGTCCTTGGACTGAACACCTTTTCTTTCTTAATAATAAATCCATTGATGAAATATTTAAAAAGTTCCATACTGTCAAATGGTTATTAATTGAAACTGCAGAGGTAAATATACTCAAAAACGAAAAAAATCAAATATTGATATTTATTTAAAAATTATACAAATACACATTAAGTAAATAGTCCCACTTTTGTCAATGAGACTTTGAGCTTACATTAAATTACCTACTATAATATAACCCTTTTTATTTTTGTTTTAGATAAAATGAAACACACTTTAGTGTGACGTAGAACTATGAATATATGGAAGAAAACAAACAAACATTCAGATCTGGGATCTTAAAAAAATTACATTCCACGTTCTCCACTTTTACTTGAGGCCCACAATGTCCTCCTCTCTAATGATCCTTTATCAAACATTGACCCATTTTTGGAAAAGTTAAAAAAAAAACAAAAAAAGTTGTTAAATTTTTCATGTATTTTTACATATTTTTTTTTAAAAAAAAAGCCCTTGATTTATACAATATCTTAATATGTAAATATTAGAAACTGAGGAGCTTACTCTATGCTAGTAAAATAAAAATAAACACAACATTTATACCACTTTACGCACTAATGACTATTTATTCAGGAGATTATTCCTTCCTTGTATCCTGGATGACGTAAAACCGATTCGTAGCCATTATTATTTATTAGCTATAATTAGCAAAGTGAAAAATTATTATTATTATGACTTGATAAGTAATGATTCAGTACAAAAGTAATGTACGAATGTACATTGTTATTCGGTCATTACGTAACACGGAGTTAGTTTCACTTCTTCTGCTGCATTCAAAGTCTTTGTCAAAGATGAAGGCTTGAATGTATTTTATATATATATATATATACATGGTACACAGGTAAAAGAAAAACAAATTAAATTATTTGAATGTACAATTTTCTTGAGCTTTGCTTGACCTTTATATACGTACATATATATATAAATATAAATGTAGGAAGCAGCAAAACGAGGAGAAAGAGTTAAAAAAGAGTTATGAAACTGACAGAGCATATAGTATGTATGTACATAAATCTTGAAGTCAATGGCATGGAAACATCATCAAATTGAGAAAAAAAATAAACATGGAATAAAAAGTATAAAAATTGACTTGGGAGTTAGAAGATTAAAAAAATGTTAAAATATAGGCAAGGCATCTGACATTTTTCCAATATTGTATACATACATACGTATATATATATATCAGGCAGGTAAGTAGGTAGGTGACTGGTCCCTGATTGACGTTTTTAAATAATTCAAGAGTTTATGTTTGTAAAAGATAAATTTAAATTCATCTTTTTTTTTCTTTTCTTCCTTGTCATATCATTGTATGTAACATATAATATAATATTTTGTAGGTGAACATACATATCTAAATATATATATATATATATATTTCAATTGTAACTATGTATGTATATGCATACATTACAGTATAGGCCTAAAGGCCCGAATTGAATGCTACAATTTCCTATGAAAATATGTAGTTATTGTATGTACTTTTTTTTACCCATTTGATTGCAAATTTATTTAAATATTCTTGAAGAGGAGTCTATTAACGAATATGAGGAATATTAATTAAATTATGGCAATGAATGATAAACTTTTTTATAATAAATACAACATCAAACATTTATATATATTTAGAGAGAGAGAGAGAGAGCAAACATGCATTAAAACCCTTCTGCTTAAATTAGAAAGTACATACATAGATAAATAGATATGTTATTTGTAGAGGAATCATATTTCTTCATCTTTTTGTGAGTAAAATTCTGTTTTCACTCTACAAACCCCTTCATATGTACTCTCAAGGTAATTTAACATCCAAAAAAAAAAAATCATTGATAAGAGTCACACAAGTCTCTTGATGAGTCATAATGGTATCCGTACGTCGTTTCACCTTGAAAGTTGTGCAGTGACTTTTTGTGATCATGGCTCAATAATTCTAAAGTGATGGGGCAATGGTTCAAATTTCAAACTATGAGAAAAATGTTTTGATTTCAAGTGCCAATGTCCTGCTATGAAAAAAAAAAAAACTGCCCTTTGCTACAAAACTACAGCATTAATATTTTAATAACAATGAAAAACAGTTTCAAAATCAAGGGAGATTAGAATTTTTTAGCCTATACATATAAATGAATAAAAACTATATTTCCTGATAAATAATATTTTGTATCAAATTATATATATAATATATATATATTTATATTCATTGGTATAGGTTGGTTATAACTTGTATAAGGAGATTGTACATTTCAGTCATTGAAATCAAAACTATTCATTGATGCTATCATTACATTTTGATCTAGGTATTACTTATATCCTATAATATAACACTTGTATAATATTATCAAATGAGCTCCAGATTGATTATTATCAATTAGTTATTTTTATAATAATAGAATATTTATAACTTCAAGCATTGCATTATCTTCTTTACTAGATAGTAGGCCATTTAAAATGATTCATCTCATTTTTTGATCGCAAATTCTACAGAACATTGTTCTTTTTTCTTTAAAAAAAAGGATCTATTTAGGGAGCTTGGAACTACTTAATTTTGTCAATGGACCACACAGAGTCAAACGTAGATTAAACAAACGCCTACCTCCAAAAACGATTCTTATCTAAGTAGGCATTATCCTACATAAATGTGCATGATAGATGAATTAGATATACTTGGTTAATGGACCTAAATTGCTGTTTCTATTATGCTAATTTAGTATGAACTTAATTTCTGAAGTGGAGGGAGGAGGAGGGGGGGGGGATCCTTTGTATCCAAGAAAACGTTTCCCTTTGTTTAATTCTATATTCATATCCATAACACAACAGAGTGTATGGTTTTTAGTGTTATGAGTCGGTTGTGGTTTGTGTATATTTCATATCATTTCCATATTAAATTGAGTCAAAGTGGTATTTATAATATATTTGACCATTCATTAATGTATGGTTTATGGCAAATAAACCCTATATATATATGTACATACATATTTGGTAGGAATCATATTCATTCTATTTACAATAACTAGTCTTTGACGAATTCAATTTACATATATTAGTAATAATATTAAGCTTAAATATATACGATAAAACATCCCTCCACGAAAAGAATTTGTAATCCGAAATGGTTCAAAAACTCATAACCTCATAAAAATAAATGGACTTCTTGACCCTCTTTTAGAAGAGACTAAAGTTATGAAGCTACCTACAAAATAATGATGTGTTTTTTTTTAAAAGGGCATGGGATGTTTGAAAAGTGCGATTAGGAGGCGGGAGGAAAACTTATGGTTCGACGAGTTCAACAATGAATTAACATATATTTTTTTGAAAAGAGCTTTTCCTTTTCTAATCACGAAACCGTATTTTTTCTGTACAAAAGTCCCTAGTCATGATAATATTTATTTATTTTTCGCTTGATCTTGGGCTAGTAACCCTTCATATCAGGATAAATTAACTTGACCACAACACGACTACTGTCCACTCTTTCTGCTCTGAAATTCCTTCGTTATTCACTTTAAAAATGGATACTCCTTGTGCAAAATACTCGCAAAAGGAGATACGACTGTCTATACCAACGTCTGTATTTCTTATTAGCCTTAGAGCCAGTAAGAAATTGGATATATACATAAGCTCAACTGCACAAAAAAATAATAAAGTAATAAGATACTAAATCTGCTACTACAATAGGAAAGTTTCTTAAGACATTGAGTTCTTTGGAATGGATCCAAGTCACACAAAAAAAAAAGATGAAAAAAGTGTTAAAGGTCCCAAAATTGAACAACCTTATACGTATATGTTATGTACATGTATTTATTTATGAATATATCTAATATATGGATTTGAGGATATCCTATCTATGTATATAAATCCTGGAAGACATTGGATATTATATTTATACATTAAAATCTTGACAAATTTTAAAATGATAATAATTAATCAAGTTGAAAGAGATTCATTTCAACGATAGAGAAAAAAAAAGAAGATAGTTTTATTCACAACTTTGCTAAACCTTTTGTAGAGGATGCAGAAGGCTCTGCCAAGAAATAATAATAATGATGCTTTTAGTAAAATGTGTGTTAAACAAGACTTGAAGATCTCTTATTTACCTTGCCAATATTTAATTAATATTCAAACAAAAATAAATGCATAACACTCTGATACATAATAGTTAATATTAATATTTTAAATCATAAATACCTAAGCTTCTTTTTATTGAGGTGCATAATAGCGTATAATGGTTGGGTTTTTTTAATAGGATTATGAAAAAAATTGGATAGTCTAGTTTTAGCTTTGCATATTTTATATGGAAGTTATACAAGAAATACTTCCAATTATGTAGGAATGGAACTTTTGTAGAGACAAAAAAATATATTTTTATGATTCAAAAAGGAATGAGGGTCCGTACTTCTTTTTCTTTCTTTAAACTATTCTTGTTTAGATCGCGGTGGTGTTCAAGAATGAAAGAATCCCCCCCCCCCCATATTTGTTGTAGATCTTGTTAAAAATGCACGATAAAATTATAGATCAAACATGGTACTATTAGTATGGAATGTTCTTTACCCTCGGGTGGAAATCCAACATTCATCCTCCTAAGACTAATACAACATGAGTAGCTGATGTTGAGTCAAGGTGTTTAATAAATTCAATGGTACCATAGGTCCCACGTCAAAAGGACTTAAAGATATCCCTTGGGTCACCTACCTAATTAATCAATTTCAACTCAGTTTGAAGTGACATCCTCTGACAGCTCTCAGAGATTTATAATCATCCTAATTCGCTTTATATTGTCAAACAACAATTAGTGAATAAAATTCAGTGGCACCAGATAGTAATTAGTAGGGATGTAAATAATATGCTAATCGGCCTTGTAATAAAAAAAGAAAGAGAAAATCAACTTGGTATACAATGAAGACATCAATAATACTAAACAATAACATTATTTATGTATACCATAGATGAGAGGCAGAAAATTAACTGAAATTAATGTCAGGAAATTATATATTTTTAACTAATAATAATCATACGAGGACTTGAGCCCTTTTTGTTTACATTTTATTTGCTTTATTAACCTTAATGCATGTATTCTTCCTTCATGTGAGATCTTTACTATCAGGTAGATGCTTCCCCTCAGTAGTAATAAAGTAAAAATGAACACAGCTTTGGAAAACAAAAAGACCTATTTGAAGAGTCAACTCCACTTTTTTATTACCAGCCCGATTTGCATATTATTTACATTCCTAGTGATTGGGATCCTGCACACTCAATTATAAAAATAAAATACCCATCCTTGTGGCTATGAAACAGAGTGACGAACCAACGATCACATGATGATACATTTTTGTACTGATTCACTTCTTGAAGAGTTGACTAGGAGCATTTAATTTTCTCTCTCAACCTCCATGAGTTTACTTTGTTACTTTGATTAAAAGAAGATACATTCTGAGAGGGGAATACGAAATATAATGTACTTAAAAAGCAACGTCTTCCTGCGGAAAAAGTTATTTTCAAAGAAATATCTTCAAGCTCACAGAAGGGTTTCGCTATTTGTGTTCTTTTTATTGCTTTATATGTATGTATATGAGCAAATTTGGGAAGGGGGTTTAAGGAACTCTTTCTTTAAAATCGTGTAAAACAAGGAACTTTTTGGTATATATGTATGTATGAAAATTCACAAAGACCCCCACCTCAAAATTTATTCAAATAATATTAACGTCAACGAAATACATGTGATATATTTATAGCATATGTGTTAAATAATGCTCACATATAAATGTGTATAACTATATTCATAAACAGTAGCACATTGTGTGTACATATACTCACTTGTATGTACAAAAAAGTATTAACTACAAAATTGAACCTGTCCTTATCTCTTGTGTGTGAGAGAGAGAGAGTAAAATTTATGAAAGGCTACACATTTTTTTGAAATATAAAAAAATATACATATATTTTATAATATTTTTTGCTCTCTTCTAAATAAATACATATATGTACATATACAAATTTAATAAGAGGTTGTTAAATGCTCAAAATAATACATTTCTTACCTGTACATACATATTTATATTAAAATTTATGTGCCTTTTAAACAAACAAACAAAAAAAAAGGAAAAAAAGAGCAAGTTCCTATCAGGCAACAAATAATAAATAGGTTGAAACATAACCACGAGTTTCAGCCTACTTTTCTATTTTTAAACTTTGTATTTGTAAATGTGTATTTCCCTCCTATTATTTAAAAAAAAAAATCAATTTTACATTTCAAAAGAACCGTTATTTTTTCTCTTGTTTGTCATCTAATGATCCTTTGTTTTGTTAAAAGCTTCTCAAACTTTGTTTTACATACCAATAGCGTTAGCAATTCCAATGAGTGATAAACCGTCGATAAGGACCAAATTTAGAACAAATGTATATTTATTTAAAGTACAATTGCTCTATATCATGTTAATTAATCTTGGAACCCTTTACACTTTTTCACTCATCTGTTCATTTTATAATAAAATAATTATTCGCTAGACTATTTAATGCAAATTCCATTTCCAGTCTTTGTTTTGACCTAGGGGGATTTACGGAGGCGTAGAGGATGAAAGTAGGCTCAAAAGTCGGACAAATCCTTAGTACTTAAAAACTCCTTGATTAGTAAGGAAGGAATTAAAAAGATGAGGCCCACAGCTTTCAAACGAGATGTCAAGAGTCCGATAAGAATCCTTAACTAAGAAGAAATCGTCCATCTAAATGTGTAAATTTTCATTCAATTTCGAGTCAAAATTCGCAAGAAATTTAAGACTCGCGGTAGAGCTACTTAAGTATGTAGTAACGGCCCGAAGGATTACGAAATCAGGTGAACTCCATCTGCGCGCTACTATTTAAGTAGCTTTACCATGAGCTGTGGATCTCAGCTTTTGAATGCATTCCTTATTAATCTAGTTCATGTAATATTCAAGGAATTATTTAAGTACATAGAATTTTCCGACTTTTGAGCCTACTCCCGCTCCCTACGCCCCTAGGATTTTAGTCTCAAAATCAGTTTCTGTGTGTCAATTTCTGACGATATGGTGGAGTCCATAAAAAAAATGTATAAAGAACAATATGCTTAGAATTTTGTTTTTTATTAAGAAGGGTACATTGATGTGAAAAAAGAAGAATTCACATCAAATACTCATCATTCAGAAAACAGTTCGCTAGAAATCAAAGACTCACGGTAGAGCTACTAAAAACTCAGTACAATAGACAAAAGTAGTACTAATTAAGTAACTCTACCGTGAGTCTTAGATTTCTTGCGAATTTTGGCTTGAAATTGAATGAAAATTTACACATTTAGATGAATGATTTCTTCTTAATTAAGGATTCTTATTGGACTCTTGAGATCTCATATGAAAGCTGTGGGTCTCAGCTCTTGAATGCATTCCATGTACATTTAAGTACAAAGGATTTTCCGACTTTTGGGCCTACTCTCATCCCCCGAAGTCCCTCTAGGTCAAAGCAAAGACTTGAAATGGAATTTGCATTAAATACACCAGTGAATCATGATTTTTTAATGCACAAAATGAGTATTCTTCTAGACTTAAATTGAAGTAGAAGTTGGAAAATCGACCAAAAAAGCAAAAAAGTAGAGTCTGATTTCTTGAAAACCTAAGGACTCTTGAGAAAAAAAAATTACAGATTTGAAATCAGCATGCAAAACTAAATCACTTTTATTATACTAGTACCCCTTAGGACTTTTGACTGTTGACCAGTGTAATTAGATTATATTAAATTAAAATAATGAAAAGTACATTAGACATAATTAGGTTTAATGAAAGTTAGTATAGTATGTACAATATATGTTATATATATATATATATATAACATGTCTAATTAATTAATACACTAACTATGAATGTAAAGTTTGTAAATTACAAGTAAATAAAATATGAACTCCTTATATGAGTAAATACTTATTTACTTATCAAAGAGATTTTGTATATCAAATATATTAATAAAGAGTGAAATTGCTTTCAAAGATGGCTGCATGCTCCATGTTTAGGCTATATTTCTTTTCTTCTAAATCATTTAGGGTTTTTTTATTTTGTATGATATCGGTCAAGTTAACTCGATCCAGTCAATCAAAGGTCATATCTCAAAAAGCACTCGTTTAATACAAAGAAAGTAAAAAATAAAAATGATTCACATTTTCTAAATTTTGGGAAATTTTTTTAAAAAAATATGTATATTTGAAGTTTGCAGGTAAAAAAAACTTCAAATAAATTTCAACAAACACCGAGTTGTTGGCGTGAAAAAATTTAGGCAATTTTTACATTACTTGGGAATACATTTTGAAACCTTTTTGCTGACTACGACAGTAATTTATGTGGTATACCGAATGGTTTAGTGTAATGTTGATATGTATATATATTTAATAATGATCAAATATACTAAATTACCATTAAACAATCCTTTAGAAAAGTTTATCAACTGTCAATAATGCAAATGTTGAAGAATCGCTGGTTGGTTGATTTGATCCGTATTCAATTTGTATGAGGAATTGGATTGGTATCCTGAGTGCAGTGTCTATACCTAAATACAACCTGCAAAACCATTACAAGAGCTCATTAATATTTCTTAAATCAAATCAGTATACATACTTCTTTTACATAAATGAAGTGAAAGACGAAAAAAGAGTTAAAAATAAAGAAATTGAATTATCAAACATACAAACATCAATTTGTTGAAGAATTAATCATACTCAAACCATTTAGTTATGAATAAATGTAAATTGAAATTAATTAGTAGGAAATGACAAATATAATTAATATTAAATGCCTTGGAAATTAATTAATATCCATTAATTTTATATATATACAAATGTATACATAAAATTATTTTTACCAGAAATTTAATTGATTATTTTCACATCTTCATTTTGTATTAATAGCAACATTTAGTTTTTGTGCTCTTGTGCACTTGTTGTTGAGCTTAGCTCAACAATTAATTTATAAAATAATATGTTGTAGTCTTCATAATTCATGGTAAATATTAATCTTTTTCCTATCGAGAGCACATCTATGTATGTATGTACATTTATATATTCATTCATATGCATGTTTATCTATTCAAAGTATCTTTCTTCCTTTTTTTTTTCTTAGTAGCAGAACCATTAATTTTTTTATATAAATTTGTATTTTATTTATTTTCATAGAAAAACTTGGTTCCTTCATTCCTTTATTTTCTTTTCTTTGTCACACTACTTTAAATACAAAGTAATATTAAATGCATATTGTATTAGGGGAGTATCCCTTATTTATTTATTTATTTGCTTAAAAAGATAATGACGAAGATTATGGGTGTCTTTGGATTCTCTACGTATAAAAAGTAAAAAGAAAGAAGAAGAAAGAAGAAAGAGGGAGCTGCTGTAGATTTGCATACCTAGGAATGTAAATAATATGCAAAATGCCGAGTGCGAGATTTTGTGGTGTTGGCTCTTCGAACAACGGTACTTTTTGTTTTCCAAAGCTGTTATCATTTTTCCTTTGTTACTACTGAGGGGAGAACATCTTCCTGATAGTAAAGATCGATCTCGCAATAAGGAGTACATGCATTAAGGTTAATAAAGCAAATAAAATGTAAACAAAAAGGGCTCAAGTCCTCGTATAGTTAATTATTAGTTAAAAATATATAATTAGTTTCAGTTAATTTTCTGCCTCTCATCTATGGTATAAGTACATAATGTTATTATTTATTAAGTATTGATGTTTTCATTTGTATACATGTATAAAGGAGAATAGCAGCTATTAGCTCAGTCAAACGTCATGACAGCTCAAGCTGCTTCTTCCCTCTCGACATTCATTAAATTGTCAAAGTTACCAGGTTGATTTTCTCTTTCTTTTTATTTTACACACCCTATTTGCATATTATTTACATTCCTAGTCATATATAGGAATGTAAATAATATGCAAAATGCCGCTTGCGAGACTTTGTGGAGTTGGCTCTTCAAACAATACTTTTTGTTTTTCCTTTATTACAACTGAGGGGAGAATATCTACCTGATAGTAAAGATCTCACATGAAGGAAGAATACATGCATTAAGGTTAATAAAGCAAATAAAATGTAAACAAAAAGGGCTCAAGTCCTCGTATGATTATTATTAGTTAAAAATTTATAATTAGTTTCAGTTAATTTTCTGCCTCTCATCTATGGTATATGTACATAATGTTATTATTTATTAAGTATTGATGTTTTCATTTGTATACATATATAAAGGAGAATAGCAGCTATTAGCTCAGTCAAACGTCATGACAGCTCAAGCTGCTTCTTCCCTCTCAACATTCATTAAATTGTCAGAGTTACAACCAGGTCGATGATTTTCTCTTTCTTTTTATTTTACACACCCCATTTGCATATTATTTACATTCCTATGCATACATTTATTGGAGTGAGAAGATAGCAAATAACAAAAATCAAAAGCATGAAAACTTTATTAAACTTATATGCTTTTGGTTTCACTTTTTGTATTTATTCTCGTATTTTTTAAAGCACTACATGGAGAAGGAACACACTCACTCGTTTTTCATTATATAATGTAATTTTGTAAAACTAATAAGAACGTCAATTCTAGTCTAAAAAGTAGACTGGACATGATTTGAGTTTTTGTTTGTTGTTTGTTGTTGTTGTTATTTATTTAGAATTTCTTCTTCCTTCTTAAGGTAGGGCTACAAAACGACTTGAGCCTGCGTCGCAAAGCTTCTGCAAACATTGTCAGATTTCTCATTTATGCAACTGAAGGAGAAGATCAGCAACCTCTCATAAATATTTGTACGTGGCATTCACAAAAATCGGTAGAGTAGGTTATTGTACATATGTACAAATGGTTGGGCATTGAAAAAAAAATATAGGGTTTTTGACTTAGCTCAGGACTTGAGCATAATTTTTACTCACGTTGTAAGTGAGTCGTAAGAAGAAGCTTTGCAACACAAGCTTCATCCTTAAATCGTTTAAATGTTTTGTTTCATTCATTCCTTAGTTGGGTGATTAACCCACCTTTATTCTTCTTTCTTTCCCTCATTAATAGTTGATTTCCAGAGTATGTCAACCCCTAGATATATATTATAATTTACATTGGGAAAAATAGGTTTTTTAAGGAAAAAATAAAAGAATTTCCGCCAACATTTGTTGTAGATTTATTTGAAAATGCATAATAAAATTATAGTTCATATGTATATATATATTATGATTATAATTAGAGATGCGGCTTTTGTAGAGCGCGAGGAGAAGGCAGGAGTGATACAACTGATTTTTTGGGGGGAGAGAGGGAACAAAATGTATTAGGTTTACCGCTCCAGAAGTAGGAACTTCTATAAATAAAAGAACCATTGGGAGAATGTTATTTATAATAAAGAATGCGACTTAACGGCCAGTACTCTGATTCTTTTTCTTTGAATTTCTGTTCATTCTTTATTTGATCATTGTGGAGAACATATTTCCTCCCTCCCTTCTAAAGAAGAAGAATTAAGGAATTTTCGCTTACATCTGATGAAAATGCATACTAAAATTATACTTTAAATGTAGTGATAATATTCTCCATCTACCTCATGCTATTTTTAATGATAATAAAAAGTTCTCCTTCCTACTAATACATAGTGTAATAGACAGTTGATGTTAATAAGACTGACATTTAATAGCACTAAAAGTATCGCTTCCATCTTCTCCTATTGCTTTACTAAAGTTGTGCCCCTTAATATAGGGTAAATGCTGGAATTTCAAACGCTCTACTTCAAAATCAAATATTAATTGACAGTATTTACCTTGGTCATCCATGAGCAAGGAATTCGACTTGAAGTTTGCTTGAATATCATCTAAAAGGACCAATTAGGTACTTTGTTGGCTCTTACTCTAAATGTATAAATAAAGTGTTTGATATTAAAGTCTGTTATCAATTCAAATATTTACCCTATGATCCATAATTACAAAAACTGTTGATCAATTTATTCTTATGATACTGCTATATCAACATATCACGTCATTTCTAAATATTCACTGCGAGACTATAAATCAAGAGATGAATCGAAAGTGACGTTTGTATTTTATAATTTGCTCACACATGTATTATCTTATCTTATCTTAAATTGATCCACTATAAGTTTAAAAGGAAGAAAATATGCGAAAAAATGAAATTTAAAGCCTTTTTTTTTTCTTCTTTTTTGACGGAGAGGTTGAGAGACTCAAGAGTGGCTAATAACAATACTAACTAAAAAAAGTATAGATACATACACACGATTTTCTATGATGATGTCTCTAATATAATAACGATAAGTATATAATTTCATAGCATTGTAGGTAAAGGTATTTGTCTATATGAATGATACACCTTATTAATGCATTAAATTTCTACCTTTGTTGTTTGAAAAAAAAAAAACTATGCAATCAACGGTTAATAATAATAATGACTCATATACATAATTTGATACTAAGGGACTTTAACTACACATGTGCCCATATGTTGTACATGTAGCGTTTGACATACATATTATATATAATAAGGTTGATAAATTGGTATTAGGTCCACCTCAAAAAAGAAAAAAAAGGCAGATGTACAAATAGTTATTATTAATTTACTTTTTGAGAAGAAGCTCGTTAATATCAATAAACTCATGGTCGCTCTTCCTTATTGAGGTTATTTGCTCTAAAAAAGCAAAAACAAAGCACTTCTGTGCTGTCTTACTTATTGCTTAAACGTATTCATTTCATTTCATTTTTTTTTTCGCAAAAAATAATAATGAAAAACTAGGTTAAGTGCAATTTTACAACACAAATAGATATACACGTATAATGCTTTACATATACTTGTCTTGAAAACTTTCAAGACAAGGAGTTTTTCTTTCTTTTCTCTTTAACATTTAATTGAATAACAAATTCTAAATATATGCTTAAGACAAATGTGTAGTATTGTTCTATATACTATAAATATACATTTATTGAGGAGAAATATGTGCTTAATCTAAAACGTATTTAAAGATCAAATTAATGCTCCCTCTTTAATTAAATTACTAGTAAATAAATAGTAAAATACTTGAATTTTATAAGAATCGTGTGCTGCTGGTGGAAAAGAAAACTAAATATTTGTACTCAAAGTGTTTTCATTACTTACTTTGTACAGGGTAGAGTCGAACCCAGGATTTTGATCGTAAAGCCCCATCACAGGAAGTACTTCTAAACCAAAAATGACTCAGTGCCATACCCTTTTTGTTTAAACTATGAGGAAGAAAGTTAATGTAAGGCGTAAATTGTTTTCACTATCAATAACAATGTTGCCAGATGAATGAATGAGGCCTGGAGTAGTATATTTGTTGGAATGTAAATAATATGCAAATGGGGTGTGTAAAATAAAAAGAAAGAGAAAATCATCTTCCTGGCCACTCTGACAATTTGATGAATGTTGAGAGGGAAGAAGCAGCTTGAGCTGACATGACGCTTTACCGAGCTAATAGCTGCTATTCTCCATTATATATGTATACAAATGAAAACATCAATAATAAAATATAATATTATGTACATATACCATAGATGAGAGGCAGAAAATTAACTGAAACTAATTATAAATTTTTAACTAATAATTAATTATACGAGGACTTGAGCCCTTTTTGTTTACGTTTACTTTGCTTTATTAACCTTAATGCATGTATTCCTTACTGCGAGATCGATCTTTACTATCAGGTAGATATTCTCCCCTCAGTTGTAATAAAGGAATAATGATAACAGCTTTGGAAAACAAAAAGACATGTTAAAAGTGCTAACTCCACAAAGTCTCGCACGCGGCATTTTGTATATTATTTACATTCCTATAAATTTGTATGCTCTATATGTATTAGTCACTCCTAAAGTTATCATGACGAAACTTCATAAGTGTTAAAAATATAATCTATTTATTTTTTGTTTTTAATACAAACATTACTATACTAACTGAAATTACTTTTCATTTTTGATTTTGCAGGATGTGTCCATTTATCAAACCATGTGGTTTAATAAAGGACTATAAAGCATGATCAGACCCATGATTTACATATATAGAAACTTCTTGGATAAATATAATTAATTATATTTAAGAAATAGACTCATGTCTTAGCATGTATAGTACTGTATACATAAATGATTCTCGGAAAATTTCCCGCTAGGACTGTGAAATAAATGTGTGTATTTAACATAATTTAAGGACATTATTATTGAGTATTTGAGAGCTCATCTTACTGTTCCTAGATTTAAATATCTTAATAAGTTCGAAATCTTAGGGAATTATTTTCTATCATAGTAACAGTAGTCTGCAAATTTGTACAACCTGGTTGTAAAATTTGCAATATTTCCAAAAGCCTACAGGTTTCCAGGATATCAAAATATATCCCAGGTTGATTACGTCATCATGAACCATTAATTTTATTCAATTTTATGAAAGTACTCCCTTACAAATCAAACAATAGCGTATCAAGATATTTCAATCAATGAAATAATCTAGAAATTCTTAATGCTAAAGTTTTTTTAATACATGAATTTATTATAAAATCCTTGGGGCGAATTGTCCCATCTCATAGAGTTATTCAGTAAAATAAGAATATCCAAATTGTTTCTCACATACAGACTATTTTATTTTGATGGATTGAAGAAGCCACTATTGATAGAATAGCAAATACTCCCTGATCAAAACAATTGTTCTTTATCCCATAAATTATTTTTTTTGTCATTTGTTATTAGGTGAGGACAATGGATGTTACAATAAATAGTTAAGATCAACAAAGTATCTGTTACGATCATATTTATTGATTAATGTTGATTTTAAAAAAGAAAAATACTTTTAAACTTATCATTTACACCTTACCTACATACTTTACGGCCTTAAAGTATACACATACAAAATGATACCATAGAGTAAAAATACAGTGCTTTAATGCAAAGTCAAGTTTGGAGCTCAGTGTTTTTAGCGCACACGAGCATACATTACATGATATTCTTCATATTTGACATGTAAGAAAATGTTTGATAAATACTATCTATGGTGTTCATAGAGGAAAAATAAAAGATCTATAACACATTGAAGAGGCAGCATGTCTTCCTAAAGGAATGTACCTATAAAGCACAAAATCCAAATGGTCCTCCAATAAATTTCATTAGCCTAGCCATATAAGCCATAAATTCCCAACTCTCTTATAAAAGGGGGAGTTCTTTAAATAAATAAATAGTGAAATGTAACAATTCTTTTTACTCGCACGCTTTTTTTTTACCATAGATGATCATCAGTGATGGATAAAAAGGGTCCAGCTGACATGCAAAAAATACGCGGTTGTTGGCAACATTTGTCTTTTCAAACTTCTTTTTCTTTCTTCTTCTTCCTTTATGACTCAGTTTTATTCCATTCAAAAACAACAAGTGTCATTTTTAAATTAAGTTAAAAAATGCCTGAGGATTTGACTCAGGAACTTTGGTCGCCGACGATGGAGGTAGCAACGCTTAAAAATTTGTCCAGGATACGAGTGTGATGGCATTCCGGCCATGCTATTTCTCGACTTCTTGAAGAAATTCCCGATCATGAGACTTTCAAATCGCTGATGTCACAAGAAAAATCCAGATCCATTCAATAAACATGGTATTAGTAAAGATTCAGGTATATTTGATTTCACATCTGAACTATCGTAATTCATTGCTTCATCTATTATCCCACTTTCAGTCGGAGGACATCAAAATTGCATCCAATATATGAAGAAATACGCCGGTAAATCCGTCTCTTCTTGTTTTCTCGTAACCCAATCATTGGAGCTCTTAAGTAGAGTCAGCATTTTCAAAATGAAACGGGAAACTGACAAAAATTATAGATTTATAACAATGGACGAGACTAAGGACTTCAAGTGTGACAATGGTCGAAAAGATATTCCACTTGAACCATTCAAAAGTGGATAGTATAAAGAATGCCTGATACATCCAGTTGAAGAATATTGTTGCCGTGATAAGCATTGACTTGAAGAATTTTTGCTTCTACTAAAATACTCCGATCGTCAATTGTGATTCTGAGAGAGGCTTTAGCATGATGAGGGGATGTGCTTTTATCTAATGTCATAATTAAAGTTTGGCTCATCTCGTGTATATTGGTCTTTATTATTCCATTTTTATGGAATATTTTTTTATTTATTTCTTTTTGATGTTTATTTTTTGAGAACATATTCAATAGATTCAGTGACTAGTTACAGTAGTCACTGTATCGATTTCAATGTAATTAATTGCCTGACAATTGTTACTTTTTTTTTTTTAATTATATTTGAAAAATTTAAAATTGTAATTGTGACGTACATTTTCATCGTATTATCAATTTAATCTATTTTTTTGTGTTTATTTATGAAAACTTAAATTGGAGTCACATTGGTTTTACGAATCAATGTTCAGTTTTTCTTATATAACTATATATATATATATATATATATTTGTATATTTGAGATAATCATTATGAAATTTCATCTTATTTTATTTTTTTATGGAAAAATTTAAGTGATTACAAAATGTGTTACTTTTGACTGTTTGAAGTTTTTATAATAGTTTTAAATGATAATTAAATTGTTGAATAAAAAAAAGTAGCCACTACATGGTTAAATAAAATCATTTCATTTAATTGTACATATGTGTTTCTTAAATACGTAATATGAATTATAGGATTCACTTATGTGTAAAAGTGTTATAATTATGAGGTGCAATTCTGTCAGACATATTGAGGTTTATACTATATTAGTATTGATTAAATAATAATTAATTTTCGAGTCAAGTCCGAGTCCATTCTAAAATGACTCAGTTCTCATGCTATGGCATTAGTTGCTACAAATTTAGTGTTTTATCCTTTACAAATTTTTAATGTCACTCAAAAATAATAATAATCTATTCCTAATTAAAACATCAAAATAATAAGTTACATTCCGCCCCTTCAAATGTGATCGGCTGAAATTCTGCCTTACTTCAAGGGTACCATATTCATTTATGACATCATCTCGGGCGTGCGTGTCAGCTGGACCCTTTTTATCCATCACTGATGATCATACATAGCAATGTAAATCATATGCAATTCGGGCGTGTGATAAAAAAGTGGAGTTGGCTCTTCAAACAGGTCTTTTTGTTTTCCGAAGCTGTTATCATTTTTTTTCCCCTTAAGAAGGTAACATCAACTTTACCTCAACATAATGTTTTACTAGAAAAGAACAGTCTTCAAAGATTATATCATGGTGAGGAAGAAAGGAAAAATTAAAAAATGGTTATCATTCATTGAGGAGAATGGAGTTAATGATATTTGTGAATATAATAATGAATCTGGAGTAACGTATTTATTATTGATGTTTTCATTTGTATATATATATAATGGAGAATAGCAGCTATTAGCTCAATAAAACGTCATGACAGCTCAAGCTGCTTCCCCCATCGACATTCATTAAATTGTCAGAGTTGCCAAGTTGATTTTTTCTTTTTTTTTTTTATAACACGCCCGAATTGCATATGATTTACATTCCTAGTAATACCCTACATAATAAATACCTACATACATTAAATTCACTAAGGTAATGTCATCAAGAATATAATCAATTAAACAAAAAGATGATTCCAAATAAAAAATAATTATTTTTATATTTCAACATAATTAATCATTTAGGGAAAATATTGATTTCAATCCTGGACAGAAAAATTAATTAAAATTTAATTTCTCCTTCCTTTTATAAGTGTATCATGTCTTCCTATTTGATTTTGCCAAAATCAGGTGAAAAAATATATGTTGTACTTTATTTTGATCTATGGTAAAGTTGTTATGACTCCTGATTTATTATACAACTTCGGGCCTACTTATATCCAAAAAATAAATTTAAAAAAATACTGTGTATAACAAGAGGATCAAACCCATTTTTTTAGCTCTTTGTAACTGGTCATTCAACATTTTTCATGGATTATGTCCCTATGTAAATTTTTTTTCAATTACTAAAGTACGATTTGTATCAAGTTGGCACTACTTTCTGTTTAAAAAAAAAACTTATTCTAATTGATGATGACGTAACTAAAACATTTGTGACAATGCTAAACTTATTTACCTTATACATAACTTGAGAAATTTATTTTCTTCATCGAGTCACTCTAAAGTGTTATCATTTGATTCTTATATAATCTACAAATTTTAATTTTTAATACCTATTTTTTTGAAAATCCTTGTCTATAATTTCGTTTTACAAAGTGTCGACCAATTTTGAATCTTTGTAGTAGAAGAAATACAACTTCAAAAATAATTATTTCAGTATAAGTGAGGTAGATTGTGTTGACTCTGTGCTCTTATGTCTGTGGTATTAAATTTAAAGTAAATAATTTAATGAATAATGACACTAAATTCCTTCTTTCTTTTTTTTCTTTTTTTACAGAGAGCAAGGTAATAATAAGTTGGAAGATTACCCAAAAGAAGATGTGAAAATATCTAAGTGAAAAATTTATTTTATGATTAGGTGGGTAAAAAAATACCCAGGGGGAGTTACAAAGGATTAAAGTTGTCGGTTTGATGTGGATTATTGCTTTTATATTTTTTGTTTGTTATTAGCATAATTTGATGTAATCTTTTTTCTTTTGGGTTTTTATTCATTGATACCTAGATTTTGATCCCTTGGAATTCAAATATTTACCTAAATACTTATATTTCATAGAGTCTTTGTACAAAAATCTAGGCATGATTTCTAAACTTTGATCCGTCAAAGAAAGGAATATGACGTAATGAAATCTCTCAAACTTTTTTTTTTTTTTTGTAGTTGCATCAAAATAGAAATAATCATAAATATGCACTTAAATCTTTAGGTACAATCTCATATTTGAGCTGCATATGAACAATGAAAAAAAAAAAACCTTGGCAATTCCTCATTGTATGATTGAAACACAATGTCCAAAAATGATTTTACATTAGACTGTTTTATGGGAGTGCTACACTTTTGTTACAATAGCTTACGTAATCAAAACTGTGTGTGTGTTCTTTTATAATATTATTATCTCAAAGTGAGGTGTTTGTTGAGCACTAAGAGTAACGTGTGGAGAATCTTTTTCATTTTTAAATAAAAATGTTTACTTTTGTACTCACAGCATTCATTTTTGAAAGAGGAACAAAATTATATTATTAGTTATTTATAATTTATTATGTAGTTATGTAAAGATGTGTGTAAAATGGTCATTTAGTCAGGCATATGTATACACGCTCTATAGATAAATATATTTTATGACATAAGTGTACCTACGACAAATATAATACTTATTATTAATAATCCGGACCTCGTCGCCAAAGAATAGGTACACCAGAGATGGAAATGAATCATGAACGAGCTGTAAAAAAGGAGCAAGACATAACTCGGAAGTTCCATACTTAGATTTAGAATAAATATGTTGTTCCTCTATAAACTGAAGGGATTTTGAATTGTCAGAAATCTAGAAAAGAGGCACATTATTTGTAGCATGATTTCTCACCTTTTCAGTCAAATCTTGAAGACTAAAAGCCTCTATCTATGCCTATCATTGGCGGGCCATGACCATAATATTACACTAAATCCCTGAAACGAAATACACAAGCCACTAAAAATGAAAATTTGACACCTGATTTTCATTTGAAGCACATATATACAACAAATACAAATGTTTGTATAAGCAACAGAGTTATGACCAGTGATGGATAAAAAGGGTCCAGCTGACACGCACGCCCGAGATGATGTCATAAATAAGCATGGTACCCTTGAAGTAAGGCAGAATTTCAGCCGATCACATTTGAAGGGGCGGAATGCATATTATTATTTTGATGTTTTAGAAAGAAAGAAAAAGAAGTTTGAAAAGACAAATGTTGCCAATAACCGTCCTTTTTTTGCATGTCAGCTGGACCCTTTTTATCCATCACTGGTTATGACACTCAAATCAATGAATTAATCCATTGAATTAACTTCAATGAAAGATGAATTCAACGGTTAGAAAAAAGCTTTACTAGAGTAAATGAAACTTTTTACCCTTCTTTTCAATATTTTAGGTCAAAAATGGGTCATTCGATCCTTCGATTTTTTTTTCCTTTTTTCCACAAACCAGTTTTATTCTAAAGAACTATATTTTTATATTTCGGTCAATTATTCTCATGAAATATCTGCTGATTTCATATTTTTGCTGATTTATTTTGTACAAAAAAACAACAGCATTCCTATATTTGTTTATAAAGTAAACAACTAAAAATAAAAAATTTTATTTCAATAAAATGTACGTTTTATGTAGCTCATTCTGTAAAAAGAAGGAGCTTTGAGGAAATATAATGTGTGTAAATTAAATTACTTGAAAAGTTGGTTGATTGGTCTTTTGAGAATTAAAAAATAAAAATGTTACTTGTTAAAAAATGAAAAAAAGAATGAAAATAAGTTTTAATTAAGGAAAGTAGCAAGTTTATTTATTCTTTAGCCATTCCTTAGTTATCTACAGTTATAACAAATATAGATATTTGATGATTGAAGAAATATCTAAATAGATATGTAGGTCTATCATCATCAGGGGAAATAATTGATGATAAATATGGCATTACCATTGACGGTTATCATCAAAAGCCATTTATTTATTTTCTTTACTAATGTGAACAATAATTTTAATGATAATAATATTAAAGGCCCTAATTATGTTCGTAGATTGAATTGAAAAAGTGTTTGGATTGTTCAAGAAGGAACGACAATTATTATCAAATTACGACCCATTCAAGTGTGATTGCCTTGTTATATCTTACATACAAAGAGAAGATAGCCTTACAAACTAAAGTTACACAAAGCACTAGCAAACAAAAAAACAATCCTAATACGAGGTGATAAATACATAAATATAACGAGAGAGAGAGGCAAAGATCTAAAACATTTTTGTAAATTGAGAAGAAATATGACTTTCTGTCTCTTGACATAAAATATGTTTTTAAAGGGTTTAAAACCGGAAAATACTGTTAAATATAGGAACGTATAGATTTGTGATTCATGGTGCACATTTGAGCAATTAGGATTTCCATTCATGCTGCTCCAATTTTGAAACAATAACCGTTTTGTTATTTTGACCAAAAGTGAATGGTTTCTGATTCATTTCAACAAGGATTTAGATTTGAATTCAAATGAAAATATTTTATGGGTTTATTTTGTTTATGGATCCTAAGTTAGTCATTTCTTTATTTCCATTCCAGCACTGTTAATCATTATTATTTTATGTATAATAATATGTTTAAATAAAAAGTTTTATGATTCCTTTAGAATTTAGTTCATTAAGGATGTCCTTGATTGAAATCATATTTATATTCTACATGAATCATATTCAAATAATAATTTATTCATTTTTTCAGCAAAATGCCGAGTGAGTTTTTCATGGAAGAGTAATTTTAGTTAAATTTAAATTATCATTAATTAAGAGACCAGTCGGATATTAACTCAATATGGTTGTGTAATAAAAAATTCTTGCTTCCATGGTCATGCTTCATTAGGATGGCAAAGGTGACGTCTATGAAAGTAACTTCTTTTTGTCTCTCAAGGAAGGATCTTAGTCAAATGGTCCTCTTCATCACTCAATCAAAATCCGCTCAACTATAATAAATGAGCCAGAAGAGTCCTTACAGAGCCAAACGTTCAAATATTGATGCACTCCATGTAAATTGTTGTGAATAAGGAAAAATGATGAATTGGAACGTGGATTAAATTCAAACTTTGACCTTCTGGAATTGCACAACCAACTTTACTGAGACTGAGGTCAACTACATATATATTGATTGAAATTAATTATTAATTATATATTCATATATATAAATAACATTACCTAACTTTATTCAGTTCTATGAAAGAAAATGGGGGAAAGTCATATTGTAAAAACACTTCAATGCTGATGTACATACACCCTGTATGTATGTACCATATATCCACTAATCCTCTAAATTAAGTAAGTGTAGAAAACATATACTAAGAACTATTAACGAGTCATATTTCTATTCAAATATAATTAAATGTAATACCATAATTAAATAATTAAATTTTAAGGCTAAATAGAAAGTATTGTAGAGGATTGGTTATTTCAATTTAAGGCACTCAATTTAAATAATACAATTGTGTGGAAACTTATGAAGAGAGACAAAAGGTAAAAACTTGACTAATATAAGATCTTATCCTCACTATAATTTTTGAGGAATTGTTTTGTATAATAAATATCACATTTTAAAGATTGTTTAAAAATACTGTCGATAGTATGTATGTTCATAAAACTTTAGGAATGAGACTTTAGAATTACAGAGTTTTATGAATATAAATGGAAAAACGGTTTGTACTTCCTTTTTGAAATTACGTATATTCTTATTTAAATTCTCGTTGTAGAAACATCTCTAATAAAAAAAATTATTTATTTGTTGTTAAATTTTGTGAAAAATGCATAATTAAATTATATTTAATATTCTCCATGTAAAAATGTTATTTCTAAAAGTAAAAAGCCCTTGCTTCCTTTTTGATTAAATAAAATGGTAAATGACTGTCGTGAATTTGGATGTCAGAGTGGAATCCAGGGGGGATGAAAGGACTTACACCTTCACTAGCTATTATCAAAAATACATCTCTTTACTGTATTTCAGATCCTTATGGCACTTTTAACATTTATATACAGATAGTAGCCAATAAAAAAAAATTAATTGTTACATTGGGAAGAATCGTATATTTGTCTCCAATCAACCACCTACTTTTCTGCTCCCTTATCGATCAAAAAAATAAAAAAATAACTGTCAAAAACTAGCCATTTCATATAGATTTTATACCCCATAACTATTAATTGTATATTATTTAAATATCACTGTTTTTCTCTTTGGATTTTAGTAGATTTCTGTGTTAAACACGTTTTTTTTTTCTATTTGTGCACATTTGAAGCCATTAGATGAGTTTTCCTTTCGATTTCTATTGTAAATTTATGCATTTTATTTTAATAAATTTACCAAGTACATGTTCTCAATATATTATGTAATGTGAGTGAAAACATTCTATGTATAACAGGGTCAGATAGTTTTAACAAGAGTTGTTAATTCAGTAGTACCATATGTCTAACTCCTACCTTCTCCATACAGCTCTACAAAAGATCCATATGGGATTCCTATTCATTTTATATATTTTATTTATCAAAGATTTTGATTTGAATGTAATTATCAACACGTGAATCCCCCATATACCTTTATGATTTGATTAAGAAAGATAAACTTACAGATCCTTATCAACCCTTGAAAGGTTTTTTTTTTTTTTTTTTATAAGGGAAAACGTAGAAACTTGTAGAAAAAGATGGATAAAGGATAATAATCTATTCGTGGATTACATTCATCAATACATTGATATAAAGAAATACATACAAAGTGATGTAGGTATTTTTCGTCAGGTCAAATTTACAATACAACAGGAAAAACTCCATAATAGTGAAGTGGTCAAGACCAGTGTTTCTCAACTGGTCATGCACTTTCCCCCATAGTTATTTTACTCTATTTATTGATCCTCAATTCAAGCAAAAGTAAGTAAAATAGTTCATTGAGGGATTGACCGAGTGTCGGTTAGCCTTGATCAATTGGTGATTTTAAATATTCTTTTCATTCTTTCTCTTTTTTAATCGAGGTTGGGAATTTTCTTCATTATTGTGTCAGTTATGGTCCATCAGTTGACAAAAACTGGTCCAGGCCATCTTACTAGCTTTGGTCTTATTTACGACAAAGACAAGGCTATGATACTTATTGTATATATAAAGCCTTGGTATACAAACGCAGAATATTCATCTTCTTACCTGTTAAAGAAAATAAGCGTGACATAAATTTGATGAAATTATTTAATTTACATAGGAGGACCAATATCGTTCGTTGACTGACGTTCTATTCTATATTTTTTAATTTTTTAATAAAAGTTGTTTAATGTGATTTAAGGACTCAGATAAGAAGTTGAAGCTTTAGAGCAAATTACTATTTTATTTTTAAATAGAGGCATTTCAATGCTTATCAATCGGCATAGCATATAGCTGATTTACATAGTTGGTAAGGATTTAATCCACAATATATATATATATTTATGTATTTTAAATAGAGTGGGACATTTGAAGAATCTAAGGGAGTGTAATAGATTCAATTTAACCCTTGACTGCACACTTTATCTTTTAACTAAGCCGACAAATATTTATAATTTGAACCACAAAATAAAGAAGGATACATATAATACATACGTTTTACATACTTGGCTATTCACAAATGTTGTCCATGAACCATTGAAGTTGTCATTTTATACTCTCATTTATGAGCAATTGACAAAAATGATGAGTAAAAATGTTCAAATAGTCATAAAATTTATAAAAGGAAAGATATTTGAACATTTTTTATATTTATTGACATACAGCATTTATGTATAGTCAAGTTATAGCTTGATGGCCTCTATGGTTATCTCACTTGTTTAGAAACAGCAGTTTGTCTTCTTCTTTTTTTTTTTGTCCTCCTGAATTAAAAAAGATTTTTTCTTCATTATCAGATGTTAAATTGTGTCTCTAATTAATTATATCTGGAGGAAGGAATCAAGGAGATCAAGCGTAGCTCCGACATAACTATGCCAACAAATGTTAATTCATATCAATATGGGGATTGGTAGTAAAGAGGGGAAGAAGATTCCCACAGATAAATCAATTGATAAATATAGTGATGAATCATTGCCAATGAAAAATAAATAAATAAATGAATAAGGAAATTGAATCATTATATGAAGAGTTGCTTCAAGGGAGCGTTGTTTCTCACGTCAGAGATTGCATCATAGATTAAAGTGTATTATTTATTAAATAAAATAAATCGATTTCGATTAACCTTAAGGAAACTTTAGACAATGGCTTTCAAAATGACAAAAAAAAAACAAATTGATGGCAAATATTTGATGTTTGAGGAATTCCTATGAAATGTCTGGATTACTAATAAAACTATTATTTCGGATCAATTAGTGACCAGCAAAGTAGAGTAATACTCGAAGAGGACCATATGGCCCTTGTAAAAGTAGTACTTCATTTACCATTCCTTAATTTTGACAACCAAATCCACTATTTTCCCATGTGTAAAAAAAAAAAATGAAAAGGTGTGTACTCCCCTATAAAAACGTGTCGTCTTCAATATGTTAAATTTCACAATGATGACGTCACCTAAAAAGGTGCTCCATACACAACTTGCACTATCCATGGTGGATAACGTCTTAGTCGATAAAAAAAAAACCACACAACTTTGATATAATAAATACGATACAAACATCATTTAAAGGGACACGAAATAAGTATATGTACAACTCTTTTTTTTTTTTTTGACTATCTCCCTTGTCATAAATGCAATCATAGCATGACGTCACAAAACCATCATACACATATATAAAAACGGAACGTATAATAATAATAATAATATTTGCACTCCTATGCTTCCGTTTTGTATTAATTTTTTTTGCAACGTTATTGTATCTAAACATCAGAAGGGGAAGGGAAAAAGAAAACCTAGAGTTCATTGAACTCTCTCTCTCTCTCTCTTCGTCTTCAATTGTCAAATCAATTAAAGGAATAATTTTCCTTTGCTTCTCATTTGACCTCCTTTAAAAGATATTTATATAATGTATGTATGTATATATGTACATTCATAGAAGGGCTTTGCAGAATAGAACAGGAATAAATTGACTCCCTCCTAGTTATTACTATCTGTATATATATATATATATATATATTTATAAAAAGATAAAAGTACGTCTCTGCACATGGAAGTCCTCTATGCTTGTACTCTAAATATTATTTCAATTTTTCGCAAGGGGAAAAAAGAGGATAACCAACCATTTCACTTAGAGATATGAATGATAATAAAAGTGAGTTGAGACTGAACTTTCTTTTTCGTTGGGGTTTTTCCCTCCCGTTTTTTATTTATTTTGTTGTACTAACACAATTCCCCCCCCCCCCTTTTTTTTTTTTTTTTTTTACGCTATCGCTCTCCTTTTCCTATCCTTTCCTTTCCTTTTTTTTTTTTTTTTAAAAAGCTCCTGCTTTTTTGTAATAAAGAAAAAAAAAAAGGAACGATCCTCGCCGATGACTTTCGTATTTATTTTATTATTATTATTATTATTATGGTTCTATGTATATGTATGTGTATATTTTGCGATCCTTTTTGGTGTGTCTTGGTATTTGTTAGAGTTGTTAGGGAAGGGGAGCATGCACAAAGTATGAGGTTGTTACGTTCTCGATGAGAAGGGAAGCCTACTCCACACTAAATATACTTTCAGTCGTACATATATGTATTACATACACTCCTCGTCTTCTTCTTCTTATTATTATTATTATTATTATTTATAGAAAACATGCGAACAGAAGAGGCCTCAAATATGTATGTATATATATAAATAGAAATTTAATACGACAACACAAAATACACTCCTCTAATATTGTATATATAATGGGTGTGGCCTTATTACGATGAACTTACCTTCAAAGAGGTAACGAAAGAGAGAGGAAGGAAGGAAGGAAGAAAGGACGTTGGAAGTAAGTCCCTTTGTTCTTCTCCCTTCCTATGTACATATATATGTATACATACATATTTAACCCTGCTAACACAAACCCAGAAGCCTCTTTTAGCCCATAAATATGTATAAATCTTTGTTAGTTTGACGTTTTTTTAGGGAACTAACTATTTGGTTAAAGTCAAAGCATACAGTTGTATTATGCATTTAAATTTGGTGTAAGGGGTTCCACGTCAATCTTCTTTTGGTCTGTTTTAGAGCAAGTGAAGTGAAATGAAGTGAAATAAAGGTGAATCCATGCTTTGCAGAGAGAAAATGCATTCAAAAGCAATGCATGACATACTTGAAAAGACATATATGTATATTATGTATAAATGAATATAGATAAACGTAGGTCGGAAAGTCCATCAGGAAGGCCTCTAGGGTGTTTTTACATGGGAAATACTTATTTATCATAATTATATTTATCTACATACATACATACATGCATATTTTATGACAAGGAAAGGCCCACAATATATATGTGTTATGGTATTAGAATTTTTGTAAGTCGTGTTTCCTTTGCAGACTCTCTGTGATCAAATAGAATTTCAATGAGGAGAAGAATTTATGCAGAAATAGTAAGTCAAATCCTGAGTAGTTAGAAATCTATTTTTTTTAAATTGATTTAGGAAAATAGGATTTTAAATATGAAGATAGGTTCATACATTGATGGTATGGTTTGAAAGCTAAGTATGCCCAGTAACACCTATCTACTTTGGAAAATTCGAAATTAATCTACAAAGATTCAGAAATGGTTAATATTTAGTATAAAAGTCATGATAAATATCTATACTAAATATGAGCCATGGCATTGTCCTTTGAAGTGTATGCAAATCATCGGAGATGATAGTCTGGTTAGGCCCCACTTGCACTGTATATTTTCAACGGTTGTTTATAGATAATTTAGTGCTTTCTTTTTTTTCTTTAAAAAAAAAACAAAGATAATAAATGTTGTTTCCTTAGAAAAAGTACTTTTTTCTTTGCAAAATGCTTGCAAAATATCTACAGCCTACCTAGGGGAGTTTATATATTTGCAATTGACACATAGCCTATTTTTCTTAAAATCCAATTTCTGGTAGCAATGATATTGTTTGACTTTGTGGACTGACTAAAGAAAGTGTTTTTTAGAAATGTTCATCCCTGGGTGCATTATTAATATAATCAAAAAACTTGAGAGAAAAATTATATCTTGTTCTTTTATACATATAAAAAACTACGGCACACCTGGCTATTTCAAGGGCTTAAAGAAACACTGCTCTCAACTACTAACATTTCACAACAATCAGTGATATCCTTCTTTATTTTCGAAATAAATTGATACGGAAGGACTTCCTATTCAAAATACTCTTTCACCAAGTTCTACACAAACCAACAAAAGGAGTACAACACCCTCAGACTGTCGAACCCAAGGGATTTTAACATGCTTAAAGTAGATAATTACAGTTTGTATTCTTCATAAATAAAAGTGCAGTACATGGCAGTAATTTATCCTTCTCAAGGTAAATGACACTTATAGGTCTGAGGACAAGAGAAATGATGGATGATACAAAAAGTGTCTAATTTTTTTTTTTGTGTGTGTGTATTTTTGTTTTTTTTTAATATAATAAGCTCCAAATATTATTATTATAATTATTTCATATATGCATGTACATATGTACTTATTTAGATCCGGGTTGTCATTCAAAATAACATTTAAAATCTGTTTAAAGGAATTTCCAGTGATATATGTACTTTTGTCTATTTGCATTTTAACCCTAGTAAGATTTACGTATATATGTAGGTATATATGTACTTTCTAACATCCAGTTTAACCCTCGTATATTCCTCAAATATTACTAACACATTTTACCCTTGGGGTCAATTTGACCCCAGGTATACTATTTGCCTCCAGAAAATGATTTACAGACAATTGTTAACCAAGTTTTTGTGTCAGGATCTTTGTTTATTTGTTGAATAATTAAATAACCCCTTGATAATGAAACTCCCTATCAGTGAAATTTTACCTGCCCTCTAGCGCCACTATCAGGCAAAACTTTTGAATTAGAATTAATTTATCATCAAAATATTACTAACACATTTTACCCTTGGGGTCAATTTGACCCCAGGTAACTTTGCCTCCAGAAAATGATTTACAGAAAATTGTTTCCACCCATTATGTATCAACTCAAAAGTATCAACTCTGCACCTGCAGGACTAGGGATGTTAGGTCACACACACACACAGACAGACAAGTTTTACACAGCTAAAACAGCTACGGGTCAAATTGACCCCAGAGGAACACCGATGCGTGGAATATGCGTTCAGCACATTGAAAAAATATTATCATCATAATTTTACGCTTAATCAGTAGTTGTCCCCATCAAATTTTTGGAAAAGTCATGAAATATGGAGCAAAAAAAAAAGAAGCCAACTATTGTTTTTTGAATGATAAACATTGATTGGGGTCAAATTGACCCCAAGGATAATAGGAGGGTTAAAAATGATCCTATGTCACTAAATAAAATAGCAATTTTTCAACTCAGTTTTTGATAAGTTAAATATGAATTTCATAAATTAATTAAACAAAAATTATTTTATGTTATGGGAGAAGAAAAAAAATAAAAGTCGGAAACTATTTATTTTAGATTTAATTTTCCACTAGGTTGAAAGACGGGAAATGTATACATATATATATATATATGGGTATAAATACATACCCATATATTACACTTAATATATTTATTCAAAGTATATGAATATACATACACATAAGCACACTATGCACTTAAAAGCTTTAATATTTAAGAGTCCATTAGACGATTTTTTTTTCTCACTGTGAATGAAGTGCAAATCATTCTTTCTTTCTTTTCATTATCATCATGGGAAATATAGAAAATGTAAAAAAAAAAAAAAAAAAGACCAACCAATCAAATTTATATAGACACACACAAAAATAATTATGCTGATTTTGGATGACATATAAGTCTATAGTTTCTCCCCCCTCCCCCCATTTAGTTTGAACTTTGACATGGGTCTCTCTACAAATCCTTTCGTTTCGTAAAAAATGGACCAATATACTACTGAGACGATTAAATCCGTCGATTTTAGATATTTTGACCTTCATGAGTCGTTTTTATAGGTCAGCCTAAAACATTTACATACATTTAACCCACACTCAAGTATTATTCACCTCTCAAATAATATTTGAGCATACTTTGATACAGGCTCTACGCACGTATGGGAGTGATTAATTAGCTGTATGAAAGCCATTAGAGCCATAATTTACGTTCATCTTTGTTCGGAAGGCCAAATTTGTCGAAGAAATAAATAACGAGGATCGATTAAGGCTGATTCCAATCAGCTTCTTCTTCTTTTTTTTTTATTAATTATGAAGGAATGTTTAGATATATTTAATGTATAATAATTATAATTAATATCCATTTATAAATTGCAACTTTGCATTACGGATAAGAAAAAAAGACCTTAATGATAAATTGCCTATAAAAACCGTATAAAAAAAATAAATTCCAAATCATTTTGCATTGAGAATCAATTTTGCAAAAATATTTTGATGTACTTGTCCTTTGAGGAAAGTAAATAGAAAAAGGCCTCATTCATAGGGTAGTTTATTGATTTGACTCTTGGTAACTCATTTTTCCTCTCAGTCATACTTGAGAGCCTCATCTATTTCTCATGAGAATTCTCTTGAGTCATTGTCGAACAATAACTAATATTTGCGCTTTTCGGTACATGTATATTTATGTTTAAAAGAGTACCCCTTAAGGCGAGGATCTAATTAGCCCTCCTAATAAGTATTGAAGAAGAAAAAGAAATAAGCACTGAAATAACTATCCCTATAGAATAATTGAGTTAATTACTTCATTTCCCCTCTCTTCAAAGTCATATGTACTTGTACAACAAAAAATGAATCAGTAAAATTATGCTTATTTAATTTATCTCAAAGACAAAGATCACTTATGATTAGGGATGGAACTTTTGTAACGATAAAATACTTTTACATATATTTACTTTGAATAGACACAATGGATGGTACGTCATTTGTGATTTGTTTTTTAAATTTTGCTCTTTTTTTTATAGATTATTGAAGGAGAAACATCTCTAGGAATGTAAATAATATGCAAATGAGGTGTGTAAAATAGTAGAACTACATGATATAAAGCCTGTTTTTATCACAGTTCCTTAACGTATGAAATTGGTTCAGGTATTACGGGAATGAATCAGACAAAACCATCCAAGGAAATACCCATCCAGAGAACCAATCATAGATTGATTCTTGAAGTCCTTAGTCTCGTCCATTGTTATAAATCTATACCTTTCCTCAATTTCCTATTTTATTTTGAAACTTCTGACTTGACTTACGAGCTCCAATGATTGGGTTACGGGAAAACAAGAAGAGACGGATTTCTCCACAAATTGGATGAAATTTTGATGTCCTCCTACTGAAAGTGGGATATTACATGATACAAGGAATTACGTTAGGTCAGGCGTGAAATCAGATGTACTTGAATCGTTATTGATACTATGCTCAGAGAATGGATCCGGATTTCTCTTGTGATATCAGCGATTTGAAAGTCTCATGATCGGAAATTTCTTAATTATATAAGTCGAGCAATGGCATGGCTGGAATGCCATCACACTCGTATCCTTAACAAACTTTCAAACGTTGCTACCTCCATTGTCGGCGGCCCAAGTTCCTGAATCAAATCCTCAGGCATTTTTTAACTTAATTTAAATATGACACTAGTTGTTTTTGAATGGAATAGAAATGAGTATGTAAAGAAGAAGAAAGAAGAAGAAGAAGTCTGAAAAGACAAATGTTACCAACAATCGTCCTTTGCGTGCTTTGCAGCTGGGCTCTTTTTTCACATTGATAGTCATTTCGTTGAAGTTAGAAAACGTGTCCACAATTGCTATCTGATATGTTTGTTTCATTTGATCAACTGATTATTATTCATAGTATTAGATAATACTCAACAATTAATAGGAACTGAGAGGACGTTAGCGAATTGGAAGTATCACACATTTTAATCATTTCATAACAATTGGAAATTAAACTATTTATAACTATAGCAAACAATACATGCTTCAACGATACAGAGAGGACTGAATTCAAATTAATTATCCAACCACTTATTTTTCATTCTTTTCCAAAACTTCAAACTATCAAAACATTTTGATTTATGATACATTTATTCCAGAATGTTATCTTTATTGGGTTCCTCAACATTTTTTTAGAACAATATTTAAACGAAATACATAAATGAGATGATAATTATAAAATAATATGAATATAATGTTATTAAATAAACTGTTTGTAATTAAAAAGATAAAAACTAATACTTTGATGGTTTCCTTTTGTTATGGTGAGGATCCTTTTAAATAAAAGACTTTTCATGAAAATACATACATATATATATATATATATATATATATATATATATAATTTTTTCATTAATTTGTTTTTTTTATTAAATGCATTTCAAAGGTCTCTTCAAATTCCATTTGTATACTTAGATTCAATGATAAAAAAAAAATAAAAGATGTAATTTAACTGATTTCTTTAATGAATTTTTTTATGTAAACTTGACTGGAAGTTCATCGCATAAAGATGATAATTTATTTAATGAATATCTGCAACTCAAAAAATATATGACATATACATTCCTCATGTCATATACCCTTGAGCTTTTAACCCCTGGATAACAAAGTGAGTAGGATCAAAAAATAATCATTTTTACATATTTTAAGATCAAATGATTAGAGTAGAACCACAGAGTTAACCAATGTTATTGGTTCAACTAGAAGAAACGTTGATGCAGTCGAATTCCGAATCAATACATGGTTAGCAACATGTGACCAAAGTATTGTTTTTTTTTTTTTTTACAAAAGTCATGCGACACCAAAATGTTGGCAAAGTTTTCTCGACATTTTTTTTCTGTCGAAATTTGAATGTGTCGAGTCGTGAGACGGTCAAGTTCCGGGTTTATATGATTCTATATTGATATCCATTTATTCTTCAATAAACATATTTTTGACTGTGTTTTGAGGTAAGTGTGTTCCAAACTAATTTATTTCCAGATTTCCTATCATTCCTAGTTAATCCTTCCTGAACATTTCATGGCAATTTCTGTGAAGGGATAATTTGTTTATATTGTATAAGTAGGCCGGCCTGGATGCACTACCTTGACATATATTTAAGCCAGAGTTAAATGTGAGTAGAAATTAAATGTTCTTAGTTTTCTATATATTATAATGGTAGTCAAATGGAGAAGGAGCTTGTTAGTCATTAAAAGCACATTTAAGTTCGACTTACATTCATGTTTCTTGTTGTCCTTTACGTAATCAAACCAAGTTAGTTGTAATAAAACATCTAGATAATACATCAGAACCACAATTGAATAACAAACTCTTTAATACTACTCCAGAAACATAAATTCAGCCTCATTTGCACAACATTATAATTCATTCAAAACGGTATCATCTCCAATGAATCATCAATAGTAGAACTTCAACTTTTTAATTAATGAATTTAATGAGTACTTACAGGAAGCTTTAAAATAATAATATAATGTGAGACTATACAAGAAAAAAGAAATATATATCCGGGGAATTTCTCGTGGGTGCAAACCCTCAGAAATCCCGGGAGAGGAAATAACTTACATACATATGTTTTATAACCTTGATTAATAAGGTTGGGTGACATGTCTATACAGGATCAATCTTTATATGTATCATCAAAAAAGTGTGTTTATTTAAGGGGGGGGGGAAGAAGCCTCTAGGCAAACAATGTGTATTTTTATTCTAATGCACACATTTTAAAGGGAAAAGATAGGAAATTAAGGCCATGTAGTAAATTGAGTGTCATTTAGAATATTTATAAATGGGTGAACCGAAAAGTCAAAAGGTACTGTCACTGAAATAAATAAATAAAACTTATTTGATTATTGAAAAGAAATTCACTACTTCTACTATTTTGGTATCAAAATTGAAATGTTTAAATTTGAGTAAAATTGAAAAATAGGATACTATGTATTTGTATGTACAATGTGACTGAACACAGCTCAAAAAATAATTTTTCAAACCGTAAAATTTCCCTGCAGTCCTTCAACAACAACAATGATCTGTAGCATTTTTTATTATCACAAATGACATGTACCAAATTCCAATTCAAAATGTATAAGTATGTATATAGTTGATTGATTTTCTTACTGTCTGCTTAGAAACGTACCTCGTAGAAACGAACCAAAAGTATTATTTCCCTAGTTAAAAAAGTGTTGATTGCTAAGAGTTAGTTGTTTTTTTCTTTTTTTTTTGACAATGTAAGCTGAATGAAAATTTGATATGATAGAAAACAAAGAGACGACAACATGTCAAGATGATCAATTATTTTAAAGCTGCCATCATTATTCCTTAATCCTCGAAGAGGACACAAATTATAAATAGAACGGTTTTGACGTAACAAATGAGTTAAAAATGCCAAGAGCATTATTCCCTCAAGATATACATTTTATAAGCAATTAGTTCTTCTTCTTCTTTTTTTTTATTTGTCCGTTTTCGTACACAAATGTTCTCAAAGAGAATCGATTAAAGCTGCTCAGGGATATAACAACAAAATAAAGGCAGTACCCCCTTATTGAAGAGCATATGAGGCAGCAGCATGTTAGTTGACATTCTATATCTGAATCTTGTAACGCTCACTGGGAATGCCTCTCTTTTCACATCACCTCATGCAGGAATGCTTAAAGAACCACATACATAGTAGGAAAATATTTGTACAACAGAAGGAAATTTTAATCAGTTTACTTAGATTGTTGTATTTACTTATAGCCAATTTCCATACGGGAAGGGAATTGAAGTTAGTGGTATGTATGTACATAATTACCAAAGTACTTGCATATCTCTTATTCCATCGAAAGTTAAAGGGGTTTTGAAAATGAGGGAAATTATTCATAGATAGATATCCTCATCATCATCATCATCTGTGCAATCAATGACCGCTTAATGTACCCATGTTGTAGGTATTTAAATAATTCCTACCTGCATATATGTAGGTACATATATTAAAAATGTGTGAAAAAAGTAATAATTTATAGAGCTTCAATTTATAATAACTTAGAAGGTATATACATATTTATGCCTGGAGAGAGATAAGGAACCTTTAATTTCCGAGGTATTTATATATATATATTTAGGTATATGTTACAATGTACATACACACATAATATATACCCTTATCCCCCCCTCCCCCCTCTCTCTTTCAACATGCTTCCCTTTTTGCATTACCACATGGTACGCTCATAATTTATGTAATATGTAAACATATTTTCATACCCATATGCAAATATTACAATGTACAACCTACAAACCCTTATCCTTAAACATTCCCTGAAGAAACAATCTACATCAAATCAAAAAAGCAAAGGAAGAGCAAAGAGCAAAATCAAGAAAGCAAAACCTAGGATATTTTGATTTGATTTCCTACTCATTATTTTTGTTCATTCCACATATCTATGTACTAATCTAGCTATAGCCAGTGAATTTGTGATAATGTTATATGAGCCTTGAGGTGTCTCGTTGTTGTTTTAATTGTTTGCTCTATAAAAGAACACATTCGAAACTTATTTTCCTTTTTTAAAAATATGACCTTGATTTTTGTATTTGTACACAGAACCCTCATTTCACTTGCCCTTAACTAAAACAAAAAAAAATTCTGTCCTCCTCAAGAGAACTGGAACTATTACTTCATAAGTAGGAATGTAAAAAAATTTGAAATTGGGGTTTGTAAAAATAAAATAAAAGATAAAATCAACCTGGCCACTCTGACAATTTAATGAATGTTGAGAGGGAAGCAGCTTGAGCTGTCATGACGTTTTATTGAGCTACAAGCTGCTATTCTCCACTATATATACAACAATAAATAATAACATAGATGAGAGGCAGAAAATTAACACAAATTAATGTCAAAAAATTGTATATTTTTAACTAATAATAATTATACGAAGACTTGAGCCCTTTTTTGTTTACATTTTATTTGCTGTATTAACTTTAATGCATGTATTCCTTCATGCAATATCTTTACTATCAAGATGATGTTCTCCCCTCAGTAGTAATAAAGGAAAAATGATAACAGCGTTGAAAAACAAAAAGTACTGTTGTTCGAAGAACCAACTCCACAAAATCTCGCACGCGGCATTTTGCATATTATTTACAATCCTAAGCATAAGTGAAGAAGGGGATAGATAGTTTCATACAAAATGACGTCACATATTGAGAACAACATAACAAAGTATCGTCATTATTGTTTTTTTTTTTTGTGTTTTTAATCAAAGTAAATTAAAAACAAGTTGTTTTGATGTGCATCTACAGCATACATGACTTTCATTTTAAATATAAGGAGTATTTTTTTTTATTTTTTTTTTGCAAGAGGCTAATAATAAAAAGTTTTTTGCAAAATGGTGGAACGTAAAGAGTGTATCTTTTATTTAATATTTATTAACCCTTTTACAAGTTGAAGAGACATTTCTTTGTTTAAATCTGTGAATACCTTTTTATGTACATAATAAAAACGTTGAGTTATGAAGAGGGAAGAAGAAAGGAAATAAGAATCTTTTTTTCTTCTTTTTTTAGATTTGTAGCAAGTGTTTGACGACAAATATAGCAATAACAATAATAGTAAGCTTAGCATTCGACAAAGTATAATGATACTGTGGTTCCAATAAAAGTAAAAGTCTTTTTCCTACATAGCTGGGGAAAAAAGCAATTGTACCATATTCTTGATACAATTGTCGAAGAAGACATAAACGTTCATTTTATGGTCATATCTTTTTAGGTCAAATCTGGGTAAGTGTGGCATAATGGATGAACTTATTTCCTTACACATTTTGGTACATTTGTGGATGTCAGAGGGACATTATTTATATTGTATTTAATATATTATTAAACTGTTTCTAAAATACATTATTGAAATAAAGTATTTTGAGAGAACACCGTTTAGAAAAAAGAAAACCCTTAGTTTTATAAATTTTTATTTGGTTGGTTTTTTAAGATATTACTTATTTTATATTTTGGTTTCGGATATGAGCAATAAATTTTCCTGATAGTAGAAGATAAAAAAAAACTTAAAGTACATATACACACAATCAGCTGTCCCCAGCAAGCTGTGAATGTATTCATAAAATATTTACCATATTGTTTGTTGTTGACGAATGAATAATTCAAATTCAAAATCGAGTTACAACTTTAAATCCAAACTGGATAATCATTGCTTTATATAAAATAATCTAAATGCACTTAAGCATTTCTACAATATAAAAAATCATAAACGTCAGCTGTCAGGTCCTTATTGTAAAATGACAGAAGTTCCCAATTCCCAGATTACCCATGAGGATCAAAGAGGAAGATGCACAAAAACATTTTTAGAGACGTGTCGACCACCTGATGAATCTGTAATATATATTAAGCCTAAGAGTGGAAACGAAATTTTGAACTTTTGTCATTTTGAAAATGACAGGACAGATGTAGAGTAGATCCAGTCTGAAAGTCAGGCTCAGATGGATCTGACTCACCCATCAATCTATCATGATTCCTAAGAGTTCTATTTGGTTGATATCTCAGTCATCTGAGTCTACTATTTTGTCTCCTCTAAGAGTCTACAACTTTTATACTTCAATATATATTATATAAGCCATTATTTTCTCAGTTAATTGTGAAGATAAGTGAATGCAATGATTGACTTTTCATTTGGAACAAAAATCAAAAACGAAGAACGACTCACCTAAAGCCTAAATTTTTGAAGAATAAAAAAAATTATTGAATTTATTAGAAAAAATATAAAAAAAATAGCTCTTTGATGATGATTTCATTATGTATATTGTATGTATGTAGTTAAATATCTAGAACCCCTTAGGCCAAACGTTTAATAAGACTCTTTTTTTTTCCTCTCAATGGTTTCTTTGTATTCATAAAGAAAAATCAAAACAATTATAATATATATATATATATATTAGTCAAATCATTCCCTTAAACCACTGTTTTCTAAACTTTTTCACTCCGACCTCTACTCTCTGAATTCAAGTACCTTATTTTGCCTTATCAACGCCAGTGTTACTTTGTACCATCATAGGTGTACTCATCCGAGATCTTTACTATCCGGTAAATATTGTTCTCCCCTCAGTAATAAAGGAAAAATGATAACAGCTCTGGAAAACAAAAAGACCTGTTCGAAGAGCCAACTCCACAAAGTTTCGCACTCGGCATTTTGCATATTATTTACATTCCTAGGAATAAGCAAGTTCAATATGGGAATAAGTAATAAAAAAAACAATATTTATGAAATTTAACATAACAATAAATTTATTAGAATCTCATGTCAACAAAACGATTCTGGATGATTCTAGCAATACAATTATTACGTATCATTGAGGTAATTTCATATATGTAGTCCTTCTTCAATTAATTGTTCCAGAGCTGTTCTTGATCTTTGCTCCGAAATGCTGGAATCATTTCTTTCAGCATTTAAAATATTCTCAATTTTCTAGCTAATTCTCTTTTCACAAAGGCATTCAATATTGACCACCAAATATGATCAATTGGATTGAGCATAGGACTACTGTAAGGCCCAAGTCTTAAAATTTTGTGAATTGAAAACTCTTCTTCATTCAAAGCATCTTCAATTCTGGAGTGGGCCGGAGCATTATCAATTACAACTACTACTGGCCCTCCATATATGTACATCCTTTGCTTTTCTTAAGGATTCACACACCCACTCCATGGCTGTATCCATATCCATATTGAACTTGAAAAGGTATACAGCAATGTGATACCATCACTTTTGTTTCTACGTTATAAGCTATATACGTATATTTGTAAAGTTCTGTCTGTCTGACATGACACGTATAGACTGCAGAACCACAAAATGGAACAAGTTGATATTTGATTTGTAAATCCTTTGGGACATTATAAAGAACATATATAGGTTACTTTTTTTCTACCTCTTTAACGGCCTCTATAAATATATTTTTTTCTTAATGACTTAATATTATACTTTTGACCTTATTTGATACAAAGATATTATTCATATAGTGTTATGCACACTCGAGCCTAAAATTTGAGAAACTTTTTCTTAAAAAAATGAGGTCTCTAGGTTACGATAAGTAATTACTCAAATCATCATTGTACCTTCTTTTTCTTTTTTTTTAATTTTTTGTGTGCCGATTTTCAGGACAAATTAGAGATAGACAGAGGATTGTTACATCAGGATATAAATACGGTTCATATTATATATAGTCTCAGTGCAATATAAGCTACTGATTTTTTTATCCCTAGTGAGGTAACAGCTACCTGTAATGTTTGTTAATCAGCTTTTGTTTAACTTTATGATATTATACAATGACGTGTGTGTGTATAGATTTATGTAATAAATAACGTAGCTCTCTACTATGTGGATATATGGATTTCCTTGGATTGACCAAGGCCCTTCTAAAATAATAATAATAATAATAAGATAAAGTCTATGACGTAGTTGAAAAAACGACTTGAGGAATCCCCCTTTTATTTTGAAAAAAAATTCACACTTTAAAGCTAACAGCGAGAGCTTTTCATTGTCAGACCATATGCTGTGGATTTATATTGAAGGATAGATTCCTTTTGTCATATAATACTTATATGTAGTTATATTGAAATGCCCATATGTGTATTTGAAAGGTACTCCTAGAAATAAACAGTATTAATATACGAAATATTATTTATCATCCTTGTTTGTTGAGGAGGGTTCCATGCTTGTGTACAAAGAAGGAGCCATACTCAAGGGTGATGACAGTTTGTACATATTTCATAATGAATGTCGAACCACATGTTGGATTCATTGCTATTATTGTTTTTGCTGATTTTGATTCATAATTCTTCCCGTCTTGCTTCGAGGCAACATCTTATAAATATATTATGTAAATTTCATCGTATTTCAAGATTCATCTACATAAATGTATATCCATGTGCTTTTATAATTTACGTAATAATAGGTAACTTTTTTTAATGATATACATATATGTATTATATCAAAGCGCATTTTGATTTGCAGTGAAAAAAAAAAAAAGATTTTAGAATAGATTTGTAATCAATGATAAAATTTTCAGTTGTAAAAAAACTAATGTATCCGTCATTTTTTTTCCTCTTTAAATCAACTTTTTAGATAGTAGCAAAATTAACCTTGCAAAAAGGACAAATATGACAAGTTATGCATAATTTCCCTCACCTCCATTGAATGGAATCAGTTTTATTCTATTCAACACCTTGATAGTCACACATGAATTTTTTTTTTTTTTACAAAAATAAATGAAATTGATAAATAATTTGTCACAGGGTACCTTCAATTAAATTGATTAATATTATGAGTCATAAATATTAATTAAGGGTAAGTTAACTTTAAGAATATGCCCATTTGGCCAGTTTTAGTTTTAGAATATGTAATTAAGAACTTTTAATATCATTAATTGGGAGTTTATTTATTATTGTTTATTTCGTTTCTATTTTCAAAAATTGGATGTTATTTTTTAGGATAAATAGAATATCGGTAAAACTTGGCAACGTGTGCCGATTATCAAATAATTTATAACTACCTAAAATCCACCGATTTAATTGTCTCACCAATATGTATATGGCTCAAGTACTAGTTCAAAAGGTATCAAGGTGTGTGACTTTAGTATCCTTTTATAGTGCATAAAGGTACCTAATCTGATTGATTAGAAATCTCTATTATTTATGAATGAAGTTGTAGAATAACAATGCACTTCATAATTTTAACAAAACGACACATTTCCTTCCATAAAAAGAGGAGGAAAAAATTAAACAAAAAAACTCATTTTCCTGTTAGTATTATTGATACTGTACATATTTATGTAGATAATATTAGGTATAGCGTACACCATACATACATACATACATACATAGGTACGGAGTATGCTTTAATTTAATGCATGAGTTCCTATTTGCTAAAATTTCAATCTAAATTATCCACATATCATATCCATCCTGCCTTCATCCTATATGAATAATAATAATGACGAAAATATAAGTATATACATAATAAAGTCATTTTATAAATATGTATGTATGGAGTAGTCAAATTTGACCATTGGCTAGTCAGTGAATGGCACATCAAGTGCCCCTTCATGAGCTCTTCCAATCACGCTGAGCCGAGAATCGTAAATCCGTTTGGCATCCCTGAAATAAATGGCTCAATTGTATAATAGTACTCTATGCTTAGACTCGTTGCTATGAGAGAGTCGATGGGACCACTCCGTGGACATACTGGATCAAAGAGTTGGCGGCTATGATTTGAATTGGTTTCACATATTCACTACAGGTATCGAATAAATGGTTGGACTTCTCTTCTTCTTCTCATTTTGAAGTTCAATAATACGAAGGATGTATGTATCAGTAGGAATGTAAATAATATGCAAATCGGGCTTGTAATAAAAAAGTGGAGTTGGCTCTTCAAACAGGTCTTTTTGTTGTCCAAAGCTGTTATCATTTTTCCATTACTACAACTGAGGGGAGAACATCTCCTTGATAGTAAAGATCTTGCATGAAAGAATACATGCATTAAGGTTAATGAAACAAATAAAATATAAACAAAAAGGGCTCAAGTCCTCGTATAATTATTATTATGTTTGTTTAGCTCCTAGATTAGCCCCACCTCACCGGAACTTAATCCGGTATCAGCCGGTTGTGAACTACCTAGGAGCTAACTTTATTTTCAAAAATTTCATTAAACGTACATAATAATTTATAGCTCCTGAAGATGAACTCCTCCAGGAAAATCCTACGGTCCCCGATCTCGTCATAGAGCTCTTTAATTTTCAAATGCGTCCGTGGACAGTGATGAATGAGGTGGAAGGGAGTCTCCTCGTTTTCTCCACAAAGCCGGCAGATGGGACTTTCTATTTTGTTTATTTTGTAGAGGTGTCTCCCGAGGGCTATGTGGCCTGTTATCATTCCAACAATTATTGACATTTGCTTTCTTTTGAATTTGAATATTTTATTACCAATGTATGGCTTGGGGATGAACAGTTTTGATTGACGACATGTCTTCATTGCTTTCCATGATACTCGCCATTTATCTAGGGATATTCGTCTAAGGGCGTTTTTTGCCTGACAAATTGATACTGGAACAGTTACTGACTTGCCATGTTTTGCACCTTCTTTAGCCAACGCGTCAGCATATTCGTTGCCAGTATGGTTGTCGTGGCCCTTAATCCAACCCATCGTGATATCGGAATTTGACGATTCAATGGCGTTTTTGCATGCCAGAATTCCGGCGGTCATCATATCGCTGGGTCTCACATGAAGACTCTTTATCGCCGATAGACTGTCGGAAAGTATCAATATTCTTTTTCCCCTTGTTTTTTCTCCCTGAAGATTACTGCAAAGGTTCCTTATGGCTTCAACCTCAGCTTGGAAGACTGTATTACTGTCATCCAACTTCAGAGTTCTTTGATCGATCGCCGTATCACCGACCGTCAATACCCATCCAGCACCAGTTTGTGAATTGATTCTTGACCCGTCAGTGTATGCTATGAGATCATAATTATTTATGGACCATTTTTCTTCCAGTTTGTATATACGCTTTCCAGTCCAGAAAGGTACACTGGGACAAGGGGCTGGGATACTGTGTTCCTCTAAATATTTTTCTAGATATTGTATATGTCCTCTACATAGGTGGTCAAACCAGTTCAGCGGGTTATCTGACCTTGTTTGAAGCCTCGTTAGGCATGCACGCTCCATTAAATAGAGATTCATTGGCATGAGCCCACAAAGTACTTCCATTGTTGCAGTGGGTGTGGACTTCTTGGCCCCTGTGATGCTCATTAGACCAAGTCTTTGAAGTTTACTGAGCTCTACTACCATAGATTTATTAAGTTTTGAAGCAAACGCAATGGCACCGTAGCTTACAATGGATCTCGCATATGCTTCATAAATCCACTTTGACTTAAGGGGGCTCAGTCCCCAGTCGGAACCTACAAATGCCCTAAGTGCAAAGAGGCTTCGCTTCGCTTTGGAAATGGCGTATGCAACATGCTTTTTCCACCTCAATTCTTCATCAATGACCAATCCAAGATATTTAAATGTGGACACCTTCTCAAGTTTTTCCCCATTTAAGTAAAGGGACACATCCTTGGACCTCTTCTTTTTTGAAAAGAGCATGTATTTAGTTTTGCTAAGACTGAAGATGGTATCCCTTCTGTCAGCCCACCTTGAAAGTTTATTTTATTATTAGTTAAAAATATACAATTTCCTGACATTAATTTCAGTTAATTTTCTTCCTCTCATCTATATATTGTTGTATATATAAAGGAGAATAGCAGCTTGTAGCTCAGTAAGACGTCATGACAGCTCAAGCTGCTTCCCCCCTCGACATTCATCAAATTGTCAGAGTTACCAAGTTGATTTTCTCTTTCTTTTTATTTTACAAGCCCGATTTGCATATGATTTACATTCCTATGTATCAGTGCTGTATTAGTATCCATGTTATATAAATCTATTTTGAGTCTCCTTTCATTTCCATTGTTGTATGTTTTATGAGTGCTCTAAATATGCAAATACATATATTGAGGAATCCTTTTAATTGATTTAGAAGATTTTTTGGGCTTCCCTAACGTACATACATACATTCATAATATGTATAATATATATTTGCAAGTACTTATTTTTTAGAACTAATGATATGCAAGGCATAATAATAATAATAATAATAATACCCAGTAGGCCTTTAAAGAAAGAAATAAACGATTTATATACATACATAATGTATATATATATATATATACGCCTAAGAAATTTTATACACATTGTTGAAATATATTTATTAATTTATTTATTTTGTACAATATGTATACGTATTTATATATGGATGTATGTAGTTATAATATTATGTTTTATTTTTCGGGGAAATGTTGAGAAACTGATAGTTTTTTTTTTTTTAGTTTTCATTTAAAAAAAAACTCTTATCTATATATTATTATTATTATTTTAAGTGTGTATTAAGAAAAGAAATTTATATATATATATATGAATGTAAGGATATATATACATTTAACATTTCTTTTTCTACTTCTCTCTGTTTTCAAGAGTACTTAGACTCATATATAAATATATATATACGTATATATATATATATATACGTATATAAATGTATATAAAAGTCTATATTTTATATAAATACAACGTTTTGGTTGGATATCGGATATGAAAAAATGTTAGGAATGAATTTGCAGTAGAACATATTGTATTTTTTTTTTTCGTTTGTGTCGTCGTATATATATATGAATATATTTTGATTGTCCTTTTCCTTAGAATTCAGAGAGCAAACTACAATCATCATGCATATTTTGTATGTATAGAAGGTCTGAGTTTGATGGTTCTCTAGCAGTTAATACCAGATTTCTGTAGGGATTTTTTTTTATTTTAATTGTTCTCTCCATTTTAATACTCTACAAGTTGCAATTGACCTTTTTACTATATAACACCCCCATTCGATTGTAATAACCCTTACTTTAATTAAACTACATTAATTAATTTGATATGGTTCCTTCATTTTGATCTATTAATATTTATAACCTATTTAGCCCTCGGCACTTTTATTTAATAATGACCATGGAAAACAAATCAATTAGTCATTATCATGATATTATATATGTGACGTTCCATGCTATTTTAATGGGGGCCCAAAGGATGTTGAACTTCCCGGATCCGTTCCTTCCAACGATGGCGTTTAAGCCTTTGCTAAAAGTTAATATAGATGAGGATTCACCATAGGACTTAAGTCCACTGATCTCTAATGGATAGAATCCTTAGAGATCAGAGGTTAAGGCAGTGGTCCGCGAATCCCGGACCGCGTTCCATGGATCAATCAGTACAACCGGGCCGCACAAAAGAATTAATTAGTTATTTCCGTTTTATTTATGTATTATCTAAGTCTGGGACTTATTACTTCATCTACAGACTGTAGGAGAAGAAGAAGAAAATGTTAAGTATAAATGCAAATACCAAAAGATAACAATTAATTGTGCGGGGTAGTTGTTACTTATCTTTGGGGTTGATGATTCTTAATTGACTCATCGGATTTCAGAGGCAAGAAGGTAGAATGCCAAACTATATGTTCTCCGCGTATCTTGTAACAAAGAATCAAGCTCAGGGCATCCATTGATTTAGCCTTAGGGACAGTTTTTAACATAATGTTATATTGTTGGAGCAGCAATGTGTTAATAGTGTTATTACTTCCCAATGTTATAATATCATTGTAATGTTGTAGCAATGTGCTAATAAAGTTCCATAAGAGGTCTCAGGGGATTCACGTTTATTGTTATTATTATTAATATTATTTCAACCCCCCCGGTCTGCAATAAAATTGTCAAATTGTGTTTACCGGTCCACAGTTAGAAAAAAGTTGGGGAGGACTGACTTAAGGTACTTGAATTTGTCATTTAAATTGCCTCATTTCATTAATTTTTTTATTGCAAATTGTACAATCTACTGAATAGCTCTGGTTTAATTTGAAATTGTACTTCTTTCACTAATGTGTTTACTAGAATTACCTTCAAGAGCACATACTGCAAGATCTGGAGTTAGACCCTACATGAAAACCACTTTACTCGAGAGCAAGAAGAAAAGAAGAAAAAATGCATCTTATTTTCTAAAAAAAAAGAAATAAGAGTATGAAAATGTTCAACTAGACTCTAGAGTCTTGACAACGAGTCCAAGAATGTCAAAGGTCGAGGCAAAGACTTTCAAGAGAGGAAAATTAAATTTCGAGAGCTTAACCTGTGTTAATTATATCAATATTCTTAATACTAACGTATCCATGAATAGATAGCATTTAAATATCAATTTTTTGATACATGCTAAATCCAGATGGTTAATTAATTTATTACATCAGTTATTTCAATGTAGAAATGACCTTAGAACCATGTTAATAAGCAAATTGCCAGTAATTTATTTAATGGTAATATATATTAATAGAAAATGAAAAACATTGAGGAGACAGATGGGCTCAAGACCTAACCATTGACCTCACCTGACTAAGAAGAGATACAAAAAGAATAACGTCAAATAAGAAACTAAACTATGGAAGACTAGGCACAGTGCAAAAGGCAATGATAATTGAAATTTGTTCATTAGCTTCAACTTCAATTTAAGCCAATGAGAAGGATACTCATTTTGTGCATTAAAAATAATGATTCGCTTGTGGTTTTTTTATGCAAATTTCAATTTCAAGTCTTTGTTTTGACCTAGAGGAACTTCAGGGCCTAGGGGATGGGAGTAGGCCCAAAAGTTGCTCAAATTCTTTGTACTTAAATAACCCCTGAATATTATATGAAATAGATAAATAAGGAGTGCATTCAAGAGCTGAGACCCACATCTTTCAAACAAGATGTCAAGCGCCCGATAAGAATCCTTAACTAATAAGAAATGGTCCATCTAAATGTGTAAATTTTCATCCAATTTTGACCAAAAATTCGCTAGAAATCTATGACTCACGGTAGAGCTACTTAAGTATGTAGTAGCGCGCAGAAGGATTAAGAAACCAGCTGAAATCCCTCTGCACGCTAGTATTTTTGTCTATTAAACTTTTTTTAGTAGCTCTACCGTTAGTCTCTTTAGTTAAAAACAAAGACTGGAAATGAAATCTGTATTATATACAATTCTCGAAAACCGTCGGACTCTGGGGAAAAAAAAACAGATTTGAAATCTACGTGCAAAACTGAATAACTTTTATTATACTTGTACCCCTTAGGATTTTTGCCTGTTGGCCAGTGTAATTAATGGGACCACAAGTTTGATTTATCATTGATGAATCATCTTGTATATTGACTAAAAAAGAACACAGAATCAATATATATAAATAAACATTTAAGACATGGACAAAGGCACTACTTGTGGCATGATCAACAAAAAAGTAATATTTTGAGAGAGATGATATTTTATTTATTTATGTTATTTTCATTGCTTTTTCTACACTAAAAAATACATGGATGTTAGTAGTTATTTTAAATCTACTCCTTCCCTATCAGCCTCCCCTGCAGAATACTTTTATATGTATATGCAAACAGACCATGCATTCCAAAATAAATAAAAATTTCACATCAGTTTGTGGTACAAGCTGACTTATATGTATGTTGTTATACAATAAATTCCTTCCCATTCTCAGAGCTTTATGCACATACGTTATGCATATGCACAACCCATCAATTCAATTATTTCTTAACTGTAGGATTTTTTTTTTGTTTTGTTACTTCAGTTTCAAGACTTTCTCTTGACCACTTTTATAAATATATTTTCATGTTATATTATGTTATACAATACTGTCTGTTCTTAATTTATAATATATATATATATATATATATATTTTGTTAATGCTTTATCTGTTATTTTGTTGACAAAGACAAATTAAATCTAATTCAATTTGTTCGTTCTTATCATTTTGTTATTATTATTATTATTATTATTTTTGGACTTGCTATATTGTGGTTGCTTGTATGTATGTACATATGTTGAATAAACGCAGATGTATGTATACATATTATTGCTTTTGATTGTACATACATACATACATACTATTTATATAATTGAAAAGCAAGCAATTTTCCTCTCAAATTGAAATGAATTTCGATCTAAAGGACCCTATTCCCTTCTCTCTCAATGTGTACATATTTCCAAGACATTTACATATATGTATATATGATATATCTACTTGAAGATATACAAATCTATACGACTGAAAACTGTTCAAGCCCTTCAAAGAAAAAATAAATGAATGCAAAGAAATCTTTACATATACATATGTCTTTGAGCAAAAAATATGGGGAATCAAAAAATTATTCCTTAACGATCGAAATTCATTCCATCCCCCTTAGAGAAGTCCTCTCTCCCTACAATGTAGACGTTTTTTACACAATTTTAGATATTCTATATGAGTTTAGACATGCTTCTAAATTTAACAATCGCTTCGTCAGTTTCTCAAGTAAAAGATTATATAGCTGAAGAAATAAATGGGAAATTCTCATAGTTTTAAAAGAATAGAGTCTGGAATATTCATTTAAACTTTTTCAAACTGGTTTCAACAACATTTGGATCAATTGCATTTTAGTCATCATCTTTAAAAGATTTTAAAAAAACGAAAAATTCCATTTTAGCTGTTCACATAAGGACTCGTATCTTAAACAATTTTGAATAATTTGACGGTTATTTTGGCACAGATGTCAGAAACAGTATGTACTGTCAACTTAAAAACCAAAACATTCATTCCTATCGGAATTTCAAAAATTCAATTCAAACTTCCCGGTATTTTTTGCTCATATTATTATATTCAGATCAAGTTATATATCAACATGAACAATCCTCCACACATTATTTCCTTATTACATATTTATTAACTAAAAGTGTATTTAATATGAAAAACTCAATAGATACATTGAATAACAATTAAATCGGCGGATTTGTGGCACTTTTAGATTAATGAGTCATCAGTTGATATTCAATAAATTAAATTTATTGATATCTTTAAAAAAATAGATCACGTTTTTTTAAACTAAAAAAAAAAATTAACAAACTTTTTTCTTCCGACCTAAAGATGAGGCTAAACATTGTTAATCACAAAAACAATAGAAGGGCTAAATATGGCCAGTGTGTCTAGTTTTTTTATTTTGAATCCCTGAGAGTCAATATACCACATTAAGGTATTTGACATCCCTAGTAAACTATCGACGTATTCTTTAATTTTTGAAAATGGTTACAATTTGTACATTGAAAAAAAAAAAAAAAAAAAAAAACTAGCTATTTAAAACAATGTGTGACCACATGGGAAATCAATAAAATAAAGATGCATCAACAATCTACGACTTTTCAGAATAAAAAAATTATAGGAGTATATTTTTAAAACCTTCTTTAAAATCACTTTAAAATAGTGATGAGAAAAAATACAATTTGGGTTTTTGCACAAATGATTTTTTTACTCGTATCTAAAGAGTTCATTTATCAATATTTGTGCCCTCAAATAATGGGTATCCGTCTAACAAAAAAATCCCTATGGGTCTGGTTTTAATCAAAAACATATTGACTTTTATAAATAGTCTTTCGAACTAATAATTAATTGTTAAAGAAGTTAAACAAATGTTGTTACTCGTCCCTCATGTTATTTGATATTCCAAGTAAACAAAATTAAAATAACAAAAATTATTATTAATATATTCAATAATATGATATCTCGTTCGTTTTAATTAAAAATTCAATTACGGATGCATTTCCTCTAAAAAAGGTAAAAGTGTGAACACTTGTTTTTAGAACACAGCAGTTCTTTCTTTCTTCTTAATGAAGAATCAATGGTGCAATACTGGATATATTAATTAGAGCACATTAATAGTAAATATATATAGAAACTAAATGAATTCAAGATGATGGTAGTTATTGTATGCACAAAATATTGAAATAATGTAGGAGAAATTGAGAGTCTTTTGGCACACTTCTGTGCATATTTTCACTTTGGACAACGAGGAATTTAAAGCAAATTTCCTTGTTTGTGTTGTTTTTTGACTATAAAAAAACCTCATTTTACTTTAGACTCTAGTTCTAAAATGCTGATTTGAGAACTATTCAACATCTCAAGACTAAGTAAGTTGAAATTACTGTCTCTTAAGCCTTAGAAAAAGGTTGGGTTTTTTGCAGGATCTCTCTAGCATATGTAGCATATTTTCAATTTTGATTTGTATTTGTCATGTCAATGCGCTCCGCTCCGCTCCGCTCCAAATACTAAAAATACTCACTATGATAAAGAGCGAAAGGAAGCGTAGGGATAGCGCAATGAATTATTTCCCTGCAAAACCATGATTGATCCTTACAACAAATTAGTCAAAATATTAAGTCCTAGAAATTATATAGTTTTAAAAAGTGCATATATATATTTATGTATGTTGAGAATAGTCGAAAATAAGGAATTTTAATAAGTGTCTGGGTCTTATCTCACATGCACTGACAATGATGCAATCCATGAAGACGTAATAACTAGGAATGTAAATCATATGCAATTCGGGCGTGTTATAAAAAAAGAAAGAGAAAATCAACCTGGCAACCCTGACAATTTAATGAATGTCGAGGGGGGAAGCAGCTTGAGCTGTCATGACGTTTGACTGAGCTACAAGCTGCTATTCTCCATTATATATACAACAATAAATAATAACATAGATGAGAGGAAGAAAATTAACTGAAATTAATGTCAGGAAATTATATGTTTTTAACTAATAATAATTATACGAGGACTTGAGCCCTTTTTGTTTACATTTTATTTGCTTTATTAACCTTAATGTATGTATTCCTTCATGCGACATCTTTACTATCAGGTAGATGTTCTCCCCTCAGTAATATTGGAAAAATGATAACAGCTTCGGAAAACAAAAAGACATGTTTGAAGAGACAACTCCACTTTTTTATCACACGCCCGAATTGCATATGATTTTCATTCCTAGTAATAACCCTTCATCACTCAAAAAAGCAAAAAAAAAAATAAGAAAATATTTGCAATTCTTTGATAAGAATAAAAAAAAATCCAATTCGAGTTTTTCACTCTCTTTTTTTTTTCCTTTTTTTTTCTTCAAATACTCTTTAAAAATACATGTCAAATGAGGGCTAAGAAATAAATATACGTATACATATATGTTCAAAATATTTATGATTGTACCTAGGTAGAATGCATATCCAATCAGCATTAAAGCATATTCACAGCATGTTAACCTCCAATATCCAATTACGTAAACGTATGATGTAGTTATTTAATATTTTTACTAATTCGTATAATTCATGGACCTCTCTTTATTTTGAAAGAGTCTTTTTTGCCTCTTCTCTGCAAAATGGGCAGTGATTTCACAATCCATTACATCTTCGTAATGGTTGTTTTTTTTTTTTTTTTGTTTTTTGGTTGTGAGAGTGGAACAAATCATATTATGTGTAATGTTTCATTTGAGATTTTTTCTAGAACAAAAATCAAGTTTTGAGCAAGAAAGTTTGTATTTTATTTAAACTGTATGTACATACATACTTTTATAAAGTATGTATATAGAATCAAAATGCATAGAAATGAATCACGTTAAAAAAAAAAAAAAAGCCCCCATCTGCACGGAAATTTAAAAGGAAGTTTATTAACTGGATGTACATAGTTTGATTACATTTTAATTTTAATGTTCATTTCATGAGTTAGTTTGATTTAATTTCTTTCTTTTTTTTTACTACCATACATACAACATAAAATAGTTGACTGACTGAGGCTGTACTGAGGAATGATGAAGTGTCTTTTCATTAAGCATGTCTTGGTCATAGACATTGTACATATAAAATACCCATTAATAGTATATTTATATTTATATACTTATAAGTGCATTTGTGAAATGAGCTTCATCATTCAAAATTACCCCTGCATTTGACAGTAATGTACAAGAGATTAATAAATGAGGACATTAACTGATTTTGCTGCTACTATAACCACTTTTTGGTTGAAAGGCCCACCCTTTATTTAAATTAATGAATGGAGTGACAATTTGATTCTTTGGACTCAAATAAAGAAAAGGAGCATTCTGTAAGACTTCAGGTCCCCTATAGCATTTTTGCTATGATGTTCCAGTACTTTATAGATGAAACTTTTTATTCTTTTAGTGTTTTAATTGGCCATTTTCAGATGGTTTCTACCATTCCATTTGTATGGATATGAGCCAAATATTGTAATTTTATTGTTGAGCAGGAATTCATTCATCTTTCAAAAAATCTACTCCTTTGTCTTCAAAAATTCAATGAGTTCTATTCAAACTTTTTTATTGGATAACTTCTTAAAAAAATACTAATTTGATGAGAATAAAAAGGGTGAAAATGGCTGAAAATATTATCCACATACTTAAAAAAAAGACACTAAATTTTTAGCCTTTATGTTGATTAAAACCAATAAAAAATTCTAATAATACTGGTCAATAAATTTGAACTTTCAAAAAACGGGGTATAAATATTTGTTATAAAGTACAAAGGATTTGGCAGACTTTTGGGCCTACTCCGGCACCCTACGCCCCTAGAAGTCCTTTTTGGTCAACAAAAAAACTGGAAATGGAATTTCCACTAACTAGACTAGGGAATCATTATTTTGTGTTGAACAAAATGAGTATTTTTCTAGGCTTAAATTGACGTTGAAGTTGGAAAACGGGCCAAATTTGCTCAAAAAGTAGGGTCCGATTGCACAAAAACCATCGGATTCTCGAAAAAAAAAAGTTAAAGTTTCGAAATTATTGTGCAAAACTGAATAATTTTTACTATACTTATTCCCCCTAGGATTTTTTAACTGTTGATCAATGTAATTAGTCCGTCACTTTTAAATTGAGATGGGTCAAGACATCTATAAATGGTTAATTTTGACCCAAAAATTCCCACTTTTTATGTTAAAAGTTCTAGTACCAGTGTTGTGATCAAGACCTACTCACCAAAAATACAGAGAGAACCAAGAGTTCCTAGAGGGATTAAGACCCATACGATAGCAAGACATTCAAAGATTTTCTCTTTGTCAAAATCTTTTTCTTTTCTTTAAATCTTGTTGACACCAAGACGAGGACATTGAAGTCGTCGAGATCGAACGGAAATCAATTTTTAAAACAACATCGCTAGTCATGCTATGCCAAAATGGTATGAAGGACCTGAAATTTTACAAACAGCCTTTTTTTGATGTCCTCTTGCAAAGTCAAAAAAACAAAACAAAAAAGAGGTAAATTAGTCTCAAAACAGGATATTCAAGTGCCTAAATATGTGTACATGCATATTCATATTAAAAAGCAGTTATAATAATAAAAGTATTGATATCTTACTTGGTAAAACAGTTAAGAATGTATAATGAGGTCAGATCTAGGAGAAGAAGAAAAACCTTATTTTTTTCTTACATGTTTCTTACTTTAAAAGAGCTTGGAAAGAAGAAGAAATGTCCGTTTAGGAAGAGGAAGACTCAAAAGAAGGAAGGGAAGAATATGTAATGCTCATTGCTTAAAATCTAGGTCAATCCTTCCTTCTCCTTTACCCATTTTCCCTCTACCCCTCCCTTCGTAATATCGTAAAATAATAGCATAATAAATTTATTCATTTAATATGCTGAAGTTGCGATTCATGTATCGAAAAAATATGGTTAGCATCTGATGGGTACGTTTATGTGTATGTACATCATGCATGGGCATCATTTCTTTAATAGCCCAGCTACAGACATTAACTACTATTGATTGATTGAATTCATGTAGAGGGAGACCCAAAACGATACGTACCCATGAAAATTTCAATTGTGGCTTTGATTAAAAAGCTATTTATTTCAAATTACAGCCACACATCATTCAGTTTATGGAAGACTATTCACAAGAGTTTTGGCTATTTCTGTCAATTTTTAGTCAATTTACGGCTTTCCCAAGATGTGTTCCAAATGTCCACCATTTCGTTGCAAGCAAACCTGTACTCCTCTGGCAAAGTTTTGAATCACTTTTATACACTCCTCTTTCGGGATGGCTCTTTTTTTGCTGTGATGGCAGTTTTAAGTTCTTCAATTGTTTGTGGATTTCCCTGGTATACATTGTCTTTGAGATAAAAATCTGTACACTCTGGTATGATTTTGTCGCAAAATAGGTCTCCAGCGAAATTATCTTCTGCTGATTTGTCCTAGACATTTTCAGGGCAACTATAGCTGCAAATGATCATCCATAGGTTCACCTTTCACGTCCTGCTACAGAAAAGACATTCGTTAAAAAATAGATTTTTTATCGAATAAAATATGAGTACACATCTTTTTGGGTCACCCAATATATATATATATATATATATATATATGAACCTGTTGAAACACATTTGGATTGGGAGAAGGAGGGGGGTGTGAGAGATGTTTGGCCTTTGACAGATTTTGTTTGTTTGCTCTGGTCATGATGTAAAATAAGGGTATGGAGTGTCGTAGCACAATTTTGTGCCTTGATCCTCGCAAAAATTTAAGGATAAAACATCCAGTTCGATATTTTTGAATATTTTTGAATTTGGCAGTCAGCTATCGATTTTGTCTATGGGCTCAGCTTGTAATAAATAAAGTTATATTTAATTTATTACAAATAGTAAATTGTGAAATATGAATATATTTATCTTATTATTTTCGTTAAGTATATTTTCTCTGTAGTCTCTACTAATTTCATATTAAATATTGAGGAATTCCATCTTGCTCCTTCTTAAATGCTAAGTACCTATTGTGAAGACACACTTATGAAACGAGCAATGATTTGTACATCCAAGTACATGGACACTTAGCCTCTCAAGAAAAAATAAATACCCCATCTAAAAGAATCTAAAATAGAATAAGTTCGAAAAACTGATACTCAGACAACATATAGATAGAAATTCTCTATGCATTCTACATAATACTTTGATTACAATTATGAGCCTAGTTTGATAATAATAATAATTAACTAGACAAATGAATACATCATGTATTTACTTGAGACTTTTCAAATTTAAGAACGAACCCATCGCGAGTATATTCTGTATGTCTACAAATTGCAACATCATTTAGCAAAGAAGACAACATCATTAGTTACAACACAAGATTTCAAATAATTTTTTTTTTCTTGAGAACTATGTATATGCCAATAATTAAGGTTCAAGGGCAAATAAAGATATTGTGTTAAGCTATGCATATGAAGAAAAAAACCGGACTCCTTTGGTTAGTAGATATAATAAACATTTATATGTGTTTTAATAAAGTACTTGTCCATTCCAATGACCTGTATTTTATAATAGAAGAAAACAAGATTAAAAAAAAAAAATACTACAAAGGAAAACAGAATTCAATGCATTTCATTGCCTCAAGTTCCTATAATTTTTAGCTTACGACCCCTGATATAAAATCTGCGTCATCATCAGGCAGACACCCTAAGGGTCAGACGAAAGACTTTGTTGGATTGGTCCCTATTTGACCATCTAGGATCTAACAGTAGGATTAGTTTTTATGATCGATCCTTGTCTCCAGACAACGTTTTTGAATTTTTTTTTTTGTCTGAGTTTTAGATCTCTCAATGTCTTGGTAATGTCGAGTAAGTTGGATTGCCTGAGCCATAACACTTCAATGAGCATCATTATAAAACGATACAAACAAAAAAAAAGAAAAAAGAAATGGCAGGTTATTGATAGATGATATTTTAAGATGAATTAGGATTTCAAATTAGCTACATCATTGATCAATGCTCATTAAAAAAAGATGAAAACATGTTTTCGCACATTTTTTAAAATATTTTCCTTATCTTTTTCTCTACCTCAAAATAGAAAAATATTTTATTTAGATGTACATAATCTGTAAGTTTTATATATTTGTACACATAATTATAATGTCTGTATTTCAAAAGCCAAGGCGTAAACACATATTTCATAGTATATGTAGTTAAATGATTATAATTTGGGTCTCTTTATATATTTATATTTATGTACTGTATATTTTAAAGAAATATGATTTTTTCCATAGGATGTTTATATTATATATATATATATATTTGAATCATTGAGTAATAAATGGGGCTCATTAATGAAAAAAAAATCATCCATTTGATTTTCCTCCCTCTTTGCTCTCTCTCTCTCTCTCTCTCTCTCTCTCTCTCTCTCTCTCTCTCTCTTGCCCCATTCCAAGTTCCTCTAATCTCGTTCAATTTTTGAAAGGAAGCATATTTATGTACACATATTATGTATAATATATGTATACTGATACAGGGAGCCCTTGATTTGCGAGTATTTAAGAGTGTTGCCGCCCTTGCTCTAATAATGGTTGGAGTTGTGAGTCATTGGTAGCACGTGGGATCCGAGTACTACCTATCGGTAAGCCAGAGCACATCGGTAAGTGAACGGCCATGTGATTTGCAAATTTATTTCCCCTCATTTTAAATATATTTATAGGTAAAAGGAAAAATGGAATTGAAAAGTCAAAAGACCTCAGGATACACAAACGCATATCAGAGCCATTTATATTCCTACAACTCTTTGAATTTGTTGATCAAATGTGGTGGCAAGTCAATTTATATTTAAGTAGAACTCTATATTTAACTAGAAGCAGCACTTCTTGGATACGAATGATGATGATGATGATGCCTGCAGTCCGTGGCATTACTGTATAAATATTTGTTAATCCTTTCAAAATATTATATTCATACACACATACAACAGCCTATTTTTTTCCTTCAAAGGCTTACCTAAGCCCTGACTTTAAGGCATTATTGCAGAAAAGAACCATTTTTCATATTATTCCTCGTCATTTCTTATATTATTATTATTATTAATAATAATAATAATAATTTTGAAATGTATACGAAAAATATGAAACTTTCCTTTCATTCATTCTTATACACATCATTCAATGATGAGATTACCTGTGAATTCCAATGGAAAATGCCACTTCATCCTTTTGAATCATACAAACTCCTTCTTTAGAACAATCAATACTTGATTTTAAATAATTTGCTATGGATTTCACATTAATTAAAGACACTAAAAGGAGCAAGTCATGGTATCCATGAATTATATATTTAAATAAATAAATATATATATATATATATAAGTATATAAATCAATGCTTGCCTCAGCTATCAATTAAGCATAAGAGGTGTGAAGAAAATATTTTTACTCCTCATAAAAGATCCTTTTAATATACAACATACCATATATATTTATATATATATATAAATATGAATAAATAATCCTTTCACATTTTTTAGTTTTACACAAAGTTCAACAATTTTTGATCCCTAGCATTAGTTTCCAAATCACGTCTTGGAAATTCTTTATTTAAATTAATTGATCAAATTAATGGATTAACTAATCAATTTCATGCTATAATTTACATCAAGAGTTAATGATGAACTTTATTTTTTTTCGACAAGTCATTCGTAACACAGACTTGGATAAAGGAAATTAAATATTTGCATATCCCAAATTATCCACAAATTGTGGCTATTAACCCCGTTAGTTATAGATATCTATGTATATATAGATACAAGGTATTGGTAAACCAGGGTCTGTGTATCAAATTTCTCTGTGTGGGCTCATTAATCCAACCAAAAACCTCTTCCATTCAAACTTAAATAAATATTATGAATGATAAAAAAAAAACCTTTTTTAAAATAGGCATATTGTGCTAATGTATCTACACTCATAAGGCCTATAAATTTATGATTTTTTTATCATCCAAAAACCAACCTTAAATTGTTTATATGATTATCACTTTGATTCTAAATGACTATTTCAAGAGATACTAAAATAACTTTAATTAATATTTTCAACACGATATGTACTTTAAAAAACACTCTAAAAAGGGAATCGACAGTGAACTGGGCTGTTTGATCAAACTTGGACTAAATTATATATATATATATATATATAATTAATGTAAGAATTGCACAAAAAATAAATATGTTTCCCCCCAATATATTCAAAAGTCCTTATAATTTATAGACATATGTTTTGTAATTGTACAAATGAGTTTTTAAAAAAATATCTTCTGGCTCCTTGCTTTGTTGTTGTAGTGATGATATGCTCAAATGGGGGGAGGGGGGGAATAAAAACAACATTTGAAATTAAGTAACAAAATAATCCGCCTTTTTCCTCAATCCTTCCCCTAATTAAGAATCAACAACGTCCACTAATTGATAATGAATTCACTATTATGTACAATTTAATATTGTCAAATAATAATAGAGGTACTAGAAATTAATTGCTGTCAAACTTTCTCACCTACACAAAATGCCCATCCCTACTCATTATCAGTTACTTGCACAGAAAAGTAAGGTCAAGGCTTAGAAGCAAAAGTCATTATTAGTTAATCGTAGAAGTAATGAGACCGTTGCCTTTATAATGGTTATTTTATTTCTAACTGAATATAAAGCAAAGTAAAACAGAAAAAGGAATTTGAATCAGATCTGTAATATAATTTAATTGACGACCCACACTAAATTAAATTAAATTTTTCACAGAACAAAGCATGGTAGTAATGAACAAATGACATACGAGACAACCAAAGATAAAAATTTATGGAATTAACCATTGGCCCAATGGACCTCTCTTTCCTTTATTTTTTGCACTTTGTGTTCTTATAAAGGAACAGGGAAAGTAATCGAATCAGTTATTTCGCGATTGAAAAAAAGAAAATAAACAGTGTTACTAAGGGCTACTTCTCACACCATCATTAGGAATGTAAATAATATGCAATATGCCGCGTGCGAGACTTTGTGGAGTTGGCTCTTCGAACAACGGTACTTTTTGTTTTCTTAAGCTGTTATCATTTTTTTTATTACTGAGAGGAGGCCATCTACCTCATAGTACAGATCTCGCATGAAGGAAGAATACATGCATTAAGGTTAATAAAGCAAATAAAATGTAAACAAAAAGGGCTCAAGTCCTTGTATAATTATTATTATTGGTTAAAAATATATAATTTCCTGCCATTAATTTGAGTTAATTTTCTGCCTCTCATCTATGGTAAACATACATAATGTTATTATTTATTATTGATGTCTTCATTTGTATACATATATAAAGGAGAATAGCAGCTATTAGCTCAGTAAAACGTCATGACAGCTCAAGCTGCTTCTTCCCTCTCAACATTCATCAAATTGTCAATTGAGTTACAACTAGGTTGAGGATTTTCTCTTTCTTTTTATTTTACAAGCCCGATTTGCATACTATTTACATTCCTAACCATCATATTCCTTGAATGACATCAAAATTCCTATACTTTGTTATAACATCATATTGGGGCCTGGTTTTTAGATCCATATTAGTTAAAAGACTCAAATATGTAGATAGATATACTGTGTACATACTTATAAATATATATGGACCTTAATTGTATCTTTAAAGTATAATGAGGAAGACCCTAACTATATGTATGTACACCTAAATCCCTTTTTGAAGAAGAAGGATTTTGTCTACCTCTCACTGAATTATGTAAATGGAGGAGTAAGGGAAATGCTTTTGAATGCTAAATAGTACAGACTTGCTTTCACTCCTATCATTTCCTCACCTCAAACCTTGTAATGTATTATTGCTGTACTTATCTTCAAAAATAATGAAATTTCAGCTCTCTTCTAAACGTGTAGTGTACGAGACAAGAATTTCATCTCACTATGTATATATGTATGTATGTACATTGTATTGACTATAAATAACAAATAGAGGTTAAATATAAATGAGAGGTGTACGTTATTTGCCTGTTTGTTTGTTTGTCACCAAACGGAATTCTAAAGGATCTTTATCAGATCCTTCTCCTGTTCTTTGTAGAAAGAGCTCTACATACATACAAACATCCATATATACATACATAGAGTGTACATAACATATGTATGACTTCCGAGCGACGTCGTTCGTATTCATCATGTTTTGAATGCATTACTTTATGATGAGATAATGTGAAATGACTCATTATTCACTCAGGGCACAATGTGAGGACTCCCTTTTTTTCTGTACGTTAATGATGAGGAAAGAGAGAGAGAGAGAGAGGGAAGGAGGGGGATAGAGAGTATTTATTATTATTTTGCAAAGGGTTGGTCCACATCCAATATACAATAAATATTGTGAGGGAAATGTCTGTTCTGCTGTTGTTGTGCCACTCTCTCCCCCCTTTTTTTTTTTTTGCAGAAAAGGAGGAAATTTATTTAGCGTAACTAAATTCTGCAAAAAAACACCACCACCACCAACAACAACAACAACTAGACAGTATACAACTTACACGTAATTATGCTCTATTTTAACACAAGAATATTGTACATGTTTTTTTTTTTTTATGGATGATAGAGCAGTTACTTTCTCCATGGGAATCCAAACACTTGATTTAATTTATTGATTTGACTTAATCCTTTTTTGAATATATATATCTACATACAATCGTCATAACATATATATATATATATATATATATGGATATAAGTATATATTTTAATAAAAAAAAAACATTTTAAAAAACTATTAAATCCATATTTTCCTTGTAGAAAAAACCTTTTTACCTATTTATATATATATATATATATATATATAGGAAAAGTGTCATAGAGGTCATGCTTTGTTATTGAAAGTAGGGTTCGCCCAGTGCCCCTTTTTGGATTTGAATTAGTTTAGTGACGGATTAGTTTGTGGCTCCTATAGGTCACTCTTTTACAAAGGCTCTTACAATATTGGAACTCTGATGATGGAAGGGCACTTCAATGGGTTCTATTGACATTATACGTTGATATCTAAGGTCATTGTAATGTGTAACTAAGGACAAATGAGCCAGTTCCGAGGGATTGATAGCAAGTTTAGTTGCATTCAATTATTATTATTAAAAAAAACAGCCATTCTCACATTGGACTATATCTCTGATGCAATAACCATTCTGCATCTATACCTTTTCAAGTTCAATATGGGAATTAGTAAGTTCTATATGGGAATAAAAAAACAATATTCAGGAAAATATTTAACATAATAATAAATTTTATAATTAATGAAAATAAAAAAATAAGGTGAGACGAGGAAGTTTCAAAGAGGATACAACAATGAAGTGAGTTGGTGAGTGAATGCTTAAGAAAAGCAAAGGATGTATGTTTATGGAGGGCCAATAGAACTTGGTATTAAGTATGCTCCGGCCCACTCCAGGATTGATTGAAGATGCATTGAATGAAGAAGAGTTTTCAATTCACAAAAATTTTAAGACTTGGGCCTTAAAGTAGTCCTATGTTTAATCCAATTGATCATATTTGGTGGTCAATATTAGCTAGAAAAATTGAGAATATTTTAAATGCTGAAAGAAATGATTGGAGCATTTCAGAGCAAAGATCAAGGACAGTTCTGGAACAATGAATTGAAGAAGAGCTATATAAATGAAATTACCTCAATGATTTGCAATAATTGTATTGCTAGAATCATCCAGAATCGTTTTGTTGACATGAGATTCTAATAAATTTATTGTTATGTTAAATTTCATAAATATTCTACTTTATTATTTATTCCCATATTGAACTTGAAAAGATATAGAGACTATATGCATATAAACCATGCCCATGATACTGTAGCAAATTTAATCTAAAGAACAGATCTGTTTATCAGTTTTGAGATACTTGAGTGCCCATATTCAATTTGGATAGCGTCTTGGATTGGTCGTATCCTTACTTTCCCCATTTGTCCGAAAAGGCCAATAGCCCACTTCATGTGTAAAAATCATTTTAAAGTCATTCACCCTCAGTACACGTTGATAATGACTGCCTTTGAATACACATAAATTGATTAGACAGTTCATGTTACGAGCATCACTTTAAACAGGGGAATCTTACTTTTAATCCAAGGTATGCCCTTCAATATATAAAAGATTAATTATAATTATTTATTTGATCCAAGGAAATAATGAAAAAGGGATTATTCTCCGCAGAGAATAATCACTTTTTCACATTCTACTAACTCGAACTGTTTACTGAAATGACTTAAGGGTTGGTGTTTTGTTTTTTTTTTTAAATTTACGTTATAACTCCTCTCTTACAAACGATTTAATCCACATTTGCAAAAAAAAAAAAAAAGTGTAGGTATATGCATATAACATATTAAAGTATCATTAGACCTGAAGACTTCCCGTGACCCCCCCCCCCACCACTTTTTTGACGCTCATTTGATGCATTTGATGCGTAAGGCATAGAAAAAAATGAATGTGGTGCAGCTCAAAATATATGTATACGTCTTATACTAAATTACTGTTTCATTAAAGAACAAGAAAAACAAAACGAATATATTTATGAGACAGGTGACATTTACTTCATTATTTTTTTTTTTTTGTGTGTGTGTGCTTTTTTGCTCAAATAATAATAATAATAATAAAAATAATAACCAAATGATGACTATTCATTTATGTACGTATTACTCATGTAAAGCCTTGGAGGGAGAAAAACAGAAAATACACTGCATCATGGTTCGTGCAAGTCCTTTTTTAATTTCTTTCTTTAACCTGTGTTTTTTAAAAGCATTGGGCTGCTAGGTTTCATTTATGTGTACCGTCAAAGGTTCAAAGGTGAAGCGTCAATCTCTTATCTACATACAAACTCTCATAAATATATATAAAACTGCAATCTACCAAAGGCAAACGTACTCGCATTTATATTCATACAAGTACCCTCGAAACAAAATTCTATAAATGATTCATATTATGTCATTTGAATATATGTAGATAATTGTATATATGGAAAGAAAGAAAGAGACAGCTCAAATACTAAATAGTTCTTGAAATTATGGATCCTACACATTTTATCAACATGACATAAAAAGGTTATCAAAATAATTTTAATCATTTTGTGGATAATTTAATGACTTGAATTAGAACTTTGTATGACTTGTCATAAATCATCCTTTATGTATATTGGTAGTTATATTCATATGATCTATTAGGTATGTAGTACATTCATATATCATTGACACGTCATTTAACACAATTTTTAAAGATCTAAAAAGTAAAACATTCATCAATAAAGTTTTTTTTTTTTATTCCACTTTCATTAGTATATACATATATGTAAAAGGAATTTCCACTTATTTAGTTCCTCAATGGTACACTAATAATATAATTAGTTAATTATTAATAGTATCAAAAATACTTTCAAAGTGAAATAAATACCTTTTTTTTTTTGTTTCAAAAATTGAGCCTATGACTTCCTTTAGAAAATAAATGATAAGAGTGAAATCATAGTGAATCTAGTTATATGTACATCATTCATGAGTCATATGAGGAGTGGCAAATTTTACTTATATGTATGTACGATGGAAACGACTCAACGGAGCTTCAAGACAGGTACTCTTTGTCCTAAAAAAAGAGTCATTTATACTGATGCAGAATTGATGGCAAAAGACTATACAGACTTTTTAAATTTTTTCATGCTCTTCAGCTCTCACTTTGTGTAAGGATTAGAAAGACAAATTATTCTGGCTCCACCGTTTCATTGTTGTACTCATGATTAGGAATGTAAATCATATGCAATTCGGGCGTGTGATAAAAAAAGAAAGAGAAAATCAACCTGGCAACCTTGACAATTTAATGAATGTTGAGGGGGGAAGCAGCTTGAGCTGTCATGACGTTTTACTGAGCTACAAGCTGCTATTTTCCTTTATATATGTATACAAATGAAAACATCAAACCACAAACATTACAATACGTTACTCCAGATTCATTATTATATTCACAAATATCATTAACTCCATTCTCCTCAATGAATGATATCCATTTTTTAATTTTTCCTTTGTTCCTCACCATGATATAATCTTTGCAGACTGTTCTTTTCTTGTAAAACATTATGTTGAGGTAAAGTTGATGTTACCTTCTTAAGGGAAAAAAAAAATGATAACAGCTTCGGAAAACAAAAAGACCTGTTTGAAGAGCCAACTCCACTTTTTTATCACACGCCCGAATTGCATATGATTTACATTGCTACTCATGATATAATAAGGGTCGAGACTGATACAAGACAAAGGCTAGCCAAATACATATCGTGACTACCTTAGAGTAAACCTATAAACTTTTAGCCAATATTAAAAGCCATGTACTTGAGCCAAGCCCTTCCTTGATCACACTGTAACACTATGCCTACTTGCTATGTATGTACCTTTTAATGCAAACCAATGATTATAATTATTATTATTAACAGAGAAAAAAGTCAAAGACATGACGTTTAAGGGAGAGCATTTGGGAAGTACATATTCTCTACAAGTTACATTTCTAGACGTATGTATATCATTGCTTGACACTTTCCTTTTTATCTCTCTCTCTCTCTGTAAAATGTTACTATCAAAAGAGCCTAACTCAAGGTAATAATTTCTCATTAATTAGCGTCTTTATCAATTACCTTGAATTACAATGAATTACACATAATCTTCTGTCTACACATTTAGGAATGATTTTTAAGGACATGTCCTTATCTCTAAACATAGACACACACACACTCACTAGAAGGCATTGTATACTCTATACATTGTATAAATATATTTATATTATCAATATTCGTAGAGAGTGATTTTATTTTATTTCATAGGCTGATCATTGAAACTACATAAATTGTGAGTGTGTGTGTATTAGTCCATTCAAATAGATTAGCCCTTGACTCCGTAGTTATTAATCTACGGCTCTTCTGTTCACTGTTTTTTTAAACACCTTTTAACTGTATAAATTAACTACATTGCAGGATTGAATAAATCAATGATGTCATTTAAAAAATGTTCACATCTTACTTGAATATACAATTTTACCTATCTGTATATGTGAGACTCCCCCAAACCTCTCTATCATTTCCAAGCAATCAAATGTAAATATTTGTCATAAGATATGTAGGAATATAATTATATTTTTATTTTGGCTTTTTGATGACAGCCAAAATCTGATTTATTGTTACGTTCTATCTATGTATGTATGTAATTCACAAGTTTTTTTACATAGACAGATCATATATAGGTATGTAATTGATAGTATAAACGTACAAATATTACCCTATAGTCCTACAATACTCTAAAAAGTATGAATTAGCTGATCCAAATTCAAACTTTAGCACATTTATTAATAATATTTATTAATTTGTCTTGCAGAGTGACGTATGTTTATTAATATGGATTATTTGATTTCAAGGATTTAAAAAAACAAAAAACAAACAAACATTAGATGGGTCTAAAAATTAGCTTTATACATTCCCTTTTTTTGAAATTCTGACAATTTTTGCAACTGGAAATTGGAAAACAAAGTGCCCTGGTTGGATATGAAGGAGTTTGTATCTAACATATTTAATGATCAACTTGGCAGAAATGTACCTTTAAAATAAAACTGACTCAAAACTTGCTTCTAAAAGATAATTAATTAATCAGAGTCTGTTATTACAAGAATATCCTATTCTTCAATGAAAATTGAATAACTAGTTTATGAAGCACCAAAGGGCTTACTCCTTTCATAATAATTAAATGACTTCTATTAATGTGTACATATATCTCATTAACTAAGGACATTATTACTATTATTTGGTCGTGTCTTTAAATATTCATAGAAATTAACCATAAAACGTTCATTCTACGTATAATTTGACTATGTATATAAATGGAGAAAAAAGTATGTTAATTAATGATATCCCTATATATATATATATATATATGAAATACAGTAATACTTGGGATTACGAATGTACTGGACAACAGGTCTCCATTTTAAATTTGTATAACAAGGGTTTGATATCAGAGCAGTTAAAGACTTGTACACAAATCGAACTTCATATTAATTAAATGTATACTTCATATTCTACAAGAGTTGTTGAAAAAGAGGGATTACGAGTGGAGGTATATCACTCCCAAAACCTTATAAGTTGGTAATCTGTACAAACGCACTATCTATGTACCGTATATCCTCGCATATAAGCCGAGTTTAAAACTCCAAAAAAAAGCTTCCAAATTAAGGGGTCGGCTTATACGCGCATAACTCTGATCGTACTCAAAGACTGACACTCGAAGACGCACTCAAAGCAGTGCTGATTGATATTAGCACGCACACGCATGACGCAAGGTACAGCGTTCTCTAAAGGAGTCTAACACTATCTCGGCAGTCATACCAGGAGGATTGACTGGAATGCTACAACCCTTAGATGTCTGCCTGAACAGACCATTTAAGGTACACATGCGAAACCAGTGGACACTGTGGATGGCAGATGGCATGGCTGAACGCACAGCCAACGGGAACTTCAAACGCCCTCCTTTGATTACGGTTGTATCTTGGGTGAAGAATGCATGGGATATGATTTCCGAAGAAATGATAAAGAAATCTTTTTTGAAATGTTGTATCAGCAGCAATTTAGATGGTACTGAAGATGATGCTGTATGGCAGGAGGATAGCAATGAAACTGAAAATGAAGGCAGTGATGCAGGGTCAGAAAATGAAGATAAAGATAAAGAAACGTGGGATGATGATAATGTCACATATACATTGAAGGACTGGCAAGATCTCTTTGGGGAGTCAGACAGTGAAAGTGATGATGAATTTGAAGGATTTTGAGATACTTCTTACTGTTATTAATAAAATTTAAACATAAAAATACTGGTTAGCATTTTGTTTTATTCTCTTCTGCAACTTTTTGCTGTGATAGATGCGTATGACGCAATACGATTTATAGGGTCGGCTTATATGCGAATTTTTATAATTCACCATTTTAGGTCTGGTTTTTAAGGGTCGGCTTATATGCGAGGATATACGGTACGTAGTACTCCCTGTATTCTAGATTCAAATTTCATCAACAAACATGTTGTTTCCCATGGTTACCATATTGTTTTAGATATCCTTATGCAGCTTTACAAGCTGGAAATCCCCCTTTTTCCACGAATATAGTGATGACAGAATCAGAGCTGGGAACTTGTACTCACAGCTTAGAGTCAAATAGTTTTATTTAAGTCTCATTCAGCTAGACTCGAATCGAACTTAAAGTGAATACACTAGTAAATCAACCTGTGTATTCGAGGACATAGACTGTACTCGTAAAATCCCATCACACCAGTTTCTTGGAGGGGGATTATTGATTTAAGTTAAATATATTTAAGTACCTATGACTGTACTCATTTAATGACTTTAATTACTGAAGAAAAAAAAAAGATTTCAGTAGGTTTTGAATTGCACTTTGCTGACACGGATTTTGACCGTGTAGAATATCAAGAATACTATGCCATAAACTTATTATTAAAGGAGTCACATATGAGGAGCATTGGAAGGGCTCATACCTGTTGTACAAGAGACCACATTTACGTAAAGGATTTCTATTCTTCCTTTTCCAATAGAGAACAAGACTAATAACATACTACATAGTTATAAAGTCACGCTTAAAACCCACCTCACGTATCATAAAAACAAATAAAAAAATAACGAAATAAAGCTTTATCTGGTCTCTTGGGAGAAAGGAAAACAGAGAAAAGCTAAATATGAACAAAACAAAAAAATAAATGATGTCAAGTAAGTGAAAGTATGAGCCTAAAAAAAATAAAAAACAAAGAGGTATATTTTCAAACATAACAGCTGAGAAGAGATCAATACGAATGAACTTTCTAAATTAAATGTTCAGAAAATAAATTTTGAGACAGTTCAAGTTCCACAAGTTACTCATGTGCTAAGAGAATGGGTATCCACTTATAGACAGTCCACTTATTGGAAACCCCTGACATAAGGAATGAGATGTGAATAAAAAGTCTTATCTGCGAGTATAAAAACCAAGCCGGGATGATGTCATAGAACATATGATTAGGAATGTAAATAATATGCAAAATGCCGCGTGCGAGATTTTGTGGAGTTGGCTCTTCGAACAGTCAGGGGCGTACTGGGGCGAAAATTTCCACCGGGCAAAGAGTAAATATCTTGTACGATAAAGGCGCATTATGCTAAATCGAAGGGGCGCCTAGTAAAGATTTTAGAGGGGCGCACCGGTCATTGACCGGTTGACCGCCGGGCCAGTACGCCCCTGCGAACAGTACATTTTGTTTTTCAAAGCTGTTATCATTTTTCCTTTATTACTACTGAGGGGAGAACATCTACTTGATAGTAGAGATCGATCTCGCATGAAGGAAGAATACATGCATTAAGGTTAATAAAGCAAATAAAATGAAAACAAAAAGGGCTCAAGTCCTCGTATAATTATTATTAGTTAAAAATGTATAATTTCTAACATTAATTTCAGTTAATTTTCTGCCTCTCATCTATGGTATACAAACATAAAGTTATTATTCATTATTGATGTCTTCATTTGTATACATATATAAAGGAGAATAGCAGCTTGTAGCTCTGTCAAACGTCATGACAGCTCAAGCTACTTCCCTCTCAACATTCATTAAATTGTCAGAGTTACCAGGTTGATTTTCTCTTTCTTTTTATTTTACACACCATATTTGCATATTATTTACATTCCTACATTTTATGAAAACAAGAGACATTATTATCACAGCTGACAAGCTGTCATCACTAATGAGGGAGGGAATGCAGCAGTTTTTATTATTTGTCGTCTCTATCCCAAAGCAGGTTTTAATTTGACTCATTTTAACACATTTCTGGTACAATTAAGAATTAATTCCATTAAATGGGTATTTTGAGGGTATGATTTAGACATTTTTAACTCGTTCAACTTTTATTCTAAAACTTATTTATTTATATATATATATATATATATATATATATATATTTAATAAATGTGATCTCTACGAACGAAAATTAAGAAAGAATGATGACAGCTTTAAAAAAATCAAATACATAATAATACACAGCTTGCCAACAGAGACGATTTTGACAGACACTACCCGGGAAGAGCTCTTTTTTGACATCTCTACATAGAAACATACTAATAGTACGACTCGATCTGGAAATTCTTTACAAGAGTGTTATATCATTTTTTGGATCGATCTTGCAAAAAAATTGGATCTGATTTTTAATGATTTCTGTAGATAAAATCCTTCAAACTTTTAACCTAATATTAATTCTAAATTTTCATAATGTACATTCTGATGTTCAATTCAGAATCGTTTTTCTTTTTCTCTATTATCAATTGAGTAAATTACATTATATTAATGTACATAGTCCTTGTAGGGGCTACGATAGAATTACAATGGCCCATAGAATGAATTTTCAAAAAAATCCAGGATACGAGCTAATACATAGACAATCTTCACTCTCTCCTATTCCTGAGTCTCACTCTCTATTCTTGGATCATCGCCATAACATTCTGCAAAAAGGAAAACATTTAGCACCTCTTATAAAACGTCGATTATAATCATATTTTTTTTTTTACTCACCTCAATAATTGCTTTCAACGTGTTAAGAGAGTCAGCAAAAAAAATATTCACAATTTATATCCTTTTTTTAGAACAATATACGTTGGTAAAATATATAACCACTTCAGATAATAATACTTCAAGTGGTAATTTTGATCAAACATTCGCTAAAAAATTTTTTTTTGTTATTTTTCTACCTGTAAAAAAGATATATGCATATATATATATTCATAAACCATTTGACAAAATACGTCGATTATTATGTGAACACACAAAGACGAGGAGAAGGGATTCTTCATGAATAAATAAAATTAAAATATGGCAAAGTGCGTGACTAACGAAAAAATTAATATCTTAGGATATTTTGTTACGGTTCGAACTAGAAATAATAAAGCTAAAGCTGAAGGAGGTGGGAGGGGGGGGGGGAAGGAAGGAAAAGAAGAAGGAAAAAAAAAGGGTCATGCGAACCAAATGTGTGTGTTTGCAAAAAGAAAGAGAAAAATACGATTAAAAAAAAGGGGATGTTTTTTTTTAGCAACGACTCTCTTCTGGTGGATCTACATTCTACATAATAATAATAACAATAATTTAATATCTGACTCCAACTCTTGCAAGAAGGGGGAAGTGTGTGTGTGAGTGAGTGTTCTAACAGTCTATGTACTAACATAAAAAGCAAAAAGAAGAAAAAGAGTGAGTGTTTGTTGTACTAGTTGTACTACTACGCAGACGGAGTGCCCATCCCAATGTAATAAAAGGCCAGCGCCGTTTTTTATAAGGCCAGCGTGTGCGAATTTCTTTTCTTTTTTTTTTGCTAACACGCATTGCACGCTGCTACGAGAATAAAAAGGAGAAGAGAAGAAGAAGAAGAAGAAAAAGAAGAAGTTCTTTTTTTTTTTTTGACTAAATAAAAAATTTAGTTTGGGTGTGTTGCTGTATCTTGCTTGATGCCCCTTGCATAGATCTCGCATATTTGTTATATATATTTGTGACGTTATCTAAAATAATTCAAATCATTATTATTAAAAAGGGAGAAGAAAGGAAAAGGAATAAAAAATTGTTTTCCCAATTTTTTAAAATCATTTCTCCTAGACCTCCTAGTAATTATTATTTCCAAAAATTCCTCGTAGTGTGCTGTATCTTTCGCGCCAAATGTATTTTGAAAATATAAAAAAGAAGATGAACCTTAATAATACTAAGTGAATTACAAATTCTTCTCCTCTTACTTACTCCCTCACGCACTCACTCAACCTCCTTTGACTACTCCAACTTCTGAAAGTGATATTTCTAAATATATAGTTATATATGTTTAGTTTGGTGTTAATTTTCAATCTTTACAACATATAATAAAATGGAATTTTGAAGACATTACTTCTTTGCTCTCATTCTCTACTCTGACCCCTTTTATCCTACTTATTGTATAGAGTTATTATTATATTCTAATATATATATATTCTAGTGATATTTTATATTTTTACCAAATAACGGATTTTGGCAGAAAATATAGAAATATATTTTATTATTATTATTATTACTACTGAAATTACTTGTTGTTCACATTAAAACTTCAACCCCCTCCAAAGATCAGTTTTTTAAAAAAAACGCATCTAACACACACTTCATGATGTCCTCATTTGCAACTCATCCAGGATATCTCTCATCAAACTCCTTAGCTTTATGGAATGTCAACTGTATATTGAATCAAAAAGATTCTCGTTGGCTCCAGTTGGAAGTCTGCAGGGAATTTCAAAGGTAAAGGAACTCTTTGAGCATCAAATATTAATATTGTATAATTTATTGTTGTCTCGTGAGATATGGTTTTGTACATGGATATTGGGATTCATTTTGAAAAGAGGGGGGGGGGCGTGTGTGTGCAAAAAAGCAGAAATGACTGTTTAATAAAAATAATAATATTTATTATGACCCTAAGTAGGGAAATTGCCAGTGATTTTCAACAACCAACCAACCACCAAATAGAAAGGTAGTAGTAGCACCAACCCTTATAGAAATCACGGCCTGCGTTTTTTTGTTTTTTTTTTTGGTTTTGGCTTTATTTAAATCGTGGAAATACGATTTTGATTTTTTTTTTTTTTGCAATATTTAAAAATCATTAATAAATCCTTGTCTAGTATTTTTTTTTATAGGTAAAAAAATACACTCTACGTTCATAAGTCCCACGTAGGTACATCTAAGTCAGTCGAAAAAAAAAAACAATAGATATCACATGAACTCATCGGAGAAAGGATACTTTTTCTAAACCCAGTACCCCCATGTATGTTTGATTCTACCTTGCTCTAAATCCCTTCTTTCATGACGCCCAAAGCCCCTTAAAAACCAGTTGGTTGAAGAAAGGGGGGGGGGGTGATACATAAATTGTATACCTTGATACATACATAGTACATGGTAAAGACTAGTTTGGTTTTTTATTATTTTTGTTATTAATATGAATAAAAATATTTTATATTTTGCAAACCACATTTTACTTTCATCAAGGAAAATAAAGAAGAAGAAAATATGCAAAGATCTGGTCAATGAACCCTGCCTTTGCTTGTCATGGTTCTTAGTATGTACCTATTTAGCGAGTGTGTTTTTTCCTTTAAAAGGTGCATGGATTTAGATAGCTCTTTTTTTTTTTTTTTTCTCGTCAGTTAATCCCTTTATTTTGTATTTCTTTTATGTAATAAACTTTGTTACAAAGTTAGTTCATTTATATATATATATGATATTTCTTCAATTAATTGCAAATAACATTGCAACCTCGTCGTTTCTTTTGCAATTCACAACCTGTTAACTTCATGTATATATATATATGTATATAAAGGATCTGCTAATTTCATTTGTTAATAGATGAGTTAAGAATAATTTTGTTAGTATATAGCAGCGTTTCTCAACCTTTTTTCCCTTTCGGAACCCTCAAAATATATCCCATGTCTCACGGAACCCTTGCGCAAAAAATGATTAATAACATACTTTCTCATCTTATTTTCATCGTAGTTCAACGATGAATTAGCAATAGGTCACTATAAAAAAAGTCAAAATTCTGGTGACAAAATTTTACCACACTGTAGAAAAAGACTGAAAAGTGTAATAGCTTATATAATCTCATTTTTCTCGCGGAACCCTTAAAGACCGTCTGCGGAACCCTAGGGTTCCGCGGAACCCCGGTTGAGAAACGCTGGTATATATAGTATTTTGGGTAGGATTGCAAAAAAAAAATAAAAAAAATGAGGCTAAATATAAAGTTGTACTTATTTATGAGGTTTAATTATGAATAAAAAAAATTGCTTCTCATTGATCCTTATCAACAGTTTGTAGAGCGAAGGAGCAATAAATTAATCAACACTCACTTCTGGTCTGACTAGTCGTCTTGTCTTTCTTCTTCTTGCTCATTTAATAATGATTTCATTCATTGGATATCTTAATACATACATACATACATACATACAGGCATACAGATGTGTGTTCCACCTTGTGGAGCTGCTGCTGCTACTTCTTCCTTTCCTCATTTGTGTGTAATTCATTCAAACCATGAAAAGTGTGCAAAAATATATATATAGTTTCACTCTCTCTCTCTCTTTACTCTCTTCATTAATATTGTTTATGGTTGTTTTTTGAGTTAATTGGTGGGTTACTGAGATCCAGGAACCTTACATGTTGGGTCAGGTCACTAATCTACTGATGTAAATATATATATATTGTAAATGTATAAAAAAAATATACAAATTAATACGGTTCTTCTTCTTAAATGATTACATGTTACAATATATATATATATATATATATTTAATAAGAGTCAAGGAGAAACAATGGATTCTTTACATACATACATACATATTAGGGACTATCTTGTAATATGACCTAATATTTGCAATTACATTTCGTAGGGCATGAAGAATGCCAAGTCCTTATGTACATATTTATTTATTTATCCATGACAGTCTTTAAATATATATATATATATATATATATATATATATATATAAATGATTCATTCAATTAATAAAATGAGGAATAGTAGTTGTGTGTGTTAGACTACTAGCTGAATTGAATCTCATAATCATAATATTAATAATAATAATAAATTGAATTAAATTATGTTATTAAAGCAACTTGAAATGTTTTGTTGGAAGTCCTCCCCCCCCCCCCCTCCCCTCCTCTTCCAACTCCTCTTGATGATTCAGTCTTCTTCTTTAATGATGACGATATCATAAGGGCAATTTGAAATAAGAAGCTAGTTGCTTTAAAAGGCTTTTTTTTCTCTTCTTCTTCTTTTTGGGAAATATTATTAATTCTCATTGCTTATTTTTTTTTTCAATTTAATTTATTACTGTTAATATATATATATATATATATATATATATATATATATATATATACATTGAGTTTACACGTCAATATTTGACGCTATCATTTTAGGGTTATTTTTTTTTTTTGGTGTGGAATAAATTATTTTTTAAATTCAAGTTGTTGTCCAATAAATGATAAAATACAAAAAGTAACCCCCGTAAAAATGCCTTTTATTTGTTATTCAAATATTTCTATATGTGTTATTACATTACATTTGATTATGTATGTATATATTACTTAGTACGGCAAAGCGGGTTGTTTCTACTTAAGTTTGTGACGTACCTTACACATACATAGTTGTTATTTCTTCTTCCCTTTAACAACCATGTTGTTACTAAAGCTTTCTCTTTATTAAATCAATACTAGTAACATGCCCTTATTTGATGGATTTTAAAGGCTCCTTTTTTTGTTTTGTTTTAGAAGCAAAAAAAACAAAACAAAACAAAACTCCTATGTATAATTGAGGAAAAAGTAGTACCTACACATTAAATTTATACCCACCATTGAGTGAGTGTCCCTAAATAATTTATATAAATGTGATTTATGTATTTAAAAGGAGGCTCATTAACTCACTCTGTATTTATTTTTTTAAAACAAGGCCGTTAACGCCTTTGTCATTTCCGGGTGGGATTTCGTAATATTTGGAATTGTTTAATCTTCTGAGGTTTTTGTTATTTGTAGTGTGTATGTATTTAAATTGTCTGAATGTGAGGGAATCATTTGGTTGCCGAAAACTATTTACATATTTAAATAAAAAATAATACATATCACACTCTCTGGCTCTGACAATAGGAATTGTCAGCTAATAAGTACTGCTTTATCTATTAATAGAGGAGAAGAATGTGAGTAAATATAAAATATACATGGACATTGCGTTTTTTCCTCCTTTGAAACATGCCTTATTTAGTAGGTCAAATATTTTTTGCAATCATATATTCATACAAGTATGTATTTATTTTTTCCCTCCTTGGCAAAATAAAAAATAGACATATAAAAAAAAAAAAAAATAGTTAGACAAGAAAGAGATTCAGTGATGGTATGTGAGCACACATGTTTAAGTAATAAATATAATCATACATACAGTATGCTAGCTATGATTTATGCTGTCATTCAAGGAAAAATGAGACATGAAAATGTTTATATTTGGCAACATTTTGCTCAAAGAAAAAAAAGAAGTGTTTTTTTTTATGTATGTATGGTGTTTCTGTGCAAGGAAGTAAAAAAAATATATATAAATATCAAAAGCATAATAATAACAAAGAAACTGCAAGATGTAACTACTACTTTGTCTCTACCAAGGTTTCTGCTGCTCTTTTGTGCTCATTATTAGATATTTATTTTTTCTAGTCCTTCATCAATGTAGAAAGTACAATATATATATACACACATATCAAGTACCCAGGTACTTCTTGATGAGTCATACTGTCTTGAATATTATACGGACCTTTAAAAAAAGGTTATTTATGAGATGCCTTATGCCTATTACTTATTATGGGTTCATGCAATTCTCTTTTGGCAAGCAAGTATATATATGTATATATATGGAGGAGAATTAATGATTCATTGAAGTTCACTCATAAATATTGATTCAATATGTTCGTATTTGATTGAATAGAGTCTTGTTTCCATTCATTCATTGGAGTAATATACATAGAGTCAAAATAATAATCCATGGTTTGTCATGCATTCTGTGCTAAAGTCTATTTAAAAAATAAGTTTAAAGTCGTTTTAATTTATCAATCAATATGCTCAATGATGTTTAGAAAAACAAAACAATGGCTAGCTACTGTTTGGTAGCTATTATTTGTCTATTTAAAAATCCGATATTAGATATTTGCATGTTGCTAGAAAAGAAGATTTTATTTCATTGGCAGTGTTGCCTTATTTCAACTTCTGACCTTTAATGTCGTTCCTTTCTCACAAAGGATGGATATTTGTAAATAAGGGTCAATCTGTAATTGTCAAGTTAACCAACAGGATTAATTTAGGACTGGTACGATCGGCTTTATATTTATATATAGAGTTGTCATGTGTAAAAAAAAAGTATTTCATATTTTTCTTATATAAGCTTAGCGAACTGAACTACGAAACGTTAGTTCCTAATCCGGAGATTTTGCGTATCGTTCCGGTCCTAATACCTATTTCCAATATATTCTCGTTTAACGAACGCATTGCTTTCTTTATGTACAATTTATGTACAGTTGACGTTCATAGCTACTTTTGATGTTGCTTTAACGATGACTGCCTTTGTTCAGCTCCTATGACTCTTGAATGGACCGAATTACAAAAACTGATTTCAAAAAGAAGAAGAAGAGCTTTCATCAAAGTCTACCCGTTCCATAAATCACCCTTGTATCAGTTCATAAATCTTTAATTCCCTTCTTTCGAATTCGCTTACATTTTTACTCTATGATTATAATTACTATTCATGTTTCTTGCTAATTTTCAATATGTACATATGATTCAAATAGAAGACTACATACCTACTTCTTACCTGTATGCATACTCTATACATCCATACATTATTATTATTAGTAGTAGTATGCCTCTTCAAATGACTCAGTCTCTGGAGGATCCGTATACATATAATATGTACATACATAGAATAATTCTGCATTTAAAAGAACGAGACAAAAGTATCTTTGAGCATATATCATAAGTTGTAAATATATATATATATATGTATATGTACATAAGACGTTTCTCAATGTTGCACAAACTTCTCTTTATTATTTCAAAACAGGATTTAAAGTATAAATATATAGTAGTTATATACATACATACATACATACATGCATGTACTCATTCAGTCACATCGTCATCGTCGAATAGAGATTTTGCTTGCACATTTTGAGGAGGGGGAGAAAAATCAGGAGGGAACGCGCAATTATTCTCCCCTTTCTCTTAAAAAGAAAAATAATGAATAAATAGGTACATAATCATTTCATTATAAAGAAAGAAAGAAAGAAAGGAATTTGTACCCTTTGAAAACCCTCATAATTTATTATGATGTCGTCTCCTCTAATATGCCTAGATGCATAAATATGAATCTTTATCACTACAATATAATCTGACAAATATTTGAAGGAACATATTTGAAGGTACATTTTTAAGAAAGAAGGAAATTAGAATATGTAAGCAACTACTCTACATATATCTAGAAATAGCTGTCATTTTAAAAAAAGTAAATAAATTGAGAATTGATATATATATATATTTATAGATATTTTCATACTTATCATTTTTAAGAAGAAATAAATATCTCAAGACATATATATCCAGAACTTTTTCTATTTGATAGTGTCGTAATTTTCTTAATATTGTTCATATTTAATTTAAAAACAAACAAACAACAACAAAAAAAAACATTTTTTTTTATTCATCACAACCACTTTTTGTTTTGTCTATAAATGCATTTCTTTTTGAAGAATATATATAAATATATATATTATATTTAGAATTGTTTGTTCTAAGCAATTCCTTTAGTGCAAATATATGTATATACATTATATATGTATGTGTCTATCTAACAAATATACCTTGCATGGATTGTTAAAAGATTTAATCATGTACATATATTTGAGAATAAATTGCAAAATTCTCTAAATAATGGTAGAAGGGGTTTCAAAGAATTTCTTTTGCATCAAATATGTATATCATGTTGTCATTTTGATATTTAATACTTATATACATAGTCTGTACATATACATATATGTTCCTCTAGGAAATTGTCATTTTGTTTAAGTACTGTTACTAATAGGAGGAGACCTGAGGGATATGGTTTTTTGGGAGGCAATAACTACTGATTAATACAATTTATTGGCAGAATTTATATATTTTATTAATTAGTCCCTGAAGATCCAGTACAAATAATAATCAAACAAGGGCCCTTTGGCAACTTGAGTTTAGTATATTAGGGGCAGTAAAAAAGCATGGATTTATGTAGAAACAATTGCACCTTTCAAGCCTTACTTGTTTTGTTTGAAATAATATCCGCGGTTAATTTAAGTTCATATCACATAGCCCTATACCCTGTCCTATACTCATAAAAAGCTGAATTTAGGGAACCTAAATATAGCAAACGCTCTTTACTCTAGCTTCAGTATCCAAAATTATCATCAGTTTCGTGATGGCCGAGTTAATGTAGTAGCTAGACTAAACCTCAATACATATATCTGCTACAAACTTGATATGGAGTCTAAAGAAGAGTGTAGTCTTGGGGAAAATTTTGCTACTTCCATATAATTTTTCTCAGCACTATAGGAAAGTGAATCATACCTTACGAATTTGAGTCTCTCTTGAATGGCTCTTCTGATATTTTTTGGAGTAATCCCTGAAATCATTGCTGCATACAGCAGAAAGGTGTTTAATTTTATTGGTGGTTTATGGGGATTTTATACAATTTTTTGTATTTTGTTACGAATAATAATAAAGTACATATATGGATTATTGAGGGTGTATCAAAACAGTCTACAACGATCTCAGTTGAGCTATCTGACCTCACCTGTACCCCTAAATCGATCTGAAATTTTTGACTTAGTAAGCAACTCAAATTCGCAACCTCCTTACCCTTCAAATCACTTTTTGGCCTCAAAATCAGGTTTCATTTAGGTTAGGTAACATCGGAGGCTAACATATCCATGTCCTTTTCTGTATCAAATTACCCTTGGTTTATCCTGCCCCTAGTCCTAGCCTAGCTGACTGTGATGTTCGGTGAAGCCAACGAATGAAACTCGCTCTACACATAGTGTACATATATTTATATGCATTTACAATATTTGTCTTCCTAGACTTTGTAGTCTCTAGGTTATTATTATATCCATGTAGAAACATAATATATTTAGGTATATGTACTTACATATGATTATTTAAATTCCTTTCCATTTAGATATAATATATATCTTCCTACCTACTCGCATATAAAATTCATATACTTTACATTACAATATGTGTAGATATGTAGAGAGGTATTGGGTACATACCTTGAAGCACCCAAGGTTATGTTGAGAAGTATGCAAATTCAATAAGAGGCATCCATCATTTTTTAAAATTCTGTCAACTTTTTTTTTTATATATATATATAACAAAATATTTTTTATTTAAAAAAAGGGAGGATATTTAAAGAAAGAGAGAGAGGGGTAGACTTCAATTTATGGTCACCATATTTAAGACTTTTGAAGATCATTCGAGAGAAGGATCTTGAGAGAAACTTATGCTTACATACAGATGGACAAAATGTTGTTGAGATTGCAGGAAGTTTTAGGAAGGAAAAGAAAAGAAAATTACTCTTAGAATCACCAGTTTGAATCATATCTTCTTTGTATCGTTAAAGGGTCAACTTGCCACAGCTACAATTAGTTCATGCATACGAAAGTATGTCCATTTCCTGGATTTCTGACAATTCTAAGTCCCTTTAGTCCTATCAGTTTCTATCAATCACTTATTGAGGAGCATTATTTAATATTGTCAAATAACAATACCTCAATAAAATGCCATCATGCTACTAAAGTCGCTTGCTATCATCAACTGCATATTTACTTAAGGGGGTATAAATGATATACTGGAGTAATAACAACAGTGGTTCCCAACCTTTTTGCTGCCCAAAATCATCATTTTCCTAAGAGTTTGAAGCTCAAGGGACATATATGTACTCATTTTCATTTGTATCTTCTGTCTAGGAGATGGAGGGAGGTGAGTATATTTTATCAATTCTGGTGCTATTTGCTACAGAGCCCACAAACCGTTTGTGTGTCTTCTAGGGAGAAATTTATCCTTAGTTTAAAATAGCATTAGTCCAGGGATAATTCTACAATTAGGCGAACATAAATATGTATATAAAATATTTTTAACAAAATTAAAACAATAATATTGATAGTAGAGTAAAGATTCTTCATCTATATTTCACGACTATGTACAATCGAACAAAGAAAGCACTAAATTTTCAAAAAAAGAACAACAGTAGGTACTTTTTTTCTTTCTTTTTTTCTTTCTTCTATCATGAAACTCTGTAACTTTTCTTCTCCAAAGTCCCATCCCATCAGACTTAACCATAGTATGTCGCACCTCTTTATTCATTTATGAATAAATAAATAAATATGTGGGTACCAGGAACCAGGAGGAGGAGGAGAAAGGGACGTCCTGGGGTTTTTACTATGTGTTGTACATATTATAGCAAATATGGAGCAGTGATTGATTTTTTTTCTCTCTCTCACTTATTTATTATGCACATATATAATATATTTGAATTTGCACATCCTAATGTGTTTTCCTTTTCTTTTCTGCTTTGATTTTATAATTGTGATTATGTAATACCTTGGAAGAGGAGCGGGCGAGAGGGGGGGGGGGAGATTGAGGGAAATTTATGAGTGAATCATTTTTTCTATCTGTATACTATGGATATAATTCATACTGAGGTAAAAATATATATGTATATTTGTACCTTTATGAAGAGATACGTAGAAAGGAACCGGAGGGGGGGGGGGGAGAAACCAGTTTTTGTAGTGTTACATACATACCTACATACATAGATTTTCCTCGATTTTTCATTTTATTTTATTTTATTTCATTTTTGTACCACCATTGTTAGCGCAAAAGAAGGAAAATTAATACTAACTATACATAGATGATATGATATCATCGTCATCATTACTATGAAATATGCGGCCTGCCACTCATTTCACAACTTTTAGACTTTGAATTTCTTTTTTAATAGCAACAGTTGATAATATTAATTATTATTATTATTATTGTTATTATTATTATCGTGTAAGATCAAATATTTTTATGTATACAAGACAATAAGTGTTGTTGTTTATCCTCCTTTACGAAGGGTAGAGAATAAATAAATAAATGAATTGCGAAAAGCGGGAAATAATGAATAAATTTTCGTCCTATCAATAGTCAAAATAATGCATTATTCATTATTATTGATTATTTGAAAGACTAATAAATTAGCTGCACGAAGGATGTCGTTAAATGGTCAGTACGGCAAAAGGAAAATGCACATATTTTAATTCTATCTTGAAAATACATACATACATACGTACCTTTTGGGACATTGATTTGTACATCTATGTGCCTATGTATGTATTTATTTATAGGAGCCAAGTGCATGGAAACTATAAATAATTTGAAATGCTGAGGAAATCAATCCCTTTAATGGTATGCAATTTATGTAGTTATAGGAGCAAGATGTTTTTTTTTTTTTGCAACTTAGTCGTGAGTAGTAAATGAGTATATAAAAAAGTTATATACTACCTCAATTAATTAACTTTTGAATCTCTCAAATGATGAACAAAAGGTTGTTTTTATTTTTTGTATTTTACAAAAACATGTTTCTTTTAGGTTGTTATATTAAATAATGACCATTTTGTACAAAGGTACAAATGCTGCATATTAGTAATGACTTTTTTTCCTTGTCCAATCATCTGTGAGGCTCGACCACTATTGGTTGTTTTTCTTTTCTTTTTTTGAGTGTTTAAAAGCCAGCTCATAACCGATTGATTAGAAAAGTCCAAATATGGTCAATTTTGTGAATGAATAATTTTCCTCATGAATCATCTCCTAAAATATTATTTAATAATTTACTTTTCATAATTCTAAAATTGTGGATTTTTAGATTTATATGTAGTGGACATATATATAGGATTTTATATTATAATTAATGATCAAAGAGCTTGCTGAAGAGGATGATGTATGTACTCTGACTACATCGTTTGATGTTTCATTTTTATTTTATTTATTTTTTCTAGACAAAAATTGTTGATTTTGATTATACTTTAAAAAATTGGATCTTGTTTATTAGGTAAAACAACTATCTATTATGTATAATAGTTTGGAGCTTTGACCCATTATCAACTAATGAAAAACTGTCAAAATCAGCTGATTTGATTGACTCACGTATGTATTTGAGTCTTAAATAAATTCCTTTTGAAATGTACTAATTAATTTCATAGCTAATATTTTCTCGTTTGAATTAACACGGAAAATATAACATATAATGATATCCTAGACTCTGGTCCAGACTTAGACAACCGACATTAGATAATAATGATCAGCGTTTCTCAACCTTTTTTCCCTTTCGGAACCCTCAAAATATATCCCATGTCTCACGGAACCCTTGCGCAATAGGTCACTATAAAAAAAAGTCAAAATTCTGGTGACAAAATTTTACCACACTGTAGAAAAAGACTGAAAAGTGTAATAGCTTATATAATCTCATTTTTCTCGCGGAACCCTTAAAGACCGTCTGCGGAACCCTAGGGTTCCGCGGAACCCCGGTTGAGAAACGCTGATAATGATATTTAAATACATATTTAATAAACATGTATATATATATGTTCTATGTCAAAAATATATATATATATATGTAAGGAGAGGCTTCTTTGAAGAAGAAATTTGCATATTAGAGGAGGAGAAATATTTGGGGAATTGCCTGTCCCAAACAAAGTCAACTTTTTTAATATGTAAATATGGGATCTCTTCTGCTCTGACCTATTGTTATAAAAACCTACTGATGCAAATAAACAAACTAAGTAAATTCCTTTTAGAAAGGAAGAGAATCAAAGACTGTTTTTGACATGTCAAAGAAAGAGAGAGAGAACTTGTATTTCATTAATGTCTATCCAAAAAAAAAAGAAAAAAAAAAGAAGAAGAATCTTTTGCATTGTTTGTATAAGATAGTTTTTTTTGTCTCTAGATGATACCTCTTTTTAGTAATTTACTAATTAAATTCCTTCTTCTTTTTTTTTTTGCTACATCTTTAAATAGATTTGGATCATTTGTCCTGTGAATGCCGGGTATTTGAAAAAACTAACTTCAATTCAAGTCGACATCAGAAGTGTAATTCACAATGGCACATGAATATAAAACCCTTAAATTACATCATTTTTTAAAAAAAAATTTTGCACTCCTGATCAACCTAAAAATCTATTTATCAACTTTTTGGCACCCACAATCCCTTTTCTACCAGTTAAAAACCATAGAGACATCCGATTTATGAATTATTTATCAGCACTTTTCTTTTTTCTTTTCTTTTATTTTAAGGAGAAACATTTTATAAATCCTATAACTACTTTTCTACACAGCCCTCCGGTTGAGAGCCCCTTACTTAGAACTTCAAAGCCTCTTTTCTAAATCACACTTGATAATGGCTCTTTATCTTAGTCAAAAAAAATTAGACTTGTTGAGTCCGTTTTTGAGCTATTTTTTTTTGTTTTTCTTTCGTTTTCTTATCAATTATCCCTTGAGTTACTTGAGTTGTTACCCAAGAGCATAGGCTATTGAAGTAGGAAGGCAATCAATTTTAAAATGGTGAAGAGCTAGTCTTCATTTTTTATATTCGTTTATCGTCAGGTGAAATATTTATCATATGTAGATACATACATATTAATATGATTTTTGTGTTAGACAGAGTTTTTTAGAAGAAAAATTTACATAAGAGGGTGTCAAATCTGTGGGACACTTTATACAGTATGTAATATATTCCTATGCAGTAGTTATGTCATTGGATTTCACGGATTTACGTTTCAATTTTTTTATTTTTGGTGAGGTTTTTCCATTTTTTTTTTTTTTTTTTCAAAAAAGGAATTCAAGGAATTTTGAGCATCCCGTCACTCTCATTAGAAGGTATTTATTTGCAAGGTGATGTTTATTATGAGATTAAAAATAAGGGCTTATTCTATATAAAGAGTAGTTTTATCAAATTTAGCAAAGGGTTTAGTAGCTCTGTCCGTCCCTAAGATAGTATTATATTAATAAGTTCTTCATTTTTCTTTATATATGTACATATATATATATAATGTTTTTAGAAATATATTTATTTTTATAAACATCTTTCAACAAGACGGGCCAGATATGTGTGTACATATGCTCAAATACACACACTCACATTCATAGGCGTATGATTGAATAAACAGGAGAGAGACTCAACTAACAATAATAAAGGCAGGAAGGTCATTAGTGTAGTAATGATAAATACATAGAATAAATTCAATGAGTTATTGTCTAAGTAACATGCGTTTGTTTACTTTGCTTTGTTATCCTCCTATTCTCTTCCGACAACTACTTTCCTTCTCCTTATTAATGAGCTGAAAAGTTGAGTCCGTCCTTCAACAATTTTGAATCCTCCAATTCCAATGAATCAACACTTTTATATTTTGTTATTTGTCTTGTGTTCTTAGAATTTTGCTTCAAAGGTTCCCTTTATCCCTATGTAGGTAGGTAGAAAGATCACCTTTGTAGCATGTAATTCAACTTTTCTGTGAATTAAAAAAAAAGTTCTTTTTTTTATTTTATACATAGTATTTACCTTAAGTTAATTTTATTTAGTTGAGAGTGTAATACCTGTTTGCCATACACACATATAGGTATCTATATAAAAGTATAGTACACGGAATTTGGCACTTGTCAACTCATGTTTGAGTATCTATTGCATGGCTTCCTTTCATTAACCAAAACAAACACAAATAATCATTGAAATTTTCCTTCAGAATGACAATTTCACAACTTATAATTTTTGTATATGTTAATTAGAATTCGCGCGCTCTCTCTCTCTCTAAAAACAAACGAAAGGAGACAAAAAGATCATACTTCTATAAGTGTTGCTAGGGATAAAACCAATGTGAATTTGATCAATTTTGCATAAAAGTATTTGAAATGTATATATATGTATATACAAAAGTGTTTGCAATCGAAAAATTTGTATTCATGTTTGTTGTAACTTAGAGTGATTTATGAATATTATTGTTTTATGATGACACTTCTCTGGATTCAATGTAAAAAGAATCCAATTGTTTTTTTGTTTATTTGTTCATATTTATATAATAACACTTGCTTTTCTCTCGACAGCACTTGTCTAGTAGTGTTTCTCAAACTTTTTTATTCTTGGGCGTCCGCCTAGAAATAATAAACCCTTATGTTGCAGTGCAGTTTTTAAGGAGATACAAAAATGTATTTCTTCTTTATTTTTGTTTTTTAAAGGACTAGCTGCTCATTTTGTACGTATTTTTTTTGCAGTACGTCTTCTTACTATTCTCAATTGGGCGTATACGTAGAGTTTAAGAGCCTCATATTTATCTACATGCATAGGAAAAATAGTACAAAAGGAGGAGGCTGAATCTATGGAATGTCATACAGTGTAAATAGTTATGAATTTCACCAACTGACCTACTCATTCACTTTTTTCCTCCTCTCTCTCTTTGACATGTAAATGAATCTTAAACTACTTTCTGACCTTTTTATAAAGTATTTTGATTACTTTTTCGGTCAAAAAGCATTTGTTTTTATTTGTTGTCTCTAGGAGTTAAGAGAGGAATAGTCGTAAAAGTAAAAGTAATATGATACTAAATATCATATAATATTTTAGATAATGAGAGTAAAAAAAAGCAAAAGCAAAAAAGCAACACAAACAAACAAACAAAAAACCCAAGAGTTGTAATAATGAGACGATTAAATCCCAACATGTCTTTCATCAAGAGAGAAAATGGCAAATATTTAATTATATATATATATATATGTATGTACGAACAAATTCAATCTAACAATCATGTTGTTTGTTTCCTTGCACACGGCAGAACATCCGATTCACTAAACTCAATTTGCAGGATTGCATCATAAATATGCATACATAATTGCATGCATTCAATGATATAGAAACATGTAAGGAAGAAAAAAAGACAGAAAAAGGAAGAAACAAGTTTATGAGTTGCTTGTAAAAGGATGTTATTTGCAATTATTCGGCTAAGAAATGAATTCTTCACAATATTCAATATTCACAAACTACATTCCTCCTCCTTCTTCACAAACACGTCGAGCTTTTTTGTCCACTCGCAACCTCGACTGACAAAAGGGAAAGGAAAAATGTGGAAAAACAACTGGTAGCTGCTACCCTTCTGTATTTTCCTCGTTGCCAACTTGTTAATATTATGCAGAATATATTATTTAGATATACTAAATATTTATAAATTCTACCAATCACAGGCCAATTGTTACTACTCCTAATATATTCAAAATTCAAAAAAAGGGCGCGCAATCCTTGGTTTAATATATTTTATATAATATATCAAAATCATAAATAATAATACTAATACCCTTTACGAGTTCATAACACGTAGAGTCAGCTGCTTTAAATCAAAAGAGTCAAATGATGAAAATAATCAGCTGAAGGGAGGGAGAATACAGTGTGTGCTTTTGTTATTCCCCAAAAGTTCGTCGTGACATATCATACATGAAAACAAGGAAGAAGAAGAAGAAGAATAAGAAGAAGGAAAAAGAAATAATTTCTACATATCCTTTAATAAACATTGTAGTCTTGTAGATGATGTTATTTTGGTTGTTCTTTATTTTGGCTTTCACTCAAGAAATAATAAGGGGGAGAGAGGAAGATGTGTGTGTGTGGGGAATAGCATGTGCCTCAGATATCGTGAGGTACCTAGATCCCATCTATTCCGGGGGTTTTTCCTTCCCACAAGAAAAAGATAAAAGTCTTTTGTGTTGCATATCTATGTACATACGTACGTAGGAGTAGTAGGTAGAAAAGGAATATATATATATATTTGTTCTAGGTTCCCTTTCAATTTGCGTCTTGATTTTCTTGGAAACAAAAAACTACTTTATTTTCTCTTTCTTTTTCTTTTTTTTTTGTATTTTTTACCTATCTCATTTACAGCGTAACAAATAACAAACAAAATAGAAGACTCTAAATTATCTCAAAATAGTGTTTAAACTCCTAAATATGACGACGACGTCCCTTTTGTCTCCTACCTTCCCTTTCTTCTTCTTCTTCTTCTTCTTCTTAAATATTACTATTTGTGCTATATGAAAGAAAACAATAATTTAGAAGGAGAGGAGGAGGAAGGTAAGCAAGTAAGTGACTTGTGTTTCCTCAAGGACATGAAAAGCAAGGCAAAATAATTATATGTCTCTATATACATACATACATACCTACGACACAACATATATGTATGTACATTTATATACTAAATATATAAACATTCTTATGTTATATGTATATTATTATTATTATATCAGGCAGCCTCTTCCATTCAAGTTCCTCTTCATCCAATTTTTGATGGATTGATACGTAGATTTGTACATTGTACATGGTCATATTGTAAAAAAAAAAAAAAAAAGAGAATAAAAGAGAAGTCAAAAAGAATTGATTAAGACTTTATAATATGTAGTAGAATAATAATGGTAGTGGTGGTCAGTAGCAGAGACTATTATTGACAGATAAGGGGAGGAAAAAGCAAATCTTTTTTTTTTTTTGTCAAAAAAATTGCTTAAGTTCTTTGATTAAATATAATAATGATAAAGATGAATTCAAAGTCATGTGGAATTAACTTTAAATCATTGCTTGCAATTAAGAGCAATTGTTATACGAGCACTGCTCTACAATAGATGCTGTTAATTTATGTACCATTATTGTATCGAACTAAAGGTTGTACAGATTGTCCCCTTTTATATGTTAAAACATGCTCAATTTTGAGAAATTTATAATTATTATTATACATATGCTTGTTTGCATGTACATACACATTTGGGACAGTCTTTGTGTAGTCATTCCCTCCATGGTATCAAATTAATGTATGTACATATATGCGTCTAAAAATTACATTTGATGCCAAATTACTTTACAAACCACCTATATGTATATATATATATATAATAAGGAAGACTCTGTGTGCTTTTTTTTTTTGCAATCAGCGTACTTTATTATAAATGCTGAAGGTATAGGTAATATATATTATGTACATATATGTATAAAAAAAGAAAATTACTTATTTATAATGAACATGATCTCAGCTGGGTTCATTTATACTTTTATATATATATATATATATATATATATAGTGTTATATATTATTCTGTTAAAATGAAAGCAAGTTTTAATGAACTGTTAATATCATCAGCTGGGATTAGAGGTTGAATCATCATCATCATCATATTGTGATAATTGTAGCAGGATATATGCATATTCACCTCTATATATATGTACATATATAAGTACAATAATGGCAAAGATTACAAACGACACACATGACACTAAAAAGTGCAGACCTGGCGCGATTCTAAATAATTGTTAAGCCGTTCAACATGTACAATAGCCAGCACATTTTGTCAAGTGTTGACTTAACAAAGTAATCAACGTTGCGTTCACAACAATGCTGCTTATTTTATTCTCTGGATTGATTCTGGGTTTAAAATAGTTTTAATAGTTTGTATATTCATGTCAAAGGGTTAGACTATGCCGAAACCTATGATATCAGAGGCGTTACCTCAGACATCAAGTGTATGACTCTAAATTCAAATCTTTGTACACAAATTCAAATTTCATAGCGTGAAGTCAGGCATATTGCCCTTAACACTAAAGCACTTCTTTTTTTTTTACGACAAACTTTTTTTTGTGGAGAGCTTCTATAGTCTATGTCAGTTTTGTTTTTGTTTTTTTCCTAACAAAAGTTAAAAATGGTTGGTTGAGTACTCATCATGTAGGACCTAAAGAGTGAAGACATGTTTAAATAAATAGAGTTCTAGGCCTTGTGTTGTTGTTGTTGTTGTTTTCTTTCTTTACAGATGCATATATATATATATGTAGGTATATACTATCTCAAAAAATCTTAGTTTTAAACCCCGCTGCTACTACCCTTCATCTTTAATTTATGTTCCAAATATTGTTTAACTACTTCTATCCAAAATCCATGGAAGTTTTTAAATGAAATAAAGGTCGTATTTTCGATATATGTAGAGTTTTGAGACTGTCTCGCTTCAGCTCTGAAGTCGTGTTTGTAAAAAAAAAAAAAAAAAAAAAAAACGAATGAAGGCATTCTACTTCATAATAAATTAAGAAGCATTCCATAATTATAATAATTATTTATCAATGTGTGTATTAAATTACAAGGAGCTTAATGCTGAGATTGACTAAAAGAAAGTTACTCGATGTTCAATTATTGTTTAGTCTTTTTTCTTCAAAATTGACAAAGGTTGACAATTTAAAAGTATTATTGTAGATATTACCCTATTAATAAGTACATATACATATATATAGGTATGAGCATAAAGCAACTTTACAATAAATGTAAACTCAAGTGGCTCCAAATCCCCTCGCCAAATAAAGTACTAATACTCAAAAATTTGACAATTGGATATTCTTTTATTTATACTATCTCTAGAAGGAATCCGTAGTCTACCTGTCAAACTACTACTAATATCTTAAATACATGCTTATATAAGAAGCATATTAGTGTTAAAATTTGAATTATTATTATTTTGTTCCCTATGATTTTTTTTTTTTTTGGCACACCATTCACTATTTTGATGGGTAGTTAGTGAACACGAGCCAAACCTACATCGCTCATAAGTGTAATTAGTAGAACCACTACCATCATACATAATTAGTAGATACCTCTGGCAAGATGTCAGGTGTGGCTTAATTGCTTAATCTTACAGATGGGCAGGAGTGTGCCACTCATTTGCATCTTTTCTTCTTGTTATTTTTGACATTTTATTTTTAATCTTTCAGGGTTTTTATTTATGTGTTTAAATAATTGATATGTAAATATTCCATCAACTTAAAGGATTCAAGCCTACAAATGTCTGTATAATTATATATATATATATCCGTTAAAAAGAATCATAGCCATTCTAGCCTCTAATCGGGGTTCTTGAAAAGGTGTTCAAATCGTAGAATCCATTCGGCATCATTTCATTGATTTGTATTTACATTGCTAATTTTTTTATGTTGGAGAGATGTGAAATTTTTCCTCTTATGAGCGAGCACTCTTCAGAGGGTATTGAAAAACTTTATTTTTAAATTAATTGTTTTTAATTGAATGTCTGGAATTTAACAACATAATAAAATAACTCAGAATATTACATTGAGCTCTTTGGTAGATGAGAAAAAATCATATTTTTCAATTCAATTTGAGTTTGTTAAAAGCAATTAGATATTGAAATAGTGATGTTTGTTACAAAGTTAGTTGTTCTGGCAGGGTGGCTGAATGAGCTCTCATAAATATACAATATGGTATTTGCAAATCAGTCAAAGGCAAAATCCACCCATCAGTTATTTATTTAAATTATAATCTGATCATGTTCTTTATATGTGTGTACTTGTATATTTTAGTACTTATGTGTGTGTATCCATCCCCTCATCAAATTTTTTACTTATTCACTATTTGTTTCTGATTTGCTATATTATAGGTAAGAATTATTGCAACAATTACATATCTATACAATGCTGACGTGCTTAGAAGCTCAAAATGTAAGTGTCGATATATTTACACATGGATAAAACAGGACCTGATAAAAAAAACAAATACAAAGAAACTTAACTTTTTTTGTACTTTAAAAAAAATAAATAAATGTTGTCTATTGTTATTTTTTTTACTTATTATTATTATTATTCTTTTTGCTTTTTCTCCTCCCCCCTAAGAAAACAAAGTTTTTTTTTTTTTTTTTTGGTAGAAAAAAAAATGTGAATCTTTTTACTTGGTTAATAAAAAAAAAGTTGATTTAAGAAATTTTTGAAAGTGTAGTGAGGAAACTAAGTAGATGTTTATTAAATAAACAAAAAGTCTCAAAATTGGTTCAATTAACAACATTGGATTGAAATTTCAAATCCCTTGCGCCTGACAGTCAACCATGTTATGTTGTGTATATTTTTGTTAGTTTTTTCAACAAAAAACAAAAAAAGGCTCTTTTGTTGTGAAGATGTGATTTTTTTGATTTTTCTATCAAAAATACTTCTGATATTTGTATATTATGTCAGAAACCAAACTATGGTTTTTATATATGTATATATAAAGTAGACCCTATTATGACAACATGTGTAATCTTAATTTAGTCAAATGTGTAACAAATTTAGAGTGGAAGTTCAAAATTATTTATTTATTTATCATTCATTGATTCATTCAAGAAGAGAAATTATTCTTGCAAATGTCGATATTAATTGATATTTTATTATAAATATAAATTTAAAGTCGTTTTTAATAAGCATAAAAAACATTCTTGTTTATTTTAAATATTTTTATTAAAAGTGGTTCCAAAAATAAACGTTGGCTGATGAATGTTTTTGCTCATAAAACTATGATGTGTTTTTTTAAAAAAAAAATTATATATATGAAGAAAAGAAATTGTAATTTGATTAAAGCAAATACATAACCTTAGTGTATAGTATTGTATCAATAATACTTGTACAACTCCCAATTTTCGGCTAAACTAAAATTGATTACAAATTAATTGTCTTTAAATTACAAAAAACAAAACTTCAAAAATAATAATAATTTTATCTTTGCAATTCTTATTTGAGTAAATTCTAGTTCTGTATATGCAAAAATATGGGTATGGAATCACTTTTCTTTTGGCCTATATAACGTATAAGTATCTGTCAAGTTTATATAAATTTAAACTAAGGATTGATCAATATATTGGTTAGCCTATTAAATCGTTTAAGATTCTTCAGGGATTGGCCAAAGTTTCGGATGAATACCGAATTTTACTTTCCTAAAAAAACAAAATCCAATGTTTAAATATAAGAAAACGAACTAACAATTTTAGAAAAAAGTACTTAACCATTCAAAAGGCGGCCATTCCTGCTATTTTATGCAAACTTTATCACCCTTAATTAATATTTTGAATCCTGACAATCAATAAAATGACACAACTTTTAAATGTCATTCAATCTATTAAAAAGAAAAACAGAACAAAAAAAAACAAGGTTAAAATCCTATATCTGCCCTAAAATATGACAGAATCTAGGAATTACTTGAAAAATTGAACATTTTTACTCATTTTTCGCTATAATGATGAGTAAAGTTATAAAGTGGTCAATGTTGGACTTTAGTGTGATTATTTTTAATCACTCAAGTTAATTATTTTAAAAAGACGGATTGATGGATCAATAATATCGGCATTGGTCACAAAAAGTCCCCCTATCCTCTCAAAGCCTTGGTTAAACTATTTTAAAAACTATGATTTTTTGTGTTAATAAAAAATACCTATTAGTTAAATACTCTGGGACTTTCTGTTCCTTTTGTGTGTGTTTATTCCGATATTTGTATCACTATGATTATATATTTATTAAATGTTCAGCAAAACAAGAAAAAGCATTTTGCAGAGAGAAAATAAATTCAATTTAATACTAAGTAGTTGTATGTGACAGTCAAGAACAACAACAACAAAAAAACAAAGGTACATTCTTTGCATGAATGTATGAAATACATTATTCCTTTTTTTTTATTTTCTGCCTTCCTTCTTCTTGGTAGAATTATACTTAAATAATGTATAATATAGCTGGTATAAAATTTATTTGCAACCAAGGAATTTCTATTGTCCTCTCTTTCCCTCATAATATCAAGTAAAAAAAAACAACTCCAGTTTAATAACGAAGGAAATAATACCCCTACATACAATACTCGTGGAGCAAAATATCTTTGTTATAAATAGGTATGTTTATAATTGAAACTAATTATTTATTGTCATGGTTTACCTAACAAATGTCGCCGTAGTGAGAGTCCTGTCCTTTGGAAAAAAAGGCACAGAATTCTAAAATATTAAGTTAACACAAAGTGCCCGGCGGGTCCAGTGTGTGCAAAACACCGTCACAAGGAAGTGGTCACGCTTTAAGTCCAGGCTTGGGTATAGGGCAAATTTGGGGGAAAGGATTGAGTGTTTTCTTATACAGAATGGATAGGAATGTAAAAAATATGTAAAATAAAAAGAAAGAGAAAATCATCAACCAGGCCATTCGGACAATTTGATGAATGTTGAGAGGGAAGAAGCAGCTTGAGCTGTCATGACGTTTGACTGAGCTAATAGCTGCTATTCTCCTTTATATATGTATACAAATGAAAACATCAATAATAAATAATAACATTATGCGTGTATACCATAGATGAGAGGCAGAAAATTAATTTTCAAATTATGTATCTTTAGCTTAATAGTTGTAAACTAACAATTATTACGAGAACATGGGCCGTTTTCTAAATTTGTATTTGCTATTGCTGTAGATGTTCTCCCCACAGTTGTAATAAAAGAAAAATGATAACAGCTTAAGAAAACAAAAAGTACTGTTAAAAGTGCCCCACTCTACAAAATCTCGCAGTCGGCATTTTGCATATTTTTTACATTCCTTAGAATGGACATTTTTAGTGAGGAGATCCAGGATCGAATCAGAACGATTCTACCTATGTAGACCAAAAACTTTTATTCATGTATGTGTGTAAATCCTTTCAACTATTTTGAGGGATGGGGGATATATCAAGTACCAAGTTGGTTATTGTGTAGGTGTTAATCTCTACACATTACATGGAAGGAAAAGTGCTCCATCATTGAATTTGACATCTAGGATCACTACTCAATCATAATATGTAGATAAATATTCTGATTGCAATTGCATAATGGGTGGGAGTTATCAAGAGAATATAAGGCCTCATTTTCAATTTGAGATACGAAAAAAAGAAAAGAAAAGTATCTCATTTCCTTTAAGGAGGACACCAATATTATATTCTTATATCTCATATTCCGAATCGTGAAAGGACTCGTCAATTAACTGAGAAATAGCTTTTTCACAACAGATAAATTTCCATTTGATGTGTCATTGACATCGAATGGAAATTTACTCACTCCCTTGGCCTTATCAGGCCGGAATTACATTGTGTCAGACTATAAATTGTCACCACGCAGCCAATGTAAACGGTGTATCTGTCATCTATAGGGGACATGGCTTTTTAATACTAGTGAGAAAGAAGAAAAAAAGAAAGATTGAGAATCACTGCTCTCTGGAGTTTTTCATTTATTTTTTTGATTTTTTCTCTTATAGAATTATTTACAAATAAATTTTATAAACAAATAAGTCCAGGAAAATGTAGGTTAACTTTATCTCTTCTCTTGATGAAGAAATAAATTCCAAGGACGAACTAGAGTCTTTACAATGCCGCTAGAATGCATCCGAAATTGGTTTAAAAATAATAATAATAATAATGATTCTAAGATAGCATGACATACCAAATATTGTGTGTGCAAACAAAGTTATGAAAGGGATAAACAATGGCAGCTGGGAATGATTCCATGCTTCAAGGAGCACTCCCAGAGAATGTCAAACAGCAGCAGATGTCACCATATTCTTAGTCAAATCTAGAAATTAAATGTAAAATTGCTATAAAAGCAAATATGAAGAAAAAACTTAGTACATCTGTGTGAATCTTTGAACAGAACATGATTCTAGATATAATTAGTTATTATTAACTCTTGATTTTTAAACTCATATTTTGACTATAGCCATGCGTGGAGAATAGACTGATTTGTGTTTTTCCTCTACATTGTTCAAGTTAATCTAATCGATTCTTTAATTAATTGGATATTTATCATTAAAATATCTATGTAATTGAATCGACATTTAAAGCCGGATTGCCCAAAATAGGTAATTAAGAATTTAAAAAGCAAGCATATAATTTTATTTATTATACATATAACAAGGAGGAGGTTTTTTTAAAAAATTCGATCTAATATTAATTTTACAAAGGTTATTTTACAAATTCTCTTTTGTTTGTTTATATGAAGTACAAAATAATGACAGACAAAAAAAAATATTATAGAAATTCAACTATTCTTTTCTTCTTTTTTTTCCATTTATAATAATTTATTTGATATTTGTTTCTTGTGTATGTATTATCAACCATACACAATCTAACTAAATAATATATATATATATTCATACATACAAATAATAATAAAAAACGTCTTATACGACTCTGGTATTAAAAATGCATAGTACTATGTACACGACCCTCTCTCTCATTCATTCTTTGAATGTCATATTAAAATAACTTCATTTATTTATTTAACAAATTTAATATTTATTAAATCTTTTTATCATTATTAGTAGTGGTATGATTCATACATATGTATATTTTCCTGGAGAAAAACTCTATGTCTATTTATTTGATAAATTTGATAAATTACATCTATGAAATATGATCGAAGAGTAAAACAACAGAGTTAGTTGTTGACTTCTATCATAAAATATTAGTACGTATATATGTTGTTATATTTAGGCTAAAAATCTAGGCATACAAGTTAATTTAATGATGCTAAAGTTTTTATTAATACATATATAAATACTTTTCTTCTTTTTTTTCCGTTACATTAACTTTTTTAATTTTTTTTTTAATTCTCAGCAAGTTGTTTCATATATACGTTTATATTTACTTTTGGAATAATAATTATTCTAATACTTGAAAATAAAGTATTTTTCTTCTTTTTTTTTTCTTTCTTTTTGTGGAGGGGAAGAGATTTTATACCTACATACATACATACATATATGTTAGGAAAAAAAAAGTTGAATTCCCCTTCTGAGTTTTACATCCTTTGAATGCCAATTTTTTTATTTATTTTTATTACTAGATGAAAGAATTTACCTTCTAAGAAAGTGTGTTTTTACAACTTTTTTTTAAAAAAAGGGGGGAGCCCCCCCCCCTTTTCTTCATGTTTCTATATCAACCAAATAATAATGTATGACAACCTATCATCATTATTACCATCATTATGTACCCATTGTCAATGAGAGTCCTTTTTAATTTTATTCGTCAAATATGTTGATCAAACTTCTATTTCCCCTCTTTTCGTCTTTGGCAAGTCTTTCTTTATTAAAAGGAATATATATATATATATATATATAATAAGCCTTATTTTTGAGTCAAATGCCAATGTTTCTACGTATGTTTTTTCGTATTAATTCTCTTGGTACATAATCAGATTTGCTTGCTTACCTTTTGAATTAATTTGAAAATTCATCAAATCATGGAAAGTGGTTTTAATTTGTTGTGTTTTGATTTGATTGAAGGGGGGAGGGGGGGGGGAGGAGTAAAGATGTCAATCACTCACTCCATGTTTCCTACGAAATTTCCATCATTTCGTAGTGTCTATGACTATTGAATTGTAATTTTTTAATTATTCACCATCATCTTTAATTAAAAAAAAAAAAGTCTTTATAAACTTATGCTGCCATATCGTTTTGATTATCATTGTCCCATGAGGTAGTATCTGTATTTTTCTACCACGTCAAAAAGGGCCCTAGCAATCTATTTATGTATATGAGAAGGACTCGATCGATGTATAGGTAGTTTTTTTAAATGAATCCGTTACTGATTATAATACGAATATTTTATTTTCCTAAAAAATCTCACACGAAATCAACATTTTTCCTTACCCTTTCAAAACTTACAAATGATATTAAAAAGTATTTAATTTCATTATGGTCATTTAAAAACCATCAAAATAATAGAGCCCATGCATCCATTTCTGAAACGCCCTTCACACTATATTTTAAATATTTTTGACCCTCATAACTAATGTAATCTTCTTAAGTAGCCTATGACATTGCTTTTAACTGTGTTTTACTAGCATGTAATCCATTGTCTGACGATACTCTGCTCATCAATAGAATAAATCAGAATTCACAATCAATTCTTAACCCTCCTACTATCCTTGGGGTCAATTTGACCCCAATCAATGTTTATCATTCAAAAAACAATAGTTGGCTTCTTTTTTTTTTGCTCCATATTTCATGACTTTTCCAAAAATTTGATGGGGACAACTGATTAAGCGTAAAATTATCATGATAATATTTTTTCAATGTGCTGAACGCATATTCCACGCATTGGTGTTCCTTTGGAGTCAATTTAACTACCCAAGCTGTTTTAACCGTGTAAAACTTGTCTGTCTGTGTGTGTGTGTGTGACCTAACATCCCCACACCTGCAGGTGCAGAGTTGATACTTTTGAGTTGATACATAATGGGGGGAAACAATTTTCTGTAAATCATTTTCTGGAGGCAAATATATCTGGGGTCAAATTGACCCCAAGGGTAAAATGTGTTAGTAATATTTTGATGATAAATTAATTCTAATTTAAAAGTTTCGCCTGATGGTGGCGCTAGAGGGCAGGTAAAATTTCACTGATAGGGAGTTTCATTATCAAGGGGTTATTTAATTATTCAACAAATAAACAAAGATCCTGACACAAAAATTTGGTCAACAAATTTCTGTAAATCATTTTTTGGAGGCAAATAGTATACCTGAGGTCAAATTGACCCCAAGGGTAAAATGTGTTGGTAATATTTGAGGAATATACGAGGGTTAAGTGAAAAATATGAGGATGTCAAATTTTTTGTGCAGTTGATTCATTTCTTTTGTGATGAGTAAAAGTTTGAATTGGCCATTTTTACTTAGATATATCTCAAAGGGGATTTCGAAATATAAAATAAATCTGATTCACCGTTTTGAACCCACAATAATTCGGTCTCGTGAAGCCAACTTCATTCCCCTCTTCTTTAAAAGAAGACAAAAAAATAGAGTAGGTATGTACATAGTTAGTGATACACATTCTAATATATGTGAACGCTATTTGATGATGACTCACTATTCTACATTTATATCTCTCATGTTTTGTTTTTCATATTCTACAATGATTATTATTAGTACATGTTCCAATTCTCTCTTACGTAATTTTCAATACTTCTCCATGATGTAAGATTCCAAATACTAATACTAATAATAGTTGTGAGCAATAGTGTGTCGACGGATGACGATGATAATGATGATGACGATTATTAGTAGATTTTTTTTTTGACACTCTGTTTGAATAATGAAGGTTGTTGTGTGTGTTTTTTTGTTTGTTTTTTGTACATTTTGTACATACATAAATACATACATATATGAGAGAGTGAAAGTCATCAATTCATCATTGTCTTTGTTTGTTTGTTTGTTTACTTACTTACTTACTACATACATACATACAATTGCTGTGTCCCAATATATGTATGTATGGCTTTCTGAGACATAGGTCGTGTTTTTTTGTGTTTTTGACGGTAAATTCAATTACAAAAATGTCAATCAAACGCTATGATTTTTTTTTTCAAAAAAAAAAAAACATAATAATTTTTAATAGCTAGTCATATTTCAAGGAAGAAGAAAAATAATAATTTGTCAATGAAATTTAGCACAAATGAGGGATCATCAAAATAGTGATATTCTTGGTAAAGACATACTCTTGTTAGTTAGTTAGTGTATCTACACAAAATATTTGAGTTTGTATATAAATAAATAGTCAAATAAACATTAAGAAAATTCATTTGTTCTTATTTATTTATTTTAATAATATTTTATATATATACATAAACATACAATTTACATTAAATAGAATTCATGTGAAACAACATTTAATATAAAGCTTCTTCTTTCTTCTACTAACTAAGCTGTAAAGGAAATTAAAATAATAAAAATAAGGTTTATGTATAGGCTTTTTATATGTAAATATATAATTATACGTATATTTACATATTTTATTTGTATTTTAAATGAAAAATTATTTTTATCGCAGTGTTTAGGTTGTTTTTTTGCGAATGGCGTTCTTTGATATAATAATATAACAGCATATTATTTAGATGGGATACAAAAAAAAAAATTTGCATTTCTAAGTTATTTGCATTTGATAACAATCGTATCCCCAAATAAATTTCCAAAGTTGATGTTACATTCAATATTCTCATCATCATCATTTGCAAATACGTCACTCATATGTTATGTGTATGTTACAAGTTACTCTTTAAATGCAAGTGACGCCATGATGGAGGGTGTATAGATTTAAGGTTGATATATATTTGTTAAATAAAATCATTAGGAAGCTTCGTCCCACGACTTTAAAGTATTGAGTTCAACTTGATGCCAAAGACAAATACAAATTCAAAAAATCAAATTCCTATGAAATGACTTCAATTTTATTGTTAATAATTTTGTTTCTGAGGGGATAGGGACCAGAGAAAAATATCTGATCTTTGTAAAGGTATTTGTTAAACTACTGGCTACAGGAGACATGACGATTTCTGAAATGATGAAGCAATATATTTTTAAAATATTTTGATAGCGTTTGAAATAGAAATAAGAGAGAGAGAGAGGGGTGGATTTTTAACTGAGTAGGAAAGGTTGAAGTCCATTTATTTGTTGGTTCTCAATGGTGTGACCTAAATTAAAATATAGGATATAAATTCAACCATTTCCTTTATCTTAAAGGAACAGGGTTTTTTGTCTGTATAAAAATACGGGTTGTTTTTATGTCTTCTTCAAGAAAACGCAAACCATTTCTAAACATAGTTTTGTCAGCTATCCATTTTTTAAAACTTCTTAGTGATTTGAATATTGTTGATCCATCCAAGTCGAGCTAACTCTTATTAGACACTGAATGCCCGTTCCTACTAATCAATATGTAGGAATGTAAATAATATGCAAAATGCCGCGTGCGAGACTTTGCGGAGTTGGCTCTTCGAACAGTACTTTTTGTTTTCTTGAGCTGTTATCATTTTTCCTTTATTACTACTGAGGGGAGAATATCTACCTGATAGTAAAGATGTCGCATGAAGGAATACATGCATTAAGGTTAATTAAGCAAATAAAATGTAGACAAAAAGGGCTCAAGTCCTCGTATAATTATTATTAGTTAAAAATATACATATAATTTCCTGATATTAATTTGAGTTAATTTTCTTCCTCTCATCTATGTTATTATTTATTGTTGTATATATAATGGAGAATAGCAGCTTGTAGCTCAGTAAAACGTCATGACAGCTCAAGCTGCTTCTTCCCTCTCAACATTCATCAAATTGTCAATTGAGTTACAACCAGGTTGATGATTTTCTCTTTCTTTTTATATTACACGCCCCATTTGCATATTTTTTTACATTCCTACTAATCAATATGTATTATGTAGAGAATAGTCGATCAATATGGCGTCATTGGCCAGTTCATTTCAAGTTTTTTTCTTTTTCTGAACAAAAAGGTTGTTGATAGAAGTACTACATACTCAAGCTTGCAATGTAATTTAAACTGACGGATTTTATATTACTTTTTATATATTCATACAAATAATAAAAATAAATAAAATCATTTTCCTCATTTCCTTTTGTTGCTAAATTAAATATGTTGCACAAAATAATAAAAAAATAGAAAATTGCAAATATAGCTATACGTAATAACTGTATATAGCTGTTAAAACAAATGGGTCATTAAGGCCAGGAAAGAAAAAACCTAGTAATTATAATAAGAATGTAGTCAGAGATTTCATTAAAATAATATTAATGATTATTTTATTAATTTTTTTAGTAATTTATAAAAAAAAAACGAAAAGAAAAATATCCTTGCGTTGTTTATGCAAAATGAAAATTATTGTTATTATTATTACTCTACAGTTTATACAACGTATATGTTATATTGTTTTGTTTTATTCAACAGTGCTCTAGATAAGTGTGCATGAAGGAATATTAACTAATAAGTTAAATGTATGAACACACCACTCTCTATTGCTCTATTTCTTCCTACTTTCCTTAACGACGTGAGTACAAAAAATCTAGCTCTGTGCTGCTGCTACTGCTGCTGTTTCTACTGCTGCTTTATCGTACTTTTCTCTCCCTTGTTATTATAGTAATATCTATGTATGTGCCTACCTTATATATATTTTTTTTTAGATAGATAGATAGATAACTATTTTAAAATATCTATGTAAAAAGTGAGGGTACGGTAGACGGAGAATTTGTGAAGGAATAAAATACATTATATATGTACACCTTGCTAAACGAAACTCTATATTCGTGCAAAAAAAAAAAAAAAAATCACATTTCAAACTGACAGTATGAGCATAAATATATATATATATATATATATATAAACTATCCTGAAAAGCAATGACCGACCGGGCAAAGGAAAACATTTTTATGTCAAATCAAAGAGTCAAGTTTCAAGATACATACTTGAAGAAGGAGTAAAAAAGAAAGATTTTTAGTTTGCTCTATCCATGCGTTTAAATAGGTTTTTACCATTTTCATTACATATTACATACATATAGTAGGTTTTCACATGACGTCATTTGTGTATATGTGATTGGGCGTCTTGAGGAAGGGATATTTTGAAAGGTCTACAAACTTTTGTTTCCTCAAGATGAAGGAAAATTGTGAAAATGAGTGTCCGTCATTTGGATAGACAAATAAAAAACAAATTAAAACCCCCCCTTATCGTCCATCATAAATATATTTATCTCTCTTAATTAGATTTGACAAAAAATCTAGACCATAATTGATTGCAAAAGTCTGGAAAAGTCATATAAACTTTCACCATTTATTTTAATAATTATTATCAATTTGATTTAGTGTTCAAATAGCACCCCCTTACTACCAACGCCCAAATTTGTTTTTTCCTCTTTAAAGTCATGGAATGAAGATTCCTGTAGGGTTTTTTTTCTGTCTTTAATGTGTCCATTTCATTTAATAATTATATATTCAATTACACGTCATGCCCTCAACATGGCGTAGCAAGGTTTATGTATATAGTTTGCAATCCTTGGCGTGAGTGCCAATGCTTTTTTGAAATGAAAGGCTATATTATAATAGTTTGTACGTACGCACATACTTACAACAACTACGCATTTCTACGCAATGCGTAATAAAGAGGAGGAGGAGGAGAAGAAGGTTCTTTGTTAGAAGAGAATCTTCATCTAATTTTTTTTTCTTTCTCTCTCTCTCTTTCTTTTCAGCCCTTCCTCCTCTTCTTCATATTACGTAATTTTCACACGACGTTCATTTCTATGATCATTCATACACAACAAAGGGTTTATTATTATTATTATCATTATTATTGTTGCCAAGTCTATTTATGTATGTAGATTCTAAGACTTGACCCTTGAAGAATGATATTCATTCTCCTCTCCTACCCTCCCATCCGTGCTTCTTTAAATTATAAGCATGCACATAAATTTCAATATTAGTACAAAAATATATATATATGAATTACATACATATAGTATGCTACATAGAAAATTATTATGAACACGTGAATGTTTTCTCACCATTGACAAATGGATTAGGAGGAAGGTGTTTTTTAGTGTTAGTAATATTTTTATTAAAAGTTATGAAACCTTACATGGATGATTTCATACATACATATATTATTTATTATTTATTTATTTATTTGGTGAGATGAAGTATGTCAAATCTCTACTATACTATTCAATTATTATTGATAATAAATAAGTGTAGTAGGTACTTAGAATTAAGTGATGATATTTCTCTGTTACTTCCACGTGTGGAAGTTCCCATCTCGTACCATTACATATTATTTTGTATTATATATGCATTGAAATATTCATAGAAAGTACTTGGATGGATGTATATACGTCTGTATATCCATTCAACTTGAGTAAAGTTATGTTCAAATGACTCTGTCATTTGAATTTATACCATTTCCCCATGAAATAAGTTCATATTATATGTACATATGTATAAATAAATGACTTGATGATGAACCTTTTTTTCCGCTGTTAGTATGTTTCTTTTCCCCCCCTCAAAGAATCACTCACTCAGTGTTGTTATAATTGTTTTTCCCTGAGTTGAGGCCAATGTTCTATTTATTTTTAAAAGAAGCTTATGCTGGCATGGATAATGCGCAAGAGTAGAAAAAAAAATATGAAACAAAGTAGTGAGAGCCACCCACAAAAATTAACTTGACCAAAAGAAAACTTTTTTGTCTCATATATGTATATGAGGGTGCCATAAATGACTATAATTAAAAGTGAAACCTCCAGAAATTTACCCTTTAATAATAATTAAAACAAGGTCTGTAATTCTGCCTTTGAAGACAAATGACAAATACAACAAATCCTGCGTGTAGAAATTCTGTCTCATAGACAAGGAGAACTACTCTCCCAGCTAGCAGAAGCGTTGTTTGACTACTTTGTTTTATAGCTAGTTACATAGGGTGATACACACTGACATAAAGCAATTTGCTATTTATTTGAGAAAAAAAATGTATATCTGCACTAGGGACAAGTGAGTACCTTTTATATAGCATATGCTCAGACAAAGTAACGTGTTATAATTACGTATAATCAAATATATATTATAATTTTACTATGTATTTTTTTCAAAAAAATTTACAAGAACCATAGCTTGGAATTTTTTTTACTACTCTTCCCTTAAAAGAAGATATCTTTTTCCTTCCCCCATATATTCTTAGTTATTTACTGGACATGTTATAACGTCTTAATAATAATAATATGTACTTTAAAAATAAATGGATAGTTATTAATAGATAAGCATAACACATGCTCATAAATCATTTTTGATGTTCTTTTTTTTTCCTTAAAGTCGACTAAATAGCAAAAAATATTCTATGAATGTTGAAAAAGGATTAGCAGCAAGATGCATCCCAAGCACGGACAAGGAAATAATTTTATATTAGTACTTTAATAAATAAATAAATAAAAAAAAACACATAGTTATTTTATCCCGTGTTTTGTTCACCCCCGGGTACGTATCGTTCCGTCATCCTCACCTCATACATTTTCTGCTGTGTGTTGTGTTTTTAGAATGATTTTAAATCAATCTACATTGGAATTTTCATAATTATTATAGCTATGTACATATCTACTACATACATATTTTGAATGAAACAGGTCCATTAATCATCCTATGATTTTCATACATTCACATTGTAATGTGTTGTGTACATGGTTGGCTCGTCTCTTGTTCATTTGTAGCAAAGTCGTCTTAGAGAGTGAGTTTTAAGGTGCGGTTTGTGCGCCGCCTTCCTAATTCTTTTGAATTAGGAAAAAAGACTGAAAGACAGAGAGAAAGAGAGGCTCACTCATAATCTTTTCAAAATGAATGTATAGGAATTGTTTTTTTGTTTTTTTTGATTGGATGTTTAAATAATATTCATTGAGGAACGTCAATTCAAGAGTGGGGATGCCAATAATACATATATGTACGTGTATGTTCTAATGCTCGAATGCTACCTCGTCAATGCCAAAAGATGAGAGAGAGAGAGGGGGGAATTAAAAAAAAAAAAAAAACAATGGTGAAAGAATCAAATTGTACGTACTTATCATGGTTATTTAACTTCTAATCGCTATTTATATATATATATATTTAAGTAGCAACCTTCAGTTTAATGTCAGGGTTTTTTTTTGTTTTGTGTGTTTTTTTTTAATAATGATGACACTGTCTTTTTTTTTAAAGTTGTGTCAAGAGAAACAAAACATTGTTATCTACAAATGTACGTATATTTATTATTTGAAGAGAGCTTCTTCTCTGAATTTATGCTTGATTCTCTTCAAATTTGATTGTTTTTTTAATTAATATGTATGTATGTATATATATATAATCCTTGCTAAGAGAAATAATCATTTAATTTCTATCTCAGTAGTAACAATATATTCGAATAGTTTTTTTTTTATATATATTTATATATATATATATTTGAGCTAATATCGAGGTCACAGATAAAACATTATCTCTGTTTTTATTTTGTTTTTGTTTTTTCTTGATTGTTGAAGAAGTATCTTATCATACGAAGATATATTTTTTCAACCTCAAGAGAGGTGCTATTTTGAGACATAGTTATAATATTATAGTATATAAGCCTTTGAATTGATATATGCATGAATGTACTATCAAATTGCTACTACCTACAAGGAATACTTTCTTACTGACTTACACACAAGTAATTTGGAATCTTCCCTTTACCTTACATATATACATAGTATTTGCAGGCTTATGACCGGGCAGAGAGGGGATATAAATAGGAATGTAAATAATATGCAAATCGGGCTTGTAAGAATCAAAGAAAGAGAAAATCCTCAACCTGGCCACTCTGACAATTTGATGAATGTTGAGAGGGAAGAAGCAGCTTGAGCTGTCATGACGTTTGACTGAGCTAGAAGCTGCTATTCTCCTTTATATATGTATACAAATGAAGACATCAATAATAAATAATAAACAATATTATGTATACCATAGATGAGAGGCAGAAAATTAATTTTCAAATTAATGTCAGGAAATGATATATTTTTAACTAATAATAATTATACGAGGACTTGAGCCCTTTTTTGTTACATTTTATTTGCTTTATTGACCTTAATGCATGTATTCTTCCTTCATGCGAGATCTTTACTATCAGGTAGATGTTCTCCCCTCAGTTGTAATAAAGGAAAAATTATAACAGCATTGGACAACAAAAAGACCTGCTCGAAGAGCCAACTCCACAAAATCTCGCACGCGGCGTTTTGCATATTATTTACATTCCTAGATATAAATACAATTATTTGATTTTATGGGGGAAATATGATTTGAAAAAATATCTTTTTTGAATAATTTATGTATGTATGTATATGTAGATCTGCCTGCTCCTCCTTCCAAGAGAAGCAATTGAAGGAAATCAATCTTAATCATGGGATGCAAAATGCTGAATGAAAAGTTTTCTGTACCACACTGCCTTCCTCCCTGGCGGCTATTTAAATATCTATTCAACAAGTTGTTTTTTTTTTCTTTCTGTAAAGAGTCATTTCTTTTGTCTACATATATCCCACAATACATATTTTATTTGCTCAATTTATTTTTATTTTTGTATGTATCTATGTTAGTGATGTAAACTAAACAAAGCTTGTACTTAAACTAGGCTTGTTAAAAATATATAAAACCTTGGCTTTGCTTTGTACATTCTGTTGAGAAGCTAAGGAGAAATTCCTGGCTTGACAATTGGAACCTTAGTATGCAAGTCGATTTTGGACATTTATTTAAAAAGAATTATCTTTTGGGAAAAAACATTAGCCACGAAAAGCTAAAAGTAAACCAAGGAAATGTGAAGAAACGAATAAGGTAGCAAGAACATTTAACTTCATTTAGACGATATAATTCGAATATAGTAATTCGATGGTGCCAATGGGAGAGACGAGAGCTTTAAAGCAGTAGACTCAATTTAATTTTCATAAGTTTGAAGCGAACGCTTCATTTAGGGTGTCAATTTTTGAATTCTTAAAGTTGTTAGGAATCCAGAAGTATGGGTCAGATCTCTGGCTCCTTTGTTTTTGTTGATCTAAGCCTCTTCCATGACACCATATGTTGTATTTAATAGGTTGTTTGTCTTTAGACATGAACTTGCTACAACTCAGTTTCTTTGCATCACTAATGTATGTGAATATGTACATATATTATAAGGAAAATAAGGATAAAGGCCGTTCTTTTGAAGGTTGAAGCCTGACCTGTTAAAATATGTATTTATACACATGCATATATTGCATTTCTTGCATTGAAATAATCTTTTTCTTTTTGTAAATGTATGTATATACATATATATATGAATATCACTTTATTCAAATGACAGTTGTGTTCATATTATCTATTTATCAGTTATTATAGAGATGATAATGAATGAGGTATAAATTGAAAGGAACGTTCATCAAATGGGGCCACGAAAGGTCGAAGAATAAGAAGAAGCACATACATAGAAAAAAAAGACTTGACATTTAGCAATAAATCTAGGGTCATAAACATCTAGTGCCATATTTTGTGCATTTTTCTCAATATAAAACGCCTCTTGCAAAAAATACATACCTTTTTATAACATATATATATATATGAGCAATGCAAGATATGAATCAGCTGCCTCCCCGGGATTTGAATATATGATTCTATGTATGTAGTATGTAGAAGCATACGTCATTGCATTGCATAGCTGAGTATTCGCCCCTCATCAATGTATGTATGTATTTTATCTGCATACACAAATTATATCTCTATACTTTTTTTGTGTGTGTGCGTTTGCAAATTGATGACGATAGTAATAAATATAATTATTTTTTACAGTATTCAATTATTTTTGCTGAGCTGTTTCTTGATTGATGTTTTACTCTCTTTACATATATATACAAAGTATACACAAAAGTTCAAATCTTTTTTATCTGTCAAGTTTATTTTGCTGATGATCAGAGAATGAGATGAAAACAAACAAACAAACAAAAAAACTGTGGATAATATCTTTATATCATCATAATCAATTTTACTATGTACAAATAAATATATAAATTGAAGTTCTTTTGATTTATTAATACAATTTATTTACGTAGATACATATTTCAAAGAATTTTTATAAAATGAAATAAAATATATAGTTCGTTAAACAGATGATGAATTTACATACATATATATATATTAAACTTTAATATATGTGTGCACAGAACCTTGCTCCCATCTATGTATGTAGTTGGTTGGTTCTTTTAATACCCACTTGGTAGATTCTAAAGGAAGTACAAACAGAGATACAGATTATTATTTGTACGTTCCTAAATACCTGCCATTCTACATTAATAGAAATAGGATATAGGGAGGGGGATAATTACATATTTGTTCAAATCATGTCCATAACCGGAGAGTACACGTAATCATCCATTATTAGCGGTTGCATTAGTAATTGCTAATTGGGGGTTTGAAGGCATAATTGATTATTATATTACATATTAAAGACTATTAACAATATTAAAGTCCTTTGTAAGTGATGCACCTTTATTGTATGTATGTATGTATGTATATTTATGGCTCTTGGTGATTAATTGGCCATATTTTATATCCCTAAAAAACAAGAATCGCATTTTATATATATATATATATATATATATATATAAACGAAATCAAATATTTTTACCCAACAAAAAATGTGATTCAAGGATTTTAATTACCTACATTATAGCTCTTTTAAGGTCCCAAATGATGTGGCAAAAACGGCATTTTCTGCAAACTCTTTTGCTGTTATTTTTTTATACCCGTATCATGAATGGAATATGACATCACTTTATCCATATTCAAAAAACTAAAAACTAGGTTAAAATCCTTGATGCTTCACCACAGACCCTGCCTACAAAATGTATACTCCACAATGTACAAACTCTTTGTAGAAAAATCTTGGGTAAGGATCATTCAGCTCATTTGCTATGATGATGAGTAAAATTATGCATTGGGCAATGTAGGCACATTTTGGGCTTTTGTCTTGTTATTTTTACTGAGATTTCAAGGGTTAATTTGGAAAAAAATAGAAAATAAATAAGTAATAATAATAATCTACTTGTGGATAAGTTTTTTAACCTACAAATAATCCATATCGATCCCCCCAAAAAATGCATATGTATATATTAAATGCTGCCTTTTGTTTTGTTTTGATATGATTGAGATACTAATTCCTTTTTCCATTTCGATCTTTCAGAAACCGATGTTCACGCTCAGATGCAGAGTGCAAATTTGCACATCCAACGACAAATGTTGAAGTTCAAAATGGAAAAGTAACGGCTTGTTACGATAGCATTAAGGTAAGTTATTTATTATGCATTTACTAGCTAGCCTTACAGTGGGTATTTATCAACAACATCTCACATATTAATTATCATCAATTCATTGGATACAAATAAGTATAAGATAATATGATTAAGAATATATACCTATTACATTTATTTTCTTCCTTATTGTCTAAAGAGGATTAAGGGAGTGCGAGGACCTTTATTTGTACACGATATTTCTATCAAAATAGTATCATGTGAAATATGTTGAAGGCCTAGGGGGGGGGGGTTAGGTTGTTGATATTTGTACATAGTTTTTATTGTGCAAATATTTAACAAACTATAAGTAGGTCTTGTATATACATATATTTATATTCATTTATTTGTAGTTATAACATTATTGCATCTGTAAGTATGTATATACAGTACTACGTAACGTATGTGACCAAGTTAAAGCTCATTAGAAGTTGAGGAATGCATCAGAGCCCGCTTTATTGCATTAATTGATGCTATCATTTCATTGAGATCAAATACAAATTACGTATTTATAGTTATACATATATATATATATATATATATATATATATATATATATATATATATACATGGTTGTATTCTGGAGTACTTGAACGGATTAATGAGGCGCAGACTCCTGCTTATAGTAATAATCAAAGAAAAATAATAATAATAATCAAAGAAAAATAATAATAATAATCAAAGAAAAATAAATAACTAAAATAAAAATTGCACTCATCATAAATATCCAAGAGATAATGGAATTTCAAGAGGTACTTCACCTGCAAATTCTTTCATATAAGAGGGGCTTCATCTCGTTTTTTTTTTTTTTGATTGCACAATTTCTTGTGACTCGTCACGAGGTGTATATTTCCAATCCGTCAATAATAACTCCATTGTATGTATTTTCATGTACGCTGTTCATTTTGTATTCTTGTTCATTCATTAATTCGTAGTCTGATTCTAAATTGAATTAAAGTACGTTACGCTCTGAACATGTCCTTCAAAAGAATAGTAAAGTCAACAGTTGGAGTGGTGGTGGATAATGGTGAATTGATGACTGTATTGATGGCAGGAAGTGATGATGTAAGACTTATATGTCGACTATAAAGATCTACATATACATACATAACATAATTAGGGCTGATATTGTTATGACACTCCTAAGGACTTTAAATATTTTGTTTTTTCGTCAAAGCACCGCTATGAATGCCATGGATAGTGATGAAGGTCACTATTCTTGTCTGTCTCTCAATTCCTTAAAGTCTTGACATCAAATGATGCGGTCTTGACCTCACTAACATAAAGGTGGTGTGCACTTACACGTCGAGCTTTTTTATCCACTAGCAACCTCGACTGACAAAAGGGAAAGGAAAAATTTGGAAAAACAACTGGTAGCATCTACCCTTTTGTAATTTCCTTGTTGCCAACTTGTTAATATTGAGCAGAGTTATAATTTTGATATACTAAACATTTATAGATTCCATCAATATACAAATCAATCGTTACTACTTGTAATATATTCAAAATTCAAAAAAAGGGCGTGCAGTCCTTGATTTAATATATTTTTTAAGTATCAAAATCATAAATAATAATAATAATATCCTTTTTGAGCTCATAACACGTAGGGTCAGCTACTTTAAATCAAAAGAGTTAAATGATGAAAATCAGCTGAAGGGAGAATACGGTGTGTTTTTGTTATTCCCAAAAAGCTCGTCGTGTTAGTAATTAGTTGTCAGCTGTCGATCTATTTACTTTTTTTCTCCATTATTCTTGATTTGAACGCAGATCAATTAAACTCGAATGAGTGAGCCCCTTCCTTAGCCATTTTGTTAATGAAGAAACGCTCAAGAGTAATTGATTTGAATGGCCCTTTGGGAGGTACAATGGATATATTGTCGTCCTAATGTAGGTAAATATTTGGATTTCTCGAGGTATCATGCCTACGATACATTCCAAGGAAGTCTTGTATTTAACCTATTTGTAGAAGTAGACTTTCCTATGTATGTATCTAATTTATTAAATGAAATGTGTAATACACAACATTATTATTGATGATTCACTTCAAAGTAAGTTTTTAACGATTCATGATTCTCTCTGCAAATGACGTGCTCCGACGAACCCAAATGATGCCCCACAAAGACCCAAAAATGTTGCAATTCTTGACGTCGTTTCTTTATATCTCATTTTTTTAATTCTCATTCTTGTATTTTTGGACTTGATTTAAATTTGTATCTGGAGGATATCTCATATTTTTAATCCAAAGGAGTTGCTCCTACTCCTATGTAGCTTGTTTAAAAAGTTAGTCCCATTAACCATCTAATAATAATAATAATAAGTGGTATTCTTATGGTTGTACAAATAAATATATCTTTCCAATGTAAGGCTCTGAATGAAGAGCTATTTCCTGGAAAATGAGAACCCTTAGGGGGGTCCCATAATTTAGACTAAACATCCTGTAGTGTAAGGCCTACATATAATATAATATATCCAGTAATTCATCAAGGGCCCGGAATGCTCTCAGCTTTTGATGATGTATGTATTTATGTACATAAACTTATGTATAAATTACATACTTCATCTAAAGTGAATTTATTCCTTGTACATATATATATATATATATATATATTTATAAGTAAGGTCAAGGTGGCTCTTAAATTACAAGTATCTATGTAGGCATATATATATATATATACATACATATGATGTAGATACGAGTGGTATATGGTAGAGTGCCTTTTTGAAAAATGGTTGCTAAGTATGCTAATGTTTTTTTTGTTGTTTTTTTTTTGGGGGGGGGGGGTTCTTGTATGAAAAATCAATCCAAATAACTATTAAATAATTATATATTATAGTATGTTACTATTATTATTCGAGTACTTTAGCTTCATTAGAAGGAGGAGGGGTTCAAATATATTGTGTTTATCCAGATCTACATACATACATACTAGCTCTTGATGTGTACACAGCTTTGCCTTGCTATTAGTATAACTCTCTCTGTTATACATATATGTATATTTTTTTAATGCATTTTCGCATAAATATTTGTTAATATTATTATTCCTTTTCTGCATGCAAGAATAATAACAGAGTAATGTACATACATATTATGTTCATTGTACGTTTATATGTATAATATGTACAATGTTTGTAGTACACAAAATATGATAGTAATACGAGGAGAGAAAAGAATCGAGAATAGTCGAATAAAATGCCTTTGTATCTACTTATAAATATGAATCAGGTTGAAAGATATTGCCAAATTAGCGTTCTTAGAATACAATAATACCTAAATACAATTCACCATTTGATAATTCAGTGCTTCTCAAACTCTTTAATTAGAGAGCTAATAACGAGCAGTTTATCACCTCTCAAAGTTATAAAAACACAAGAGATGAAACACGACTATTGAACGCCATTTACGCATTGGTACCCTGTAACAAGCAAAGAATTAGTATTAATCCGTTCATAATACGCAGTCTCCGTGGGTTTCAATCAATACAGAGTCAACTTTTGCTGCGCCCTTATTACCTCTCAAAGCTATAAAAACACACGACTATTGAACGCCATTTACGCATTGGTACCCTGTAACAAGCAAAGAATTAGTATTAATAAGTTCATAATACGCAGACTCTGTGGGCTTCGTTTCAATCAATAAAGAGTGTAAACTTATGAAAAGAGATATTACTGAATGTGTTCTACTTCTTAAAAGTCAGTGTTTTAAATACGAATGGGTTAAATTTCGCTTTGAGGTCTTATTCATCTCTGAGTAGTTATCGACTATTGACTAAACAATGATTTTATTGTGAATGGAAAAGGAGGAGGGTGTGTGTAACTACTACTGCCAACTGATTTTGAGCCTTGTGTTTTTATTTCTTTTTGGAGGAGACAGAAGTTTGACAGAGACAATAAAGAAGAAAACATCGTGTCTCCTATAAATCACTATGTAGGTGAATTCATGGAGGTTGCGTGGTTTTATATATATATATATATATATATATATATATATATATATATATATATATATATATTATCTAATTTATAGTGGACATAAAACTTGACTCGGAGGAGCAGCTAGAAAAGTTTATATTTCTATCTAAAAAAGAGGTCACTTGGTTCAACCAGTGTCGATGTGAGAATGTGTGGGCCCTTTTTTCAAGACAATATTGCTCTCTCTTTCTCTTTAGAAAAGCTGGATGTATCCAAAGTTTATTATTTAAAAAAAAAAAAATCTGGGCAGTTTGTAAAATAGGGCATGCCTTCGTCACCTTTTTTTTATATATGTATATGTAGATATCCTTGTTTAAAATATTTTGACAACCCTCTCACTGATATGTGACACTATACTATTAGCTATTACAGCTCCTTTTACCCTCATAAGTAATTGCTCATTATGTAATATAGATGATTTAATCTTGAAAACAATTATGGGTGGATCTACATGATGTCTTCTGCTTAAGTGGATGTACAGAGACCTCATTTACTGCGTACATACATTACTTTCTCTGTTTTTATGCTATTGAAATTGATTGATTGATAGATGGATAGATCAACCCCTCCTCCAAACATGTAATGCCTATAATATTTCATTTGCATTTCAATTATTTGAATGTGACATTCATGACGTCACTGCTTGATTCACTTTCATGTATATATATTATTTTTTTTTGGAAGGGGGTGTGAGAATGAATTTAGTTGGTGGGGCTTACCATTGACTGGAGTCATGACGTTTTAACACTTTTAAAAAAAAAAATTAAAAAGGCGAAATATTAAATTGAATAGTTTATTGATAGGTGGCTTCAAGGCATCTATGTATGCTTGCTCATGAAGTAAATATATATAGATATATATATATAAATAAGAGAAGCATCTTCTTCATGCTTGAATAGTTTTAAAAGCAGTGCTACTACCTACACGTTTATTTTCTATTGTTTTGTTTTGTGAAATTTAATCAATCGATAAAATATTCGGATCTGCCTGAGTGAACATGTCAAAAGGAAAGAAAGAGTTTTTTTTTTTTCATATATGTAGGTATGTGGACCTATTTAAGTTAGTTAGAATATATATATATATATGAACATACAATGCAAATTAGGTAGTGGGGAGGGGATCTAGTCATGGCGGCGTGTAGAGTTCCTTTTTAAAAGGGTGTACATATGTATGTATATAGTTATTGGAAAGCTTTCTAAAAGGCCTTTGAATATTCGTGGAGAAATATCCCTATGGAGATTGAGATCCCTACAGCCCAAATGATGAGTGTAGAGAGGAAATGCTTAACACTCAGGGGATCAATGGTGGATTTATTAGCTTCTACGAAATAGGCTTGGCGTGGAAGGTATCTACGATGAAGCTTAATGTTGATCCCTGCATTGAAGAGATCATCCACGACATGTGTAAAGTCCTTGATCCAGGGCGAATTCCTCTTTTGACTCACCATTCCCGTTGCGAAAAGACCAAATGGGGTTTTAGCGGATCGATAAGGCATATATCCAAAAGCTGTGCGGAAGAAAGATAATTTAATAATCGGCATTCATCATGTTATGTTCATGCTATTGAACACTCACCATCAAATATCCCTTTGCTCAGACCATCGATGAGTACCTTTGGATACACGATGCATCCATTTTCTTTGAGGACAGCCGTGTGATTCTCCTGACTGATGATTCCGTTCTGTGTCAAGTAATAGTACTCGCCATAGAATTGACTACTTATCTGTTGATGGATTGCAATGGGAGACGTTTCAAGGAGAACGGTGGGTAGGGAATTTCCCAAGAGGAAAATCGTTCTTTGTTGATCCACAACATCTTGAGCCTCATCAACAGGCTTTGTGTACTGGACCCTGACCAACATGGCACGTAAATTACAGCAAAATGAAAACATCATGAGTATGCAAAATATTTTCCATACCACCACTAGAATCTTGGCTGAGCCCCAATTTCTGTACCAATGAAGTTCACCTATTGTGTGTGTGTAAATATTTAATTACTATTTAATTTTTAATTTTTGTAGAGAATAAAATAGTGCTCCACCCGATTGGAGTGAATAATTTGCAATTATTTTTTTAATAGTTTACATCCTATTTCCGTTTCGCGAGTCCTGACACAGCTCTTGTTCCTTGCAATACATTTGTTATGTATGTATGTATACCAAATAGTATAAAATTACTGATTAGTATTAAAATTCGCTAATGGAATGGATGATGTAAATTGTATCTTGGTACTACATACATAATATATGTAATATTTGACTACTTTTCTTCGTGAAATGTGATATTTTTTTATTTTCTCAATTAATATTATATTATAGAACAAATATTCTCTATCACATTACTCTATATGTAGATACATTCTAGTTGACTGAAGCCCCAATAAAAAGAAAGAATCTTCTTATTCTCATGTATTCAGCTATTATCTCTCTCTCTCTCTCTCTCAAAGTCAAAACTTACTCTTTTTTTAAAAAAATAAAGTTTTTTTCTTCTTCTATCCTTAAATGGCTAATAAAGTAGAGGGAAATTATAATTGAACTATGGACTTTATCCTATGAAAATTGATTAATTGAACATGAAATATAGGGTATAATAAATGATCATCACCTTGTTCTACCAAGTTTCCAAACGTCATTAGAAAGAAATCATTGAAGGGCACTCCTCTTTTGATCCAATCCTTATCAATCCATCCATAGGTCTTGTGAAAGATGAAAAAGATGAAAGACATTCCGAGAGCGGAGAGGAAGGTACTCAGCCAAACGAAAGGAGAGAAGGGTCGAATGATGTTTTGATAGGGATCCATGGGTTTAGGCTTGATGCAAATATAATCAAAGGACTGCATATAAATCATTCCTGAGGAGAGAGGAAGAAAAAGATGTTATTCAGAAGGGGGTGAGTTGAAAATGGGTTGATATCACCTGTGTATCGAACCACGAGATGACGATGGTAGCTGTATGCCACCGTTCCTATTCCTAGATCTGAATTATCATCTACCAACTCTTTTATGAGACCAGTGGATGAATTACTCTCTTCATAGTAGGAGCCCCAAGCCTTGGTTCGCGTGAATCTCAAATCAAAGTTATACTTGCGACTTACCTCTCTCACAAGAGCTACATCCACCCCAATAAGATTCTCAGGGTCCTTGCCAATGATGTAAGGGGCTATAGGAACGTAGTTGACTCGAAGAGTAAGTCCTTGGAGTGAGGATTTCTACATATTTATGTATTTTTGTGTTTTTGTTTGGGGTTTTTTTATGGGTTCAAAGGGAAATAATAATAAACAATTACGAGTATACGAGTACTACTTACATTGCAATAATCATTCAACTGTAGTCGAGGCTTGAGGAATCCATTCTCCTCTCTCCAAATGTCTATTAATCGCATTTGAAAGTTATTACGGATGTAGATGCAGGTTATGTAGAGGCCATACTGGCTGTCTAAATTGAAAAAAAGAAGCTTGTAGAAATGTATGTAAATGAATCGTACATATATCATCCATGTGTATTATTTTCGTTTTTACCATCCTCCTCTGGTAGAATGCTGAGAAGAGGGGTGTGTAAGGTTCGAGGTGCATTCTCTCTCAACTTCTTCTCCCATTTTCCCCTTTGCTTTTGAATATCAGTCTGATCTGCTGCATGTAAGGTAAGGAAAAAATCATCATTCATACAAGGGAAGACAAGGATACAATTATTCTCACAGAGTCTTCTTTGAGATCCAATTCCACTCTTAATTGGGAGCTCATGTATCATCAAATTAAATAAGCTCTCATCAGCTAAGCCATTGCTAAAACTAAAATCCTCATTCCGCCTCAATTCCTTAGGATCCGTGCTCACAGAGAAGTAACAGCTCTTCATACTCATCACGGAGGGTCGAAAGGCCTTAGCAGGAACTTGTGGATCATCATGAATAATGCTCAAATAATTGGACTCAAGTGTGCGCAAAAGGTCATTGGATTGGACTTGATGTGCAATGACGGTTTTACAGGCCCCTATCCTAGGATAATATTCCACTAAATCCTTGAATAATTTGCTATAGTTGAGAGAGGAAGATGAAGGGTGGACTTGAGAGAGGGTCAAGCATAGGATGGTGTAGACTAATGTTTTCAAGAGCATGCTGAAAGAGGAACTAAAGTAGAGTAGTGTTATAAGAATATATAAGAAATGAATCATTTTTGACTTGATTCATGAAGAAGATGTTTGAACTTTTCATGCAAGGAAAGGATTTCTTTTTGCCGCACGTAAAGTTTCTAAATGTTGCCTTTACATGAACTCCAAATGTTAGCCTTTAAATAAACATATGTATTTTATATATATATATATGTAGGTTGAGTCTCTACAACACTACTACTACTACTAGATACATCCATGATGTTTTGTTGACTCCACAAAATCACAATCTTTATTTTTATTATTGTTATAATCTTTTTTTTTTGCGTGGAATCAAAAATATGTATGTACATATCTTTTTTTTGTTCATTTCTATCAATGCACTGCCTACATACGCGTATGTATATTAAGTTACATGATGAATGGTTAATGTTCTTTAGATTGAAGGAGGAGGAATATAGAGAGTGAGTCCAGTCACATGTAACTTTCCCCCTTACCTCTACACACAATAGTCTTTGCATGTTAACTTTTCATTTGAATATTTTATTTTGCATAAATCCCAAAATTCTCCGTATAATCATGAAAATCATTTAGTATATGTATAATCAAACTCTTTTATTTACTATATTACTGAGTAGTAGGTATAATATCAAGTTCCTTGGGAGTAAGGGAAATAGTGTATGTATGGTAATATATACCTTTCGATTCAATGAACTTACTTTTCTTGATTCGATTCGATTGAGACTCTCATTGTCTGTTCATTTTTTATACATTAGAATCATTCTTTGCTATTGTTAGTATAATGATTGTGGGGATGCCAAATCATCTACTCTGCTCACAATCACATTTCAAAATCCGTTTTATATAATATTATGGTAGTAGCCCTAGTTACATAGTGTACATATGTATTATTATAAACCATTAAGTCGTCCTCCTTTTCCTATTAAAGCCTCCCTTTCCCCACTTCATTGATTTCATTATTGGACTGGAATTTATGGTTATGTATATATATATATATATATATATATATATATATATGAAAATAGAAGTATGAGGGGGGGGGGGGGTCCTTAGTGTACATCGTCTATTATTTATTTTGATTTTCTCAAGGATAAGTAATGTTTTGAAGGATGAAGGAAAATTCAATTTCAATATTGACAATGAGCCTGCATATTGAATAATATGATGCACATTACTCTGTGCCTCTCATTCTATCTCACAACCTTTTTTTTCTCCTTAAAATGAAAAGGAAAAAAAAAAGAGACCTACAATTAACTTATGGCTGAAGACAACTTTGGACGCTTTATTCCTACAACTGATGGACTATTTATTGATATGATGTTCAAAAAACTAAAAAATCGTGACTACCATTGGATGAGTCATTGGCTTCATTTGACAAGAGGGGTATGATGCCGTTTGTTGCATTGGTAAGGATATGGCACGTTTAATATAATGGTGACGTCACATTTTTTAAATTACTCAATTATCTTCAAAAGGTCCAATATTCAGTTTTGTGGATATGCCTAATTGTTTATTTAAATCTGAGCCAATAATAGTGGTGTGTTGCTCGAGGCCAAATTGAAAGGTATTGTCTCATCTTGATCCCGGGAGGGATGATTTTGATCACAACACTGGATGCAAACGGCGGATTAAATTAAAAGGGTCTTCAAATGCTAACATAATCTTACCATAGCAAAGTACATCTTTTGCCTGCCCCTATTCCTAGTTGTCATAAGATTTTGGATGTTCAGGTACCCAATTATGCGGATTAGTGAATGATAAAACCCTTTGAGTCTATGCTGTCACGTCGAGCTTTTTTGTCCACTCGCAACCTCGACTCATAAAAGGGAAAGGAAAAATTACGAAAAACAACTGGTAGCTGCTACTCTTCTGTATTTTCCTTGTTGCCAACTTTTTAATATGAGGCAGAGTTATAATTTAAATAAACTATATATTTATAAACTTTACCACTCACAAACCAATCGTTACTACTTGTAATATATTCAAAATTCAAAAAAAGGGCGCGCAATTTAATGTATTTTTTGATGCATCAAAATCAGAAATAATAATAATACCATTTGTGAGTTCATAAAACGTAGTGTCAGCTGCTTTAAATCAAAAGAGTGATGAAAACAGTTGAAAGGAGAATACAGCGTATTTTTGTTTATCCCGAAAAGTTCGTCGTGTTGAGCTCCAATAATAACCCATGTTTAAAATACTCTAATGAGGGGCAAATTGACGGCTGACAATCTGATTCAAACATTTTGATTTTATTAAAGGGAAAGGTTTTTATAAAAAAAAATTGACTTGCCACTACCCAACAGATGGGGTGGAGGATCAATGGTTCTTTTCCTTTTAGAATGAACTGAATTTTTATTTTGACTTTGATAATTTAATAAATGCATTACTACTGCTACGACTACCTCTTCAAAAAACAGCATGAGTTGACATAAAAAGAGTCAAATATTATCATATCATATATGTTCATATATAAAAACCTAAGTATATCATTTAATTCAAGGATCCCTTTGTTTTTCTTCCTCTCCTGATATTCATAGATACGTTATAAAATATGTAAATTAAATATCAAAAACAGACCCCCTTATCGGGTTGATTGCCTTTGTATATGTACATACATATATTCATTTCGAGTTCAAACTAGGTATGCTGCATACAACCAACCATGTGCAATCTGATTTCATTAACATTTATTAGTTTATATTAAAACTTTTTCGGGAGCCCTCTTTCCCGAAATAAATATCTTTCAAAATATTTATCATATTACTAAGAAAGAAGTCAATGTTTTTGGGAACACACGCACCAAAAAAAAACAAAAAACCATCAACGTTGAGCAGTGTGATGGGAGCCACAGGAGGGCCACTTTAATAAAGAGAGAAATAAATGATGGATTATACAACTATTCTTATTATTTATTATGACTATCATTATACAGCCATGTGCCAAAGGAAAGGGGATGATGAATGGATGGTTGGATGGGAAAAACAGGGTTCTTTTTTTGAGTAGCGGCATAGCATATTGTCCATACCACCCCTAAATGCAAAAGATGTATTTGAGGAACGGCGAACCCCTTTCTTTGAGGAGTAAGTAATTAGTTTTGGTCTTGAGTAGCACTTTGAAGGTACCTCCTTGCCTACGAGACAACTTTTTCACTCGCAAAATGTCACTTATGAAGTAGAACTCTGAAAATTGACCACCTCCCGCTCAGTAATCAGCATATTTGGAAAAGATTGTGGTGCCTCCTCAGGACGAGCTTTTTTGTCCACTCGCAACCTCGACTCACAAAAGGGAAAGGAAAAATTACGAAAAACAACTGGTAGCTAGTCTTTTGCTGTATTTTCCTTATTGCCAATTTTTTAATATTGGGTAGAGTTATTATTATTTAGAATTACTATGCATTGATAAAGTCTGTCAATATACAAATCAATCGTTAATACTTGTATATCAAAAATTCAAAAAAATATATTTTTTATATATCAAAATCATAAATAATAATAATACCCTTTACGAGTTCATAACACGTAGAGTCAGCTCCTCTAAATCAAAAGAGTCAAATGATGAAAATCAGCTCGTCGTGCCTAGTTCAAGCAAAGGTTCGGAATCAATCACACGAATTTTGTAAACAAAGTAAGGTTCGCGTATTTATTACATGCCGCTATTTTCTTCTCCACGCTCATTCCAGAACGACTTGGCATCGAGTTTTCTTGTTCAACTATGTATATACTCTAGGATTTTGTCCTCCCTTTGCAGAATTCACCTTGTTTTAATTGAACTAACAAGGTAAGCCCATGGATGATGCTGTATTGTATTGTTAGTTATAAATTAATTGAGGGGCATCCTCAGCACCCCTGTCCCATGAAAAAAATCATCTCATGACCAAGTACATTTGAGCACAGATTGATTGGTCTCTTGATCGTAGTTTCGTTACTTATGTAAAAAAAAAAAGAGTTGTATGTATTAATTAATAATACTTTAAGAGGTTGAGTGGTTTTAATGGATTCTATTTGTTGCGGATTGTAATGTACGTGGAGTACATATGTTTATGTGTACAATATTATGATGGTTCATGAAAATCTTTTTTAATCTATTAAATGCACTGGAGAAAGGGAGGTTTTTTTGTTATTTATTTTGTCAAATGTATTTTTTATTTCATCTCCCCCCCCCCCCCCCCAATAAAAAGGTACTTTTTTAAGGAGAGGAACTCCATTAGTTTAATTAATAGATTTGATATAAATTTAGGATCCTTTTATCCATTATTGTAGTAGTATTTTTTTTTTTTTTACGTACATACCTATATATATATATATATTATGCGAATGAATGAAGTGGTGTGTGTACCCTTGGAAAAGGTCGTATATTTTATTTGTAGGTATTAGTTATTTTATGGTACATAATATTTACTTCGTTCTCACTCTTTTTTTATCACTTTTTGAATCATTCTTTTATTCGTAATGGTATGAGTCAATTTTGCATATTAATGATAGGCCATACAAATACCCCCTATTTATGGAGAGACTTTGTCCATTCCATAAATAAGGTATCTCGCAACCTCTCCTCTATAATGAAAGTGAGAGGCAAAGGAATAAAATAATACGTTTTGGTGGTAGTTTGCATATTATTCCTCGTCATAAATTGTTGTGCACGGCTGAACATGAGCTACTTTGACGTCAAGGATTCAACGATCAGAGCATTAATAAGGAAGCCAGAAAAATCGACAGCTGATAGCATAGATAGTAGTTTTAATAGTCAGTAGAAGAACGCCAAAACTTATTAAAATACTATCCCCAATAACACTTCTGTGTATCTTTTTCACTAGTCGATTTTCGACTTTTCTCCCTTCTGATGAACAGAATTGGTGTAACTCAAAATTGAATGTACAATAGACCTATATGTACTGATTTTGAATCAGTCTTGAGAAGGAAAGGTTGCAAGGTAGGATTAGAATTGCTATTTATAATGAATGATGATGGTCCAATTACCCAGTTATACCTCAGAGTACGAAACACTTGGAACTGGGCCATTGAGTGTCTATATTTTTCAATTGGCATAATAGCGACTCTGTAATTTTATTTCCACAATTTTGTCACTCCAATAAACCTCACACTAGAGATACAGATATATTTGTAATATTTTAAATGTATCCATGAAAGGGAGATGTTGATTAAAATACCACGGGATGTTGTTATAATGGTACGACAACAACAGTTGTATTATTGTACAAAAGTCACATTGATTTACACGACGAGCTTTTTGGGGAATAATAAAAACACACACTGTATTCTCCCTTCAGCTGATTTTCATCATTTGACTCTTTTGATTCAAAGCAGCTGACTCTACGCATTATGAACTCAAAAAGAGTATTATTATTATTTCTGATTTTGATGCAAAAAAAATATATCAAATCAAGGATTGCGCGCCCTTTTTTTGAATTTTGAATATATTACAAGTAGTAACGATTGGTTTGTGATTGGTAAAATTTATAAATATTTAGTATATCTAAATAATAAATTCTGCCAAATATTAACAAGTTGGCAACAAGGAAAATACAGAAGGGTAGACGCTACCAGTTGTTTTTCCAAATTATATTTCCTTTCCCTTTTGTCAGTCGAGGTTGCGAGTGGACAAAAAAGTCACATTGATTTATCAACTCAATAGTTTCTTTTGAGCTTATTTTTTGTTATGAGGATGATGAGTGTAGTTAGTATGTACCCTTTGTACGTATTATGAATGATGTAGGATGCCAACGTGAGAGCAAGAAGCCTCACTCAGTCATTTTGTCTTTTGCTCTAGTCCAAAGAATGACTGCGCAATAATTGTTGTAGATACATTCATGCTCAAGATTGCTATTCTCCAAAATTGTAAGGAATAAAGTTTTAATTTCTTTTTCATTTTTTTTTTTTTCTTCTTCTTCTCTCCTTTATTTCCTTTATCACACCCAAATGTACAATTAACTTTTGGGCAATAATAAAGATAATAATGTAGGCTCAAAATTGATGAAAATGAAGTACAATGAGGTGCAATAATGAAGGGGGTGATTAAATACAATTTAAATACTTTTTATTTTATTTTTTATGAACAAAAATGTTTTTGTTCATTCTGGTAATAATAATAAGAATAGAATACGATTAAATATCTGACAAAATAATGCATAAATAGTGCCTTAATCAACTCTTTCTCTCTCCCTCTCAATGAAGAACAGAAAAAAAGGAAGGAAGGAAGGAAAGAAAGAAAGAAAGAAAGAAAGAAAAGAAAAGAAGATTATTGATTAATTCGGAATTTTTGTGCCTATGTGACTTTATATAAATATATGTTCAAAATAATGGGTAGGTGGTTTGGCTGGTTGAATGTGTAAAGAGTTTATAAAAGCTCTCTTAGGGGGAGGGGGGGGGGGAGTACTAAACATTTTATATACATATACATATATGTACATATATATATATATATATGTTTTATGAGCTCTCAACATTTTTAAAGACACAAAAATAAAACCCATTTAATATACTATGAGTTTTTCGTTTATACATATATTTATCCATACTTTAGAAGATTTAAATAGGGGAATACATTTGTTCTAATTTCCTTCTATAATCACAAATAATAATAATATTAATCATCTTGTGTTGTACGGTGATTGTTTGAGCACATTAAATTAAGAATATGTCTACACAATTAAAAGTCATAATTGATCAATTTTACAGCCCATGATCTAATAAATAACCATATACATATATATATTTTCAATTGCAGGGTCGATGTAATCGTGAGAAGCCTCCTTGTAAATATTTTCATCCTCCTCAGCACCTAAAGGATCAACTCCTCATTAACGGCCGTAATCATTTGGCTCTCAAAAATGCCATTATGACTCAAATGGGTCTAGTGAGTCAACAACCACAACAGCAGCAACAGCAACCTACACAGCAACAACCGGCGCAACAGCCATTGCTCCCTGGTCAAATTCAAACAGTCGTAAGTTGCATGTATAATTATAATTAGTTAATTAGTTAAGGTGCTCATTGGATTGAGCTCAAAGTTTTTTGTATTTTAAAATGCGGGGTTCAGAATTTTAAAAAATGTATTTCAGCTGTTAATATCACACGATAAAATCACGCTTAAGTCATCATTTTTTTAACTACCAATTTTTTTTGGGGACACTAATTTTAAATAATTAGTTAGTAAATTTGATTAACAATTCACAAGAGTACATAGTGCGATCACACAATCATTATTTTACTCGACACATCGTAGATCAAAAATGCCTGATTCTAGTATTTATATGTAGAGTTGAAATTTGATTTTGAATTACAACAAAAATAGAGTCAGTAAATCATGAAAATTGGAGAATAACCACAAAGTATACCATAGGTAGTCGTTAGGGAGAGGCAAAAATATTTACGGCATTCAAATTTGTCGTGGCTTTAAAGCAGTGCTGCCCAACCTTTTCCGAACATGGGCCGGATTTATGAAAAAACGACGCGAGTGGGCCGGACTCACATTTCTAGTCTTACATTCTTTACTGGAACTACTTGAAATGGAATAAGTTAAAGACTCACGCGCGGGCCGGATTCTAAGGCTTCGTGGGCCGGACCTTGGGCAGCACTGCTTTAAAGCAAATCAAAAAGAGGATTAAAAAAATTTATATCTGATCCAGAAATAATAAGTAAAAAAATTATTTTTCGTCAAAATATTTAAAGAAATTTTATGTTTGCCTTCAAAACAATGTTATGTTTATAACTCAACAAAATTTGCTATCCTGATGCCCAGCAGGGGCGTACTGGCCCGGCTGTCAACCGGTCAATGACCGGTGCGCCCCTCTGAAATCTTTACTAGGCGCCCCTTTGATTTAGCATAATGCGCCTTTATCGTACAAGATATTTACTCTTTGCCCGGTGGAAATTTTCACCCCAGTACGCCCTGATGCCCAGAGCAAAAAAGTATGGAACATAATTTTAAAGATTAGATAAAGGCCAAGACATTGTCTTTGTTCAAACGAAAAGTGCCTTACACCATGTGTATATTTTGATATAGATTCTCTCAAACCTTGTATATATATATATATATATACACATATATCAAGAAACGTATTGAATTGAATTTTCGACTGCAAAACATACTTATTTTGCCCCTAAAAACAAATTGTAATAAAATGTATGTACGTTAAGTATACAAAAATATAAATATGTACATATATGTAACACAAGCAGCTCGACATGACATATATTTATTTATTTATTTATAATTCGTTAAAATAGTTATTTTTGTGAATTTAACACTCTCGTTGAAAAATATTTGATTTAAAAAAATCATTTAATGGAAAAAATATGTACATATACATATATATTTATTCAACACACGCCTTGAACTACATACATAATATATATAAGAGCATGTTAGACTTGCCCTACCCAAGTATGTATATATGTATGTATGTATAAGGATTTCTCAGGATATGATGAGCTCCCTATTCTAATGAGTTATTGTGTTCATTTCACACAACTGCTCCTATCCTCGACTTAGAATGAAAAATGAAAACATTTATTTGTACTACAAATAAGGAGCTCTAGAAGGGGCCAAATACATGTCTAATGTTATTTGGTCGACTTTCTACCAATAAAAAAATATCTAATTATATTTTATTTGTACAATTTTATAGTTGTGACAGGCTGGAGGAGGAGGAAGAGGAGGAGGAGAAGAAGTAGGGGAAATGTGGCTCAAAAGTCATCCCTTAATTAAAAATAAACTCTTAAATATATTCATATGACATATCCTTGCTCCTACCCACGTATCTACGCACCCCCCTCATTATATGCATTCACTCAGTGACTAACAGTAATTTTTTTAGATTTATTCCTCCATGAGATGTAAAGTAAACATCATCATGGATCTTTAAATATCCAACTCGTTCCCAAACGCGGGAGTTACTGCATTTCCTAAATGATGAACAATTATTTAATATATACCTTTTCAAGTTCAGTATGGGAATAAATAATAAAAAAAAACAATATTTATGAAATTTAACATAATAATAAATTTATTGGAATCTCATGTCAACAAAACGATTCTGGATGATTCTAGCAATACAATTTTTACGAATCATTGAGGTAATTTCATAGTTGTAGTCTTTCTTCAATTAATTGTTCCAGAGCTGTCCTTGATCTTTGCTCCGAAATGCTCCAATCATTTCTTTCAGCATTTAAAATATTCTCAATTTGTCTAGCTAATTCTCTTTTCACAAAGGCTTTCAATATTGACCACCAAATTTGCTCCATTGGATTGAGCATAGGACTTTAAGGCCCAAGTCTTACAATTTTGATAATTGAAAACACTTCTTTCTTCATTCAAAACATATTCAATCAATCCTGGATTGGGCCGGAGCATACTTAATACCAAGTACTACTGACCCTCCATATACATACATCCTTTGCTTTTCTTTAGCATTCACGCACCCACTCACTCCATTGCTGTATCCTCTTTGAAACTTCCTCGTTTCACCTGATTTTTTTATTTTCATTAATTATAAAATTTATTATTATGTTAAATATTTTCCTGAATATTGTTTTTTTTTATATTATTTATTCCCATATTGAAAGGTATAGTGAATCAAAGGTTTAGAAATGAGGGCGTGAAAATGTTTCTATAAAAGTGGATAGAAGGGAATTAAACTAAGTTTCTTGGTCAACAAGGAAAAATTAGATGAGGAGGCTGTTGCGTATATTTTAATAGTATATATTATGTGTATCTACTTTAATTTCAAATTAGAGTGCTGGAATGGATTTGCTACAATCAAAATCCACTCATCAAAATTAGAAATTCGAAAGAATTATATTTAATGAGTCACGAAACCTTTAATTTGATGATGTTATTTGACAATTTTTTAAACGATTAGTATATTAATACTTATTCTTCTTTAACTAAGAAAAATTGACTTTACCTTAGCGTTTGTCTTCATTCATATGAAGAGCCAGGGTCCTTTCTTTGATGCCCATACAAAACAAACTGAAATGATTTACCTAGATTTCCCCACCCCACCTTCATTTTGTATTTTTTACACATGAGCAAATATATATATCAAAACATAAATGTACTAAATTTTTAATGTCTTGGCTTCAGTACACATGTGCATTAATTAATTACCAGACATGTGTGCTTAATCAAAGAGCAAAATATTCTAAATTACAAGGAGTAATTACTCTTTCTTTTTTTAAATGGATGAGGGGGACATTTTTGTTGTTGCTGAGTGTGTTGCTGTTGCTCTAGCTTGCTTTTTAAAATTGAATAGCACACAGCAGTATATGTATTATTATTTTTACACATTAACAAATATTATACTTATTGGATATTTATATTATAAATTTTAATGCCTTAGGAGCATTTTATTATTTTTGTTTATGTATGTAGAGTATAAACATTATCCATTTCCCCCTCCTAATCAACATTTATGAAAAAATCAATTTCTGGAGGCTATTTTGTTAATATGTGTAAGTGTCTTGCTCTATTTATACTAACATTTTTCGATAGGAATATATAAATAGGTACATATTAAAGTGTACCTAAATGGGATCACAGTTTGTGAAATTACCGGTAGGAGTTGCCATTCCTAGGAATGTAAATAATATGCAAATCGGGCTTGTAAGAATCAAAGAAAGAGAAAATCATCAACCTGGTTGTAACTCTGACAATTTGATGAATGTTGAGAGGGAAGCAGCAGCTTGAGCTGTCATGACGTTTTACTGAGCTAATAGCTGCTATTCTTCTTTATATACATATACAAATGAAGACATCAATAATAAATAATAACATTATATTTACCATAGATGAGAGGCTGAAAATTAACTGAAATTAAAGTCAGGAAATTATATCTATATTTTTAACTAATAATAATTATACGAGGACTTGAGCCCTTTTTTGTTTACATTTTATTTGCTTTATTAACTTTAATGCATGTATTTCTATCAGGTAGATGTTCTCCCCTCAGTAGTAATAAAGGAAAAATGATAACAGCTTTGGAAAACAAAAAGACCTGTTTGAAGAGCCAACTCCACAAAGTCTCGCACTCGGCATTTTGCATATTATTTACATTCCTAGCCATTGCTTTTAATTTCAATTATACCTTCATTAAAATAAGGGTTCTGCTGTTTCATTTTGATGAATCATCAAGATCTTTCAAATCTCTTTTGAAGGGCTTTTCCTTTAATGTAGGGATGTGAAAATAAGATGGCTTCGATGATAAAATACTATTTCTTTCTGTAATTGATTTTTTTTTATATACAAAAATCCTTCTCTTACCTATGAGATATTTATTTTTTACAAGAATACTAGTTGCTTTAATATTTATTTATTTATGTATTCAAACTTTAAGAAAGGGCTCTACTCTGAAGAGAGGAGAAATACAATGCAAAATATCTCCGAAAAGAGTCTTGATAGCTCATAAATTGAAAGGGTATAAAGATATACCTTATACAACTTATAATAAAAATAATAATAATTTAAAACTCTCGTGTTTTCTTTCTCCCTCTATTACATTACTCATTACATTTTCTTTTATTTCTTTTTTTTTCCTCTTTCCTTTCAGTCATCGCCTTACTTGACGACGCTTCCTGGCCTCCCAGCGGCTTATGCCTCAACAGCAGCTGCTCCCTTCCTTCCAGGTGCTGCTCTCAATCATCAACCCACGATACTCCACTCTACGGATCTCTCTCCAACTTCCAATGCAGGAACACCCTCTCTTACATTGTTCCAACAGCCGCAGCAGCAACAATTAGCTGCTGTTGCAGCCCAACAACAACAACAACAGCAAGCAAAACCAAGAAGCGATCGAATAGAGGTGATTACAACCATACAGCTTACATTTATATCTCTTGATTTCCTTGAGATCATTTGATCATTTCAGTTTCATATTTATTTTCATTTATGTTTTATTTTTTTTATTTTCGTTACACATTTGAATATTTCATAATCAACACCATCGTTATTATATATAAATATAATGAACAAAGGTTTGTCGAGACTATCAGAGAGGCCTTTGTCATCACACAGACTGTCGATATGCACATCCTCCTGAGGAAGTTGTTGTGAACGAGGATGGAACCGTTGTTCTCTGCATGGATCATGAAAAGAGAAAATGCTTTAGAGATACTTGCAAGTATTTTCATCGACCTAATCCTGGATCCTCTTCATCCTCTTGTCCTCCGTCCCCTCCACCTCCTACACATCCTCATGCTGCTGCAGTGGCCCTTATGGCTTCCACTACTACATTGGTAGGCTAATATAAACCTCTTCTCCTCTCACATTTCTACCACTAACCACACCAACTAACGAATTCCATCTTATTACTTACAAACGCATTTATAACTCTTTCTTAGACACACTTTGTGTCTAATCTCAACGACGACTTTACATGAGAGAAAATCCGAAAAAAGATTACATTTAAAATATCTTCTTAGAAAATCCATCAAATTCAAAAATATACATACGTCTTTGTTCTCTACTGCTTATTTGTAAGCATGGGTCCCATATTTTCATCATTGGGTGATCCCAATGTGCATTTATAGTAGGAAAAAGAAAAAAAAAAAGAATTAATTTTTCTCTAAACAAATTTGCTATATAAAAAACACTATTAAAATTAAAATAACAAGTCACTTGAATCCAAGTTGAATCCGTAAATATCTCCGAAGATATCTATCAGTTGGAAACCTGCAAAGTCTTTTTACTTTTTTATTAATTATTCCTACTTATAATTTGAAGATTTAAATGTTCTTAGCAAATACGGTGGTGTCCTTTTTCTTCTTGTGTCATCATTTCGGGTCTGTGTTTTTTATACTCCCCAAGACTGTTGAAAATTTTATATATCCAATTATTTTCTTATTTATATACTTAACATGCTGGGAGAGATCTAGAGAAAAAAAAGAAATTGTTTTTGGTGACCACAATTGTTGTTTTTTTTGGTCCCACAACAAATTTTTCGTGTATTTTTAATGAGATTTTTTAAGGGAGAAAGTTTAAAATCATGTCCAGACAAATTATTCCTAATATTTAATTGACAAGCATTTTAAAAATAAAACAAAGTGGAAGTATTTACTCTTATTATAAAAGGAGTCCACTCTAAATAAATAGAATCAAATTTGGATACAAACAACTCCTCATTTCTTGCAAAAATATTGCTCTAATCTTAAGTGCATACAAGATCAGTACATTAGTCACGAACACAATGAAATAAGATAATCTGTTACAGATTTCAAGGGATATTTATTTTATAGTGAGTTGTTTTTTTTTCTCAATTTCACTCAGAGATGGGCCTCGAAGCCCATTATTATATTGCACGAATCTTTGCAAATATTCCAAAATTATACTCATTAAAATATTTGTATTTTTCTCTGGGAATTTGTAAGAATTTTCCACGACATAAAAGTTGCACTTGTTTTAATTATTTAGCATCATGTTCCTCTAATTTATTTATTTTATGGAGTAAAGAATTTGCCCCTGAGGTAAAAAATGTTGCTCTGATCTGGATTTGACTCAACAAATTTATATGCAAATGTCGTTCTTTTTTCAAAGAGTTTTAATCGCAGTTTGTGTCGAAATGTTTATGCAAAATATGCTTTAATGGAGGGAACCCTGTGTGTATGTATTTATTGATCTTTTTCTTTTCTTTTTGGGTGTGCAAAATACAAAGCGTAGCTACATACCTATATAAAAGTTAGTTCTTGAACAATTCTTCAAATAAATACTTACGAAAAGAAAAGAAAAACAAGTAGAAAACTTTAAAAGATAAGATAATTAAGTTGAATAAGAAAAAAGAATTAATAGGAAAGGAGAAATAGAGAAAGAAAAAAGGGAAGAGGAAAATAATATTCAAAAACAACTTCATTTCGAAGACTATGAACTTGCCTTCATTGGGACTTTGACTCGAATTGCATCAAGGACATCTTTATCAATTTTTTTCAAATTTACTTGGCTGCTAAAAAATGATATTTTTGAGTTCTCTAATAACTTTAACGAACCTCCATGAATTGACCCATTCAATTTCTTTAAAATGATTCTGCAAAGGGACGAAAAAATTAAGTAAGTATCACAAAAGTGACAACTTTTTGTGGGGGGAAGTTATTTTGTAGTCCAAGGAATATCCCCACACTAAACAGGCGTACTTAGTCACATTGCTGTGTGTGCAATGAGTCGAACATTCATACACTCATGGTGTCATTCATCTTTTACTTTAGACTTGACATGAACTCGTGAGCTATAATTAGACATAGCAAAACGTTGAAGTAAAGTTGAGTTTAAGGAAGTAAAGAAAAATATGAGTTGATGCTTCAAGCTGTATGATCATCTTCAATTCAGTCTCCTTTATATTGTTGAGTCTAAAGATTGCTACAATTATAAGTAGCTATTGACTATTATTTAAGATTGTCAAATATGGTAACAATCAGCAGATCAAATGCCAAGGCACCAAATAGTAATTGTGGGCAAGCTTTCTCACTTCAACAAAATGTTCATCCCTAGCTATTTTCTTGTATATTATATATATAATGTGTAGGGGTATTTGGCAGATAAAAATAATTCAGTTTTTATGATTATAAAAATCATACAAACTGGTTCTTTTTTGAAATTATGTTCACTCTTTGTTTGAGAGTCGAGATGGGAGCATCTCCCTCTAAAGTATTTATAGCATTAAAAACTTAAATTATATATATTTATATACGGTTCTTCACTGTAATGAGTAATACATTTTTATACCCAAAAATTATAGCAAAGCAGGCAACTGTGCAAAATATACGTTCCTAAGTATATTATATGTAGGAATGTAAAAAATATGCAAATGGGGTGTGTAAAATAAAAAGAAGGAGAAAATCAACAACCTGGCCACTCTGACAATTTAATGAATGTTGAGAGGGAAGAAGCTGCTTGAGCTGTCATGACGTTTTACTGAGCTACAAGCTCCTATTCTCCATTATGTATACAAATGAAGAAATCATTAATAAATAATAACATAGATGAGAGGCAGAAAATTAAGTGAAACTAATGTCAGGAAATTATATATTTTTAACTAATAATAATTATACGTGGACTTGATCCCTTTTTGTTTACATTTTATTTGCTTTATTAACCTTAATGCATGTATTCTTCCTTCATGCGAGATCTTTACTATCAGGTAGATGTTTTCCCCTCAGTAGTAATAAAGGAAAAGTGATAACAGCTTTGGAAAACAAAAAGTACTGTTAAAAGTGCCAACTCCACCAAATGCATTTTGCATATTTTTTACATTCCTAATTATGTCCAAGTGTGCTTGGATAGCTAAAGGGTTTGATATCAAAAATGGGTTTTTCATGTTATTTATATTGTATCTCTAAACCTTTCCTAATTAAAAAAAATATTCAAAATCTGTGAGCAGGAGCTGTACACCGCTCTTGAATGTGAAGGGCCCAGTAATTGTACAAAATAGCCTCTAGAGCAGCGTTTCTCAACCGGGGTTCCGCGGAACCCTAGGGTTCCGCAGACGGTCTTTAAGAGTTCCGCGAGAAAAATGAGATTATATAAGCTATTACACTTTTCAGTCTTTTTCTACAGTGTGGTAAAATTTTGTCACCAGAATTTTGACGCAAGGGTTCCGTGAGACATGGGATATATTTTGAGGGTTCCGAAAGGGGAAAAAGGTTGAGAAACGCTGCTCTAGAGTAACCCCAAGCAGATGGAGATTTTTATAGAGGGGAACTTGTAATGCCAACTAATTTCAAGTTTATTATAATATCTAAAAAAGTGGAGGGGGACATGGCTCCATGTTGTACGTCCCTTGGATGGCAACTGTGGAGCTATTCCTCAACAATAAATGAAAGTTATTATTTAGAGATTAATAGAAGCTTATTAATTTGACGTGTTGTACCAGTCAAGGATTAGTACAAAAATCGACAGTTGATAACTTTAATGTATGGATATTTTTGTGAGGTACCTACTTATGAGTTAGTATGTTGGGTGTAGAGCAGGTGATGATAAGCAAGGCTGAAGGAACAAGTTTAAAAGTAAAAAAAGGTGTATAATAAAAGTTTAGAGTAATAATAGTATTAAAAAAAATAAAAAACTTTACTTTTCAAAAGTTTTAAACTGAATACCTTTTTTTTTCCTTCTTTTTTTTTTTTTTTTTAACTTTAAGGTATTAACTTTTTATTTAAACTTTAAGAAAGAAACTTTTTTATTCCTTTGCTTTTTAAAAAGAATTAATATTATTATTTATATAAATTAGAGACCCTGTATTTCTAGTCTTTTGTCCATTACTTTTACATAGGTATTCTATGTTCTTCATTTTGATCTGTTAATACAACTATATGTATGTTTCATTTGTAGGGATGGGGATTTTGTTGAGGTGAGAGAGCTTGCCCATAATTACTATCAGGTGCCTTTGGATTTTTTTACTGATTGTAATTTACTGTGTATATTAAATAATACACGATAGATACTTATAATTGTAGCAAGCTTTTCAACCTTTTCAAGTTCAATATTGGAATAAATAATAAAAAAAACAATATTTATGAAATTTAATATAACAATAAATTTATTAGAATTTCATGTCAACCAAACGATTCTGGATGATTCTAGCGATACAATTATTACGAATCATTGAGGTAATTTCATATATGTAGTCCTTCTTCAATTAATTGTTCCAGAGCTGTCCTTGATCTTTGCTTCGAAATGCTCCAATCATTTCTTTCAGCATTTAAAATATTCTCAATTTTTCTAGCTAATTCTCTTTTCACAAAGGCTTTCAATATTGACCAAATATGATCAATTGGATTGAGCATAGGACTACTGTAAGGCCCAAGTCTTAAAAATTTACTGAATTGAAAACTCTTCTTCATTCAAAGCATCTTCAATCAATCCTGGAGTGTGCCAGAGCATTGTCAATATCAAGTACTACTGGCCCTCCATAAACAACATCCTTTGTTTTTCCTAAGCATTCACTCACCAACTCACTCCATTGCTGTATCCTCATTAAAACTTCCTCGTCTCACCTTATTTTTTTATTTTCATTAATTGTAAAATTTATTATTATGTTAAATATTTTCCTGAATATTGTTTTTTTTATATTATTTATTCCCATATTGAACTTGAAAAGGATTAGACTCAACAATATAGAGAAGACTGAATTCAAATTAATTACCAGGGTAGCGGTACCAACTGATGTTTTTCCTTACTTCATTATCCTCAACGCTATCTCAACATTTTGCTCATGTCTATTCATTTATAACTTACTAGCCTTAGAACGACGTTTATCTGAATAGAGATGGGCATTTTGTTGAGGTGCGAGAGCGTGCCCGCAATTACTATTCTGCGTATTATCTGCTGATTGTTATCACTATTGAATAAGACTCAATAACCGTTGGTAAACTGAGAAGACTGGAGCGAATTAGAATTGTCAGAAATCCAGGAAAAAGGAAACGCTTTCTTTAGCATGATTTCATAATAGGTAGCTACTTAAGATTGTAGCAAGTTCTTGCCTCAACACTACAGAAATTATTATTAAGGAACCAACTGATATTATTATTATTTCCTTCCTTAAACTCAGCATTATATCAACATTTTGCTCATGTCTAGACATGAATCTCTATGAGCACATTTGTTCAATAGTTGAGGAAGAGAGGATCAAAACATCCTCCAACGACCTGAGTGAGGTCATTGACCTCACTTTGACCCCCTTAATCGACAATTTTCTCAAGTTTTTGACATAAGCAACCTCAAATTCGGCCTTTTAGTCTTCAAATCGCATTTTGGCCTCAGGGGCTGACGGAATGTAGCCTATGTCCTTTTCTGAGTCAAGGGATCCTAATTTTACCTTGCATTAAAAAAGATAAAAATATTAAAAATAAGTCAACTTTTCTCCTTTTTTTTTCTTTTCTCTTTTCTCATAAATCAATTTTACATATTGTCATTTGTTTTATTATTACAGATGTATGTTGTTGTTTTGTTTTTTTCTTTTCTTAACACTTTTCATGTTTGTCTCGTTTTCTTACTAATCAGTCATTAATCCATTTCATTTTAACATTGCTCCAATTAGTTGTTTACAGATTTATGAGTTTAATTTATAGGTATTCTCTAACTTTCAGACACTTCCAAATATAGTTCCATACAAACGAGCCGCTTCGAGCGATAAATCTGGTCAGCCCATTTATCATCCAACTCATCACCAATCCCAGGCCTATCAACAGGCATTGATGCATCTTCAGCAGCCACCATTTGTGCCAGTAACATGTGAGTTATTTTTAATTTGTTTTATAAGGAATCCATTCATGAATTAATATTTCTAAAAAGAGGTTTGTGTTTACGTATGCCGCGGGAATTTATATAATCTGTATTTTCAATTTCAATTTTCACCTTTGTCAACCAAACTAAGAGTTATGTTTAGAGAACTCTACGCTTCTTGATTTGTTCTACTTACCTACTATGTAATAATTATTAGCCAATTTTTGTTGTGTTCATTCAATTTGTATGGGTGATTCCAGTAAATCATGGGTTTTCAAACAGATTCAATAAAAATCAATATTAAGTTCCTAAATTATAAAACTTTCACTCAGTAGTTAAAAGTCCGATATTTTGTTAGATATTTTGATCAGGTTAAAAAGGATATTATTATGCATTTCGTAAAGTTCACAAATTGTGAATTGGGATTTTTTATTTTTTTTGGGGCCTAGTTCAATGGGCCAGGGAAATAACTTTGTTATTTTAATTATATTTATTTTAACAACCATTCCTTAGTCCAGTGGTGTGTCTGACCAGTCATCAAAATGATTAAAATTACGACTCTACAAAGTAAATTTGTCATTTGAACAATCTTTTTCTATGTAGCCCATTAAATACTGGTTTTAAAACTGGTTGTGCACACCACTACACTTTATGCATTTTAGAGACCACCTACTCTATTTATTTATTTATTTATTATGATTTCAATTTGTCCTTGCAGATACTACTCCACCAACAGGAATAGCCTTACCAAGATATCAGTGAGTAGAGAAGGGATAATTAATTAATTAATTAATTAGAAAGGATCATCATCATCATCTAATCATCTAAAACAAGAAAAAAATATTAATAGTTGTAAAATCTCTTTCAATTAATGGAATGAAAAGTTTTTTTTAAAAAAAAAAAAAAAAAATCATTCTACACAACCTCTCAATAGTCCCTTATTTTGGTTTTTTTTTTCACTCCACTCCACTCTCCCACCCAAAATCTTTTCCTTCTTTCTTCTTCACTATTTCTTTTTTTTTTTTTTTTTGGTTTTTTGGTTTTTTTTTTTTAAATCATTTTTCTTCTTATCGTTGTCGTCCGTTTCTACATAAGTAAATAAATAAATACCTCCTTAAATTTATTCATTCATATTCAAAAAGACAAAAAAATGTATATTACAAATTATGATCAAGTTTGATGTAAATGGATTTTCATGACACTCGGGAGTCTCGATCCTCTTTCTCTTTCTCTCTCCTACTCACTTCTCTCTCTCTTTCTCTCATTACATGCATTTGACTTTTTGAAACTACGCGTATATACTAGGAGAATATTATGTTACACTCAATGTACAACCTATAATAATAGATAATAGAGATTCAAACAATCACTTCTATATTTTTACACACATACGTTTTATGATGAGCATATTAAGTGCCCTTACTCTACTCTACTACCTACCCTTAGACTACTATTCCTCCTCCTTCTACATCTCTTTGTTTGTTTGTTTGTTTGTTTTTGAAGAAAAAACTTTTAAAAAAGACCTCATTTAAAAGATAGAAAAGCCTTATTTTTAAATGACATCTCTCTCTATCTCTGAATAAAACTAAATTTATTTGTATCGTTTATTTTAAATTACACCGAGAAGAGAGAGAGAGAGGCTCCGTGCAGCAAACCTGTTTTTCTTTCATCATCTGCATGAAAAATCCATTTTTATATACGTATATATATATATATTTTTTTTTCAAAACTTGCATATTAAAAAAAAAAAATTACAAATACAAATTAATTGAATTTTTTTTTTTTGTTTTACTATGAAAAAAATCACACAAAATTTATTATTCAATGTGTTTTTCTGTCTTCTCCTTTCTATTCACAAATTATGAATATGATTTGATTTTTTTATTATTTTTATTATTTGATTTTTTTATTATTTTTATTATTTGATTTTTTTATTATTTTTATTATTTGATTTCTTTATTCTTCCTTCCTTCCTACTTTTGGATTTGAAGAAATTTAATTCATTATTGACAAACCTTCAATTAACTACATATATATATATATTATAACTACATAGATATTCCATTTTTTGTGCTGAAAAAAAAAACAAAAAAAACGTAACGAAACAACAAAAAATACTAAATTGTGAATTCGTACATGAAATGAGTTGACAATAAAATGGAATGTAAAGACCGTCCCTGAGATTTTCATAATAATTAATATTACACTTCTCTTATTATTATTATTAATATTAATATTATTCAAACTCATTCATAGTTTCAAAAGCGAATTCAATCCGGAAAAAAAAAAAAAAAAAAAAAATTTTTTTTTGTTTCTTAATTATATTTCTATTTGATTTTGGGATATTTTTTGTTTTTTGTTAATTGTTTTTTTTTTTTTTCTCCTTTAAATCAAGGAACAACAAGTACATATATATACTTATAAATATATTATATATAAATAATACAACTTAAAATATCGAAGCAGGACTTTACTGATTCTTCATCAGTCTAAAAATTAAAGTTAACGTCGTCAAGTCATCAAATTTTCAACATCTTTCATGAGCTTTTCATTTTATTATTATTATTATTATTACTACTAAGTAAGTAAGTACAGACATAATATATATATATATATATCTATCTAAGAAAGAAAGAAAGAATTAAAACAAAATATCAAATCCTAGTCCAGTTCAAACATCACACACAACACAACTCTGAAGATGATGATGTTTGTAGAGTTTTTTTTTTTTTTTTTTCAAAGAAAAACCGACACGTGTAAATATATATATATAAAAAAACAAGAATTGTGAATTTTCACCCACCCCCCTCCCCCCTTTTTCCTTCTTTTATTTCATCAAAGTCACCTTACAAACAATATGTCCGATTTTTTTATTTTTTTTCTTCTAAGGTGCTACAAATCAAACAACAACTCCATAGAGGGTCAACAATCAAAAAAAAAATCAATCTTGGGTCAAAATCAACTATTTTCTCTGTTAAGTTTAAAAAAAAAAAAAATAGAAAAAGAAGCGTTTTTTGTGGGGGTTTTTTTTTCTTAATTTCTTTTTCTTGCAAGTGCATATTTTATTTTTATGTATTGTGCCATTCCTTATATATATATATATATATATATATATATATTATTTATCCTAAATTTGAGGCCCTCTATGTATGTATGTAAGACAGCAAAAAAAAAAAATAAAACAAAATGGCTACTTATTTTCTTTATGAGTTGTTCTATTATTATTATTATTTTATTAATAATTCAATTATTTTTATGGAAAAAACTATTTCATTTATGAATAAATAAATAAATACTTTATTATTATAATAAATAAATGACTTTTTAGTTAGAATATTATTATTATTATTATTATTATTACTGTACAACTATCTTTATATTATTATTATTATTATTATTATTATCATTATTAAGGAATGGAGCATGTTTTGTTTCATTGTTCATGCTCCAATCTCTTCCAATTATATATTATACTATTATCATACCATAACTAATTTTTTGTGTATTTTCTCTTAATTGTTAAATAACTATAGATTGTTATTTATTACATTCTATTCTATTCTATTATATATATATATATATAAATATATTTTTTTTGTCATAATTGTTCATTTTTTTTATTATTATTTAGAGATCACACAAATCCAGAATTTCAATTTGAATATTACTATATTACTTTATTTATTTTTAATAAAATTACAATGAACTATTATAATAAAAAAAAAAGTTAAGTAATACCTAATTGTTCTTTTATTATAATTAATGTTATAGTGATGATAATTAATTATTATTATTATTATTCCTTATCGTTACTAGTATCATCATCATTATCATATTCAAATTATTCAATGTAATCAGTGAAAAACTTCGTTTTACTTTAATATATGGAATATATATATAAATATTATTAAACTTATACAATGAATCATTATTAGATGATTAATTAATTATTATTATTACTATTATTATGATTACAATACCCGAAATATAGAATTTAAAATATACATACTTTGCTCTCATGGTCATTAATGTGGTATTTCAGTGAGAAGGACTTTAAATGGAAAGTCTGGTATAAAGAATCTAAATTTAGATAGGGAAATTGAATGAAATTGCACCTATGTTGAATCCAAAAGAAAAAAATTATATTAGTTATATATACATAAAACAAAACAAAAAAAAATAGATATAACGTAGGTTAAGTATCTCTGATTTTTATGGTACGAGATATATACTTTTATTTTCATGTGTATATCATGTGTAGTTAAGTTTTTTTGGAACATATTTATACATTGTAACTTAATTAACTGGAGATTTGCTCAATCATAAATTCAAGGACAACCGAACTATAAGGGCGTTCAAAGTTTATATTGTAAATTTTGTAGTTCCTTTATAAGGGTTTTTTTTTACAATTTACACTTTTAACCCTCCTATTATCCTTGGGGTCAATTTGACCCCAATCAATGTTTATCATTCAAAAAACAATAGTTGGCTTCTTCTTTTTTTTTTACTCCATATTTCATGACTTTTCCTAATTTGATGGGGACAACTAATTAAGCGTAAAATTATCATGATAATATTTTTTCAATGGGCTGAACGCATATTCCACGCATCGGTGTTCCTCTGGAGTCAATTTGACCCCAAGTTGTTTTAGCTGTGTAAAACTTGTCTGTCTGTGTGTGTGACCTAACATCCCCCCACCTACAGGTGCAGAGTTGATACATAATGGGGGGAAACAAATTTCTGTAAATCATTTTCTGGAGGTAAAGTTACCTGGGGTCAAATTGACCCCAAGGGTAAAATGTGTTAGTAATATTTGAGGAATATACGAGGGTTAAAGGCAGTGGTTGCAAATGTTTGATCCTTTATTACTGAATCCATGTTGGAGCCAGTTCGGACCAATTTAGAAAACGTACAAAATTATTATATACATATATATTATTGCACCATTTCAAAAAATATTTATATACAATATCTCGCGAATAATAAGTATATTGATTACCTAAAGCATTGCATACATTGCAAGTTATTAGAGTAAAATAATGTAATTCAACCTTAACTTGATACTAAATTCAAAATAAGTTGATCAAGGACAAGATATCATTTTAGTTTGATATGTTTTTATTGCCTGGGGATTTCATTTTAAATACTTGATACACACTTGTTATTCTTTAATATTTGTATATTAATTCTGAAATTTAAATCCCTTTTTTTATAAAGAAAAATATTCATAATATGAATATGATATTGATGATGCATAATCATTTTATCAAAATACGTTAATAAAATTGAAAATGTTTTCAATAACTAATAAGCCTTTCAAAGCTACGAGTGGGGTTGTAAACTCTCAGCTCTGCAGGTATCTAAAAAAAAAAGAAAGGAAAAATTGCCTTGGTAGCCCTGACAATTTGACGAATGTTTGGAAAGGTAGCAGTGTCAGTTGTCAGCTATTATCTTATAACCTTTTACAAGGAAAGACATTGACGTTCTTTGAGAGTGAAAGGAAGAAAAATAACACAGATTCACACCCATCAGAAGATTATATCTAGGAATGTAAATAATATGCAAAATGCCGAGTGCGAGACTTTGTGGAGTAGGCTCTTCGAACAGTACTTTTTGTTTTCCAAAGCTGTTATCATTTTCCCTTTATTACAACTGAGGGGAGAACATCTACAGCAATAGCAAATACAATGTTAGAAAACGGCTCATGCTCTCGTAATAATTGTTAGTTTACGACTACTAAGCTAAAGATACATAATTTGAAAATTAATTTTCTGCCTCTCATCTATGATATACATAATGTTACTATTTATTAAGTATTGATGTCTTCATTTGTATACATATATAAAGGAGAATAGCAGCTATTAGCTCAGTCAAACGTCATGACAGCTCAAGTTGCTTCCCTCTCAACATTCATCAAATTGTCAGAGTAGCCAGGTTGATGATTTACTCTTTCTTTGATTCTTACAAGCCCGATTTGCATATTATTTACATTCCTAATTATATCACATACAGGACTCTGAGTTAATCAGATTAGTGATTTTATTGATTGATTAATAATAATAATTATTATTATTATTTGTAGAAGGTGTAAATTACTGTATTTCATGTGGTGAGTGTCGGATGTTCTCTCATTTCTTAAGAATGAAGGAATAACGTTAACAGCTCTCTAAAATAAAAAACCCTCTACAGATTGCCAACTAGCTATTAAAAATTTTGCAAAGGAGTAAGGACTTATGATTTAAGGCTGTAGCGCTACAATATTGATCTATTGACCCAGAAAGGAAAATTTGTGCATGCAGCAGTGATATAGAGCGTTATAATATGAAGTCATCATTTGTGAAGTCGGTCATCTTGGGAGTTGGGGGGGGGGGGGGGGGGAGGGAGCATCAACAGTCAGTTTTTATAAGAATAAAAACCTTTGTTTCTGTCTTTAAGATAGGGAAAAACGGTGAATTACTCTCGTAAAGTTTGATGTCTCAAATGGACTGACGAATAAAAGGACCTTTACCGTCTATCAAATATATACATATGTTTAGAGGTGGACATTTTTGACGTATCATGTTGTTTCACTGCTTTGGACTGTGAACAAAACAATGGAAAACTTTAGTATCAAATGTTGTTGTTTTTTAAATTGACTTGTTTGTCATTGCCCATATTTTATAAATTATTATTAATTAATGACAAATTTATTCAAATAAGTTACTCATACTAGGGTTTGAAAAAAAAAAAAACCAAAACTTTTTAACTCACATAAAAATGAAAAATATGTTAGAAAAAGACGATTACTCTACTCCGTAGAGCGTCTATTCTCTTATAAAACTTTTCAAGTTTTTTTGCTTAAAGAATATAAACATACCAAAATAATACTCAAATGAGTTCAAATTAAAATCTCATCCTCAATTTATCCCCCTAAGTTAATTTAATTATATTATTTATACCTCAAAAAAAAAGAATGAAGAAAAATCCTCAAAATAAACATATTTTCATAAACACTTTTACTCATCATGGTCAAAAGCATTGGTCAAAGTGCAAAAACAAACAATTGAGTCACGTCAATTGTCCCTTCAATTAGTCTTACTCTGGAGGGTTAAGAACATATCTTTTATTGACTTCCCCACCTTTTAAATAGGATGGATATTAGCCAAAAGCAATATCTGATAGACTCTGCCTAAAAATATGAGAACTTCCAAGATTCAAAAAAATTTAAATAAATAGGTTTTAATTTCTGGAGAACCATTCAGTTTCCTAGCTTAGATACTATGGGTTAAAATGACGACCTACAGGTTTTTTTTTTCAAAAATGAGAGCCCTTCAATTGATTAAGGAATAAATCAATTTGGGAGATTCGTAGGTTTGTCTCTATCGATCAATGTATAACAATGAGCTTAGAAGAGTAGGAAGAGAAGATGGATCGTTTGTGCGTACATATGTAGAACGTTGGTACATGGTAAAGGCACCTTTAATAATAATGAATAATGTATTCACATGAAATAGATTATTCTATTTAAAAAGGCTTTCAGAATTGAATCCCTTCAATGTTAGATTCCTCTATCTAGATTCTACACAAGTTCCAAGCAATTTATCATTCCCAAAAGTACTTTCATAAATCCATATCCTTGTACGTGTACTCATGTATGTATGTATGTATGTATGAAGGAGCCATTGTCAGATTTAATAAATAAAGCTTGATTCATTCATTCAAGTTTCTATTAAGTAGTGTATATATTAGATGTGGCCCTCATATGCTTTAGATATTACCCTCGTAATGGATTGAATCATATGTACAAATACTATAGGCACTCAACTTGGGTGTGTATATTCGGTTTTGAAAGGGGGAAAAGTGAAAGGAAATTATGGAGCAAGTGATGATATTTTCTCACTTTTTATTAGAATCACTCTAAAACTAATCAAAGGTATAATATACGTAAAATACATACACAACTGCTCTACGGATATAATACCTGATTATAGGAAGTTATATATTAGTCGGCCAAATAAGTAATTAAGAAAATATAAAGCCACAAATTAACAATTCTTATAAGACAAATATAGAATGAAATCGTTCAAAACCTTGGACAATGATCTGCTTTGCTTCTACCATGAGTAAATTTATTGATGATTTAATTTGTCAAAAGATTTTCATTTTATTTAAATATTGATCATAATATTAATGATATAACAACTTGTAACAATGTATTTTTCATCTCAAAGATAAACGACTCAAAGCAAACATTTCAAAAAAATAAACGACTCAACGAAATTATGTAATTATAAGCATCATGTCTTCATTCTAGCCCCATTATTACCTGCACCATGAAACTTTGTTTATAAGTACCTGGTGAAATAATATACCACATCGTTGTGAAAATATCCAGTTTCAAACTTCTTTTTTTTTGACAAGTATTACATGGAACTAACTCAAAGATTATTTGGTTCTTTAACCCTAAAATAACGGGTATCAGCAGTACAAAAGTTCTATTGTTTGGGGCTGTAGTATAAAAATGATACGAAATTAGTGTGGTCCTTAAAAACCATTGCAACCAAATGGGTAAGCAGCTATTTTTTTTAAGAAGTAAATATTTACTTTTTATTTATCAGCACATAATCCAAGGAGCTTTAATGTACCTCTACTCATACAAAACAAAACAATTTTCTAAAAAAAATTCCACAAAAAATGTGGATATTAATATATTTTGAGCTTTCACCCACTGATCTTGGTCTTTGTTTGAGAAGTTCGAAAGCTTTATTAGAGATCGAGTCCTTAATGTTTCATCCGAGAGAAAATTGAATTACATAATATGAGAAAAACATGTATGAAATAATACATTGACTCCCTCATTTCAACAAATTTTTGAATAAACACTCTGAATATATCTAAAGAATTTGATAGCCAAAGTTTCACTATTATATATTCAAAGTTATTTATAATTTTTATACAAAAAAAGTCTTATTTTTTTTTACCAATGGTCTTCCTATATAATTCTATAATATAAGTTTGCATATGGCTACTGAAAAACTATGGTTCTCAGAAGGAAATAATCTCATTTTTTTTATAAATAGGCTTCTTTTAATATAACGTTTCAGTATTTAAATGCTCCCCAAGGTTTTTAATATTGACAAAACATTTTCAAAGCAGTTTTGAAGTACTCAACAATTTTAAGAGTTTAAAATTTGTAGAACTACATTGTCCATTTTGATTTTAGTTCTGAGTTTATCAGTTTAAATTGGTTATTCAAACATATATGTATACATAAAATGGTATACATCTATATATACTTTTTCAAGTTCAATATGAGAATAAGCTAGTTCAATATGGGAATAAATACACTGAATTTGAACTACTTTATTCCCATATTGTACTCTTGTAAAGGTATACAATAGATATGAGGGTCTATACATAAAAACTACATAAAACATGTTTGTTTCTTTTTTTTTAAAAAAAAAAACTCAAAATAATTCTGTAAATTATAAAGCTTTTTAAAATTGTTTTTTTTTCTTGAGTCGACTTCATAGACTATCAACTCGGTTCTACTTGACTTGAGCTGTTAATTTATTTATATGACTTTAATTGTGAATCAATTTTAGATGAGTTAGCGTCAACAAATTATACTAATGACTCTCATTTTAAATTTAAATCCTTCGACTTTTGATTCAAAATCTATTACATAGATTTTATTTTTTGATCCTTTATAAATTGTTTAATATTTAATATCCGAGTTCCTTTCTTATTCATTTCTCATCCCTATATATTTTTTTTTAATTTATTGCATTTATAATGTGATAAATGGCAATATACATAGATTGCATATATTTCTATGATGTAGGGACTGTCAAGAGAGATAGTCTTTTTCATCATGCCCCCAAACAAGCTTTACTTGGCTAAACTTTTCCATTACCATGGATTTTCTTTTCTTGATTTCCTTTTGTTTTGTTTTTTTCCTTTTTCATTCATCAACTCAAATTGAATCTCAAGGACTCAACTTGAGTGACATGCCAAAAAAAAAATGAATATTTTTTTTTGTAGATACTGTAGTGCTTTTCATCCTGGTGGCACATTAGTGTATCAGAGTAAATAGTAAACAACTTAAAAATAGAAAAAAACAAGATACATATGAGCTTCACATGGTGTGTTTTTTTATTTTATTTTATTTTTCAATCAACAAATGTGGCGTATCTAAAACTGACAAAAAAATAAATAAATTAGAAAACACCTTTTTTATTATATGTGACAGAAAGGCGTCACTTTTTCATTTTCTCATTAGGATATATAGTGTTGCATGAAGGCAGACTCTCTCAATGTGCCTGACTTTGCTATAGATTATAATTACCATGCATTGTACATATGCAATTAGGTAAATCAGCTAATACCTACCTCTCTAAATATATATATATATGTTTGAAGCTGATTATGTAACATCATGAAACAGTCATATTTCATATAATGTTGACATATTATATTATTTATTGTTCTTATTACATGGATCATAATCATAAATGGCTTTCTACTACTCTGTTTTTCAAAGCTGTGGGTGTAGAGGAGAGGAGAGAAGAGGGGAAATCATGTTGAGTGTATTTATATATATGTACAAATATCCGAAGAAATGCCTTAGACTTTATTATAAGATAAAGAAAAGGTTAGAAGACGTGTGTATAAATATTTAAGTAAAAGTATCATTTAGCTAATAGTCAAATGGAGGATTTGAATCCCATTCTCTTATAATGAACAATAAGTGATGCATATTTTCAAGGGATTATTTTGAAGGAAATGGAATGTCCACATTATGGATATTATCATCCATCAAACCTATTTCATTCAGATTTCAAGAAGAAATAATCAAATTTCAATTGTGATGCAGTGTTGATTTATTTATTTGTTGACTGTGCCATCTTTCGGCCATTTCTTTAATTTCCATTGATATTTGGTCGTTTGTTTTTGTGGATATGTAGGTATTTGATTGAAAAAGAGTCAGTGGAACAAAAAAAAAACTCCCACACAGAAAAAAAAATAGGAGCAAGAAATATTTTGTGTAGGAATTCTCTCCTTCAAGAAAAGATCATCAAATAACTGGACATACAATATACATATCTGAAGAATCACCTATTAAACACTCAAAGTGTCATAAAAGAAAAGAGAAAAACCAATTTTTTAGATCCTTTCTAATGTATGAGAACTTTGGAGAGTCGTCAAATACCAGTGTTGTTACACTATCAACTTTCTATTTGAAAAGCTTATTTTTTTAGTAAAAATCTGTATATTACCTTTATACTTTTTGACCTAAAATTAAAAATATTGCTAAGGGCATTTTGCATACACTTACAAAACAACTAGATGATTAGATGATTCTGTAGATCTGTCTAGAGAGAAATTTTTGAAAACCTTGTCTTGTCTCAAAACGGAAGTAAGGAAATTTCTTTAAAAATCTATATATATATATATATACATATATATGCGGTCTTGATCCCTTAAAGTTGTGGTGTCTTTTTGGTCTAAAGTGATGGGGTCTTGACCACAATACCATATAATGGATTTTTTTTTCTTTTTGGTAGTACTTTAGTCAGACATTTGTATTTATTTGTTATTTTTTAATGATTCGCAATACAAGGGCCTGCTAATCCGAACAACACCCCATGTGTTGTACAAACAAATGAGTAAACCTTTCTTCTCTTTTCTCAATATCCCTGTCTCTAAAAAGATAGGGGCCCTAATCCTTCTCCATATGTATGTCTTGAATGAATGTACGCTAAATAAATAAAACAGATGCATGTACATACATATGATTGATGGATAAGAAATAGTATGCTCGGTGTATCAAGGATAAGCAAATCCAAGAGTTAAGGGGGTTAATTAGAAATACCTGTAATTTGTCTTCACAATACAATATTGGACTTGAGTAAGTAAATAGTTGTTTCAGAGTAACTCGAGATAAAGCTGGGGATTTGGCATTGGGGATTTGCCAAATCATTAAATAACTTTGTTCAAAATATATTCCTAAGTACTTACGTTTATTATTTTATTTAATGATTCGATATACAAATATACATACATACATACATGACATATACTACCTCTATCCATATATAATATCTATGTGTATATGTATGTACATAAAATAGTAATGGCCTAATTAAATAGACTTTGGCATCAGTAGTGAGGCTCAATAGTGTATTATATTGCCATAAATAATATTTTATCTTTTATTTTATTTTAAGAAGACAATTTCTTCTCGTTAAGAAAGTTACTTTTAATATCTATCTTATGCTGTATATATAAATATATATATATGTAATGTAAATACATTAAAACTTTATCTCCTCAATGTATAATTTACTCAAACTATAAGTTTTTCAACTCTACCAAACACTACATATATATATATACATTCATTTATTTGTCTGTCTTTGACACAAAAATGGATTGAGTTGATTTTTAATTTGTGATCTCCCATGGGACACTAAACTGGACATAAACTCAATTTTTATTTCACTTTGTGCTTTACTCTTGTGCTGAACTTTAAAGCTTAAAAAATGGGATCTTTAGACTCTAATAAGTAAATTAACTTTTTTAGCCAGGGATTTTTGCCAAAACAGACAAAAAAATGAGGTCTTCATCATAAATGAATATAAGTTGTTGATTTATAGATTATTACAGAATTGGCTACCTTTTTATTTCTTGCTAAGCGGCAAGGTACCAATTGTTACAGAATCACCAAGAGTATAATCTGTGTAAATTGTTGTAAAAAAATGAATTAACATATGTATAGTATATATGCTAATAGGACAAAACAAAATTGACTTATGATACGTCAGGACTTCACGTCAAAACAGAAAGCACAATCAGGAAATACAAATTGTTCAATTTATAATAGACCTCTTTGATTTGTCTGCCTAAGGCGCCAGGGTTTCTACAATGCCCAAAATGTTTTGTTTTTTTAAATTAAGAATGTAGCTTCATGTTGTACAAAGAGGGATGCCCCCAAAGGCCATGTATTTGGGTAAAAAAAATCACTTTCCTAGTCTCATTTGAGACTTAAATTCGCTTTGACGATTGAAAATGAGGAGTTAAGGCAGTAAGTAAATTAGAAAGGAATATTTTTTGAGCAATTTGGGTACTCCTTTTACTTTTTTAGCGCTCAAAGTGTACAACAGTTGAGGAAAATAACATATTGATCTCAAAACTTCTTTTTGGTGGTCTTGATCTCGCCCTCAAATTCCTGATCTCTACACTTAAAACTCTATATATTGCCTCTAAAAAGTAATTTTCCGATTTCTGAAATGTAGTTTTTATCATAAGTCATCTTACAAACGGGATTGCATTAGGAAAGATCTACTTGAGGATCCCCCCCCCCTGAATACCATTCACTCACAATGTGACCTTAAGAGCTTGAAAAAAGGATAGTGTTGACTCCATGGATACATCAGATAAATTCATTTCCAAATGAATGTCAGAAAATATGTCAAAGAAAAAAACGTTAAGTCTCTCTTTTTTACACTTTACTCTATGATTTTCTTAAATGACATTGAACCAATACAAATTTTGACTTAAAATTTACCCAGAGTGCACATGTAACAAATTAAAACAAATAATTATAATATAAAATTTTGAATAGAGTCCTCTGACAAACTTGTAACATCAATTCCCCCCCCCCCTCATGAGTCAATTTGTAGATTCACAACTATAAGATTTGAAAAAGTTGAGATCTCAAAGGAGGCTTTGGAATTCGGACCTTTCAAGTCAATTGACAACAATTGAATTTTCCTTTTAAAAATGGCTATAGAGGTCAGAAATGTGACCTCTCAAATTTATAACTTTTTATCAAGAGTAAGTCAAAATAAAGGAGTGACTAAGGGGGGTTATGGTATGTACATACATGTATATGTTTAGGGAAAGTAATTAAGCAAAATACAAGAGACAACTCTGAGGACATATGGAAATGGGTTGTTAATTGGCTTGACAAAGAAACGTACCTACATATTACATATATGTTACAATTACATACTTATGAACAATTGAGAGAAGTATCAAGGACAATACTGATTACAAGTAATGAATACTCTCTCCAACGCACAATTTCCACTCTCTTTTTTCCCCCTCACCTCCTTCATACATAGAATAATAATAATAATAAGTAGTTGTAATTAGCATATTATACCTTTGTATAATCAAATATAACATAACCCTACATAAAATTCCTTTATAAAACTGCTTTCCTAAAAAGAAAATTTACTCTATTTCTACTAAGAGAGTGAAAGAGTCTCTCTAAAGGCAAAATAATATCCATTCATGAACGATTAATAAATACACCTCTTTAAAAGTAGTTGAAATGACAACTTGAGTATTTTACTCTTGCTGTTTTTAATTGTTTTATTTAATGGGACTTTATATATATATATATATACATATATATAATATATTCGTAGAAATGCATATACTGCTTACATTTACTTATAATGTAAATACATAGTTACGGTTCAGCTAGAGACATATATTCATTTAAGGATTTGTCTTCTTTTATGTAAATAATATAATAAATTATCAAAGTTGCCCCGAATTTTGTTTTTCTTTCTATGTATGTAAATCCTCAGAGCCGAACTCCAGACGAATCAGAGCCTCTAGTAGGTACACTTATAAAAACAATAGTATGTATGTATGGAAGATATATCCTAAAACTTTACAAACCAGTAGTTTCAGGCTTACCAGTATATAAATATATATAGGATCTGAGATTTTAAGCACTCTAACTTTTAAAAACACAATGGGGCCAATTTGCTCCCAAGTATTCTTCCCTTTCCTTATTTGTTTAAGGAACAAAAAAGTTGAATGTGCAATGAGTTACTAACAACTCAACATTTCAGAGAATTAAAAAAAAAAAATTATCTGCGTGTGTTTTTGTTTATGTCCGTATTAGTTAGATATTCAATACATCACTTATATGTATGTATATACAAGGACTTGAGTTTGTTTGCAATAAATATCAACCCAATAACAGATGGAGTAGGCTCTCAACATTTTAAAAAAAGTATTTTTTAAATACAAAGATTGACTCCGTTCAGGACTTTTTTTGATCAAAGAATGCCGACTTAAAAACTATAATAGAAAATGAACTGAATAACTCCTTGCATCTTTGCAAGGTTTTACTATAGTGGATGTTATCTTGGGGGTGTCCTGATGTCATGTATACTTCATATATGTACATAAATGACTACTTATATATATAAAAAAAAAGTTGTTGATTGCTTCATAAATCAAAACGTAATTTTGCAAATAGGTTGTACTTTAAGGACATACATACTCACATATATATATTATAATCCATACTTGCATAAATAAATTTATTTTTGTAATCAGCATTCATGCGTGGATAGGTACAAAGATTAAAAAAAAAAAAAAGTACCCATTCTTCGTACAATCTCACAATCGTAGAAAGATTTTTATAAGAACAAAGAATGAAAGTTCAATTCAATTTGATATTAATATCCGTGAAACATCATTATAAAATCGAACCTACTTGAGTTTAATAACTCAATTTGAGGCTTCCCTCTCGACAATAATTAATTGTTGTTGGATTCAGACTCCATCACATTTAAACGCTTACAAAAAAGGTCATCTCGCACTTTTCACCTGTGGAAAAGTCACCGTACGCTGAAGTGGACCAATATTTGAAAAATGTTTTATGTTTTTATTAACATATGAAAAATCAATTACTCTCAAAAGCTGATGCTTATTGCAAGGAAGTCATTTAATTTAAATATAATTCAATTGTTGACAAGAATTCAAGAATATTCTATTTAAATTGTATGCTAAATAATATTTAAGAAACACAATACCTGTGTAATTTTACTTTTTTTTTCATCGAAGTTAATTTCTAAAAGGTAAAGCAACCAAACAGAGTCATCGTGGTATGAACACTATTTATTTATTATTAATAGAAAGCTTTACTTTTTTTTTTTTACTTGAAAAAATAACATTAATTAATTATTAAAACACAATTAATTCGTTTAAATAAACGATTTGTTTCATTCATTCCCTTTAAAATGAACTTTCGGCTGATGAAAAAAGTGTAGTGAACTTTCAATACACAAACTAATGTACTGTACTGTACTATACATAATCCATGTATTTAATGTTACTCTAACAAAAATATTAAGGAAACTTGTAGCTGGAGCAATACATCTTTAGCATTTACTCGCGTGTTAAATTTTATGCGGTTGGCAATTTGAATAGTATTTTTTTTATTTTACAATGCTGTTATTACTATTCCTAAATTATTCAAGGGAGTGCATGTAGCACTAACCACGTGTAATATAGTAATATATATATACATAGTTTACAAATAAGAATAATGATAATAAAAATGTCTAATCGAGTGAATAGACGCGACGAGCTTTTTGGGAATAACAAAAACACACTGTATTCTCCCTTCAGCTGATTTTTATCATTTGACTCTTTTGATTTAAAGCAGCTGACTCTACGTGCTATGAGCTCAAAAAGGGTATTATTATTATTATTATTTATGATTTTGATATATTATAAAAAATATATTAAATTGCGCGCCCTTTTTTTGAATTTTGAATATACTACAAGTAGTAACGATTGGTTTGTGATTGGTAAAATTTATAAATATATAGTATATCCAAATGATAAATTCTGCCAAATATAAACAAGTTGGCAACAAGAAGGGTAGCTACCATATGCTTTCCCAAATTTTTCCTTTCCCTTTTGTCAGTCGAGGCTGCGAGTGAACAAAAAAACACGACGTGAGAACCCTTGATATGATATAATTTTATCATAGGGTAGAGAACAGCTGGTTGTAGCTAATATATTAAAACGTCATGACAAGCTAAAATTGCTATCTTCTCAAACATTTATCAAATTGTCAGTTACTTTTCTTTTTTTTTTTACCTACACACTGCGCATATTTTTTTACAGCTATAAGAATGATCCTAATTTTTAACTCCAAGATTTTTATTAATAGATGTCTAACCTCTCTGAAATAACCGAAATCTGCTGATTCTATGAAACATTCATATCAGCAGAGCCATTTTTAGAAAACGGCCTGAACTAATGTATTTATATAATTATATATACATATGTAATTATACTCCCTAATGTTTATTGACAATTAATGATAGATAAAAGTGACACCACATAACTTAAAATATATTGACTATAACCATGGTCAAAAATGTTAATTAAGAATGAAAGAGCTGGCAAAAATGGCCACATTGGGTTATGTTTGGGGTTTAGATGGTTATGTAATAAATAAATAAAATTCTTTTTTTTTTGTTGTAAAAATAAGGTACATTTCTTTGATTTTTATAAGGAAATTCATTTTTAAGATTTAGAATAAAAATCGGTAGTAATCAGGACCTTTGGCCGATTATTATCGATAAATCTAAATTGTCATAAATCGATTGCTTTAGTCGGATCACCGATATTTTGAAAAAAAAGTAAACTTCTAAGGGGTTTACTTTAAATTATTGAGCAGGCAGGGACGTTACAGTACAGATTACCAATTGATATTTTTTTTCTTCTTCTTATCAAACTCAACTCAACTCTATTTCGACAAATTTCCCAACTCTACTTTGTGCCTCCTTCTTCTGACTCCAGCCAGAAAAACAGTAATCAGAAATATATCCAAAGACATTATCATAAACGCTAGTTTAAAATATAATTCTTATTCATAGTTTATGTGCTATTGATAATAGGTTCTTTAAGTTATATTCATTTTTGTATGTTGGGATTCATGGCTTCATAGAAGAGGCACTCCGCCAGCTATTTGTACGTGTGAGCAAATATTTATCCTTGAAGTTTGTTAATTTGTCTACAATTACTTTTACTTAAAGAAACACAAAAGACTAATACATTGAACAATATAATTTGTTGACATACTCAAAAAAATTTTGTAGCATTTCTGAATCTTTTTCTAATTTAGAGTTCAAATGACAAAAAAATGAACTTCTTTGTTTTAATGCCAATAGATGTTTTTTTTTTCGCACAAAACTTTACATTAAAAAAGAGCAATTTCAAAAAATCAATTTTTTAAAAGATAATTAAAATGTTGAATAAATACCCTTCTCCTCCTCACATATCACTAAACAGTCCCACATACATAATTACATTGTATAATGTTATCATTCTTTTGCCCCTTAGCAACGACGATTGGTTAAACTCGAATCTAGCCATTGCTCAGCTCTGAACTCATAAATGAAGAATAATTCCAGAGTCCAAAAAAAGGAGAAAAGGTTCCAAGATGCAATAGAGATAAAGATGAATTACCATTTACTTTTTATATTTTGCACCCCTTGAAGGAGGAAGTTGCTCCACAGTTTGAGAAGCCTCTATTACTTAAAACTACAGCCCTATGAGAATTGAAAAAAATGATTCCATCCCGGGCTTCCTAATTAAATGCTCTCATGGCACAGGGATCTTTTTGTATATATACATTCATGTACTATGTACTTTTCATCAATATCTTGTATGAAAATCGGTTTAAAAATGAAAATATCTACGACCTTCGAGTTTATTGATTAAGGATATATCAACTTACATGGGTAATTCAAATAATGGTACTTATATAAAATTATTGTTATTATCAACATACATATTAGGTATGTAGTCTGCTCCTTGGAAAAATATTTTTTTATTGAAAGAAAATATTTCCAAAGTAAGATATAAAAAAGATCATAATATAATAAAACTGAAGACATATAAATACATACATATATGTGTGTATACACACATTGAATAAGAATGATGGAAGTAAAAGGAGTGATGAAGGATCAAATTGAAGATACGTATATAAAAAATTACAGGAAATCTCATTTTACATATTAAAAACCTTTAACTACATCATATTCATTCCTTTATTTATTTATTTTGTAAAATATTATTATGCACCAAGATCTTAAGACTGTCGAATCATGTTCTTGTAGACAGATTCAAAGACTTTATTCGAATCGTTTGAATTTCATTTCCCTCAATTACTAAATTAATAAATATATAGTCCGACTCCCTATGAGAAAATGCCTTCAATATCCCTTGAGAGGAGGAGGAACTACTCTCAAAATCCTTCAAACTTAACTTGGGATCCTGTACTCTGTCCCCTTTTGCGTCCATGGCTTCAAACTGTAGAGTAACATAAATGAGGCTCACAGAGGATGGAATCCCTGCGAAAAAGATTGGAATGCTTTTCTGTTTCGTATGGTAGAGAACGAGGCCTCCCTCCAGGATGTGAGATATGGAATGAAATAAATAACTAGGCTGAATTTCCATTTGTCTGTCAAAGATAAAGAATAACTTTAATTCAGGTAGGTAATTTGTAAAGGGGATGATTAAATGGCTTCAAATGATGTTATTGGGCATCACTTAGGTCGGCATATAAACTACATTTATTAATCAAAGTGATAATGCACATTTCAAAAATTCAAAACCCTGTAAGGCAGTAATTGAGTCAAATCGAGTAGATTTGAAGGGCTGTCTACCTCTACTCAACTCTATTTAAATGTGCTGATAACCCGACCTATTTTGGAAATTTATTTTACCTGAGATCAAACCACCAAGGAACAAACTCAGATTTTGTGGTTTTATCCAACTCTCGACCGGAGCCAGGATGAAATTCCATTTGTAGTCCACGCTCCAACGCTTGCTCACTCAGCATAATCCCTCTAGTTCTTAAAAAAGGACGGAGTTTATCCCAAAACCTGTACTCCCGATCAAAAAATGTTTCTTCTGGGGAAGAGCATTCATAGGTCCAAGCTGGTGCAAACAATGCTACAGAGAACTCATAGGGAGCAATCATTTCCAAAGCGACATGAGAGTTAAATCCGCCACCTCCAGGACATCCTCTTCCAAAGATATCCACTCCCACAAAGATATCACTCTCCCTATCTCCTTCCCCATGGGAGACAAGAAACTCCTTGCTTTCCTGAAGATGTCTCTCACTCCATCCATAATTGAGGTAGATCCCATGAGCAGCCTTAAAGAACTCATAGTTTTGAGAGTCTAGTTGATTTCTCCAGTCAAGTTTACCCTCAATGGTGACAGAGTCGTACCAAATAACGATGGGACAAAGAGAGGTGATCTTTTTCGTGAAGGAAAGGAGTCGAGATACCTGTTATTTGATAATATTTATAAATAAAAAGATAGAAAAAAATAATATGAAAGATATACAATAATACTATTTATACTTTTGTAGTGGCATTGGACGTACAAGGTATTATGTAAGTTGTTATTTCGGCATTATTATTATTTTTTTAATTAAATGATTGCTTTGAAAAGATTGCAAGACTCTTAGTAAGGAGCCATTTATATATGTACTTTCTCCTCTCCACCATTGACAATCATAAATGAATAAATCTCTGGACTCAATGTACTATGTACATTGGGGTGAATGAATATTATTAAATAAGTCCATTATTTGGCAAACTATCTTTAGAATAAAGGATAATGAAAACTATGTATGCATAAGGAATAAAGAGGGAGCCAATCAATTCATTAGAGGGAATGATAGTCCGTTTTTGAGTCAACTATGTCTATGTCAACTCTCCTCTCCTCATTCTCTTCATATGCACTCTATATTCGAGTCTATATATATTCTTCCATAACTATATATAATGTATGTATAAGCAGCAGAAACTCTCAAATTAAATTAAGAATTATTCACAATTATTTAATTAAAAAATAAAAGAATTTTCTCCTTGTCTCGTTTATTGTAGAGAGAAAGAGAGTGACTCTCTGTAAAAACCCATTACATTAATGACTCATCATATTATGAATTAGATTGAATTCTTTTCTTCCGTTCGAGAGCCATGCAAATATATGTATACTATAAAGGATTTATTGAAAGAATGGGAAAACAACTTTGGGAAACAGGCACAGACAAAATGGTCTGTGCCAGGATCCTTTAGATAGATATTTAAACACTTGAAAAACAATGTACAAGCTAAGGTTTCTCTCTCTTGAGTTCCCGTTTTATGAATAGATTTTCTGGGGTTATACACCTATAAGGAAATTCCATGGAAATACCGCATTTTATTATTTCAATGTATAAGCTTCATTAAGTAATATATATTACAATTTATTTAATTAAAGGTTAACGATCTATGCTTTGAAACTGAGACAGTACATTGACAATATGAAGTACCAAAATGCTCTGAATAGTTCAACTTTAGTACAACAATTTACGTTCCATGTTCTTTTTTTTCCTTCTGTTTTATAGGTACCCTATAAATAGGAATGTAAGTAATATGCAAATGGGGTGTTTGAAATAAAAAGAAAGAGAAAATCATCAACCTGGCCACTCTGACAATTTGATGAATGTTGAGAGGGAAGCAGCTCCAGCTGTCATTACGTTTGACTGAGCTAATAGCTGCTATTCTCCATTATATATGTATACAAATGAAGACATCAATAATAAACAATAACATTATGTATACTATAGATGAGAGGCAGAAAATTAACTGAAATGAATGTCAGGAAATTATATATTTTTAACTAATAATAATTATACGAGGACTTGAGCCCTTTTTGTTTACATTTTATTTGCTTTATTGCATTAATTAATGCATGTATGCCCCTTCATGCGAAATCTTTACTATCAGGTAGATGTTCTCCCCTCAGTAATAAAGGAAAAATGATAACAGCTTTGCAAAACAAAAAGTACTGTGAAAGAAACAACTCCACAAAATGCATTTTGCATATTTTTTTCATTCCTACCTATAAGCTATAGTCTACTCCTGCATCATATGTGAATCTAAGAAAATAAAATAAAGATTCAGAATCAACCAAAAAACTCACACATTTCGTAAATGATTACTAAACTGTTCCAAGTAGGCACAAATGTTCAGTATTTGGAATGGAATATGTGTTTCTGGGACATTTCAAATGATATATGTATATACATTTAATATCAAGAGTTGGAGGATTTTAGTGATGTGCGAGTTGGGTCCAGTTTGAAGGAATTTATTATTTCTTTTTAAAATATATACTATACAAATAAATACATGGATTTTTACAGTGTTTTTTGTTTACTTTTGAGATCCTACAATTTAAAAATTGATTTCGTGGGAAATGAGACGCCCTAGTACACACATACATCAAATGGATAAAAGAATTTCAACTTGGTTCAAATTAAGTCCCTCATGTACATATATGCCCCTACTATAGTCTTTTTTTTTAGTGCACCCACTTATTATTTCTTTTTTTTTTTTTTTGGAAGCAATAAAAAAATAAAACCACTCAATTATCAAAGTAATAGGCCTCTAAGATCATATTTGACAAAGGATTATTGAAAAGTAAAAAAAGGGGTATTTTTGGGGTCAAAATTAATCATTTTTAGACAAAAGGTACTGAAAAAGAGGCATTTGATAAAAATGTTTATACAAAATATATAAAAGGAAGGGATCAACTTCTGAATTAGAACATCCTTGTTTTATCTTGCAACTTTCCTTATTCAAAAAGAAACAGGAAAAAAGGCTCAAACCAGACGTTATCTAATTTTTCACGATTGCGGAATTAATTCTGATTCAATAGGATATAATTGGTCATAGAGATATAAAACAAATGCTGGTCTGAAGAAAAAATTGAAACAGACAATGAACAGGCAAAAGAACTATAGCTAATACTTGAGGCCCAAAATATTCAAATTGTAGTAGGCACAATTTCGTCAAAAATTTTAACTTGCTATAAGAGTCATTCGTAGCGAGCGTGCAAATGAGCTAACGATATATCACTGATATAGTAAATCAGAAAAAACATCATGTCAGCTGAATTGCTGTCGTCAACTTTTCTCAAGTTGTTATCATTTTGCTGTTTTCTCCCAAAGCATCTTTTATTTAATCAAGAGCATTTAATTTTTCGAAACTATCGTAACGAAAACGGAAAAACAAATGGTATTCCATATAAAATGAGTCTTTTGTGGCATCTTTCAATGGCAAAGGATATGATTTTTCCAGAATTTTTGAGTCCATTGTCATATCACAACTTATTTATTAGATGTGATATGTCCTCTTCGAGGATTAAAAAACATAAGGCAGCTTGCCAACTGACACGATTTTGGAGGGAAAAACACTGGCCCAGGAAAATTCACCATAGACTCATAGTTTTTTTTTTTTTTTTTAAATATACATATTTATTTAACTAAAAGGTTTATTATATGGGCATGACAGCCCTTCTAATCCTCCTCGACCCATTTCCCAATGTTCATAAATCATAATATATATTTGTATTATAGTATCATCGGATTTACTATTATAAATAAATATATATATATATGTGATGACCTTGTACAGATTCTGGAATCAGTTGTTTTGTTATAGGATACCATGTGCAAGTATCGTTTAACGTTGTTGATTTGTTGTAGTATATATATGTATGATTTATGATGTAAAGGGGCCGGTTGAGTGATAGGTTATATGGCCATTTCAACATGTCAATTAGCACATGTCTAGAAAGATCTAGAAAGAATAAGCAAGCTAGTACTCAACCCAAACCGTATAAATATCAAGGGCATTGTCCGCACCAGGGATTATTATTATTCGAACTTCAATTGGGAATACAATTGTAAGGAACTTAACGGAAATATACGAGTATTATAGAATACACCGAGTCTTATTTACCCAAACTTGACCAACAACTAAATCAAGGTAAGCCCCGATCTCATTTACACATACTTGCGTGAGACATCTCCCTCGTAATTATATCCTTAGAAGGAATACTCTTTTAAATATCAACTCTCACAAAATCCTTATAAACTTTATAAATTAACTTTGTAGTGGCTTTCCACGATTGCATTCGCTTGAATGAAAGGACACTACAGTATACATGTATTACTAAATTCATTTTACTTCATGGGAAAGTAAAATGGAAGGGAAGGAGGAGTAAACTGGATGCTTTGGTATTTTGAAGATACCATAAGAGCCATATAAGAGCCATGATATATTTATTAACCTATGTTATGACTACAATGGTAGGTGAAAAAAAAAAGAAAAAAAGAAATATCTAGAGAGAATATGGTTCAATGTGTGCACGCAGGCAATATATACTTACTTACTTCTATATTGAAAATCCAATTTACTAGATCGATTGAGTAATTTTTTTTTTTTTTTACTTTATCTCATTCCTTATTATTGAAATCTTTTTCATTTATTTATTTATCTATTTGTTAGACAGACTTAACCATTTATTTAGCTGCTATGTGCCAAAGTAAGTATTATAAGGGGGAATGAGAAATGAATGGTTATGAGGAAGAGTAGGGGGGTTATTTTGCTCAATCAATCAAAACCTACCTGTGTTTGAGTCAATTTATCCATTTCAAAATTAAGGAGCCATCCCTCAAAGCCCAGAGACTTTTGTAGGGAGGCACATCTCTCTGCAAAAAGCTCATAGCAGTCCAAAACAGTAGAGAGAAGTTCAAACTCATGCCCTTCAATGATAATCGTTCCAAGAACGGCGGATCCGTTCCGATGAGCCGCATTGATCCATCCTTTATAATAAAAATACATAAATGGATATTAATAGAAGAGTGTGCTAAATACAAAAAGCCTAATATATATAAATATAAATATGCAAGTATCAAAAGTTATGAATCCCCTCTTCAGCTATTGATTCACTTACTTATGTTCATGGCTATATATATATATATATAAATATTTATTTATTTATTTTGTCAGGAATTGCTCAAGAAGTGGAAGTAATTTGAATATTGATAATAATTCTATTTTATATACAGCATTGGATGTGTATATAAACATTGTACATATATATATATATTAACTTTTGTTTTTCTCTCTTCTCTTTGATATGCAAATTTTTGAAGAGCTACTCATTTCCCAGCAATTTCTTTAGTGTATGTGTACATACTACTTACACTTCTTTTTTGTATGTATGTATGCAAAAGGAAAAGGCCATTTTCTTTGAGACTATAAATTTAAAAATATACATACAAATATAAACATACGCACAAATTGGCATTCTGCTCTGTAAAAAAAAAGGGGGGGGGGGAAAGTTCACAAAAAATAAAGTCAACTATCCATATAGATTGCAATAGGCAGTAATGCTAATTTGACTCTCCCAATTTCTTATACTGTACATATACCACGACGAGCTTTTTGGGAATAACAAAAACAAAAACACACTCTACTCTCCCTTCAGCTGATTTTCATCATTTGACTCTTTTGATTTAAAGCAGCTGACTCTACGTGTTATGAACTCGTAAAATGGTATTATTATTATTTATGATTTTGATATATTATAAAAAATATATTAAATCAAGGATTGCGCGTCCATTTCTTTGAATTGTGAACATATTACAAGTAGTAACGATTGGTTTGTACATTGGTAGAATTTATAAATATATAGTACATATATCTAAATAATAAATTATGCCAAATATTAACAAGTTGGCAACAAGAAAATTACAAAAGGGTAGATGCTACCAGTTGTTTTTCCTTTCCCTTTTGTCAGTCGAGGTTGCGAGTGGACAAAAAAGCTCGACGTGATACATACATTAAATTAAAATAATTCATCATGAGTAGGGATTGGGATTTTGAAGAGAGCAATGAGAAGACTTATGGAGAGGATTGCGACTTCATTTGCGAGATACAAATAACAGTTTTATCATTAGAAAAGGAAAAACAGTCAGGTAAATTTGTTCTTTTTTGAAATTAAGTTCATTACTTATTTGTTAAGCAGGACACATCTCCCTCTAAGAGAAGAATAAAAGATTTTACACCTACATTTGTAGTAGATTTTGTTAAAATGCATAATAAAATTATAGTTTATATATATAAACTGCTATTATATAAGGTCCTTCCTGGGGGATGTTATACATGGGTGTTAATTCAAGAGTACCATACGCCTTGATCCAGCTTTCTCCTCACGCTCTACAAAAGTTGCATTCCTACTAATGGTGTACTATTAATTACCCTTTTTATAATCATTGGATATATGATTTTAGGAGGGGGGGGGGTGATATTAGAAACTTTAACATTTAAGCAATGTTGTTTAAGGAAAAATATTATATATTTTTAAATCTATGATTTAAAATCTACAAGTAATGTTTGCGAAAATCTTTTAATTCTTCCTATAGAGGTCCATGCTTCTTCTCCTTCAAGGGCAAGAGTACCAAGCGTTTTTTTTTTCTAATCACATAACCATATTTTTTCTGAACAAAAGTCCCATCCCTGGGATATTGTCAATATTGCCTCAAATTTGATTTGATTTTTAAATTAATTAAAATTTTCAAAATCAATTTAAAGCAATTTAATCAATAGCTCTAAAATTAGTTGGTATTATGCTAATTCATTTCATCCGTCCTTTATTCTATATGTTGTGGTAAAATGATCACTTCTTAACAAGATATAATTCGAGTTTAGTAGGTCAACAGAGGGTTGAAAGGTCTCAAACATAATATGGTAGTAAAGAGAGGGCAATTTAAAATTTTTAGAGGCATTTTCCATGCAGTTTCAAAATTAAGAAACTCTTTTTGAGCTTGAATCAAATTTATACCTTTTCTGACCACTCAATATTCGACTCTGCAATTAACCATAAAATAAAGCATTGGTATGTCTATTTTTGTGTGTGGGTTTCTATCTGATGATTGAGGGCACTTTACGAACCCATCATCATTTGCCAATGTTGAATGTTACATAGACTTGAGCACCAAATATTGTAAACCCCTTTGGAAGAGTCGGAACAACTTCACTACATCCAAATATTTTAGTTTTGGATATTTCTGTCTGTGTACATTTTGAGAATCATCACAGCACTATCCAGAAGGACCATGCATTTTTTGTCAGCTGTTTTTTCCTCTTATAGGTGTTTTAAATTTTGATCGATTGAATTTGACTTAAATAGTGTAAAGCTGCCCGGAAACCTTGCTACGACTTTAACCACAGTATACTTCAAAAATTGGCACGACATTATCCTCCTAACACTAAAAATTAATTGCATAATTTTTTGTTAGCTGTCGATTTGATCTACTGGAAAGGATTCCTTACTATTAAATAAAGAATGGCCCAAGCTTTGTTTGGAAGAATTGACTCAACTATCAACTGATTTTAGGCCCTTTTTGTACTCTTCATTTCTCTTTCTGGAGGATTGGAAGACACAATGAGGGCCACATAGTGTTGGAAGAATCATATAATTGGCTGACTACCAACTGATTTTTGCTCTTTTTTTCTTTTTTCTTCTGTTTTGGAATAGGTATGTAATTATTTTATTTTACTCAGAACAAATAATAAATAAGAATAGAACTAATTTATACTTTTTGAAGTTTTGTTGTCAAATACATTCAACAAAATGTTCCGTATCTCACTACATGAATAAATTAGCCAGCAACTTAATTCATTTAAAAAAATATGTACATTGAACCACAAAAGCACACACGGCAGTGCAGTAATGTATGTATATTACAAATAATTAATTAATATGCAAATAAATATATTTTGAGCCTAAGCTAAATTGATATAATAAATCCAATCCTTCAACTAAGAGGATTATGCCTCTTTCAATTATATGAAGTACATTTTAGAGGAAAAAAGAAGAGTGTGTATAGAAACCAATTAATTCAAGATGGATTGAAAATCTAATCCAACGATTTATTTATACATTTTGCAATAAAAACACTCAAGAAACTACGAAAGATATGCATATATACATTATATGGTACAGAGATTTATGTATGTATGACATACATATGTAGGTAAGATATACGTAGAAATGATGTGAATATTAATAAAAGATAAATTTAGACACGTAGACTCAGATAAAGAATAAATCAATCAAATACATTTTTCTTTCAATTTCAAACTAAAAAATTATAAATACAAAGCAAATCCTTACCTAGTGGAGGAATTGTGATAAAACTATGAGAGAAATAAACGAAAATATCAATAAGAGACCAATGTGAGAATTGATAGGGCTCCTCTTTCAAATCCTTGACTCCATTTATGAACCGATCCTCAAGATATCCACCCTTCATATCGTGACAAAAAAGAGATTTCCTCTTCGATTCCTGACTTGGTACTCTATAGAATCATTTATGAATGGAATTACAGATCTTAATAAACCCTTGATAGCCAGCAGTTGATCAAATGATATAAATCTTAAAAAGAAAATAAATTGCAAATATCTACATAAGTAGCTCTTAAAAGGTCTACAAGTGTTTCTATCAATATGGGTATCTTCTAAACACAATACATAAACAGTTGCTTTTTTTAACAAGGACTAGGATACTAGGGTTGAATCAGCCCCAGAGAAATTCAAGCATAGAGGCGTTCCATGGGGAAATGACGTCATCTCGTGATGGCAACTTCTATACACATTGGCATACATACATAAATCGTAACAAGATCATTGATTTAGAGTAAGTAGGGTCACTGAGAACCCAAAAAGGACTCCCATTATAAATTTGTTCACTATACCTTGAAAAATGATTAATCACATGATTTTTTAAGGTAAAAATATAGGCTAAAGAGTCAAATCCTGGAATTTATTCTATATTTAATAAGAAAATAAGTTTATCATCGCCAGAATAGGATGATGTTACGTTAACTATACTATCCCGGTTTTACCCCTAATAAAGTGGGCCCTTTTATCATTTTATTCTCAATGTCAGCCTCCATTTATTTTTCTAAATAACCTATTAAGTTTAAGAGCAATAACCTATCAATGAAATAGTCTAATTTGAAACGCTTTTCAAGGACTAACAAAAGAAACGGAACGTGGGAGGGGACTGATCTTAGGTTTTAAAATAAGGATTGAGAAAACCCTATATTTTCCTATCTGGATAGCTACATGTATTATGCTTAAATCCTATGTCAATGATTTACTTCCAAAATGTCTTAGTGCAGTTATTTTTTTCTATATGATGTTTATGATAAAAATAACTATGTATGTATATTAATTTTTTAAATGATCTCTTTTAAACCATGCTACATACCAATATTGAACTATAGCATCAAGTGTATGTATATATTGTATCAGAAGGATTATAATTCAGATGTCTTTATAACCCATAATAAATTATTATAAGACATTCTGAAAAAATAAATCTCTAAAAAACTTTGTACTTTGTACGTAGAATTTTGATACTATCAATGAAAATAAAGAGAAGACTCATAAAACAAAAGGTTAATGCCAAACCCCATTTGACAAAAATTTGAATTCTAGGATTATTGATTTAAGGGAGAAAAACAATCAAAACTCACATTGAAAGAATGATTATAATTATATAAATCGTCATTATAAATTTATTATAATTACAATTTGCAACTCCATACATATCTAAAGTTGTAATTAATCAATCAAAATATGGTTAGTAATTAAATTACAGGGTTATTGGTGGCTTTCTATATAAAGGGTAAGTAAAACGTAGAGGGAAAAAAACATGATAAAAACGTATCAATCAGGAATTTTTTGCTTAATAACTTCGCACGACGAGCTTTTTGGGAATAACATAAACTCATTCTATTCACCCTTCAGCTGATTTTCATCATTTGACTCTTTTGATTTAAAGCAGCTGACTCTACGTGTTATGAACTCGTAAAGGGTATTATTATTATTTCTGATTTTGATGCATACAAAATATATTAAATCAAGGATTGCACGCCCTTTTTTTGAATTTTGAATATATTACAAGTAGTAACGATTGGTTTGTGAGTGGTAAAGTTTATAAATATATAGATTATTTAAATTATAACTCTGCCCAATATTAAAAAGTTGGCAACAAGGAAAATACAGAAGGGTAGCTACCAGTTGTTTTTCCAAATTTTTCCTTTCCCTTTTGTCAGTCGAGGTTGCGAGTGGACAAAAAAGCTCGATGTGTTCGCTCGTCGACAACACAACCAAGCACAGTTCAAAAGGGAAAATAGCAAAACAGAGAAGCGTAATTAATAACACAGATCAATAAATTTGAACTTTTAAAAATCCTCAGGGGTACATGAATAATAAAAGATATTATTACGTTTTGCACGCTGATATCAAATGTATATATAAAAAAATTAAAGAGTCAGACGGTTTTTGAGAAATCGGACCCTACTTTTTGAGCTAATTTTGTTTTGACCTAAATGGATTCCTAAGGGCGTAGGGGACGGGAGTAGTCCTGAAAGTCAACCAAATCCTTTGTACTTAAATATCTTTTTGAATAAACCATGAAATGGGTTAATAAGGAATGCATCCAAAAGCTGAGACCCACAGTTTTCAGGCAAAATGTCAAGCATCCGATAAGAATCCTCACTTAAGTAGTAGCGCGCAGATGAATTTCAGCTGGTTTCTTAATCCTTCTGCGCGCTACTACATACTTAAGTAGCTCTACCGTGAGTCTTAGATTTCTAGCGAATTTTTGCTCGAAATTGGATGAAAATTTAAATGTTTACATAGAAGATTTCTACTAAATTAAGGATTCTTATCGGATGCTTTTGGGCCTACTCCCTTCCCCAACGCTCCCAGGAGTTCATTTAGGTCAAAACAAGGACTGGAAATGTCAAAGACAAAATTTTTGCTTTCCAACAGAGTATTTAACTCGAAAGAGCATAGCTCACCAGGAAATTTGATTTAATCACATTTTTTATATAAGTTTATCCATATATTTTTGTAGGAAATCAACTGATTTTCAAGAATATTCCCATATTTCTTCATCCTTAAAAATTATCTCAAATCACCTTTAGGATATACAAATCGAAATCGTATATTAGATCCAAAAGTTGATCTAATACGAAAAAAATAATAATTATAAATTCATATTTAGTGTGTCAAATACCATTAAAGTCAGTGTTATCCAATCTCAAAAAAATCCTTATCCTTGGATAATAATTGAGTGTTCATACACAAAGTCAGTTTTATAGACAAGTGTCCTAGGCCCGTGTACTTAAAATTTAGAAGATTAAGAGCAGTAAGCTGCAATATCATTATTTTATGTTTTTTTTTTTTAAAAAAGAAAGATATGATACTTAATTATAAATCCACTAGTGATGTAGCTTTGGAAAGCAATGCTTCGGTTGGCTTATTATAATGTTTTTCCTCTCGTTGTCATGATGATTAGGAATGTAAATAATATGCAAATGGGGTGTGTAAAATAAAAAGAAAGAGAAAATCATCTTCCTGGCCACTCTGACAATTTGATAAATGTTGAGAGGGAAGAAGCAGCTTGAGCTGTCATGACGTTTGACTGAGCTACAAGCTGCTATTCTCCATTATATATACAACAATAAATATTAACATAGATGAGAAGAAGAAAATTAACTCAAATTAATGTCAGGAAATTATATGTATATTTTTAACCAATAATAATTATACGAGAACTTGAGCCCTTTTTGTTTACATTTTATTTGCTTTATTAACCTTAATGCATGTACTCCTTCATGCGAGATCTTTACTATCAGGTATAAAGGAAAAATGATAACAGCTTAAGAAAACAAAAAGACCTGTTTGAAGAGCCAACTCCACAAAGTCTCGCACTCGGCATTTTGCATATTATTTACATTCCTAATGATGATCAAGGCCAATGCAACTAATATATTTTAAAAAAAGGAAGAAAAAAAGAAGACCAAATATTTTCTCAGGGTCTTGTCTTGGTCTAGGGCAGTGCTTCTCAAATAGTGGGGCGCGCCCCCCTGGGGGTGCAGTGCGATGCCTGGGGGGGCGCGTGTGACCCTGTTACAGACTAAAAAACAATGTTAATAAAGTTATTCTTTGTTGTAAGTTGAACTGTATCTCTTTCTTTTTTCTTTTCTTTAATGTTAACAAGATTACAATGTTATGCAGAGGTGTATTCATAACAATTTTATAGACAAATGATATAATTTATAGTCGCCGCGAAGAGTGGGGGGGGGGCGAATTGTTTTCTTCTTACTAGGGGGGCATACCAAAAAATAATTGAGAAGCACTGGTCTAGGGTATGGTGATCCTGAATAACTGAAATATTCATTTTAACATTTTTGGTTTCAACTCAAATTGCCTTTTTATTCATCCTCTTCCAGACATTTAAAAAAAAAAACAGCTGTTCACAAAAGGAGGCGTATCTCAAACACACATGAGTATTTTGACGGTTAATTTGGCACAATGCTTAAAAATAAAAAAAACATTTTCCCCAAACGGATTCAAAAAAAAAAAAAAATTATATATTTGTTATTTTCTAGCATTTTATTTTCGATATATGTGCATGATATACAGACTTCAGAGACAAAGGAGCATGTTTTATTATTATTATTATTATTATAAATGTAATACTTATGATGTAAAAAGTATTCATCTGCGTTATGAGAAATCAACCCAATGGGGAACACACTAAAGTACTCAAAATAATAATTATGATGATGAAAATAATAATAATAAAACAAAAGAACACTTTTTGTCAAGGAAAACAAAAATGACTATTTTATAAATAGGCTAAGACTATATAACAGAGTGCGGTTTGTATCTCGCCATCCTTTATATATAAAAAGAAAAGAAAATTGCTACAAGAAAACTTGAATCAAACCACATGAACAATCAAAGTTTATTTACCTACAACATCAAAAATATAATAGTGGAAATGAGTTGACTTATGAAAAGTCTACTCATTATTGTGTACATACCTATTGCCCTCAGAGTCTAATTGAAAACTTGCTCGACATGCCTTCCCTACAACATTGGATCTCCATTCCTTGACGTTGTACAAATCCTCCCATTCGATCAAATCCTTCCATGTCTTGAGAGGAAAGCATTCTTTTTGAGAAAGAGGTGCCATGATTTACATATACTGTCAATATAATATATAATGAATTATTTTATTTATTTATTTATTTAATAGTCATTACTTTCATCATTTAATTTATGAAGAAAATGTACATATATCAATATAATAACATGTACCTAGGAAATGTGTGTGTGATTAGAAGATGGATGAGTTTTCAATAATTCAATATCCTTTCTATACAAAAACCTTTAGACAAGAATAAATCGAATTAAATGCACAAATGTGAATGAATGAATTCATTGAACGAAAAGTGATCAAATTAAATATAAAAAAATAAGATTTTTTTATTTTTACCGGCCCTCAAATTCAAAATTACATAGATAGACTATGTAAAAAAAAAGGAAGAAAGAAACTCAGGTTATGTTGTAGCTAGGAGTCACGAAATGGAATTAGGAGCAACAACTGATAAGGGGTTCAATTTGAGCTATTACATGTATTGTATTACATAACTATCAGCTATTGAATGACAAATAGGTACTCAAATAGTTGAGACGAATGGGCCAACTACCAACGGATTTTGAACTTTTAAAATCTGTTTCTACTTGAAAAAATCAGTTGAGATGTCACTGAACCTTTCTTTCTTTCTTCTAAAAGAGATAGTGTAAAAAAGACAAAAATCATTTGTATGGGTATATAGCTAAAATGTAATGTCATTTTCTACATAAGCTGTTGGACTTTTTTGATTTAAGAATTCACTGTTTAACAACGTAGAATCTCAGTTCAGTAGATCAACATTCAGGCTGACTATTGTTGTTAAGATAACCTTAAACGAAGTTAAATTATACAAAGTACGGGCCCTATACCAATTAGCTTTTGTAGACTCGCAACCTCGAGGCTCAAAAGGGAAACGAAAATTTGGGGGAAAAAATATGATTGATGATACCCCACACTGTATTTCCCTTGTTGCCAACTTTTTAATAATAGACAAAGTTATCATTCATATATTCTATACATTGATAAATTATTATGATATATAAATTTTATACATATATCAAAATCATATCATAAAAAATGTTAAAACCCTTTTTGAGTTCATAACACCTAGAGTTAGCTACTTTAAATTAAAAGAGTCAACTGATGAAAAACAGCTGAAGAGAGAATCAATAAGTCAATTACATCTGAAGGAGCACTAGCTAAGTCACGCAATCCATTGTGGAGAAAAAATTCATTTTTCATACAAAATCCTTGTTGGCAATTTAGTATGACGTTTCTACAATTGTACATCAATAATGATTTGTCGTTGTTGTTATATAATAACAAAGCCACGTGGGTATTTCAAACAATCCTTCCATTTTGAGGTCATACTTAATATCCTACAGAAAAATTTCTGTGCTCATAAAAATATACTCATTGCATATTTTCAGCATAAAAATCCAATTTAACCTTTTTTTAGGGGTTTTCTAATAACAATGTCTAAAGAAATGAATTGAGTTTAACACTTAAGCTGATGAATTTGTCCTTGAAAATTAGTTATTGATTTGAATTCTTTTAGGGGCAATACCTAATCTCATTAATTGATCATCATAATATAAGATTAGTTGATACATGATTAAATTTATGTATTAAAGATGTATTTCAACTTTTAAACCGAATCCAATCAACACCATTAAAAAGATTTATCCAGTTTTTGATACGGTGCACAATTAAAAAAATTGCAGAAGCAATTTTGAAACAATTGAAACTCTTATTTGTCCTTATATTGAAGAAATAATCATAGGAAGTCCTAATTACACTCATTTTATTAGGGAAAAGTCACACAAATTGACTCAACCATCTCTTTATGAATGAAATGAAGAAAAAACATTTCTACAACATGCTGATAAAATATTCCATGAATCTAAAAATAAACATTAAAATTTAAATAAAAAAACAAACAACGAAAACACTTTGATGGAAACTGCTATTTTTGTTTTGTTGATTTTAAGGAAAGTTTTTTACTATCAACAATGTGAAAAACAAATTTTATCACCAAAAGAAGATGAATGATTCAAGATATCTCATCAGTAACTTTAGTTATGAAAATAATTCCACATAAGTGGATGAATGAAACTTTCAACTAATACTGAATGATTATGAAATGACATGAGGTATTTTATAAAATATATACATGTTCTTCTACATTAAATAATTGGGATCCACAGTTAATTTCAAAGTACAAATTCATCAGCTAAATTGCCAACAAGAATACTATGGTGAAAAATGATGTTTTTGACCACAATGGGTTGCGTGACTTAGCTAGTAGAGCTTATTGGGAGAGTATGTCACAGTATTTTTGTTTATCTCAAAAACACACCGTATTCTCCCTTCAGTTGATTATTTTCATCATTTGACTCTTTTGATTTAAAGCAGCTGATCCTACGTGTTATGGACTCAAAAAGGGTATTATTATTATTTCTGAATTTGATGTATAAAAAATATATTTAATTGCGCGCCCTTTTTTTAAATTTTGAATATATTACAAGTAGTAACGATTGGTTTGTACATTGGTAGAATTTATAAATATATAGTATATCTAAATAATAAATTCTGCATAATATTAACAAGTTGGCAACAAGGAAAATACAGAAGGGTAGCATCTACCAGTTGTTTTTCCAAAAAATTTCCTATCCCTTTTGTCAGTCGAGGTTGCGAGTGAACAAAAAAGCTATACGTGTATATATATGGATCCCCTTTCGTCATCGTTGGCGCTCTATGAATAAATAAATAAATAAATATAAATAAAATTCTCCGGAATTTAGCTCTTTACATAAATATATACATATATATATATATATATATATATATATATATATATATATATATATATATATATATATTATACACATATTATATATAATAAAGAGAAAATTTTAATAATACATACATATCTACATATTTAGAGCACATAAAAGCTTGGCAGCATAATATTATCTCTTTGAATAAATTACGTTGAAATAGAGGCTACACACATATATTATTATATTGAAAAATACATGCCATAGCTCCTTTTATTATTTAGCATCCGTTTTTAGATTAATAAATACCCAATAAGAATAACATGGTGGCTATTCCTACACATTTATAAAATCCCCCTCTCTTCAACTATTATAATAATCAATTTTTACACTACTCCTATTATGTACAAATATGATTGAATTTTAAAAGGGGTTATGTTATAAAAGAACTCCAAAGAAAACCTCTTCTTTTTCTTTAGATAATGAAATTGAATCTTAAAGTCACGATATCCCACAAATAAAAAAAAAGTTAAAACCCTTATTTTTATATGACGTGAGGATTCCTAACACATCATAAACCATAACCAGTATTCCTTACAATGACGATTATCTGCAGGAGACATGGCTTGAATCAAAATTTCTGAGAAATATAATTGTTCTTTTTAATTATGGGATGGGGCGCCTGCTGAGAAAAGGGGAGGCGTGATTAAACATTAAAAAAAAATAGATGAAAACATGGCTCTTCAACACAGTTGAACGAGAAAAATAAAATAAAATTATTAGTGTAAAAAACCATAGAGAATTGTAGAAGTTGTCTATATATATAAAATACCGTTTTATTGCATATAGATATCATCTATATAGAATCTAAATGTTAGCGCCATCTAGGATAAAGTTGAAAAATATCTCGGAAAAAGTGATTGACACGAAACCTCTTCAAATTCACTATAGTACAATATATTATGTATTTAATTGGCTTGTGACTCCTTAGCTAGTTGCTTACCTAATGTCTTTATATTATCCCAGCCTAATGATGATACCCTACGTTTGGATCAATTGCATAGGTGCATAAAATTATGAATAATGCCATGTAATGACAACAGACTAAATTGTTTTCTTTCACTATTTGGAAGAGGAAAGATTCGAGAGATGAAACAATAAAGATCAGTAATGTCGGATATCAATTTCCTTTGATTTTGAACAAATGTATGTAAATAATATGACTTTGGGCATATTATTAATGTGCCCATGAGTCAATGATTTATAATGGACGGCTCTATGTCCGTCCATTATATTTTTATAGAAAAAATAAAATATAACGACTTTAAAAATCATTTTCAAATTTATGAAGAAAGAAAATAGTGACATACTATGAAACGTGCCACTAAGTGCATTATATTCACTACACAAATCCTTGAATACTTGACTTGAAACTATTTTAAAAGTGTCATTTATAATTTATATGAACATAGGATGAAAGCGTCTCAAAGGAAAATCCATGGACAAAGAAGTTAATTGAAAATAAGGAATTAATATAAATAATAATAATTATATTGAATTATTACAATTATTATTTTTGTGATGCACTTCTTACAAAGTGAAATTGTGGTGGTTAAAAGGGTCATCCTACAATTAATTAATTATAAATGTCCATAATTTGATGAAAAAAGAAATTTTCTCTTCTTCTCAAAACCAATTCACCCGACTTCTCCCCAAAAAGGACAGAGATGAAGAGAGGTCATAAAGCTAGAGAGAAGTTAACATTCCTGGCTATACAATGTATTATGTACATAATAATAATAATAATAATAATACCGACGTAATGTACATACTTTTCAAAGTAACTAGGTCACTCATTAGATGGAAAATGAGTGCACACTATTATTATTACACAATATACAAGGGGAGATATCAATTGATATAAAGCAAAACTTTCCATTATTTAATAGTTTTTGATATCAAGGAATCCTTGTTGAAACAAAGCCAAATGAACGTCAAAGAGCAGCAGCGTAGGAATGATTAATGAATGATTCATCTTCTACTTGTATGTTTAGAATATACAATGGAGGAGATTCATATCGTGAAAGGAACATGAGCTTACCAGAATATGATGGTCTCAAATCCGCCAATCGGTGAACTAAATATATTTATATCACGCTATATTAAAAGTTAAAATATTAGTGTATTGATCATGTCATGTACGATTGCCTGTATACAAACATTACGTAGGGAAGACTGGGGAGAGTTGCAACACTTTTTGGGAGAATTCATTGGAACAGATTTGAGTTAGATCCACAGTATACTTATATCTGTTTGTTATCAATTGAGTTCATAAGAGCAGACAGTTGTTTTCTCACAAACTACACGTGAATGCAATCCGTCAAAATGAAGCAACAGCTATGAAACTAAGACTACTCACGCTAACCCTATTCCATTATCTTCTCAATCAGTTTTTATCGTGTATCAAGAAGGAAAATCAATATATATTTATATATATTTTATCTTTTTTTGGTCAATAATTTCCATTATAGTATTATACAATTATGATGTTGATGAAAAAGGACCTGTTGCAACCTTTCTCCGTCTCCCCTACTAGTACTACTAACCAAATACAAACTATTAAATGTATATATCCTCTCAACCTCGAATACAGATATCAGAGAGTAGATTGATATCAGTTAACAAATATCAGTCACTCAAACAATAATCCTGAAGGCATCATACAAATACGAAAAAAATAAATAGACAGTACAATAAACAACAACAATATGACTTTATTTTGATTCATTAACTTAAAAAATATATTATAAATAATAATAATATAATAAACAATGAACTTAAATAATATGAACTTTTGTATTTGAGTAACCAAAAACTATGTACAAACACTTTTAAATTTAAATTGATGATGCAATAAAAAAAAATTATAATTCATTTTTGCATTGACATTTAAAAATAAATAAATATATACGTAAATAAAAATCAACGAATTACCTCAAGAGTATGTACGCGATGGACTGAAGGATCCAAACTGAGTTCAAAATTTACATATACATAGAAATCTTATAAGAGTCATAAGAAAATTAATTGGTTCTTCTCTGTGTTTTAAATTTAGCAAAGCTACAGCACAGTGATATGAAATGGGGTGAATCAGTAAAAAAACTTTTGTAGTAGGTAGATTTGAATCCATTACTGGATAAAAACATATTAAACTACAGCTCATACCATAAGTTGATCATTGTACATTTTTTAAATGATTTACAATTTAAAAAAACAAACAAAAAAAAAAACATGTTTTATCCTGTGTGAAATTACAGATAGGCAAATGTAAATAAATATATACCCTGTCCAAATTTAAAATTTTAAACAATTCCGTATTGTTATCTGAAGAAAATAAACAAACACATTGCAGTGTATAATAGTGACCTAAGAAGCAACTTATATAAGAATATGACTAAAAAGATCAATCAGTTCCAATATCATCAGGCGATGACAGTATCTTAGCCCTCTTTCTCTTTATATTATTATCAGATGACAAATCTTTTTGGGGATCCGCCTGAACTACTTTCAGTCGAGATCCGCAAATGCCCTGACCATGAAGAGTTGACATTGCAGCCATGGCAGATGCCTTGGATGCATATTTAGCATAACCACATGTCTTTCCACTGAGCATATAAACATCTATGAGATTACCAAATCGACCAAAGACATCTTTAAGTGCATACAATTGAGGCGGCGTAGGCGAACAAACAATAAAGAGTCGTTCTTCCACAAAAGAATCTATAGCAGCCAAGGGCTGAGGGGATGGCAACTTCACAGAGCAGTAAGAGGGATCATATGTTTCATTCGATGAGGGATTTGGGCCGCTTTGAGTATTAGATGAGTATCCAGCTGCTTGGAGAAGAGCAGTTGCGTTGGCAATGGTCTCAGTCAAGTGAGCTAAATCGTTCTGAATATTAGCTCCGTTATTACTATTATTATTGTTGTTGTTGTTAGAGGAGGGGATCCTATTATTGACAGGAGAGACGTAGTTATTAAATGACTTCATGCTACTAACAACGCCAGCTCCCTCAAATTTAACAACCATGCGGTGTCCAGGAGGATACTCAAAACCATGAAGTTTTTCTTTAGCATAAGTTGCACTTTGTGGATTATTATAAACTACAGTGAAATGACCAGAACGAGGCTTCCGTTGATCACAGTAATCAAGTCCAGGAATGAGGTCAAAGAGTTTCCACAATTGATCTTGATTAATTGTTGGCGAAGCCAAAACATTTAAACGACACAGATTATCCGGGTTTGTTTGAGAAGTATCCATATAATTTAGGAGATCACACCCACTACCTCTGGATCTGCCTCCATGATGATCCTCTTGACCATGACTGCAATTCGAAGAAGGAGCAGAAGAGGATGATCCACCTCTTTGAGGTCGAGGTTCCGCAAAAACAGGCTTAAACGATCTATCACATTCTTCAAAAGCTTTAGCAGCATGGCTCATACGATGATATTTTACGTAGCCAAAACCTTTAGACTCTCTAGTTGAACGATCTCGAACAAGCGACACATAGTCAATATCTCCATATTCAGAGAAATGATCCTTCAAGTCAGATTCTGCCATTGTCTTCGGGACAACAATGAATAGTCGAAGAAGTCTTTCCTCCTCATTCATGTCTCTTCGGGATCCTTGTTCACGAGAATGGGCAATGAGTACCTTGAGAGGGCGGGGACTACTACCAATAACCTTTCCATTCATTTCTTCCATGGCTAAAGCAGCCTCAGACGTTTTTGAAAATTTAATATAGGTAACTCCCTTTGGGTCACCGGTGATCTTATCCCTTACCATCCATATTTCCTCAATATTTCCAAAATCTTGAAAGGCCTCACGGAACTGCTCTTCCGTTATGTTTTTTCCACAAACAATAAAGAGTCTTGAATTGGGAGGGTCCTCATATTTATTATTGTTCATACTGTTGTTTGATGACGAAGAGTATTTTCGATCGTTAAAATGAAGGTGATCGTCTGTTCTGTCGTATGATCGTTTTCGAACATGTGAAGTCGAATGGTCAAATTCCATTTCAAATGTCACAGAATTTCTTATGTTCAGGTCATGTCCAGTACGTCTACATACAATAAAAAAAAGTCAAGTCATTACATTTGCCAAGAGAAAATTGTCAACTTAGAACCCCTTGAGAAGTTTAAATAAATTACATGGAAAATTAGGAGTCATTTCCATCACCACATTTTAAATATATATATATATATTCATACATATATCAATAGAGAGAGAGGGAGAGAGAGAGGTCAGTAGCAAGTCATTAGGATGACTAACTATTTAAAAATTGTGATTATATAGAATAAAATATATAAATGGATTTGTTTTATAAGAAAGTGCAATGAAACTGAGCAACAGATGAAAACCTCTGATGCAACAAAGTTTTAAATAAAAAGTTATTTAAAAGTTTAAAACATGCAAGTTTTTCTTTTATGGCATATTGTTAGTCGCCAAGGATTTATATCAATTCAAAGAGGATAGAATCCTCTTAAATGAGTGGAACTATCCAGCACCCAACTCCAAGAAGCCCTTTGATAAAAGGAAATAAAGCCACAAGGATCCGGTTTTCCCTCATGAAAGGAATAGAGAGATTTGTTCAACAAGTCTTGTATGACCTCACTCCTTCTTGTTCAATTCTGCTTACAAATTAGCTCTTTAAAAGGGCTTTCTTGGGAGTTCCAGGGATGCAAAGAAAGACCCATCATAATTAGTATTAAGAAGCAAAGGAGAGTTTGAATGAATGAGAAATGCTTGCAAAGGTGGTGGTGGTGGTGTCCTTGAGCCCCCATTTCTGTGCCTTAAATGACTAATAAAATCCTCTTACTCAATTGTACTTCTGTTGATGTTTTGTGCTCGTCTCTTTAGGCCTTCCAAATCAGACTTCAGTCGTACTTCTGAGAGTCAGGATCCTGTCCTTAGAATGAGTCTTGGAGGAGGAAGTAGAAGGATAAAGGGGAAAGTTGGATGCGATTACCTTTAGCACGAGCTAAACCCTCGTTGACATTTACCATCCATTTATGAAGGTATCTTCCTCCTTCTATTTCACTCTATTCTAGTGGAGTGAAGTGAAGTGAAGTGGAGTGGAGTACTAGTAGTAGTCCACTTGCGTAGGGAAGGAGGGAGGGAGGGAGGGAGGGAAGCTAAAAAGGGAAAGAAGAGAGAGAGAAAAGGAAGGGAACAGAGAGAGAGAGAGAGAGAAAGAGAGAGAAAGAGAGAAAGAAAGAAAGAGAAAAAACCCTTTAACTCCTAAGTGGAATCAACTTTCATGAAAGCGTGGTTAAGCGCGGTTGTGAACAGATGAGAGGAGAAGATGAAGGACAAACAGGTTCGATTCCATTCCTTACAAAGTGAAGATCTCTATTTTTAAACCTTTTCTCAATTATCATCAATATCATCATTTCATAAAATATGTTAATGCAGAGCAAGCAATTCACGAGAAAGAAAGAGAGAGAGTGCAAAGGGAGAAAAAGAAAGAAATGGAATAAAAAACTTGTAGCTGGACTGTAGGGAGCGAGTGTGATGAAAATTGAATCCATCAACTTTCTGTCCGCCGTCCACCAACTCAAAGGAGCAAGAGATACAAAAAGATAAAGGAGCGCCCAAATTCGAGATATACACATCCTATTCTGTATTCAAATCATAAATGTATTATATAATTAATATATCAAACCCGATTTACCGAATTATGGTTGTCATTTCTATTAATTATTTCTTTGATTATATTTATAGCAGTAAAATAAGGAGAAAAGGATAATTAATAGTGCATCAAGGGTCACAAGGTCCCTATGTTACGCAATTTATACATACACTCTCTCTAATCAATATGGATACCCGATTTGTACTCTTCCACGACCACTATATAAATAACATTTTAAATTCTAAGTTACTATTAATAAGTAACATAAGCCACAAGATGGATGAGCCGATATCATCTATTTCATCTCTAGCTAAAAATATGGCCGAAATACAATACGCTCAGGAGTTACATCAACTCCTACATCAACAGCTGATATGACGTCACACAACAATACATCATTTTGGACTCATGCTGCTGAGAACGTCATCATAACAAAATCTTTACCGAGATTTATTTTACATTAATATTTATTAAATACAATCACCTCGAATTCGAAGATAGTCCTACCTAACGACTAACGTCCTTCTGGTATCACTCACGCTGAGATTTTTGGCCTGAGAGAATCTCCATGGTTGAGTAGTTTTTATTAATCAAGAGTTGAAATGCCTAAGAAGTTTCCTTCGGAGAATTCCAAAGCTGCTGCTGCCAGAGCCAGGAAAAATGAACGGGCTCAAGAGGAGAAAGAACGGAAGGACAAGGAATTGGAGGATGCCAAATGGAAGGATGATGACAAACAGTTGTCCAGAAAACTAGTAATATTCTAAATCAGATTTTGTGTGCGTGTGTGTGTGTGTCTGATTCTTTAATTTGAATGTTTCATTCATCTTTAAGTCTCAAACTCATTCAAATTGAAATACACATTATTCATGTATTAATTTAACACTTAAAATGCTTGCTCTTGTATTATTTCAAGCATCATTCCAGGCCCGAAAGGAAGAAGCGGAGCGAAAAAGAATAGAGAATTTAGCCAAAAAGAAAGAACGAGCCCTTTTGGCTGAAGAAGAAGAAAAATCCTCGGGAGATTCTAAGAAGGGCCCTAATGTCAAAATAACTCAAGCTCATATTCGTGAAGAAAAAGAGCGCCGAGATGCCATTGCCAGAGCATCGGCCAAGGGAGAACAAACTCATATCGAAAAACCTATTGAGGAAAATATCAATGTTAAAATGGCAGACGAGGTTCAAGCTAGAAACTTAGACGAGGCTATTTCAGCCCTCAGGTACATAGATTTAAATTCTGATATTATTCTTTTGTATCTTATATATTCTTTATATACATATATCTACTTAGTGTTAAAAGTACTTTGGATAAACACCCTGAGAAGCGAATGAAGGCTGCTTATGAGGAGTTTGAAAGTGAGAGGTTGCCACAACTTAAAACGGAGTTCTCTAACCTTCGTCTATCCCAACTGAAGCAAATGCTTCGTAAGGAATGGATGAAGCATCCAAATAATCCACTCAATCAAAGAATTCTAGCTTACAATAATAAATAGTGCTCTTATGCTAATAGTCGATACACTTCCTGTTCACCATAAATTATATACGAAATAAAGTTATCCATTAAATTTATGGTATAGATTTTTCAAAAACTCGACAAACTTTTGTTTACGTATAGCACCGTTTCTGAATAATTAATTAATTAATTGAAGATGGATAATTAACACATTCATCAAAGAAGTACTAAGTTACAGACACTTCCTTTATCTATTTTTATTAAATGTCCTACACACATAACTTTCATTCGTAACAGTTGAGGAGTGGTAAAAATTTGAAATTCTTCCGATAATGTTGTACTTTAAAAATTATATTTTTAATTAATTGTCTAACAAATGCTAGATCTATAATTATAAGTCTGTATACTTACAAGAGAAACCAATTTTGAAATTTAAGGATCATTTTATAATGCTAACACATTTATTTATTCTTATCAATTCTGTTAAATAACAATATGATAATTTTCAAGGAGCCTCAATCCTTTTTATCTTTGAAAATGTGGACTCCGGTATTATTTCCAATTATTTCTTGACGATTAAACCTTATACATCCTTTGAGATATGATGAAACAATGGGATTGGGGTTGCAACGAATAAGGTGAGGAAATTTTTCTCGGAATACCCTTGTTGCTTCTTCTAAGTGATAGTGAGGTATTTGAGGGAATAGATGATGTATTTGATGAGTACCTATGGAATGGAGTATGTCATGAGCCCAACCATAGTGTCGGTCAATGGAGCTCAATTGTCCCTTGACATATGACCATTCTTCATTTGAAAACCACGGTATTCCTTCATCCTTAAGAGCAATAAAATATATTATTTACCTTAATACTAAGAGATCGTTCGCATGGTGTAAAAAGAAAAAAAATCAATTTATAGTTCATTTCAATGTTGTTTTTCTTACTTAAATATACCGGATCTTAAAATTCGTATTCGGTTATTTTAAAAATAAAAATTCTGGTATTTCAAATATTTATGCGATTCGTTGACCCAGAACTGAGTATCTTAAAAGTATCGGTGCTCGGATTGAAACCCTAAAAGATTAAAGATCAATTCCTTAAATATTGTGTGCTCTCAAGTTCTTATTAAGCTTTTCCTATCAGCTTAAAATTTTACAAATATAGTATTTGTACAATTACTTTTGAATATTTCAATATGATAATACATATGATGGAATTCTTTATTTGGTTCAGAATTTTACTTGAGAGAGTCTCTACAATTACAATGCAATGTATCCAAAAGACAATTAATTGTTGCTTTTATTTTTTTGTCTCACTTTTTGACTGTTCTTTTGATAAGATCCTTTAAGTTTTGAAAACAGTCACAACATTTTATTTACTTTAAAGGTTCTTTTAGCCTCTTCAAAAATTCAAGGTATTAAAAAGTGACTCATGATGGCATCATCATATTTCTTATTGTATGTGATCATATTTTCCAATTTATAACGAAAATGCATTCATCGAAATTGGAAGAATTCTGGCAACTCCTATAGTAATATATGTATATAAGATTTAATATTATATATTGGGAAGAGTAGATAGACTTGAACACTGCATTAATTCTATTCTAAAACTAAGACAGTTAGTTCTTCATAAGTTTGTTATAATGTGATATTGAGTTCATGTTTGGCTCAATATTTTTGAAATTATAGCCAAAATTATTTTTGGGGTACATTTTTTCAATGCTTTGTTCATAATGTTAAATAATGTAACGTATTCTATAAATTAAAGGGATTGCTAATTCATATAACTGTCCTCGTTTTTGATGTGGCATTCGGATAAATTGTTAGAAATTCATGAAATGTCTGGATTTATGTGAAACATTAATTATGACATGTTGAATATCGACATGGAATACAAGTAAAACAAAAAAAGAAAGAAATCTAGAGAGATCAAAATGTAAAATAAAAAAGAAAGATCTAAATTCATACTACTTCTATAAAAAAAAACTGACACTGTTTTTTTGTTTTGTTTTGTTTTTTGGAAATCAACTCATTGTCATTCTACTCAAGTTTACAATATTTTGTATGAAATAGATGAAAACATACGTGATGGTGTAAAAATGTGATCAAAACTATCCAGCAACCAAATCCAAAAACAGGTACTAGATAATGACAAAAAAGACTTTTGATTCCAAATACGAGATAATATTGTCTTAAAGGTCCCAATATCCAGAGTGTCATAAGTATGATGGAAGTAAAACATTCTGTGTAATGACCTGAAATGAATTGATAATATGGGTGGAAAAAGCACAGATGTTAAATTCAAATATAACTTGTTATATTTAGTTAAAAGTAAGTATTTGTACAACGTAATGATTTACTTCAAAACAATAAAATAAAAGACTGACTGAAATTAATTCAACATAATATATTAGTATTCAGCACAATTACATTCTTGAACAAAACTTGGAAATGTTATTCGAGCTTGTCAATTATATTCGAGGGTATAGTTTTGAACAAAATGTATTCTACCAATGAATCAAGTCGCTGATTTTGACTTTTCCGAAGCCAGTCATATTAAATTAAGTATAGAATAAATTTAAAAGTTGTTTAAGGAATGGGGTCAATAAACTATGGGGGAATGATCTCCCCAGGGTTGCACGAATATTTTTTATATGCATATATAGTATATCAACAATGTGGACGAAAGGTAAATTATTTTTTAGCTCAATGATCATTAAAACATCTACAACCCCTATTATTATTTTTGAGAGGTGGTAATTTTTTATTTTCTTGACTCTTAAAAGTTTTTATTTTATTTGAGAAGAATTGGCCTACTACTAGATATTTTCAGGCCTAAGAACCATATAGAATGATGGCCTTAATATATTTATTCAGAGTTATAGAACTGATAAAATATAGCTATTATATCTGCAAGCATGGAGTAAAGTGTTTTTAATGTAGTGGGAACAAAGCAAAAATTAAATACTCTCTAGAAAAAGTGCACTTCCAAAAATAAAAATAAAAACTCTCAAAGTACAATACCCCCATTGGGCCGCCCATTCCCCAGTTTTACTGTGTCTGTTTCACGTCGAGCTTTTTTGTCCACTCGCAACCTCGACTCACAAAAGGGAAAGGAAAAATTTGGAAAAACAACTGGTAGATGCTACCCTTCTGTATTTTCCTTGTCGCCAACCTGTTCAGCTGCTTTAAATCAAAAGAGTCAAATGATGAAAATCAGCTGAAGGGAGAATACAGTGTGTTTATGGTATTCCCAAAAAGCTCGTCGTGTATATAAGATGAAAGATACTCTAATAATAATTAAGAAGAATTGGCTATCACATAATTTCAGGCCTTTTTTCTTATATTTGGAGGAAAGGTTGAGGGACTTAATAAAAAAAATGACGTGATGCCCATGAGGCAAAATCTTTAGTATGATTTGGACGATAGAATGTAATAAAAAGACACAATATATCCATAAATTACAATAATTCATAATAGAGCAATAGGTCTAAAAAACTGAAAATAATTACATCATCTCCCAATAATAATTATTATTATTTGTGATTACGAATGGGGCATGGTAGGAAATAATTGAGAGGAGTCTACTTTGTTTATTTAAGGCTCCCGTATTTTAAAAATACTCAAATTAAAAAAAGAGAGAAAGAAAAAATAAATAAAAGTAGTTGTCTCATTGAGTTTTGATTATACTCGATACAATTTAACACTCGAGTGCTGTTACCTTATCATTCATTATTTTATTACATGGCATATGCACTTACATATTATGGAGCTAACGCTTATAATGATACCTGAGGTATATATCAAGAAAGTTGTGTATGAGTTACATGATATATTATGTATTTATACATAGTTTGGATTATAAGCACAAGTACATCTTTGCATCCATGTTCATTCAATCAAGTAAAGTAAGCTATGATGATTATGAAACACAAACAATGCTGCGAAAAGACCAATTATAGATAGATAATATTTTCTTGAATGTTTGAACATTGGTCATTAAAATATTTGATATGTACATATTAGATAATTGAGCATGACAAGTAATATAATTAGGAATGTAAATAATATGCAAATGGGGAGTGTAAAATAAAAAGAAAGAGAAAATCATCAACCTGGTTGTCACTCTGACAATTTGATGAATGTTGAGAGGGAAGCAGCTTGAGCTGTCATGACGTTTTACTGAGCTAATAGCTGCTATTCTCTTTTATATATACAAATGAAGACATCAATAATAAATAATAACATTATGTATGTATACCATAGATGAGAGGCAGAAAATCAACTGAAATTAATGTCAGAAAATTATATATTTTTAACTAATAATTAATTATACGAGGACTTGAGCCCTTTTTGTTTACATTTTATTTGCTTTATTAACCTAAATGCATGTATTGTTCCTTCATGTGAGATCTTTACATTCAGGTAGATGTTCTCCCCTCAGTAGTAATAAAGGAAAAATGATAACAGCTTAAGAAAACAAAAAGACTTGTTCGAAGAGCCAACTCCACAAAGTCTCGCACTCGGCATTTTGCATATTATTTACATTCTTAAATATAATATATACGTATACCCAGGATGTGCCTATATAAATTATTTTAATCATGATTGTGTGTTGTCTCTATTTAAATATCATTCTAAATATGAAACAAGATATTTATTTGAAAAAAATTATTTGTACCCCTTTCAATTAGGATCATCAGAGTATGAGTCGGAGACATATTGTTAATGAGTAGAGATCTCCTCTACTTATATTTGTCACTCGTTCAAGAGCAATGGTTGAAGGCCTCCGTTTTAAAATTAAGTTCACAGATATTTTCAACCTTCCATGCTCCCCTCACCCCTTTCACTGCATCTCGAATGGGTCATTCCATATAAACGTGGAACAATCATTAAAAGCACCACCTCAGATTTTGACCAAATTTGGATGATACAAGACTTGTACAAGAATTTTTAAATTTAAATTTCTTCAAAAGTTATGAGGGTTTGAAGATGGGTCTAATTTACACTTTTTTCATTGTGTTGCCTTCATATCGGATTTTATAAACAAACATAAGCAGCTATATTTTCGGACTAATCAACCAATCTTGTTGAAAATTGAAATGGTGACCCATTTGAAATAGGTAAAATCAAAATTGTAGTAAAAACACTTGATTCTCAACAGACAAATCCTTGTTTTTAAGTTTTAATGTCAAGTCTTAAAAAATATCAGACCTGGGGTGCAGGGACTCACTGGAAACAATAAATCTCATATACCATAGCATAAAAGAATTAATATTGTATGTGCAACACAATTACATATTAGAATACTTGTATCCGTCTCACTCATTTAGAATCAAGAGTTGTACTCATTTTAAAATGTACAATTTTTAAGCTTTTTTGAACGTAAGGAAGTTGGGGAAAGTTGAAGCACGTTACACACACTTTAATACAAATTTCAAAGAAAGATTATAATAAAAAATAATAATCTTAACTTTTATTCATTAAATGTAAACACAGACTAACTACATAGAAAGTATTTTCTCATTTGTATCATTATTCATTGATACATTGATCAGTAGGGAAGATCGAGGAGAATTGTAACATTTGTAGCTTTTGGTCATTATCTGGAAGCAGGTTAAAGTTAAATTCATCATAATTTAACACAACATACTTGCAACTATTTGCTACTGATTAAATTTATTTATGAGTTTTATTACGTAGTTAGTTGTTGTATTATCACAAATCACAAATTTTGCAACTGTCTCCCTTGCAAAAGTTAAAAAAATTCAATTAGAGTTAAAAATTAATAAAATAACACCAAAGCTCTTCTTGTGGTTTTTGAATAATGAATAATTAAATATTTGAGTAAAGGTTGAATTAATTCATAATTAATTTTGAATTTGTCATTTCATAATAAGACATTGTAGGACATTTACTAAAATCACTTATGGGTATAATGGATCGGAGAAATTCACTTCACTTCGTTAAGTGCTACTTTCACGCTAACCGTAAGTGGATAAAAAAAAACTTGTTACTACTAAGACGAACTTAGTACCGAACAAATAAATTTTCTTAAAATTTTCCTCTTTGTATTTAAAGAAATTACATCAAGTGATAACAAAAGAGTCGATAATGGAAAATGAAAAATTGATTCTATTATTACAAAATATTGTTCCTTCAAAAAACATCTTTTATCCCTCTTCAAAATGAGTTCTTATCAAATCAATCAAAAAAAAGTTGCTACAACTGTTTTGTCAATAGTTTTTATACTATCTTATAACTGTGGTGTGCGAATTTCTTATTTTTATTTTGAAGTCTTAAGGCAAGTAAATCCCATGATCAAAGAGTTTGATTACTCAAATACCTACAAAATAATGGCAATTGCATTTCCCCATGTTGAAAACCAATGTTCGGGCCCTTAGAAAGGACAAACCTGATATTGTCTAATCTAGTTTTACTAGTTAGTCATTTATTTAGGATTTTAGTTTCCCTTTCTCCCCGTTAAATTCATTTTAAAAGACCCATATTTAGGAAACAACTATATGGATAAAGGACACCGTGTATATAAGTACCTTTAAAATGTTTGTTCATTGGATTTAAATGTGATATATTTCGTCCATTGGGTCCATATCCCTTGACTACGTATCCAAACCAGCCAAATCCAAATCCAAAGAAAGGTAAATTCTTTATGAAACTATCTTTTTTTCTAGGATGAGCTGAAATTATAAGTCATAATTTGGTAAAATATGATCCAATACATTTTTAAATTTAATATAAATTAAACTTTATAACAAGAAATAAAATTTAATTTTTTAATTTGAATCAATAGCTGTTCTATACAAAATATGCTCAATTTCAAAACTCTTACTTAGTCCACCATGAATGCATTCAGCAAACAATTTATGCAGGAAATCATGCATTAAGGTTAATGAAGCAAATAAAATGTAAACAAAAAAGGGTTCAAGTCCTCGTATAATTATTAGTTAAAAATATAAAATTTCCTGACATTAATTTGAGTTAATTTTCATACATAATGTTATTATTTATTATGGTGTCTTCATTTGTTTATATAAAGGAGAATAGCAGCTATTAGCTCAGCTAAACGTCATGACAGCTCAAGCTGCTTCCCTCTCAACATTCATCAAATTATCAGAGTTACCAGGTTGATGATTTTCTCTTTCTTTTTATTTTACACACCCCATTTGCATATTATTTACATTCCTAGTCATAAGATACAATGTACCTTGATTTTCCCTAATGGGATAGAAAACTTCATCTTTATCGATGTTATTTGTATTTTTATGATGAACTCGATGAGACAGCTTCCATGGATAGTAGGGTGCCAAAATGAGAGTATGCAGAATATTTCCTACAGTGTCATTCAATATTCCATTATTGCTAAATGATCCATGTCCACAGTCATGACCTAAGAATGTAAAAGTAATTAGACCTCATGCATGGATATAAAACAAAAATCTAATACCTAAGCAAAAAATTCCAGCAAATATTGTGCCTTGAAGAATCCAATAGCTAATATAAACTCCAGCCTTAATCAAAACATACGAATTTTCAGTGTAGCCTTCCACTCCAAGTAAAATAATGTAAGTGCAGAAGGCATATAAAATGTCTCTGAATACATAGTAAAACGAAAGGATCAAGCTTTTCTCAAAGCATCTTTTTGGTAAGGCCTTTTTTATGTCTATTATACTTGGAACATTATCCAAAATCATTATTATTTTAACTCGTCTTCTCCTATTTAGGGTATTCTAATAAAACATGAGTGGAATAACTTAATGTTAATTGACAATTAATTAATTAATTATTTGAAAAGGAGGGATTTCTGGGTATCATTGGTAAATGAAGACAGACTTACGAATATAAAGAAAAATCAATATCAATGTGAATAAGGCATGGAATAAAAATGAAAAGTGTATGAGTCTCAAGTAAATCTCAAGTCTTGATTTTTAGTCATGTGATTCTCGAAATTCGTTTTTGGTCTCGACCCCTTCAAATTCTAGGTCTCAGTGTGTCAAGGAGGTCAAAACAATCAAATAAAACATTTCTTTACGCAAAAAAACAAGAAAGATTTTTAACTTGGTTTCAACCTCTTGGTCTGGGATAAATTGATTTAATCTCATACCTAAGTGATGTAATTATCAAGGAAACATGAATTTTAAGAGTCTTAATATGGAGGATTTTTAGATCATATTACTGCTCCTCGGTTGAAATACCTTGATTTAATAAATAATTAATTAATTAACTATTAATTAACTTCTTTGTGGTTTTAAAAGACGATACGAATTTTAGAGGGAAAAAATCAATCTTTAAAAAAATAATATGGGCCAAAACTTTTGTCTTTGATCAAACGTATATAAAGATCAAAACTTTTTATAGTTTTTATTTATTTTTCTTAATAGAAATAGAGTCCTTATTGTTAAAATTGCACTTTAGAAAAACATCAACTCCAAATATTATGTACTTTGATAAGATAGATTCGTTTAAAGCTCCCTTTTATAGTTAGTTTCTCAAGTTAAATGAACTAGTTTTTCAACATTTTGAAACATTAAATTAACTACTGGGGTTGTTCTTCAAGTGAATTACATAGGATTTTATGAAATATGAATGTTTGATAGCAATACACAAGGTAGTCATTGTTTAAAATTAAAATTCATTATCTTTTGCTCTTTATTTTGATTCGTGAAATATATTTTTGCGAAATAAATAAATGTACTATCATTCATGGAACATTTCGAATGGAGTACATTCTTCTTTTTTATCATTTATGCTGCTCTGATTTTAAAAGATAAAAATGAAGATAGTTTCTGCGAGTTGAAATTATTCATTTGTGTTCATTTTTGATTTATTTTCATTTGAGGAATCATTTTTTTTTTCTGCGAAATGTCCTTTCGACAAATTATTCTGGGATCGTTTAATTGATTTAAACAGTTAGAGTGAAAATCAAAGAATGAAGAAGTCAAAATAGTTACCATCAACGATGATAAACCCGAGGCAAGAGTCTAAGAACATGTGAACTCAATTATATAACTTTTTTCTTATCCTTTTACAAGGACTACAACTAACTTTATCATCAATATAACATGACTTATTTTTAAATCTGAAACTCGTGAACTTAATCATTCTAAGAATAAAAGAGAAATCACTACTTCAAGTTTTTTTAACTATCTTTAAGAGACTCTTACTTAAAAAATTCAATCAACAGCTCTTATTCTTGTCGGAAGAGTAAATAAAGATTTTGTTATACAGGGAATAAAGGATTAAGATAATAATAATACATAACCATTTGTTCATTGTCAAAGTTCATACCAGATTCGAATTGATAAGGAAAAATGTACTTTGCTCCATATCGAATTACCAATGATTTAAATTAATCTTAGCTTACAATTATTTTTTTTTTTGCTTTTTTTGTACATACCTAACGAATAGGTATGTGAAATAAAAGAAAAACCTCAAAAAAAAATTGGGAAAATTAACTAATTTAATAGCACACAATCTGCATTCTTACCTTATAAGTATGTTTTTGACTTCAGCTACGATTCTTTGACGACTGGTCTCTTTTGCAACTGCTTCCTGTTCATTTCTAAGTCTTCCTTGTGCTTTCTTAATGGTTCCTGTTTATATAACATTAGAAGCTTATACCATTCATGTTTTGTTTTTTTCAAAGACACTGCTACATTTGCCCTTATTAGGGTGGCTTGTTTGAGGGTGTTTTTTTGCATTTGTTTTTTTACAAAATATTTGAAAATTATTTTTTAGCTTGTTAAGAAAATTTGTTACAACATATAATATATACCTACAAAAAGGGAGTGAAACAAAATTTGAGGCTCTACAATGAAATTGTATTTGTAAAAGTGTTGTTTTCATAACTTTTTTTTTTTTTGATATTTTTTTTAAATAAATATGTTTTACATGATCCATTTTATTCATGTTGACACGTATATAGCCAACTAACAAATTCCAGCTAAATTGAAGAAGAATATTTAGCGGTGGTTCAACATTTGAATTATTTTCCATTCCTTTTATAATTATATAATTTATTTTAAAAAAAATATATAATTTTGCCCAAAAAACAAAAGTAAAAGGGCCCAACAACCCTTGTGTGTTAGTTTGTTTGTTTTTTTTTTGGTTTTTTTTTCATGAAAATATGATGTAGAATTTTGAAGTTGTACACTTGAATAAGTTAATTTATTAGAGGAATGATGAAAGTTCTTGACATCAATTACTTATGTACATAAAAGCTTTTCTAAGTATTTATTTAAGGGACTTTGTCCAGCTACCTAAAAACAACTTTTGATACGTTACTACTTAGTAGCATAGTATTGACAAAATAAATAGGAAAATGGAGCCACTTCGCTGTATGTATATGTATGTATACACTTCCCATGATTTATTGTCATTGTTGAAAATGATTTTATCTCATTTTTTTCTTTCAAAAAAAAAAAAAAAAAAAAGAAAGAAAAAGCTGAATAATTAGGGATTCACTATCATAAAATATGTTATTTATGTGCTTAGAATGTAAAAACTACACTCAGAGTATCTGGATAATACGCTAAGAGCTGTTTGACATTAAATAAGATTTTTGAGTCCTCTCCATTTCCAGAATATATTAAAGCTAAAGTTAAGTTGTAATATTTTGATAAAGGTATGGGAGATTGAAGGAATATAATGATGTGCTTTGATTCCTTCATTCCTTGAGGATTATACTCTTTCAACTTTTAGGGATGAGTCAAAAGTCAAAATTAAACTACTTTGTTAGCATTAATTTAATGCTTGCCTTCCTTAGGGCCAAATGGGTACGAGTGAAAGGAGATCCCTTATTTTCACTCTCTTTATTAATAGTTTTGTATCGTGTAAATGATTGACTCAATAGTCATATTGTAAGTATGAATATATGGAATAAGTTTGTACAAAAAAAAAAAACTTAGGGGGGGAGGAGGAGGAAATATGCTGAAGTCATCAAATTTTGGGATTTACATTTGCTACAAGAGCCACTCCTCTACTTGAGAATAGCCATGGAGTCATACACAAGGAACAATAATAAGATTAGATACTCTGAGAAAACTTGATAAAATCATCAAAAGTACCTTCAAAACTCCTTCAGTATGAATATATCTATGACTTAATCAAGGGATATCATCCAACCTTGAAATGCTCACGGACCCCAATGGGGGTCACGGTAATGCTTTTATGAGATCCACTCCTACTTCAAATGCTAATTCAATTGAGAGTAAAAACTAGATTTTCAAAATCTTTACTTCAAAATTGATTATTTTCAGTATTTACCTACTTATCAACAAGACAAGTATTGAGCCTAGTTAGATTTCATTCAAGAAAACTGCTCCTCATTCTTGCAGTTGTATAGGTAATAGAAGAAATAATCGATTTTAAAGTAAAGGGTTTGAAATTCAAGTATTTTCATTTATTTTAATTAACCATGATAAAAACAAAATATTGTGTTTTGTTTTGCTTTGTTTTTACTGTAATAGGAGGAAGAGTCCGGAAAATTGTTTCCGCAGAAATGCCAGACTATACTAGAGTCTTACTGTGCCACGAATTAATATTTTATTCTTTAGGTATCTAAAAGGGGGTTTAGGCCATGGAAGGAAAACGCTTATATAATGAACTAAATTATTAGTATTCACTGTGTTTAGAACTTTTTTTAAATTTAAGTATAAGTAAGATATAACTAATATGATATGATAGACTAAAATTATAATTTAGTCCATTGTATATTGGACTTCCTTGAATTTATATTTCAATATCGACCTTAACATTCATTAAAGTCTTTGAAGAAAATTAACTAGCTATTGGAGAAAACCAAAAAACAGCTATCAATTTTGCAATTAAAAAATTAATTAAATAACTTCCTTTATAATTATATAAATCTCACAATAATCATCACAGATTATTATATTAAGAAAAATTTATTCAAAGGTAAGGATGTCAACTACTTCATCATCACCAAATACCAAACCTGACACTAATGTGGCTATTGGATATACCACTTTGAAAATTGTACAAGAGGAAATGCTTACTTCTTTAAAAACTATATTTCACAGATGTAGTACAACCATTTGTAGACAATAGTTAGAACCACTTCACCCATGGCCAATATTTTGAGGGGATCCAGACCAAGAGAGAAAAAATCTGTTTAATTATTATTTGAAACGGAGGCCAAGGCGAATCTCAAGAATCCCGTCACAGGTCATGACTATATGGTATATGTATACCATATTATGAGGACGAGTCTGAATGTAACCATGAGTCAATTTATTTTCTAAATCCAGAATAATCTTCTTTCTTTTGGAAATAACTTGTCTTGGGTGAACCAATTATTTGCTTGAATGAGATCAACACTAATGATACATCAAAGTATATAAGCCATAAAAGTCAATTAGAGGCTCTATGCTTTACAGATTTACATTTTTTCCTCCTCAAAGCTGTATATCATTTTCATTCTACCCACAAATGATATCTTTTTGATCCATAAATATAATAAATGTACAACAAACAAGTCAATTTTGATGGATCTATGAGCATTCATATTGACTCAAGTCATAATGAATTCGGGCTCCATACATTGTTGCAGAAATGGGTTTGTAAAAAAAAATATGTAAACTATCTCAAAGTTCAGAGTACTTCTTGGACTCTGTTTCTATAATAACTCTTTCTAAACAGAGCTATTCTCAATCAAATATGTAATAATCAGTCGATTATATCGACAGCAAATAAGCTGAATTCCATGCCTACCGTATCATTTTTGACGTCATCAAGGGGAGGGGCTACTCGCACGCTTAAAAATCGCCGTTTTTTACATCACTGGTAATCATATAGAATTTATTATGAATGTGATTACCAAAATTAGGCTCATTTTTGATGGTCTTGATCACTTCAAAGTCTTGGTCTTGTCATGAAGACCAAAGCAACTACATAGACTAAAACGATCTCTAAAAAACGAAAAGGAAAGGATTATCTTGTTTTCTATCCCTTACTGTCTTCTTTAGGATTGCGACTCTTGTAGAGAAAAATAACAGTTTCATAGTTCAAAAACGAAAAAAAAACAACAACTTTTGTTCTTTTGTATATTTCTGTTTATTCGTTATTTGAAGGATGCGGGGGAAACATCGGCCTGTAACGGAAGAATTAAAGAATTTCCTTTTACATTTGATGTAAATTTTGTTAAAATAATATAATGCTATAATTCTGGCTCCCGACTTCTCATCACACTCAGCAAAAGTCGACTCCCTAATCGTCTTGAGTGATCGCCGTGTAGGTGGTGATCGTAATCACAAACCCAGATATCAGTACTGTATGAGACTAAAGATGTGGGGTTGAAGTTTCTTAATGAGTAGTATGTAGTTATAATAATTAATTAATTATCAGAGCTTTATTGAACTTCCCATGTTTCGAATTTCAGTCAAGTCCGAGTCCACCAGAATAATTTGACTAAGTCTCAGGACTCGAGTACTACAGATCTGTGAGTCATTATTATACCATTCATACAAGGAGTAGTTGTTTAAATATTTATGGTAATAAAAAAAGTTGAAATGAATTAAGTATTTTTTTGTTTATTTCTATTTATTGGGTAATAAAAACTAGTGTTGGATTTAAAGTTGCAACTATCCAGTTTGGTTGAGTTTAAGTGAAGGCATGAGGCAAAGAAAAATCATTTTTCTCATTGTATTGATTAAATCTAATTTCAACAATTACATAAGTTAGTTTGACTGACTGCCTTAATAAGGCAATCAATTAATTATATTTCAAACAATGTAGGTAATTTTATAAAATATTTCTTTTGATAATAAGAAATTATTTGGAAAGAAATTGTATTTGTAATCACAACAAAATAGATATTATTAAATGAATTTAGATTGTTATGTATTGTTATTAACATCCCAGTTGCATCACTACCAGTTCTGTTGCTTTTTTGATATATGTTATCCATGGATCATCCTAGTTATAGAGTATAATACAAATTATCTGCTAAACTGATTTCCTTTTTAACTGTGTTCCCCCCCCCTGTTTTTTTTTCACGTCCTTTTTTTAATAAAAACATTTTCTATATTTATAAAGTTTTACTTAAGAAAAATGTTGAAAAACAACATCAGAAGATTAGGTTAATCTATATTCAATTATTTTTCAGTTTTGATCATTTGAGTTTAGTCAAGTATCTCAAATCATATTTTTGTCAATAGACTCCTATTCTCTTGTATTAATATTCTTCTCTCCAATTGTTCACTAAGCAACCATTATTTATTAAGTATTCATAATAATTTGAAATAGCACGGTTTGTTTTTTTGTCAGCTACTAACTATCAAATGACTTTATTCGGTAAAAATGCAACATCATCAAAATTACTCACACATATATATACATATATACAATATAACTTAATTAAAATTGTTTGCATATCTAAGAGAAGTTCAGGAACTATATATCTGCTTGATTTTGAAAATTTTGAAGGTAATATGGTTTTGACATACTATGTTCTCTATATGTAATAAAGCCCCTATTCAATATAACAACTGCCCTAAATGAGGCAAATCTCTGTTTTGTAGCCCATCACTAAAATTATGTAAAGCTCTGTTAAAGAATAACAGAGTGTATATGAATCCTTGTTCTTATGAACAGCTATTGCTATACGAATCTAAGCCATAATGACATTAAGTATGAGATCCCATAATTCCAAATCCAAACTGAATCAAGATTTGTGTATTATGTTATAGGTAGCATTGAGCATAATGGCTCATTAGGTGTAATTCAACAACTCCAGGCAACTACAATCAATATTTCAATTTGAGTGTAAGGACGGGGAAAAACACTGTCCAAACTAAGATATTTTTTTTCCTTTTAAAAGACACATTCAGGCAATACTGTTATTTCCTTGGTTGTCATTAAGTATATTGACATTAATCGGTATGTATCAAGACTTGAGGCTACCAGAAAATGCAAAATAAGATAAGTACCGTATATCCTGGCATATAAGCCTACCTCGCATATAAGCCGACCCCTAAAAACCAGACCTAATATGGTGAATTATAAAAATTCGCGTATAAGCCGACCCTATAAATCGTATTGCGTCATACCGCATCTATCACAGCAAAAAGTTGCAGAAGAGAATAAAACAAAATGCTAACCAGTATTTTTATGTTTAAATTTTATTAATAACAGTAAGAAGTATCTCAAAATCCTTCTAATTCATCATCACTTTCACTGTCTGACTCCCCAAAGAGATCGTGCCAGTCCTTCAATGTATATGTGACATTATCATCATCATCCCACGTTTCTTTATCTTTATTTTCATTTTCTGACCCTGCATCACTGCCTTCATTTTCAGTTTCATTGCTATCCTCCTGCCATACAGCATCATCTTCAGTACCATCTAAATTGTTGCTGATACAACATTTTAAAAAAGATTTCTTTCAAGTGTCAGTCTTTGAGTACGATCAGAGTTATGCGCGTATAAGCCGACCCCTTAATTTGGAAGCTTTTTTTTGGAGTTTTAAACTCGGCTTATATGCGAGGATATACGGTAAGCAGAACTGATTCAACTTTTCTCCTAAAAAGTAAGGGGAAAAAAGACTCAAAAGTATTTTGCAGTTCTTTATAATAACTTCATTCTCTTCCACTATTGAACTATTCTTCATTTAGGTATATGAATATACTCACTCTTTAACTCGATTTAATTGAAGCTCAATAAATCAAAGATACGGACACTAATATCGGAATAAAATGGTCATTTTTGACAAATCAACAAATGCCACAAAAATACATGGTAAATGATTATTAGTGTGTCCCGTTTTGGTTAGTAAAGTTATTTCTTTCTACACTAGGTTATTTTTTTGCTGGAAAACATTAAGCTTGATGTCATTTTGGCTGACGCTTTAAAGATAAAAAAAAAGGATGATTAAATACAATTTTAAAGCTATAGACCAAAGATTGATGTATTTTTATTTACTAGATCCGAATCAACCCAATAAAAGCTATAACTTACTTTGTTTTCAAAAATGATAAAGATTTGAGAGGCTTTCACAGAATATATTGCATCAAAAGAAAAAAGTCAAATATCATACTTTCTGTGCTTTCTTTCTTTTTCCTTAGTCATCAAATTAGCATTTTTTTTATTATTATTATTTACATCAATAAAAGAGAAAAACCCTTTGCATCGAACTCATCTCTAACATTTCTGAAAATTTCTTTTAGACAAAGTGCACAATATTTCTTTTTTACTCCAAAACAAAATTCTAAAAAATAAAAAAAAGTTTATTTTTTGAGTGATGGTATCATACTGGGAATTTGATTGTGCCCAGTAATCTGGGTTATATATTGTATGGAGCTAAAAAACAGGACACTCTTAGTGTTCATGCTACGTGAAATTTTTAATACTTTTAATTCATGAATGCCATTTATTATGAGGATATCCTCAAAATAACTTCCCCTATTTATTTGATTTTTTGGTCATATGTTTATTTATTTTACCCTCTTGACCCTTATTTTGTGTTCTCCACGTTGGTTTATTCAACTCGAATTGTATTTTGTTAAAAAAATGGAACATCCCTACTATTAATAAAATATAAACAGTGAGCAGCCATCAAAGATATTGACTAACAAATCAAATTGATTTTGAGCCCCCCCCCCCCAACTCTTTTTAAAGGAAAGATTCAGAGCTAATGTTATAGAGACTCAAAAGCCATCATCCAAGTTGGCTTTAATCTATGTCTAAATATTAGAACTCTTCCTGAAATCCAATTCCATTAAATTTTAAAAGCATTATTAAAAATCTTATTTACATACAATGAATAAAGACTTTGTGTATTCACTAAGTAATCAATTTAATGGACACATTTTCAAAGAAAAATATAAGATTTTGTAAAGAGTTTGTATAAATGATTAAAATATAGGATTTTTATTTTTATAAATTAAACTTAAAGTTGTTTGTTTTATGCATGATATACTTTTTTTGTTTGTTTGCTTATATTAATATATATTGTGAAATTCATGTTTTATAGCATTATCAAATCTTATGCAATAACTATGTAGATGTCAGCATTGAAAGTAGTACAAGGTAAGATTAGTCCATTTTCAGGATCACTAATACACGTATCTAATGTATCAAAAGCTATTTGAATAGTCTTTGAAAATATGGTTAACTGTATATATATATATATATAAGCCAGATTCTAATCATTATCGTTTCAAATGAGAAAAGTACATGGGTACCAATTGAAAAAGAAAAGTAATTGTCCTTGCTTTTGAGTGTCCTTTATTCAATTTCAAAACAAGATACAGAAATGTTGAAACTATTTTTTTAAATTAAAAATTTTTACTCATAATTCTTATTAAATGATTATTCATTTAATTTACTTCCTATGTTGAAAAATGAATTTAAATCTTTAATAGGCGCAAAAAAATCAATACACTGACAAGAAAACTAATTTAATTTAATTTTAAAATTTCCATATTCTGGATATTCGACATAAAAGCTATTATCATATTTAAATTGCCCCAGCTTTTTCTTAAAAAGCGTATTTGTTTTTGCTCTTTAGACTCTATAGAACCAAAATTTTGGGCCCTACAATACTCTACCAATGCCCATTAGTAGAAAAATGGGCAAAATGTTGAGATAGCGTTGAGTTTAAGAAAGGAAATAAAATATGAGTTGGGTCCACTACCTTTTTTTTTTCTTGGCCAAAAGGCATATCTGTATTTCATGGCATTAATGGTATGCAAAATATTAGAAATTATTCAACATATATACTAAAAACATCAAAATTTGTAAAAATATTACATATACACAAACTTATTGAAGTAAAATCTATGTTAGAATTAAAAATAAAATACATTACAAAATGTTCAAAAAATCATTATATAGCTCTCAGCACATTCAAATGGAGTTCTAAGACTAACTTTGGGTCCACTACCTTGATCATCAATTTGAATTAAGTCTTCTCTGTATCGTTGAGTCTAAAGCTTGCTACAATTATAAGTAGCTATTATGTATAATAGTTAGGAATGTAAATAATATGCAAATCGGACTTGTAAGAATCAAAGAAAGAGAAAATCATCAACCTGGTAACTCTGAAAATTTGATAAATGTTGAGAGGGAAGCAGCAGCTTGAGCTGTCATGACGTTTTAACTAGCTACAAAGCTGCTATTCTCCATTATATATACAACAATAAATAATAACATAGATGAGAGGTAGAAAATTAACTGAAATTATATATTTTTAACTAATAATAATTATACGAGGACTTGAGCCCTTTTTGTTTACATTTTATTTGCTTTAGTAGCCTTAATGCATGTATTCCTTCATGCGAGATCTTTACTATTACTGTAGATGTTCTCCCCTCAGTAGTAATAAAGGAAAATGATAACAGCTTAAGAAAACAAAAAGACCTGTTTGAAGAGCCAACTCCACTTTTTTATTACAAGCCCGATTTGCATATTATTTACATTCCTAATTATAGTGTATGCTCAAATAACAATAAAATTCTGAAGTACCAAATAGTAATTGCGGGCACGCTCTCTCTCACTCTCTTCAACAAAATGTCCATCCCTACTCATTTGTAATTCAACTTTCAGTCAAATTAGACAACCTACACTTGCTGGATAATCGTCTTGGGATTGTTATGATTAGGCATAGGCAAAATGTTGAGATAGCATTGAGTTTAAGGAAGTAAATAAAATATCCGTTGGGTTCGTTCACAAGCTGAATAAACAATTGGAATTCAGTCTTCTCTGTATCGTTGAGTTTAAAGGTTGTACCAGCTATAATTAGTTTAATTTCTAATTATTAAGAAATCATGGAGAAGAAAGTGAGTCCATTCTGAATTGTACTATACTATAGTCGAAAAATGGGTATGACTGGAGGTGTAGAAAAAAGATCCATTTTTGGTCACACCTGAGATGACCTCATTAGAAATTTGCCACGACTGAGTCACATAATGTTAGTTGACATGCTGTCAACTCTTCAATACGGAAGTGAATGAAACTGTTCCTATTCTTTTGTTGTTTTATTAGAAAGTAGTTTTTATTTAATCCATTTGAGCAAGAAAACAGAAAAAGAAATGACTCTCCCCAAAATGTGTATTTATTTTGTGGTAAAGTGTTGATCATTTTTAATGTATTTGTAATGTAAAAAGCTTATCTATTTAATAGATGTCTTCTCTACAGGAATATAAAAAAGAGTATCTTAAAAAAATCCAGAATACTGCATGCAACTAAAGATATTTTGAAGTGATCGACGCTCACTGTCAAAAAGGCTCTTTTCCACATCTCCAAAAGATCCACAACTCCAATATATTTTTTTTGTCAAATCTCAATTTTCTACTGCTCTTGCTTGATTGGTTGAACATAATTAGCTTTGGTTATGATGTGAAACATTCCCTACTATTGTTAACAGAAAAAAAATAACGAGTAAGAAAGGATTGATTAACTAACAAAACTGATCATCACATCAAGCTTTTTTGTCCACTCGCAACCTCGACTTGTAATATGTTCAAAATTCAAAAAAAGGGCGCGCAATTTAATATATTTTTTATGCATCAAAATTATAAATAATAATAATACTCTTTTTGAGTTACTAACACGTAGAGTCAGCTGCTTTAGATCAAAAGGGTCAAATGATGAAAATCAGCTGAAGGGAGAATACAGCGTATTTTTGTTATTCCCAAAAAGCTCGTCGTGTATAGGGCCCTTTTTTGTAATCTTTTTGAAAAGGAAAGGTTGGGAGATACAATAGATATTGCCATTTATTCTACATGCTTCAACGTGAAAACCCTATTGTGTCTGTCTAAATTGAGTTACATACCCTTTTGATTAATTACATCAAGATGAACAAAAATAAAAGAATATTATTTTCTATTATGTCTCTAATTAAAGTTTATTAACATATGAAGAGAATATGACCCTAACATTGTCGAGACACAATCATGTCAAAAAGGCTTCATTCCATTTTAGAAGATGTAACTCAATTGATTAGTTATTGTATAAATATTAATTAATTATTTTTCTTTGTTCTGTTGTGATGTACAATTTCAAAAAAAAAAATGGAGCATTGCGGGTAGAGAAGAGGAGAGAGAGAAAAAAGTATGTATAAAAGGTTCTGCTCATTGTTTTTGAAAGTCAGATAGCCAGAAACTGAAAATGAACTTCAAGGTGGTCCATGAAGATAAAAAACATATATTTCAGGTATTACTGATAAATTTCTTTTAATTAAACAAAAAGTGGTTGGGAAGGGCGGGTGATTGTGTGGAGTTACACACATGCTAATCAATCAGTGCTTGAGGATCAACGAAATATTGGCCAATATTAGTGTTGTATATACTATGTCAATGTGGCTGAACGAAATTACATACACAGATTTGACAAGTTATCTTACATCTGATCAGTGTCACAATACACGGATATATACAATATATGGGCAACTCTAGGATATAACATAACAATTTAACACTATATTCACGACTGTGGCAAATGAGATCATCAACAAAACAGGTCACACTTTTATATCTTCTGATGGCTGTCATCATCTAATAGGAAAAAGAGTATAAAATAGAAGTAATGTTAACTAAGATACGTCTTTAAGAGCATAATGGAAGAAACTTGAGCGGGTCTGGAAATACAATTGAGGACTTTATTCAGCTTGAGATGATTTAAATCAAGATAAAAATGCCAAATATCAAATCAAAGCATATTTCTTAGACAGTTGAAAGAGTTTGTAAGACAACAGAGTGGTATCTGAAACAAAGAGGCTCAAAAATATACGTCATTCCCACCAACAGTTGCACATCATACTATTGATGTAAGTTTATATGACTAGTCAATGGTAGAACTAAAACATGAACAGCTCCTCTGTACTTTTTGTCAGCTATTGATTTTCTATTTTTCTTGCTCGTTTAAAGTGTGTTGAACGTATATAGGTTCAATTCGAATTATCTGTTCTTCAGCTGTGGACAATTCCCTACTATTAAATGAAGAATATCTACCTCTATCTACATACATATATGGGAAATATATGGAAGTAGGAGAATAAGAGAAAAGTTATTGAGGTTTGGGTCTTTATTAAATAAATAAAAACGTCATCAATGATTCAAATCATTTTTGTCGATGCACATAGATCATCATTTGCGGTACAAATCGTTCAAAACTAATATCAATTATATGTATTCATTTAATTAAAGAAAACTTACATTATGAAATAGACATGACATAAGAGATTTCACGGGAATTTATCGTAGATATAAAATCCAGACAAACCCCAAGAAAACGGGATTTCGAGTTGTTATACATCCTATATATATATATATATATATATAAAATGGGTGGGAAAAAGTTGAATTATTGACATACATAGATCACGTGGTGATTAAACTACATATGTTAATACTATTATGAAGTTTTTTAATTCATTGTAGTACAAATCAAGTCAAGTCAAGGGAAGGAATATCTACACATGTAATTCACTTATTGAATAAATTATTATTGCTCAAGTGAACGGGTAGACTCTTTGCTTTGTTATTTGTATCATTTATTTTATTTGCAAAATGAACAACTAGATAATGAGTTTTATTGGTCTGATAATAATAAACAAAATGGAATGAGCATCAAAGTATATTAGTAATTCAAACCAGAAGAGGAATAAGAAAAATATGATTCTGTTCAGGAATAACCAATTTAGATTAATTTAATTCTAATTATATAATTTTCGAAATTGAAAAAACAATGTTCATTCCTCTGGCTTACCCATTTTGTACATTATGGCTGTAAATTACATCCATAATTACTTATAAGTCATTTCCTCTTTTTAATCTAAATAATATATGCTTCATACAAATTTGCTTTAGGATTTCCGCTATAAAAGTGGCTCTGTTACCAAGAGAGAAGGAGCAGCTCTCATTTGTTTTGAGCCCGAGTTAAGTTGCAAGTCTTTGAACATCGAGTAATGAGTGTTTTGAACGCGGGTCACGACTCCCTTTTGGTATAAAAACGGTGCACTCACAATTCCGGGCAAGGACAGTTCAGAACCATGTTAATATAATGTTTTATTAAGATAGGGGAGTTCGGAAACGGTTGCTCCAATAAAAAACTTCACTTCAGGCCTCATGCACTTGCATACCAGCCAGGACCTGTTCTGACGATCTAATTCATCAAACTTTAAAAATCAGTCATTTTGGAGACACTCTAGATATGTAATGTGCAGGCAGTAAGGGGCCCAAAGAGAGAGAGAGAGAGAGTGCAAGCACATTTGCCTCGAATAGAAGTAAAATTATACAAATGAGACATATTATCAATCTTATTATAGTTGAACCAAGATGTCTTTATAGATAAATATGTTAAAATATATTGAAAGTAATTCAATATTTTGAAAAGTCTTGATATTTATTTTTCAAAAAGGGTTCTTTAGTCAAATTTTCTTAATAGCTAACTCAAACTGAATTTTACTACTATTGCAACTCTTTCAAATCTCCCCTATAGATTAATAAAATATTAAACTTGCATGGTTATAAATTGTCTTACCATGGAATTTTCTGTACACTTCCAAAACAATAAGAAAATACAATGTATTTATTAGTCAACTATAAATTTTATACTTTTTTTTTTTGCACCTTAGATATGTTCTGAATGTCGGTTTGTTCAACTCAAATCAGCTGTTGTTAAACCTTAAACAATTTCCCAATATTACATGAAGAATACTCCCATAAATTAAATAAACACAAATAGCAATTCTCAGATCAAGACACAGTAACTAAGACTTTGAGGTCTTCCTCCAATTCAGAGGACTTCATATAGTTTTGGCATACCTGACTCCACCGATTTCAATGTTTTTACTCAATATCAGTTGACTCATTTATTTTTAAATCAGCTGACTTTACGCATTATACAAACTCCGTTCCTGGACGTCCTTTTTTTAACATGGTTAGTGCTGGGATAAAAAGTTTATCCAAAAATCAAAGGAATTTAATAGAGCATGGATAGAGCTGTAAATTTTAACCATTTCTTCGTCTCCAATGTTTTTTGTAGTTGTCAATCTCTATGTACAAAATGTATTTTTCTCTAAATTTGATAGTCATTTTCATTAGTTCTTGAGGAAAGAACTTGTAGCACTAATCATGTATAATGAAGTAATATCCAAAGTCTAAAAATAACAATTAATCAATAAAATGTCGTATCGAATCAAGTTAGAATCCTTGAATTAATATAATCTTCTGATAGGTATGAATTTATGTTCATTTCCTCTCAAATATAGTAACAGGGTAATAAAATAACTGATATGATAAAATACCATGCTCTCCTCCCAAACGTTCATTAAATCATCATCGGGGTTACCATGTGAATATTTGATTTCTTTTTTTAAATACATACCGGCAGCTCCGGATTTACAACTCTGTATGTACATGATACACAGTTGTATTTCATTAATTTTATACACGTAAAAATCTATTTAAGCGCTAAAAATAGTAATAAGAGCAAAGAAAAAAAAATGTCTTAAAAGGAACAAATAAATTATATTTTCTGCAAAATATACTTCTAAAAATGACATTATCACTACATTAATATAATTGCATTTTTTTTCTGACTGAATATTTTAGGAGCCTACTAAAAAGTGCAGACAATGAAATTTAATTATATTGAAGCAGGTTAATTAAAAATTGGATCTAGAAAATCCCAGTTCACTGGCGAAGGGTCAATTCACTTGTGCATGAATACACATTCTCCTCTCCGAAGGTACTTGAGCAAACCATAACTATACATAGCAACATTTGTTTTGATCATTTTTTTCCTTTTTTTTAGTCGAGGTTTTGAGTAGAAAAATGCTGGACGTGACTCCGAGTCGAGACTGAATCTACATATTCATTAAGTGAAAATACTTGATTACGAATTGTGAGTACGAGTCTCCAACTCTGCCAGTAGGGTTTTTTATTTATGGTAAAATGTTTGAATTTTGGACTGAAGTCTGTTCTTGGTACAGCTTGGTTCATTTCACTTTAAATTTTTCCAGTCAAGGTGTTTTTTTTTGGGCTGATAAAGTCATCATTAGTTTTAAAAGTCTCAATATTAATTTTTGAAGATCTTGGTCTCGAGCCCTCAAAGTCTTAGTTAGAGTGTCTTGATCCGACTCCTTCAATGGTTTTAGTCAGGGGCTGAGACCAAGATCCTCAGATGAAAAGGTCCTGATCACATCATTCGTACAAAACGTCTGTTGTGGTCAAGACCTTTTCATCTGAGAATCTTGGTCTCAACCCCAAGACTAAAACCATTGAAGGAGTCGGATCAAGACACTCTAACTAAGACTTTGAGGTCTTCCTCCAATTCAGAGAACTTACTATAGCATCCACTCCACCGATGACAATGATTTTGCTCAATATCAATTCCAAACTTAAATTAAGAACTTTTTTATTACCAGGGCATGCCTGGATAACGTTTTTTAATGCCTTCCAGCAGTGTGGTTTTAGACAAATCCTCAGAACTAGACACTCTAATGTATGTATAAATATATATATTCTGGTCGGAATAAAAGTGTTTCAATTTGTCTTTCATCGTTTCTTTATTTGAAATAAATAATGTCTATGGATTTAGATTGACACCATATATTTTGTTCTCGAATGTAATAAATTATTTCATCATTCATTTTAAAATTGATATATGACATTAAATCTAATCATTTTCAAATATTTTATTCGATATTTGTCTTTTTCAACTCTACATCATTATTTGGTTTTAAAAGATCAAATATCTTCCAGTACGGATTCACTTAGCCTTTTCTACATAAGTTTCTAACAATAATCAACATATTATGACGCTAAAAATCCATTTCAACAACTATATCTTATATGAATGATCTAATTCTGACTCCAAAAAAGAATAAATAATTTAAATCTTATTTGTACAATTGACCCAGAAATAATTAATTTACAAAATTGTTATTTTAAAAAGACAAATAATAATTATTAAAATAAAAAAAAGAGAAAATCAACCTGGTTGTAACTCTGACAATTTGATGAATGTTGAGAGGGAAGAAGCAGCTTGAGCTGTCATGACGTTTTACTCAGCTAAAAGCTGTTATTCTCCATTATATATGTATACAAATGAATATTTCAATAATAAAATATAACATTATGTATGTATACCATAGATGAGAGGCAGAAAATTAACTCAAATTAATGTCAGGAAATTATATGTATATTTTTAACTAATAATTAATTGTACGAGGACTTGAGCCCTTTTTGTTTACATTTTATTTGTTTTATTAACCTTAATGCATGTATTCCTTACTGCGATATCGATCTTTACTATCAGGAAGATGTTCTCCCCTCAGTAGTAATAAAGGAAAAATGATAACAGCTTTGGAAAACAAAAAGACCTGTTTGAAGAGCCAACTCCACAAAGTCTCGCATGTGGCATTTTGCATATTATTTACATTCCTAATTATAAGCATACTTTTGTTAATCATTAAAAAATATATTTGGGAGATCATTATGTTTGGTTCGTCTTTTCAAATGTCTGAAAGAGGATGTCTAAAATGCAATTGAAACCAAAAAAGTTAATACAAATATGATGTATAGGCTGTATTCTTTTGAAATTTTGTGATACGTAACTTGTTACTCAAGAAACGGATCATCCAATTGGGAGGATGGGATAAATAAAGGAATCGTAGAGACGCGTTAGGAGGCTTAACTATATTTTATACATGTGTACGTATGAGAATACAAAGAAGGAATGAGGACAAAGAAGGAAGAGAAAGAAAGTGAACAAAGGATATCAATAGCTACATATTGAAACAATGCTCATGAAACCCCTTGCATCATATATATATCCAAATGTTTCAGCTCCTTACAACCCCCTTTTTCGGAGATCAAACGAAATTGATCGAGTTTTGATCTTGAAGGTTGCAACATGACATAAAAATGAAATATTAATTATTCATAATCATTGAAGTGCTTTGGTTTTCGTCTGTTGCGATTGCTGCGTCTTGGATGATTGTTAGCGTAGGGTTTCGAGTTGGCGGTAGCAGGACGGTCATCATCTTCGGCATCGAAGGTTGGTGGAAGTTTTCTGAGGAATTTCATATTTCGCCAGAGGGTTCGACCAGATGGTAGTTTGATCCTGTATCGACGGAAGCCACTTTCCACGATGGTTGCAAGTTTATCCCACCGCTTTGTTGAAGTATCTTGCACGAGCACTTTATCGCCTGTGGATAGGCGTTTTCGTATACGGGTTGACCTGTCATAATAGATCTTGGCCTTGGCGGCGTTCTCCAAGCGTTTCTTGTCAGCGTCTTCGGCTTTTCGTTGCCATTTGGGCATGAAAGAGCGCCAATGGCATGGGACTTGTGAACGAAGAGGGCGTCCAAAGAGTGTTTGTGCTGGTGAACGACCATCAGCTCTTGGAGTATTGCGAAGTTCAAGAATGCCAGCGCTGAAGGCTTCGTCCTTGATATCCCCGTCGACTTTGGCAAGGAGGTGCTTGACAGTTTTAACCGTGGCCTCTGCATGGCCATTTGACTGTGGGTTGTGCGGTGAGGAAGGACGGTGGATTACGCCCCACTTCTTCAGGAATTTTTTCATCTCTTCTGAAGCATATTGTGGACCGTTGTCTGATCGTAAAACGTTCGGTACACCCATCAAGGAGAAGAAGCACCTGAGGTCCTTTATGACGTCTGAGGCAGATGGATCACCATTGTACTTTGCGATGAGCGGGAATCCTGATGTACGATCGGCGTAGACCAAGTACTGGTTTCCACCGTAGTAAAACAGATCCGACGTTGCCATTTCGAATGGTCGGGATGGAACTTTCTCCTGAACCAAGGGCTCCTGGGGAAGTGAAGGTCTGAAGTATTGGCAGGATGAGCAGGCTTCGACGGTTGTCTTAATATCGTTGGTGTATCCTGGCCAATAAACGGTTTGTCTTGCACGTCGCTTTGTCTTCTCGATGCCCTGGTGGCTTGAATGAAGGCGCTTTAAGACGTCTTTGACTGCTGAGGGAGGGATGATGATTTGGGCGCCTTTGACTACCAGTCCGTTGTCGATCCAGAGTTCGGGTTGCAGCTTCCGGAAATGGGCTGTAAACGGCTGGTTGGCTTGTTGAAAGCCATTGGTGACTGCGATGACGAGCTGTTGGTAGTCGGGGTCATTGAGCGCTTGTTCCCGAAGATTATTGACGAGGATGTCTTCTGCTTCTTGTTCGATTGATGACAGAATAATGGCATTGGCTGAAATGCTGGAGACTTCTTCTTCGTCCTCGTCAGCTTGACGGATTGGAGCTCGGGATAAGGCGTCTGGGATGCAGTGATCCTTGCCTTTCTTCCAAACAACATGAAAATTGAAATGCATCAGCTTGGTGCGGTAATTTTGGACCCTTGGGTTGTCGATGCAATCGATTGTGAATTTATTGAAGAGCGATATCAATGGGTTGTGGTCCGTCACAACCGTGAAGAATGGGAGACCGGCTAAGTAGGTTTCCGCCTTCTTGATAGCCCAGTAGATGGCTAGTGCTTCCAGTTCCACCATTGCGTAGCGCGTTTCAACGTCCTTGAGGAATCGGCTTCCACATTGGATGAGGCGCCATTTGTCGTCTTTGTCTTTCTGGAGAAGGGCAAACCCGAGACCATGCTTCCTCGATGCATCGGTTTGGAGACAAGTCTCTGCTGTAGGGTCAAACATTCCTAAAACTGGTGGCTGGACTAGCGCTTTCTTAACGTTCTTGAAGGCCTCTTCATGTGCTGGGAGCCATGCAAACGTGTTTTTGGTCTTCAAGAGGTCTCGAAGTGGTGTAGCAGCGCCAGAGACATCGGATGAGAATTGACCAAGTTGATTGACTAAGCCCATGAATGAGCGAAGGTCTGTGATGTTGGATGGAGTTGGGAAATCAGCGATTGCATCGAGTTTCTTCCCATCGGCAACGATTGAGTTATGACCAATCTTGTATCCCACGAAGTCGATCTGAGTAGCACCTAGAACGGATTTGTCCTTGTTGACAGTCAGGCCATGTTTTGCGCAGCGTTCAAGTGTGTCACAAAGAAGTGCGATGCAGGCCCGGTAGGTGGGTTGACCAAGTGCCATATCATCCACGACTTTCTGGACTGGCAGGCCGTCGATAGCTATATCACCACGGTAGGAGTAACTATCGCCCGTTGATATGAAGCCCATTGGAGATCGGAGGTATTTGAAGCGTCCAAATGGAGTGATAAATGTCGTTAAGTCTTGGCTCTCCTCAGCAAGGGGCATCTGCCAGTAGCCCTTGACTAGATCCAGTTTGGCAAAATATTTGTCCTTGGGACTAAAGGAGCTGACTGCGTTGGCTGGTGTCTTCGATGGATGAGTTGTTCGAAGTACTTGGGAGTTGAGTCTTGAAAGGTCAGTGGTGAGACGAATCTTGTTATTTGGCTTTGCTACTACGACAATGAGATGACACCATTCAGTCGGTACGTCTCCAACCTTTGCAATGATCTTGCGTTCAAGCATGTAGTCGAGCTCTTCTTTCACCTGCTTCTCAAAGACGAGAGGGATCTTTCTTGCGACATGGATGGCAAAAGGGGTGTAATTCTTCTTCAATGTTATCTTCATCGGATTGCCGACCTGAGTGCCTTTCATCGGACGAAGTTCCGTTGAATCATCAAACACAGTAGCGTAGCGTTGGAGTAGCTGCTGGCTAACTTCGTTCATGAGGTCAGATGAAGGATCCTGGTCAGGAAGTGTCTCAAGCCATGATGAGCGATTAGGCCAAACTTCCGTATACGATTCTTGCTTCTTGGTTTGAACGTTGAAGAGTGTGCGTGTCTTGGGTGGAGGGTGAGGGAAGTGCTTGCTGAGGATGTCTAAGGCTTTGCAATCCTCAAGGCCAATGAAAAAGCCTGAGATTCCCTTGCAGATGACGACGGTTGCCTTGGTGTGCCGGCCATCTACAGTTATGTCGGCCTTGAACGTTCCGACCTGATGTATCCTTCTTCCATCAACGGCGACGATCTTGTCACTTAGTGGAGGGTCCATGGTGAGGTTACCAAAGTTGGCCTCGTTGAAGTCCCTGAGGCCTATGGCAGATATATCAGCACCTGAATCTGGTCGAGATTTAATAGTGGCTGAAACTGTAGTGCCATTTCTTTCTTTGGCACTGACCTTAACATTGAGGTGATGACGCGCTGAGTTGGAACTGCCCATATGAAGTATCAGTACAGAGTTTAGTGGCTTGTTTTCTCTGAATCGATTCCTTGCCTTGGAACTTTGACAAACTGTAGCAAAGTGTCCAATTTTTTCGCACTTGCTGCACTCCTTGCCATCAGCTGGGCATTCCTTGCGGCTGTGTGGGGATCTGCCACACCATCTGCATTGTTTGTCACTGTTTGTGCTTGGAGCCTTGTGCGGCTTGTTCGACTTATTGCGGCTATAGTTGGACTTTGTGGCGTTTATTTCCCTGACACCTGCGGTCGTTGAAGGATTTGTGAGCGCTCTGGAGGTCTCTCGTGCGGTCTCCAGTCCAATGAGGTACGTCATAGCGTTGTCGAACGTGCTGTGATTCTGAGTCACTAGTTTCTCCTTGTCCTCCCCGTTAGAGATCGCCTTGAGAAGCAGCCCGATCATGAGACGATCGTAGGTCACATCTTGTGCCTCGGCATATTCTGCAAGTTGGAGAAAGTTGTTCTTAAGTGACGTATATTTTTGGCCAGGTTGTTGGGTCACTGATAAGAGGTCCTTCATGTCGACATGTGGATTGCGAAGTGACCTGAGATGCACCCTGATGGCCTCGATGATATCCTCGACAGGACGGGCTGTGTCATGTCGGATGCCAATGGAGTGGACAATGGTTTTTAGAAAACCTGGGGAGCAACACTCCCAGAAGGCTGCAACCTGCGTCCGTTGAGGTTGAGAGTTCAGCTTTGCTAGGTAATAATAGTTGTCCCAGTGTGGTGTCCATCCAGCGAATTTCCTAACATCGATGTCTTGCTCTAGCGTTGGAGGTCGTTTGGCGTTGAAGCGAGGTGCATGGCCATCGCCGTTGCCATATCCAGCGTTACCACCACCATTGGCTGGAGGAGCTTGTACCTGGGGTGCTGCTGCAGCTGCCTGGGCCTGCTGAGCAGCATCATAGTCCTTACGGAGACCTCTGGTTAGGAGTTGAGCCTGCCGAAGAGCGTTTAAAACTCGGATGACATCCTTGTCACCATCTGCTGGTTCTGTTAATGGGTGAGCTTCAACTGCATCGGCTGCCGCGTCATATTTTACAAATGCCGTGGTGTAATCTTCGAGTGCCAGTTCAAGAGCTGAAGGGTCTTCTTTATCTGCCAGGTCCTTCCTGATGGTAAAGAAGTTTGCAGCTAGTCTAGTGACTTTACCCTTTAGCGCTCTCCTTGAAGCTTTCAAGGTGTTGAGTTCGGTTGGCGTTGGAGGATCCATGTCGAGCGATTCGTTGGACTTAGATCTGCGGCGTCGTGGAAGGCGTCGATCCTCTTGACGGCCGCAGGGAGGTGCTTCGGTAATAGCTTGGACGTCGAAGGCTTAGTTCAGAGGGTGCTTCCACGATGGAGCTTTGTCGCTTTGGGAAGGCTTTAGGTCCGCTCGATCCGCGAAATCGTGCACTCCTGTCTCTCGGGATGGTTCTTAACCGGGTCGAAGGTTGCACCCGTAAACCGACTGCGCCATGGGAGGATGGTTCTTAACTGGGTCGAAGGTTGCACCCGTAAACCGACTGCGCCATGGGAGGATGGGATAAATAAAGGAATCGTAGAGACGCGTTAGGAGGCTTAACTATATTTTATACATGTGTACGTATGAGAATACAAAGAAGGAATGAGGACAAAGAAGGAAGAGAAAGAAAGTGAACAAAGGATATCAATAGCTACATATTGAAACAATGCTCATGAAACCCCTTGCATCATATATATATCCAAATGTTTCAGCTCCTTACACCAATTTTTAATTTCTATAGCATATCTAACACTGATCAGTAATTATTGACTTAATACATTTTTTGAAACTGTTTTGAAAATTGGAAAAAAAAACCGTTTATATTAGTGCATCGGAACTACTGTGAAGGGAATGAAATGAATTTTGATTAATCATAGGATAAGGATAATGATTCCCGATACTTTTTGCCCATAGTAGTTGAACCACATCTTTTTGAGCTTCAACATTTTCCCCCATCAATTTGTGAACTACATTTTCATTTTGAGTTTTATAATACTTCAAAGAGAGCTGGGTACAAAAAAATTATGATTTGAATAAGATGTAAGGATTAAAACTCAGGTAAACCCTTTTCTTCAAATTATGAGTTTTATGTAAGCGCCATTTCACTTTTTACATTATTGAATTTCCACATTGATCATGATTAAATTAATAACTTTATGAACCCTAATAAGGAAAAAACAAACATTGGCCATCATTATGTGAGAGTAAGTCTGTTAATTTGGATTACGAACAACCTTTTGAAACAGATTTAATTCGTAAACTAAGGTACGACTATAGTTTAAAAAGTGTAATTAGAAATAGAGTAAAACTTCATACTAAATCAAAATGTTAAAAAGTTCTACTTTTAAAAAGAAACGACTCATATTTTTTATTCAGAGATACTCCCAAGAATGATGATTACAATCACTGAGAAGGTATAGCAAGTGGTTAGATATTTTGATTATTTTCATTGACTATTCATAGGTATGGATATTCTGAGTGTCATAGTTATTCTCAATTAGTTATATAAAATTAATATATGTACATTTAACTTTTTTTCGATAAAATGAAATATCTTAAATTTTTAAGGTGTTTAAAAATTACAATTAACATTGAATGTTGGTAAATTTTGATAGCACTAAAATTATGAATCATGATGTTAAGGACAAATCACGATTCGGTAGAGCACAAATTTTACCTACGGTAGTACATAGGATGGAATGTCTTTCTTAAAAATACTAAAAAGGAGATACATGGACAAAGCAAGAGTCAAAAACTCTACTCTCATCTAAAATGAATATGATACACAGATAAATTTGAAAAAAAAAGGAAAAAAGAGATTGTTGATGTCGTATTTATAAGACGTACATATTTTTAAACATATATATATATATGTAACATGTGAATTTTTAGTATTCAAAAGCAATAAAAAAGTATATTAAAAAAAAAAATAAAGATGCTCCAAGGGAGCCCAAATGGATATTTTAAATAGAATTCGATTTAATTTATTTAGAATAGCACACAAAATAAACAAATATACATATTATTTGTATTTTATTAGATAATTAATTTACAATGTGTTAGCAATTACACATAGATTTATTTTCCATTTGACTTTTGTACATATTTTAGTGCAATTTGATTAAAATTATATTGAATAATAAAAATAACTAAAGTTGCAATAACAAAATTTAAAAAAATACTCTCTGATAAAAGCGGGATGAGGTTGTGTATTAATGCTGAAAAAATAATAATTAAATATCCATGTATAGTGTCATCATCCTTACATACTCCATAATTAAAAACGATTAATTAATATCAAATAATCATTAAAACATGACTTACATTCTGTGACATTGGAACCAATATAAAATATTAATAGAGATGGGAGATTTGTCGAGACAGAGGGTTGAGTTTGAATGTGTTAAGAAAAAAACATAAGCAATATGTTAAAATAACGCACTTTTCTGTATTTTCCCTAACAAATTTGTTTGAAGAAGGGATATGAAATATATGGTCATTGCTGGGAATGTAAATAATATGCAAAATGCCGAGTGCGAGACTTTGTGGAGTTGACTCTTTTAACAGGTCTTTTTGTTTTCCGAAGCTGTTATCATTTTTCCAATATTACTGAGGGGAGAACATCTACTTGATAGTAAAGATCTCGCATAAAGGAAGAATACATTCATTAAGTTTAATAAAGCAAATAAAATGTAAACAAAAAGGGTTCAAGTCCTCGTATAATAATAATTATTAGTTAAAATATAATTATGAATTTCTGACATTAATTTCAGTTAATTTTCTTCCTCTCATCTATGTTATTATTTATTGTTGTATATATAATGGAGAATAGCAGCTATTAGCTCAGTCAAACGTCATGACAGCTCAAGCTGCATCTTCCCTCTCAACATTCATCAAATTTTCAGAGTGGCCAGGTTGTTGATTTTCTCTTTCTTTGATTATTACAAGCCCGATTTGCATATTATTTATATTCCTAGTCATTGCTAAATATGGGATGAATCCCTTCACAACATTACCGCCATGGTATCACAAACTGATTTCTTTGCAACACTCTCTGGTCTTGAATGGAACAGAGTCAATATTTTTGTTATTCAAACTCAAAAAGTAATACGTAATTTATGCAAAAGGCTCTTCCAGAACCTCAGACACTAAACCTATTTAAGATATTTATTAACTTTCTCATTATTTTAACCATGATACATAACTACTTAATTGTTTTACAACTATGTATACTATATAATATATATAAATACTATTGAAATGCACTTGTCAGACCATCTACTAAGACTAAATGCCAAAAAATATACAAAGTTTTTAAGCCATACGTTTCAAAACTATGGATGTCGGGCGGATATAATTTCATTCTAAATAAAATAGAAATTACATAAATTAAATTAAATTTCCATACATTTGCAAAATTTGAGCAAAAATATGTGTGTAAGGTAACAAATAAGTGGGGTAATTGCAATGCTTTGATGATAGAATCAAAATTCTTCAAATGTAGATATGCAATGTCTTATTTTTAGGAGTATACAAAGACCTATTTGATCTGAAAAGTGTGTATTATTTCACGCAATGTTTGTACAATTTTCCATTAAAACTAATGTGCCACTCTGTCTTCAATAGTTGGTCTGTTCCATTAGCATGATATAAATTAATGCTACATATTATCTTATATGTTTCAACAATTATTGGGGACTATGCAAACGTATATAAACATGTGAATTTGAGTATATTTAAAATACCCATTTGTAGATCAGGGTTAGGATGCAAAGATGGACCAAATAGCAATAAAAGTAAGACTCTTACTTTTGTCAGCATTGGGGAAGTTTTTTTTATATTTAAATTCATTACCATGCTTTGTCAACATCAGTTGACAAATGTTGACTGAATTATTCTTTTAATAATACATTTGTTAATAGTTTATCAAATATGTACATCTATATATAAAAAAAGTAACCTTTTACTGATTCTATATCAATGGATGTTGCTGCTTTTTCGCACTTAATGGACATGGACATGAAATTACCATGAGTTGCATTACCTTTTATCCAAAGGATCCAATAGGAGAAGAGATTTTCATCTCTTCATGAATTTCAAACCTCAATTTAGGTACACAATACCTTTGAATCCATTTTTTCGCTTCAATATGTTAAAGATAAATTATGATCCACGTCTACCTATGAATTCATTCATATGAACTCCACATTAATACTTCTAAATTAGGGAGGAAGAGTGGGTGAGTTGATACATTCCTAGAGCTGTAAGTAATATGTGTATGAAAAAGTGAAAAGTAAGGGAAACAATGATGACCCTGACAATTTGTTGAATGTTTAGGAGGATCTTCATCTGTCATGACCCCAAATGTTCCATATCACTCCATTTGTCAACATTAATGAGAGAAGTAGTGATTTGAGTTGAAAAAAAAAGTGGGCCATCCCAGCTAGTGTAAAAATCCCGTCAGAGATGACGCCCTAAAGCATATTGGGATAAATTGTGTCAGCTGATACAGTTTTGATCAGTGAAAAACGCTCGCAGGGAGAGTGCTTTTTTCGCAAGTCTAGGTCAATGCGATTGTCTGGAGCATGTTTGTGACATAATTATAATAAAAAAATTTCAACATCCCCATGTTGAAAATAGTCAAATGGACCCAGAATTGAGGGAAATTAATAAAGTGCCCAAAGCACCAACTCTACTTATAAATTGGTTCCAGAGCCCCTATATTTATATTGATTCATGAGCTTTTGGTGCTTTTTCTTTGTTGTGATTTGTTTTGCTTTTTAGATATAAACTAGACAGCTATATTGAGCCCTCCTGATGGGAAAGTATTCAGGTTTTGTTTTCGCAGACTTTACTACAAACGAGTATATTAAGCAAGAATAAAAAAGATTTTGATTTTTCTCCCAACACAAAAACGACTGACATCACATATATTAACATTCTAAGGTTTTGCATAAAGGGTAAGGACTCTAAATTTAGCAGTCTATTATGTCAAATTAACAGAAATTAAATAGTTATATGAATTTATAAGCTTATAATTATTCTATACGGACTTTTAAGTATAAAATTATGTCCATGCATGTATTTTTAACTTCGGAGATTAATGATTCATATCCCTATTTCAAGAATAAAAGTCCCCTTATGTATCTTTTTTCAATTGATTTCTTTGCATACTTTACAAGACTTGTTATGGAGAATGAGTATCTTATTTTTTCTTTTTTTGAGAGGTTCGACAAGAAAATGGAATATAAGAAGATTAATGTCTTTTAGTTTCATTCAATTATTATCACTTCCCCCTCCCACTTATAACATAAATAGAGGCCTGATTTATGTTTTTAAAAAAAATTAGTTGTGAGATAACACACTTTATTTTTTAATCTTGATAAGTGTCATTTTAAAATACCAAAAAAAACAAAAAACAAAAAAAACAGAACTAAAAATAACAACAACTTTTGACAAAAATAGTATAAGAATATGTATACAACTATTGATTTTTGGTGATTGATGATGAAGAATGATTGTTCAATCCCTGGATTGCAATTGACACTCACTTTGAGTCCCACTGATTGAACACATTTTTATGAATTCAAAAAGATGTACTTAAGGATTTGCATTTTTATATTTGAGTCATCTTAGAAGGATCTCAAAAATTAAACGAATAAAGTTTACATGTACAAATATGTTGAAAGGTGAGCTCTAAAAAATATTAACTACCTATATTAAAAAGGGTTTAAGCTGATTTCTTAATCCTTCATCGCAATACTACTTTATTCTTTGACTTCTAGTGGATTTTTGATCGAAATTAAATAAAAATTTGCACATTTAGATGTACAATTTCTTCTTAGTTAAGGATTCTTATTTCAAATCTCTGTGTCTAAGCTTTTAAATACATTCCTTAATAATCCATTTTATATAATGTTCAAGAAAATATTTAAGTACCAAGGATTTGACCGACTTTTGGGCCTACTCCCACCCCCTACTCCCCAATGAGTCCCTTTAGATCAAAACGAAGAAAGGAAATTGAATTTGTATTAAATACACTAGCGGATTATCATTTTTTTAATGCATAAAATGAGTATCATTCTAGGCTTAAATTGAGGTTCAAGTAGGAAATTGGGCAAAAAAAAAGCTAAAAAAAAGTAGGGTCCGATTTCTCAAATACCATGAGACTCTCGAAAAAAAAAATTATTAATTTGAAATTAATGTGCAAAATTGAATAACTTCTATTATACTTAATTAATACTTAATTAATTACTAATTAGAACATAGTCACCTAATTAAGTATGCAATTGATGGAATTCTCGAGATATATCTTGGTCGGTTTTGATTCATATTTAAATATGAGTATCTATATTATTCCTCTCCTTTTCTTCATTTTTTTTTAACCTCAAAATTACCCCTTATACATCTTATCTCAACAAAGCCACTGTCTCGTTTCAAAACAAGAGCCGAGGCAACCCCATAGATTAAAAAAATCATCATTACTAAACAAAACAAAACAAAACAAAATCATTCTTTTTATGTAGGTCTTGACAAAGTCTCAATTTCTCAAATTTCTGATCTTGTCTTGGTCTCAAATGCGGTGGTGGTCCAGTGACTACTATTTATTAAGTTCTCAAGGTAAATTTGCTTTTCGAATATTAATTTTTTTGAAGGTCTATATTCTTCAAAGTGTTCGTATCGTTGTCAACACCAAAGGAAATATTTTTTGACCAAAACACTTGTTAAGTAGTATTTTGCCAGTTCAAAAATTTCCGCTTGAGATCTGTCTTTTCGGTTTTCAGGACTGTTGGTCCTATGTATTGATCATTTCTACCTAACGTTTTGATAGGTAATGGTGGTAATTTAATAGAAGTATGGAAAAAAAACCTTGCACGTTTCTAACATTTTTCTAGATTGTGAAAATAATGAATATATAATTTGTCCCAAATATTACCAATGATTCTCAACTTTTTTTTTTTTTTTCTATTGGACCATCACAAAGAAAATGAAATAGGTTGAGTATAGACTTACGATAGTTGTAGTAATAATTAGTGATGCATTGAATGTATCAGGGTTTCAATGTTTGTCCTGGTAATTTTGAGAGAGTTCAGTTATATAATACAACTATCTTTATGCTGACGTCACAATATGGCATATCCCACATTACATTTTTTATCATAAATATTCAAAATGTTCTAAGATACATTCCAATGTATCCTTGGGTTATGGTATTGGGTAATGATTGGTATATCCATATCACTCATGAATTAGTAAGTCATTATTATAGATTTAAATGTAGGTATGACTTGGAAGGCTTTCTAAGTTTACAGAATATTAATCCGAACTGATATGTCTTTTAAAAGACGGATTTTAATTTAAAATGCTCACAAAACAATAGACAGGGGTTTGACAAAGATATCGTCAAGTTTGAAGTCATTTAAGGTCAAATTCAAGTTAAGTTTCAAGTCAATATTACATTCGAATAAAAGAATTATTTGCTAGTATTTTGAGAAATATTATATATTATAAAAATTTGTTCAAGAGAGTCGTGAATAAATAAATTCAATATAGGCACAAATATTTCACTTACTTGTAAACTCTTTGAAAAATGTCAGTTTCCTTTCGTATGGAAAAACAGATATTTATCATATAAAAGGAATCAAAAGTCATATCAATTTAAAAAAAAAAAGTATCCCCCTTTTAAGATATTTTCTAAGATGTTATAATATAAATAATATATTGCCCCTCCCGCCTGCTCTCATCCAACATCAATTATCCTTAGAAATGTGAATTTAAAGTTTGATTTAAGGGTTATCAACCAACGTGCTTTATAAGAAATCTACCCTTGCAAGTTGATAATTTCAGAAATTATCAACTTTAATCATGTTTGGTCATAAGTAGTAGACTGACTCTCACATCAGTGCCCATTGAAGATTGAGTTAATGGGGTTGTTCTTATGAGAGGAGGGAGTGACACGAGTAAGTAAACTAACCCACTACCAATCCCTATTTAAAAGAAATGCATAATCCGAGGAATGACTGTCCATGTGTTTGAAGGATTTGATTTAATTACTATGTATATCTGTAATTGATTTAAAAGTTTCAAATGCATAAGTTCATCCTTTGTATTCGTTCAGTATCAATTCATGAATGAAATAATTATACATAGGGCATCATCACAATATGCATATAAAACCTTTCTTTTTATGAAGCACATAAATGAAAGAAAAAAAATAACAATATAATTCTAAGAGGAACTTGTTCACGCGGAGAGAAGGAAACAACGAGTAGAGGGAAGGGGGAACGCGATCTTCGTTGTTTTTTTTTTGATGATGATGATTTACCAAGAATTCCCTACACATTCATTTAAAGCTCTACCCTGAAGAACAAAAGACATAAGGAAATCAATCAGTCATTTTATCATCATCAACATCAACAGAAGAAAACATGACAATTAAACAAATATTTTTCAGTTTATTCCTTTCCTTACTCTACTTTGAGACCTCATATGGAAATTACTTCAATGGAGATGGCTACTTGAACGGTTCGTGTAGCTAGAAAATTATTACATTTATTAATTTATTGTTTAGTAAGGAGAGTCAAACTATATATATATAGAAAGAAAGAAGGAGGAAGGAGAATCTTTGAAATCCCAATCTTTGCTCAACATTTAAAAAAAAAATTAAATTATTATTATCAATCAAATTATGAGCCATTTTTGTATTTATTCAGTACTTAAATAGAATTGACTCAGTTGATTTTGAAAAAGTTGTTGAGGGGAAAAACAAGCATTTATGACGTTATTATAAATATACATATTCAAATCCATATAAAAAGCAATTTACAAACTCATTTATAAATTGAATCCTTACATATATATATATATATATATATATATATATCCCCACAGGATCCAATTACATATGCTACAAGGCTTTCTTTTCTTTTTTTTAAAGCAAACATTTATTTTTCTATTAGCTCTCATATGAGTGAGCCTATACTATGATGCCTTCAATTTCCATTAACGTTGAAATGTCATTTTGCATTTTTCAATGCAAATTTGAAAAGTATTTAAAAAAAAAAAGTGCATCAGGCTACGAGAGCAAATAACGTTTTAAGTATCTTCGTATTCATGGGTGCTTTTTACAATGAATAGTAAATAGTCTGTCACAAAAATATTCTAATTTTGAGACGAATATACCTTGGATGACTTCCATGGTAGGAGTTATAAGAAATTAGGCCAAAAAAGAGGGGGGTTTTTTGGGGTTTTTTTTTTATCAGTTGATAGTTATCTTCGTGTCCTTTATCATTTTGCTTCATTTCTCTTTGACCATGAGATGTAAAAACTCTGTAACAACAATTTATTATAAATATCTTTATTACTTTAAGATAAGACGATTAATTAATTAATTTATGTTGAAGGTATTTAATTTTTATGATGTGACTCTATACAAATAGTAATCGCAATAAAACTACAAATGACTTTGCTGTATCCTATTAATTAAAAAATTAAAAAATCTCATAAAAAATACTTTGATGGTGATAACAAATATAAGCACAAACTTTAATGAATGCTTTGTTTAAATTGAAGAATTTTTTTTGCAATTATTTAATGTTTGAATTGGTAGATTTTATTAATAAAATAATGCAATCATGTCGTGAACATGCAGGGATTTAAAGGAGTATCGTTCATTCGCGTTTCCTATTTAAAAGACGAGTAAAAATCCATACAAAAATTATAAATAGAACGAATTTTATTGACATATTTATATGTTATAGTAGGTATGTATGTAGTTTGACTCTATCACAAGTGGCTCGAAAAAATATTCACTTATCCATGAATGATGATCGTGAAAGCATAAAAATACGTATTTAGATACAGATAGTACCATATTTGCTCATTTTTAATTTCTTGTAGATGACTTGACTCAAATGAATAATCGATTCCGACGCTCTGTTGATGAAATCCTTCTTCAACACCCCCTTCGGTTCAAATCCCGCTATGAGGATCGAAAGTACTTATTAAAGCCCCCAATGCATGTGAGAAGAACACTTCCATTTCAACTCGTAACTCAGCCCAAGACCTCTTCCTTCCTTTCCAATACGGAGGGTAGATCCTTTCCCATTCATTTCCCTAGCATGGATGGTCCATATCAAAGAGCTCGTAATTTGATTAAAATGGGTGGAGGAAGTAAGTAGATGCTTAGGGCCAGAATATTAATTAAGCGGTTCAAATTTATGTACACTTGGATAGGTACATAGGTATGTATGTTTTGAGGAAATTGCAACTGGTGCAAGGAAGCAAAAATTAGAGGGAGTTATTTAAATTAATAATAATAATAATAATTTACAGTTTTTGTAGAAGGGACATTCGAAGATTCACATTCCATCAAATATTTGATATACACATTTAATAGAATAACTTTTAACTTTTCTTGCGATAATTAATTATTAATAGGTAAACATCCTATGACACATCAGAAAATTGAAGGGTTACATGTTGCAAATTCTACCAAAATCACTGCTTGCACAAAAAATATATATATTAATATGTAATTGTTTGTAAGAGTAAAGAAAAAAAAGGGAAGATTCATGGGATTTCTGAATACTATGAATGAATAGGAGGGATAGATTATATCAAAATACTTATGTTTCATGTTTTACCAAACAAACTAAAATACCTAGGGTAGGCCGGACTAGGCCTGCGTGCTGTACTTTGGTATTTTTGTAGCCTTGATTAAAGACTGTAAAAGTCCTTTAAAAAGGCTCAGATTAGAAACAAAGATGCTCCCTTTTTTTCATTATTAAATGATCCAGGCCTTTACAAAAACGATTTAAAAGAGAGATCAAATTTTGCCAATATTCTTAGTTTGATTTTCACGAGCATCCATTCTGTTGTTACAGATTTTTTAATAAAAATATTTTAAAGTACATCTTGGACTTGTATAAAACCTTTCCAGTAGCAATACATCCATTAATAATTTTCAAACTTTTAGGGGTAAACGTATAATATAAACGTGGACTTCTATGCAAAAAAAAATATTACACCATAAATAATGAAAGTGGATTATAAATAGCATTTTATGTAGCACAGAAAAATAAGTACATGCAATTCATCTTTATGGATATGAACTTAGCACTGATGTGTGCATTGAACCATTTATTTCTTTGTTCTCTAATCTTCTCTTTTGAGTGATGAATACTGTGATTTTTTTTTTTTTTTTTGCTATACCTAATGCAACAACAATGCTCAATCATTGCATTAGAAATTAAAGATTATGACGGTTATTATTATGTATTTGAAACATACAACGCAAATTATGTGCGTACATCTTTTGCGTTGTATGTTTCAAATAGATGCCCAATTTTTGTCACATTTAAGATCCGATCTTGAGATGGACACTTTGATATACATACATACTTAGGTAAATAAACGTAATTCATTCTATTATAGGGGCAAATAGTAATCGATCAATCAGGTTCTTTAATACATATAATTTATCCTATTCAATTAAAGCAATGGATCTCACAGAATTGATAAAGGAATTGTTATAGATACATTTTACTATGAAAGTCTAAAGATATCATGTAGACTTCCATGATTGTATGTATAAGGTATAAAGCACGATATAAAGTGTTTTTGTATTGGGAATCAGATCTTTGTATCATTTTTTGTATTTTACGCGCCAGGATGTTATCGTATTTTTGTATCTCCCTCTCTCTCAAGCCTTCTCCCAAAGAGAAAGAGATAGAGAAATGACCCAAAATCAGTAAGGTATAGAGAATTGGCATTGATGCCAGAACTGAGGTGCAAGGAACCATCCCCCTATTTGAAAAGCAATAACAATGAAAACCTCCGTGTTGTTTTTTTTTAAATTGACCATTTTTTTTTTTTCAAATGATGAAGTGGTTTCGGTGGCCCTGAGAGGTATGAGGACTCGAGACTCATCAAAGTTTTTTTTTAGAAGGTGAACGAGTGATCATTTCCTTGTATTTGCTAACCCTTCTCTGACAACACCAGGCAAGTGCAATTTAATAGAATTAAAAACACAATCGGCAGGTGTTTAAATACTTGATTTGAAATGATCTCGTAAGAGATCTTAGAATTTGAGTTGAACTCCATAAAAATGTGTAAGGGCTTGAAGGAGTGTGAGCAAAGACTCGGGACTCAATATCAAAGACTCTACATATATGCACTTGCAATATACTTTGGAACTTTCTCCCACTCGGAGTTGGTATTCAGTCATCAATCAATTCTTCCCAACTGTGGTCTGATTCTTCATTTAAATATCGGGAATTGTTCATAACTTAGCCAGAGTTAGTTTGATTTCAACCCAACTAAAATGTTTATACCACTACAACTGACAAGAATGGCGATGTATATTTCAATGTATAGATGAGGTGGGAGAGCATACCCACAATTACAATGTGGTAACTCTGTATTTTATCGGTGAATTGTTGTTTGACCATATTAAATAGCTACTTATAATTGTAGGAATCTCTAGATAGAGAGAAGACTGTGAATTCACATCCAGGTGATCCAGGAAGTGAACTCAAATGATATTTTATTTCCTTTCTTAAACTCAATACTATCTCAACATTTTGCCCTTCTCCTGAAATAAGGTAGTTGTTGTACTGATAGCTGAAAAGAATCCAGTAATGGCTTCATATCCTCTAATATGTTACTTATGTACATTATGACTGTTGCCACTTTAACGGCTTAAGTAGTAGGGTACTGATTCTTTTTCTTTCTTTCTTTTTTATGAGAAGGTTTTATTAAAAGCCTCTCTTTTTGTTTCCTTTAGACCCCATTAATATTTTATTACTTCCAACCATGCATGATGCTTTTAGCGCCCCACTATTAGAACGCTTTTATGTACATACAGGGTCAAAGGATGAATGATTAAAAATTCATGACAAAATGAGATAATCAATATATGTATATTAGATTGAGGACGTTATCCCAGAAACAGCTGTATTTTGTTGTCAGCTATGATTATTTCTGCCGGTTTTCTCCTTATGGCCTGAATATGGTGAATGGTTGAATTCAAGTTAGCTCTTGCTTTGTACATTGAGCAGTTCCCAGCTATTAAATTAATAATAATTCCACAGTTGGGAAGAAGGATTGACCAACTGCTAATCACTGATTTTGGACCTTTTGTCTGTTTCTTTTTGGAGAAGGAAAGGTTTTGAGATAATTATAAAATAACAAGGTGTTACTATATACATTTATCAGATATCGTTTTAAAACGGACTGTAATTAGTAATAGGTATACATATAATGAGTTGCTTTGAATGATTGTAAAATATATAATTCGATCAATCCAAAAGAGTACAAATAATTGAAAGCGGGGACTCTTAAGTGGGAAACTTATTAATTATAATTACTTATTACATCATTTCCTAGTTTAATTTGTGCACCAGGAGCATAGATAGAGAGGATGAAAGATACAAAGATCAAAATAAAGTCAATAAAAGTTGATTGGCATTAATTAAATACATATATCAACGATTTCATTGAGGATTCTTAATTAAATATTTACTTACTAATTCATATTTCATAGTGTGAAGTCAGGCATGATCCACAAAAGCTTCAAAATGATTGATCCAATATACATATATTAATATATATTTATTGTATACACCTTTAAAGCAACTAACTTAACAACAACAAAAAATCATAGCCTTAAGTAGTGCTTATTTAAATATATACATATATCAAATGCAGCAGTTGGGAATTTGAGGCCCCTATATGATCATTAAAAACAAAGAAAAACTACATTGAAAGAATCTGAATTATGCTCTGTACTGTTTGAAAACTGTTGAGCAGACTGTATATGTACATTACGCATAACTAAGGTTTTAACCCTGTCCTTTCAGTTTCTGATTTAACCAAAGACAACACTCTGGATGACTTTACAATTCGGCTGCAAGAAAAAGAAAAAAACGAGGAAGGTTTACCCCCAATGCCAACTTCAAGTGCTGTTACATTCAAAAACAATTTAACTCCAAGCGATCTCCTTAGTATGCTCCGTGGATACTCCTCTGAAATGAATGATGAGAATCAAAAGAATAGAATGAGATTTGGATTGTTTTAAAGGCCTTACATATAATCCACTTCTCAAGGCCTACATACATGTCCAATTTTCTGATGGATCTCAAACCTAACAAGCATGATACTTTTTATGTAGATAGCAATTTACAGTTACTTATGTTTAGAATATGTTTTACTCACAAGATCTCAAGTACGAAAAAAGAGACATGAAGTACTTATTAAACACTTAAAGGAAGACCAAATGACTTACATTGATATTACATATATTTATCTAATATCCAAACTCATACCCTCATTGTAAATTTATTAATGCTTTTTGATTTGTTACTTTTTAAATTATTTGTTTAAAATTATGTTAATTTTGAAGCTCCTTCACTCCAATTGTTTTATCTTATTCCTATATGACTTTCTTTAAACCTTTATTTACTTAAATTGCATTCACAGCTTTGATGTATACCATTGTATATATATATATTTTCAAAAATAATCGATTGAATGATTTCAAAATCCATCCACGTAAAAAAAATATATAAAAAAAAATTGTAAATTTACAACCTTTTTAGATTTCAATTAATATGTTTTATCTAATAAAAAATCTATACTACTGCTACAAACAGATGACTTCCTTTTTAGGGCATAATGCAAAAAAAAAATTAAAAAAATACCATTGTCTCCTCATCATCATGGGCCCAGATCAATGTTTATTATTGTTTTGAGATATCGGTGATGTAATTTTACAAATTATAAAATATTCATTGCTATGTTTTTTGTTACTTAGACTTTACAAAAGATATTTAAGATTGCCTTAGATTATTTGTCAAATGGAAATATTATATACATATATTTAATGTGAGGTAATTTTAATCACATTTTAATTACACACAATCCCTGAAGAACCAATTTAACTCAAATGTTAAATATATATATATATATATATATATGTTCAGAATTGAATTGTCTAGATTGCGTTGAAACCATGGGCACTGGGACAGGGAGGGAAGTAAGGATCCCTCACTTTTTGAAAAACCATGATGAAGAAAAGTTGAGTGCTTATTTGACTTCATTTTTTCAAAACAACTTCTTCCCAAGTATGAATTAATTATAGTGAGCCTGGTTGAATACGAATGTATGAAATGTATACTCTATGTAAGAGGCCAAAAAACTCCTTTGCATACAAACTGGTGAAGAAATGATAAATTATTCAATACTTTATCATCCAAGGGCTACCCCTCTTCAACAAATCCCGTAAAACAAAGAGATTATTTCATTTTTTTAGTATTAACATACATACATAGGTAGGAAAAACGAAGAACTAGGCAAATCTGTTTACTTAACTATGTATATATATAAATGCAAGAACCTCTTGAAGCAATTTTACATTAGATCACTCACATTCGGAAGTAAGAATAGTTTTTTGTCACATCCTCAAAATGCTATAATATGCGTATTTAAATAAAGAAATATACTTGTGATGACTAAAACATACAAAAGACTTGTCGAAAAAGATACGTCACATTCCTAAATCATCAATTACTCTTTGGATTTTTTCAATTTTTTTTTCATTCTGATTTTCTATTTCTTTTGCCTCGCTGATGGACTCGCTACTATCTGGTTGTGTATGTATTTTCAAGCCTTTTTTATTACAACCTTTTAGAGGGAAAGGTTGAATGTAGGAAGAATGAGCAGTAGTCGATGAAATATGTAGTAGATATTATCGTTAGGGCCATTTATAAGAATATTTTAAGTTTAGAGGCCTCATTGTTTTATACTACTTATGACACTTATAAAGGATCAACAAATAATTTACATAGGTCTAAATACATACCCAAGTAGGTATGTACGAATATTGTTCAAGGGTACATTGTGATTTGATCTATTAAAAGATTGAGCAGATGGAAATTTCATTAAATATTCAATTGTAATTTATGACTTTTCTTATGAAAATTATAGAGATATTATTATAATATTTAATCTGTGTGACATTATGAAATTCAAGGATCTAATTCTTAGATCACTAATAAAAGTTTCTATATAGAATATTTCCTCCTTTTATTTTCATTCTGGATATCTTCTCCCCTACGAGTTGATGGGAAATCGGTAGAGCTCTTAATTTTACGTGTTTATTTGTGAGTGAAATTTTTAGTTTTTAGCAAATTGAGCGTCATTTTTGTTTTTCCTAAATTGTTATCCTTATTATTTCATTCTTAATGAGAAAAAGTCTAGCACTAATCACGTGTATTGCAGCAATATATATATAGTCTACAAAAATTAATTAATCAATAAAATGAACAATCTAGTGAACATAATATAATTTTCCCTTGGAAAATCTTTTTTAAGAAAATAGCTGACGTCATGACAGAAGACAATGCTCACCTCCAAAACATTTATCTTTCAGACATTTAAAGAAACGAAAAAAATCGATGTCACAAAAGGCCCTTTGAGCGATCTCTAAAGCTTAGTAAAATCATGGTTTTTTTGTACTAAAATGTAACATTTTAAGCCTATGTGAGCTTAACATTTAAAAAAAAAAGTGGGTATTTTTTACTTGCATGTTTGTATGTACACACACTTTATAAGATAACTATCTGAATCATTCACATGAATTGCTGAAAAAAGGAACACAACTTTTTTTTTTTTACTTATGGAAGAAAGATCATTCATGTCTAAATTATGTAAATAAGATTAAGACCTTAATTGCATTATTTACACTTTTGATCTTTTTTTTTTTTTTTTTTTTGTACTTTGATGCCAAGACCAACAACAAGATCCTGAGGGAGGGCATCACTCAGCTCGTAGATAGACTTCCCCTCCTCCAGAACTTGTCCATCTTTCAGAAAATCCCTGAAGGCCTGACCATTTCCAAGTTTGCCGACAAACAGAAGGAAACTCAGCCTATGAATGGCTAATTGCTCGGGGGAGAATGAGCCTGGTTTGAAGGGGGGTTCTAACATCATAGCAAGACATCAAAAGGGCTAAAAGAGAGTCATCAATATCTTCAAGGACCTCCTCTCCAAATAAAAGGAACAGGCAAACGAAGGAACATCTGAGAGACCACAGATGATCATTCAGTTCAACTTGAATAAAAAAGTGTACATTTTTTTAGCAAAATATACCCTATTTTCTGGATTTTGTTACCTGCATTTTGGTTCTTTTTCTGCATTTATATTTGACCTATTAGCTTCATTCCTTTGCATTATGTGGACATCATTACTAATAGCCAATCAGTATATTTGGGATATGAGTGATAGTTTTAGTAGAAACTGTTTTTCTTAACAATATATATGCAAATTTGATCGGGGTTTTCCCCTGTGATATATTACGTACAAGTATGTACGTATAATGTCCTTGTAATCATACCTATAACGTATCTCATAAATTCATAACAATGACGTTTAGAATGTCCAATTAAGAATGTATCAAATTTTAAAGCTTAACTATCCTAAAATATCACAGATAATCCCTAAATTATCTACATTTATTCTTGTCTATTTTAGTCTGACCTTGATCTTGGATACACAATTTAATATCGCTGAGTAGTACGCATGCACATGTATTCGAGTAGGTACTCTCATTAGGTCTCTGGGATTGTGTCCGTATAATTTGTCGAGGGACAAACTCATCGAATTTGTATAATTTTGTAAAAAAGAATATGTAATAAAATTATTCTCCATAATGAGAGCCCCGAGTAAACAATTATTTCAAAATTTGTATTATAAAATGGATATATGTATAATACAGGATTGCCCTTTCTGAGGTAAACCCTTGAGGGAGATCTCATATTACCATTAACTTATTTAATAAAACAAGGGCTTATAATAAAAAAATTAAAAATCTTACCCAATAGGGTCGACTCAATGAAATTATCGGATGGATAATAATTGCCACTGATTCTGAGAAATTGGCCTTATCTGTACCCGGATATTTTTGTATGATTTTCAAGAATCGATTCCTATTTTGTTTTTACTCTTGAAGATAAAATAAGTTCAATGAAATAACCATATTATTTTCAATTTGAGAATAGAAATATGATGACGAAGAGGTAAATGAAGTTATAGCTTTCAAAGAATTGAGTAGAGGTTAAAAAACACAAAACTATCATGGCAAGTTGAAAGAATTCTTGAAAAGAAAAAAAAAGTCTTAACTTAATGAATCTAAAAATTAATTTTACACTAATAAAATAAATAAAAAATGATTCTTATTGGTCATATAAGGGTTTTTGAATCAAGTTACAATACTTTATTCAAAAACGCTCATTTGAGGATACCAACGGTAAAGGTAAAGTTTGAACTTAGATATAATACAAAAAGAATAAAAATTTGGCAAATACTCCTTGAGATATTTGAATAATACTGAGTAAGGCTGGGCTGAAATAGGAACTGTAGAACGATTGAGGATATTTTATCTTTGTAGAATGTTTGTTTACAAATCCCTTGGACTACAATTTAAAAAAGGGAAATAAATGTCCCTTTAATTTTGATTGAGAAATCAAAATATTCATAAGTATTTATTAATCCCAAGATGTGCAAATATTTATCTAATTACATATAGCTTTGATAAAAATGAATGAGTTATGCAATGTACGAATCTTATAAGCGTATATATATATATATATTGTTTGCATAGAAAGTACAAACATAAAAATTATATGTACACGATGGAGTAAAATGAATTGATTTTAAAAATATCGATTGAATTATTTGGAAAGAAAATAGTCATTTGATTGAACTGAAAATATAAGTTTATCTGTTTATCTCGGGTCGTTGATTAATAATAAAAGATACAAAAACAAAGGATGAGTAATCAAACTGTATCTATGTTAAACAACATATGCCTACCTATGTGTAAAAAAAACAATTGTTCATATGAGGCCCTAATTACGTTAATAATAATAATTTAAGGGATTTACACGTAGCACTGATAATCATAAGCATAAAAATAACACTTGCTAATTTGTACAATATACTCCCACAATAATGATTTATAATATATAAAGGCTACCTGTTTTTTTTAAATAAGCCATAAGTTTTTGACCATGAAAGCATTAGCTCTTCTAGGGGTTTTGACAGTTTTTGTTGTTTCATCATTGCAACTGTACGTCACTGAACTATATGGTATATATGAATAGCCTTACCATTTTGAATATTCGTTTATTTCAGTGTTGAATCAAAGGACAAAGTTGTTCTTTGTTACTTCTCAAGTTGGGCCACATATCGACGAGGCAAAGGGAAATTCGATGTTGAGAATATAGATCCATTTATGTGTAGTCATGTCGCCTATGGATTTGCTGGAATGAATGAAAGAACATATAAAATCAAGGTTCTTGATCCACATAACGATTTAACCGAGAATTGGGGTAAAGGAGCTTATAAAAGATTCACTGATCTGAAAAAGAAGAATCCAAAACTTGTCACACTTCTCTCTGTCGGAGGATGGAATGAGGGTAATTTTACAAAACATGTTAGATTCTCTACTTTTGAAATACAATATTATGCTAAGGTGCAACAAAATACTCCAAAATGGTGGCTAATAGCTCACACCGAAAGGCATTTATCGAGAGTACAATCACTCTTCTGAAAAAATATGGTTTTGATGGTTTGGATTTTGACTGGGAGTATCCAGGTGGCCGCTCAGGATCACCAGGCTCTCCCAACGACAAAGTTAACTACGTTAAATTTCTTATGGAGCTAAGAAAAGCCCTCGATAAAGCTGGGGGATTGAAACTTACCGCAGCTGTGTCAGCAGGGAAAAGTACGATCGACAAGGGCTACGATGTTCCAGCAATGGGAAAGTATATGGATTACATCAATGTTATGACCTATGACTATCACGGATGGTATGACCAAATAACTATTCAAATAAGTAATTTGATGCATTGAGGTATCTATAATTAGGTGGGGAGGTCATCATTTCACAGGTCACAACTCGCCACTTTATGCTCTTCCTGAGGAACAAGATTCTTCACATCCTGGTTATAATTTAAATGCAAATTTTTCAATGAATTATTATGCCATGAAAGGAGCTCCCAAAGAGAAATTACTTTTGGGAATGGGCGCTTATGGGCGAGGATTCATTCTGAAAGACTCTCAAAAGAATGGGTTTTATGCTGAAGCAGTGAGTGGGATAACCGGTGGACTCTACTCAGGTTCAAAAAATTAACCCACTGTGTATAAAGTAGATAATTTCATAATTGTATCCCTTCTCATTCACCTTCAACAGGTTTTTGGGGATTCAACGAGTACTGTGAGAAAATAAAGTCCAGTAAATCAGAGTGGACCGTCGTGAGGGTAAGTCAAAATGTAGAAAATAGTCCTTAAATATATACCTATGTAAGTGCCCGATAGGACCCTTATGTAGTTGCCCCATATTCCTATAATAGAAAGAGATGGTTTGGATTTGATGATAAAGAAAGTATTGTATTGAAATCTCAATTCATTTTGGATCAAGGATTTGGAGGAGGATTCATATGGAGTATTGACACTGATGACTTTTTAGGACAATGTGGACAAGGAAAATTTCCTTTGGTATCAACAATGAAAAAAGTATTGAGAGGATCTAATGAACCACTTCCAACTTCCGCTCCAAATCCTACGACACCCAAACAAAGTAGGAATTTACACAGATTTTAAATATATTGAAAATTGTACATGCATATAATTTTTTTTAGCAACAAATAAGCCTCAAACTACGAGTGAATATTCGACTAATTCAACACCTGAGCCATCTCCCATTAGTAAGATTTTATGATTTAGTTTTGAAGTATATACATCGATGCTTACAAATAAACTTTCTTTAAGCTACCAAGAAACCATCAACTACGAACGAACCATTACCTAAGCCATCAGGTCAATGCCAAAATCCTGGCATTATTTCAGATCCAGAGGATTGTTCAAAATACATTTTTTGTATACCGGATGGCAACCATGGATTTTCTAAAGTGAGCATGAGTTGTCCAAATGGTTTATTGTTTAACCCTAAGACTCATAATTGCGACTGGCCAGCAAATGTACTTTGTCCTTGAATGCTTAATTATTCAGTTAATAAAGAAATTTCTGCATATTTATTTGGTATAAACGTGTTTTTCTTAGGGATTTTAGTATACAAATGAGGAGGACGCTTGTTTATGGCGTAATTTTGAAGAGGTATGATGAGTTTATGTTGTTTGTCTAGAATGAAATAATTTCCTTGGTTACAATTTAGATGTCATCAGATAATAGGGTTAGATATTTGTTGTTTGAATTGATTTGTATCCACATATATGTATTTTTATATAAGAGGGATCTATGAACATAATTTGTATCATTCAATCTTTATAACGTTGATTCTTGGTAAGAACGGATCTCGTTAAAAAGAGACTCGACTCTACTAAAGAGGTAAAAAGGGATAAAATTGTAACAGAGTAAAAATAAAACACACAAGATAAAAATATCCTACTCAAATCGAAGTCCAGCTACATTCCATGCTGGATACTACTAGTAAAACTACTGGGCAATCAAGGATTGATTTGTAATATTTTTGGAAACTGATATGAGTGACGGATCAAAACAAGACCGGAGTGAAATACAGGAAGCTTTTTGAAGGTTTAGTTCATTTCCCTACCTACAACAGACATTAGGTATACAAAAAATATAGACCTTTTGGTTTACGTATGTATATTATGCTCAGGCTTCTAAATCAAGTTATACTTGATCCCAAGTCATTTATAATATAAAGATATGTAATTACTTTGTTGAGTAACAAACAATGAGTCATGAATTTTTTATAAAGATCAAATTCCATTTTAAAAATAGGGTTTCAGTTATTTTCACTATACAACACCCTACACTTATTTATAATATAATTATATATACAAGATACATATATAAATATACATATATCTACAAGTGACCTTTGACCTTGTCCTTTTGATAAGTTTTTACTAATGTACAATACTGTACACACATACATACATATCAAAATGGATGGTCTTATCCGAACTACTTATCCATTCATATGGATTCGTTTATAGAGCACATTGCATTATTACGACCAAGAACTTGAGGTCTGATAGGGATTTCGGACAAATCCATTTGTGTATAAGTTCTATTTTGCCTATTGACAACTTTGAGGGTGCCAAGATCCATGATATCTCAATTTTTTGATAACACTTATACGTGAGGAGCAAATGTAAGAATTATTATTTTGTTATATATCGAAAACATCTTACTCCAACACGTTTTTTTATTTATAAGAAACTTGGCTATGCCCTTAGTAGTAAAAGTAAAGGTTTCTTAACTTTATATCCAAAATTTTGTGACTATTGGAGATACTTAACTGAAGAGTTTAAATAGTGTTTCACTCACTCTGAAATCTTAAGAAAAATCTACAAAAATTCTTAAAAATATGGTTTTAAGTTGTAATTGTAACCTTTTTAAAATGACAGTGTTAACATATCATGTACATTCAAATTAGGTGATGAGCTCCTGTAATGGAAATGGAATTTCCTCCAATTTTGTAACGGTCTAGGGAAGTTACATATACAAAAATATATAAATAAACATTATCATTTATAATTAAATGACTAAACTAAAAAGACATGACGATGCATGTTCTCCAATATTGATAAAATATGTTCATAGAAATTAATAAAGCAACTAAAAGTTCACTTTAAAATATTTTTAATAAAGACAAATTAAATCTACAGTTTTTACACTACTAAACGAAAACAACTATTAAACTTTGGAGGCGCAGAACTTTGCAAAAATAAAGGGTATACTTACTTATCTAAAATTAAATTATAAATATACATATTAATGAATTTAATTTATTACACCTTTTAAAAATTTATTTTTTAAGAACCCTTGGACTCTGGCAAACGAAGGAAGGGGGTATCTTCAAGTTATCTAATATGAAAGTCATTTTTTCATTCATCAATTAATTACATTTCTAAGACAGGGCAATGTGAACAGTCAGTAGAGGAGCAAGCAAGTGGACAAAAAAAATAAAATTAACAAATATTTCATTATAGAAATCTATTAAAAAAATCAAATGACTGGAATTAAAATTGCAAGATGATCAAAAGAGACGATGATGAACTTGTCATACAACTGAGTTAAGTACATCCACTAAAAATGGTAGATATGATCAAATGTGAATGACTTCCATCATATATCATTGGTATTGTTTTTTGGGCTACAATGAATGTTTGTTTTTATGACAAATCCACAAGTCTATTTTTTTTATTGATTACTTAATGCTAAACCCATTGGATCAAAATACTCTGGTTAAATTTGGGGCTTAGTATCCTTTTCAAAATTATAACATTGAAATCATTTTTTTTTCTTCATTCATTTGGCTTTAAAATGTACCCCTAAGTAGATGTTCTATTTCTCAAAAACTAGACAATTTACACGTCGAGCTTTTTTGTCCACTCACAACCTCGATTGACAAAAGGGAAAGGAAAAATTGGTAAAAACAACTGGTAGCTACCCTTCTGTATTTTCCTTGTTGCCAGCTTGTTAATATTATTCAGAATTTGTTATTTAGATATACTATATATTTATAAATTCTACCAATCACAAACTAATTGTTAATACTTGTAGTATATTCAAAATTCAAAAAAAGGGCGCGCAATCCTTGATTTAATATATTTTTCATACATCGAAATCATAAATAATAATAATACCCTTTTTGAGTTCATAATACGTAGAATCAGCTGCTTTAAATCAAAAGAGTCAAATGATGAAAATCAGCTGAAGGGAGAATACAGTGTGTTTTGTTTATCCCAAAAAGCTCGTCGTGCTAGCGCAAATAGATTATTCGTTCACTTTTAGATGATGATACAAGGACTTGAATACATATAAACTAACTTGAACTTTTTTATATGTATATGTAATATGTCAACTATAATTATAAGGGCGTCATTTGATTTTTGGCAATCCAAATCATACTATGTAGAAAGTGGATAATTATTATTTTTGAGTTATTTTAGAGAGAAGATCCTTTGTAGATATAGTATTCATTGAATATGGGGATTCATATACATATGTATGGAATAATTAATAAATATATTTCATTTATATTTTAATGAGTAATAAATTAAAATTTTGATAACAAAAATGCTAATATAAATTAGCTGATGATGTAGGTTTGAAGAGGAGATGAGGAATATGTAGTTTTGATAGTGTTGGAGGTAGATATTCCTTTATTGCAGGAAGCTTGAACCCTGCATTCATTGACGTTTCCCTGAAGAGGGCATATGATGTTACATAGAACAACACTAATTAATGAAGAGGTTACTTCCCCCGCTGTTGAAGCAATTCCCGCTAGAGCTTGTATAAACGTTGGCCCAACTGTCAAAGCCTAGCAATAATAATAATAATATTTGATAATAAAATAAGGTTGAACTAACTAATGAATCCCTTATAACTCACCGTTCTAGCTGCATTCAATTTGACATCAGCAATGGTTTGAAGTGTTTCAGAGGTTGCAATGTTCTTTAAAACATCCATGATACCCATGATAATAGGAATAACAATGTCTCTTTTGATCTCGAGAGCTGTTTTTACTCCGCCGGAAGCTGCACCAATGACTCCTGTCACACCTCCTAAAAGTCCGGAACCTCCCTTATTGTCATTACCGGAAGATTTGGGTATAATGAGAGAAAGAAGCCCGCCCAAAGGATTTGGCGCTGGTGCAGAAATTGCAGGTGCAGAGGAAGTGATGGTGTTTGATGCATAAGAGGTGTAAACAGGTTGAGACCCGGAAGTTGAAGTAAAACCATTATTTGAGAATGGTGAGGAGTAGGTTTGGGATTGTCTTACGACTCGGGTATCCCCATTGTTTTCATATGATTTCTTTGAGTTGTAGGCCGGAGATGATTCACTCTTTAGATTTGATGATTCTAAAGGTGAAGAAGACTCTGAGTAAGTGGAACCAGGATTTCCAACGCTCGATGTCGCCACATATCTTTTTACAATGCTGCCATCACTATACGATGGAGTACTCTCATAAGTAAGTCTTTCAATGGAGGAGTCTCTTTTGACAATTCTACAATCGTAGGACGAAATTGCCAGTGCACACAAAATTAAAGCACATTGTTTAAACATGTTGAGGATATGGAGAACTATTATTTGAAACTTGACTTCAAACACAATGCAAAGTGAACTGTCAATTTCCATGTTGCCACCCGTATTTATATCCATAACTTTTTGAACCAAAAGATACATACGAAAAAATCACAGGAAAACATTAGAGAAGTAATCAAATCGGGCCGAAAGGGTGATTATATCCTTAAATTGATAATAATATAAATATTCTTTTGTACGCGTTATTCCGTTATGGATTGCTAGAGAATTGTAAGCTTTTGTTAATACGGAAGTTCGAAAAAATGTAAGTATTTTTAGTGTAAGTGTAATGATATTGATTATCATGATGTTATCCTCTGAGAAAATTGGAAGACAAGTCTTATTTACCCTTTTACAAAAAAAAAAAAGGTAATTGATCTTCAGGATAAAAAAAGTTGACAAAGGAAAAGAAACAAAATTAAGTTTGTATTGGAACAAGTATCCTCACTTTGCCTTCAATATTGATGTGAAGAAGTAATAATCTACAAATTAATGGCGAAAGTTTACATACATATTGAAATATATTTCATTTGTATTTAAAATTCAGAATTTTATTAAGAGCTTAAATAATAAATATTCAATTACATGAAATAATAATTTAAAATTAATACACGAGTTACAAGTCATGGCAAATTATTTCATTCATAGACTGTTTGAAAACATTTCAACAAGAATATGTGGTTAAATATTTGATTATAACTTGTCATGGTATTTTCCCTTAGTCAACACCAAAAGATACAAGTCATAAGTCTTGTCCCTTTACTTAAAGAGATTTCTTAATCAATGACTTAATGGGATTCTATTGTTGTGTGAACCTTACCTGAGTCCAAGACATTGAGTGGTTGAGATCGAGAGAATCAAGATCCTCACAAATTGCTTTATTTGCAAATTGATTAGATCAATCACGAAGACCACATCGCTTGGGGGCAGCGTTTGGCACAATTTTTGTAAAAAGTAATCAATTACTTGTTACTACAAGGAAATCTCAATAGCACATCTAATTAATGACAACCAAAAGTAACGGATTCGTTACATTAATAAAAGATATTTTATTTTCACTCAGTAAAAAAATAAGTAAAAGAGAAGAATAAATTTGAATTCAAACATTTCTATTAATTTAGCATAATTTAGCTAAATTAAAAGTCTTATTATTCGCAAAGCAGAGCAGGGCAATGAATTCCTGACATATGAGACAAAATGAGATGAGTCCCACGGTACTATTATTAAAATTAAATTTGTAATCAACAAAGTTATTCCGTTACTCAAACAAAAAAAGAAGACAACGGCATTACTACTAAATCATTTATTCCCATCTCCGCTTGAGGACTCATTGTCCTCATTATTACACATCATGGTCTCATGGCTGTCTGGCAACCATATATGTATGTATAGGTAGTTTTCTAACCCACCATTGATAAAATCTAAAGATTTCCCTGTACGGACAATACTTTGTAGTTTTGGGGAAGGTGTTTCAAAAATCCTTAAGATATTTAAATGTCGGGCGGAAGGGATTTCAACTAATTTATTGCAGGGCAATGCAATTCCTCATTCAGAGTAAACGAGAAATGTGGGAGAGTAAAAGATTGTAGAAGAAGAACAAGAAAAAAAATAATCATTTGATCTTAATATTTCATTTTGAAAATAGTACATGAAAAATTAAATATTTTTGTATATTTATTTATATACCTACATACATAGATGTTCATTCTATGTACACAAATGATTACGATCACAATGCCTCTATAAATGGGTACACATGAACTAACATAAATGGCACAATCTCAAATTGATTTAATCGTTAATAAATGTTATTGTGTATACTTAATGGGTAGATAACAACTAGGTATGTGAAGACTTAATAAATCCACATTTGTTGTCACAATTTCCTTATCATGACTTGCAAAGTTCGTACAACATGAATGATTCAATTTAAAAAAAATTATTAACATTTTTTTCTTGAAATAACTTGAATAAAATGATGCATAAATGCTGTCAACCCTTTTTTTAAGAGTCCAAATGACGAATTCCATCTATAATAAATATAATGATATGATATTAATATAACATAAAGTGGGAGTTTCCTTGTTCCTTCGTTTCTTTGAACGGACATCAGGGAGGACTGAGGAGGAAAAGGCATGATGGCTAAGTGTAATTTCACCCAAATGGAAAAGTGTTTATGGGATGTTGGTCTCTTAAGATTACCCAAGGTCGCTAAAGGCTGATTTTGAGGGCAAAATACGATTTGAAGGCCGAATTTGAGGTTATCTTTGAAGTCAAAAGTTTTCAGAAATTATGGAGTTTTGGAATTGAGGTCATCCGAGGCTCTTTTGATGTTCCCACCAATTTTAATTTAATGTCAAAATTAAATGGCGTGCCATAGACCGCTGTTTTAAGATTAATATATGTATAGGAATGTAAATAATATGCAAAATGCCGAATGCGAGACTTTGTGGAGTTGGCTCTTCGAACAGTACTTTTTGTTTTCTTAAGCTGTTCTCATTTTTACTTTATTACTGAATGGAGAACAACATCTACCTGATAGTAAAGATCTCACATGAAGGAACAATGCATGCAGTAAGGTTAGTAAAGCAAATAAAATGTAAACAAAAAGGGCTCATGTCCTCGTATAATTATTATTAGTTAAAAATATACATTAATTTCCTGACATTTATTTCAGTTAATTTTCTGCCTCTCATCTATGGTATACATACATAATGTTATTATTTATTATTGATGTGTTCATTTGTATATATAAAAGAGAATAGCAGCTAGAGGCTCAGTAAAACGTCATGACAGCTCAAGCTGCATCTTCCCTCTCAACATTCATCAAATTGTCAATTGAGTTACCAGGTTGTTGATTTTCTCTTTCTTTGATTATTACAAGCCCGATTTGCATATTATTTACATTCCTATTATTATATACATACATACGTAGCCATGCAATTATTTTTTAAAGTGATTTCAAAGATATTGGGTTGAGCATCATGTCTACCAACCCATGAGGAATCATGGGTTGAAATATGTATTTTTATGAAGATTTATTCAAAAAATAAATATCATTCCTTCAAATTATGATTCCGTAGCAAAACATAAAATAAATTTTTGCTGTACTCATGGATATCCCACCCACTTTTTTCGAAAGACACAACAAATCAAAAGAAGGAACATTTGTAAAGTAAATATGTATATGTACTACCAAGTGCATTGCAGAAATGATCATTTTGTACCATACCATGAAAAATTCAAGGTAAAACAATTTTTTCTCACTCTTTATATGTAATATCCATCTATCTTTGAAATTGTATGTACATAAAGTAATTGATATTTCTTGAAATACCCACATAAATCATTTCCGAATCAAATGAGGAGGACTCCCTTAATCATGAGTTATCATTATTATTTTAATATAACTCTAAGTACCCCTATGGCTAGGTGTGTGTGTGTGTGTAGATTACGGATAGAGGGGGAGGGGTAGGAAGTAAAACCTTATTATTTTCTCCTAAATGTCAATAAAGTGGAGTTCTTCAAACCCTTTTGTGAAGGAACGACAGCACATGTTTTTCAATAAGAAAACACTCTCTGGAAACCCAGATAATGTACGTATAAGTTTTTTCTCAAACTTTTCCACGGCACACTGTACAGTTTCTCACGCAATATGTGTTAATGATTCTCAAAGCACTCGGTGAAAAACACTGCATCCAATTACAGATTTATTAATGCAGTTCATTTTCTACAAAAAGGAAGAAAATATATACAAAGATGTGTGACCCAAAAAAAGAAAAACCTCACATAAATAGGTGTCATTTCTAAGAATTGTAAGCTGAGTAATTATCCACTGGACATGAGCCCTTAATTCTTCGACTCGACTCAAATTGTGAGTTAATTTTTTAATTTTAAAATAATCTGGAGTCGTATATATAAATATATTTTTTGACTCAACTCCATTTTGAGTCACTCAACCCCCCCCCCCCCCCCTATAAATTATAATAATGGTTAATGACACATTTTGTTAAAATTGTGAATATTTATTTGTTAATTCTTTCCTTTTAGAAATAAATAAATAAATAATTGCATACATAATGCAATAAATGATACTATGGGCTGACAAAAACAATAGGGACAGTCAAGAGTAAGTTTTGTAGAGCAAAGTTTCTAAATTATTTGTATTTTTCCTATAATATTATCAACTATAAGAAAAAACAAACGTAATTCTCATAAGAGTAGACACTAAATATTTATACATTTTGTTTTCAAAGAATTCGGACGACTATTAAATTGTCAGTGGGCATCATTCATAATATATGTATATGGCTGCTTAATATTTTTCTTTTATAATTTTTCAAAGCTATTTAATCGACTCTTAGTCGACACAACAGTATTTTGCTCAGAATAAGATATAACTTTAGCTTTGATGAGTTCATTATCTTTCAAACATCATATCAAAAAATAAAAACAATTGATCCCTTTTTTTTTTATTTGTAGAGCGTGAGTTCGAAGTGACTAGCCATCAATAGGAATGTAAATAATATGCAAATGGAGTGTGTAAAATAAAAAAAAAGAGAAAATCATCAACCTGGTTGTAACTCTGACAATTTGATGAATGTTGAGAAGGAAGCAGCTTGAGCTGTCATAACGTTTTACTGAGCTACAAGCTGCTTTATATATACAAATGAAGAAATCAGTAATGAACAATAACAACACTATACCTAGGAATGTAAATAATGTGCAAAATGCCGAGTGCGAGACTTTGTGGAGTTGGCTCTTCGAACAGGTCTTTTTGTTTTCCAAAGCTGTTATCATTTTCCCTTTATTACAACTGAGGGGAGAACATCTACCTGATAGTAAAGATCTCACATGAAGGAACAATACATGCATTAAGGTTAATAAAGCAAATAAGGGGCTCAAGTCTTCGTATAATTATTATTAGTTAAAAATATATAATTTCCTGACATTAATTTCAGTTAATTTTCTGCCTCTCATCTATGTTATTATTTATTGTTGTATATATAATGGAGAATAGCAGCTTGTGGCTCAGTCAAACGTCATGACAGCTCAAGCTGCAGCTTCCCTCTCAACATTCATCAAATTGTCAGAGTAGCCAGGTTGATGATTTTCTCTTTCTTTTTTTATAACACGCCCGAATTGCATATGATTTACATTGCTAGCCATTCAAAATCAATGAGGCAACGACGATTCAGACACGATGAGCTTTTGTCCACTCGCAACCTCGACTAATTATACCATAGATGAGAGGCAGAAAATTAACTGAAATTAATGTCAGGAAATTATATATTTTTAACTAATAATAACTATACGAGGACTTGAGCCCTTTTTGTTTACATTTTATTTGCTTTATTAACCTTAATGCATATATTCTTCCTTCATGCGACATCTTTACTATCAGGTAGATGATGTTTTCCCCTCAGTAATAAAGGAAAAATGATAACAGCTTTGGAAAACAAAAAGACCTGTTCGAAGAGCCTACTCCACAAAGTCTCGAACGCGGCATTTTGCATATTATTTACATTCCTAGCCATCAATAATGACATCTCTTCAAAGTGGAGTTTCATTTGTGTGTGTGTGTGTGACTTAATATCAGTGTTTCATAAACTGTTTGAGTTGCATCCTCCTTTCGGAATTTTTTTTTTTTCATCTGATCATCTCAGAATTTGATGAAATTTAATGTGCTTATAGATTTTTACTCGCAAATTCCTAATTGATCCTATAATTGATTCCCGAGATAAGAAGAAGTTCTTTATTTTTGAAAAAAAAATGTACTTCCATCCAAATTTTAAAAAGTTTATAATACCTGTTTCTGAACCTGTATTTCAATTTCAACGAATAAAATATTTTGTAAAAGTAGAGTTTGATTTCGAATTTATCCTAAAACTAAATTGTTTTTGATCTCAATGAAATTGTATTTATATGTTAGCTCTGAATGTCACCCGGAAGGTGAGTAATTTCCGTTTTGTTTTCAAGACATTTCGATTTGAATTATAAATGAAATATAGTCGATTATACCAATACAATTTTGTATTATAATTGAACATATTTATTTAAACTTGTTATAAAAAAAGTTAATTAAAGTTAATATGATGATGTCATCAATTCGTGAATATTTTCTAAGGGCTGAATGTATAACCATATGATTAAAAACTTCTTTTACTTCTTTTTTTTTTTTTTTTTTTTGAGATTATTTTGTGTTCAAGACATTGCTGATGTTTTTGAAGTGTTGGAAGTTATGAATCGGATCACATATATATGTCATGCAACTCGAAATCATTTTATTTTAACCACAAGGTGATTAGACAACATGATTGTTCAGATCAATAAGTAAATATATGTATATGTACATACAGTCTTTAAAAAGTGAGAATGTTTCAAGGAAAATACATTCTCATTAATATTTGAGTCAATTACTTGATTTTCTGTCTAATAAACTAAGAATTCACATCTTAATATAATTATCTATAACAGAGAATTTAAAAAAAAAAAATGTTTCTAAATGATGAAAGATTACAGATAAATATAAACATAGTTAGTAGCACCTCAAAAAGCAATTGTCATTTAAATTTCTACATATCATTGCTGTACGTTTGATAGTTGTATTAAATATATATATGTAAGGTTTAAAATTACAGGGATTTAATTCATTTTCTGAAAATTTCTTTTGAAATTAAGGAAAATCGTGATGTCAAAATATGTCTAACAAATAAACGGACTTGTACAATTAATTGTAAAAGACTAACCATTTCAGAGGGATTTTAAGTAACTATTTATTTGATTTTAATCAAATATCTCTATTTCTCCTTGGAGTCAAGTTGTGTTAAATATATGAATTTGTCCATTTTATTTAATTAATATGACCCTAACATAGCATTGCTTCGACTTAAGATGTGTTCTGTGACGTCAGTGAAAATGCTGTAGATTTTATCAACTGAACCATTGTAAGATTGCACAAAAAATAAGCTCTTAATTCCATGCAACAAATTAATCTTTTAAACATAAGTTCTACTCTGAAAAGAGATAATTTGGACTCTGGGCTGAAATCATTTGGTTTTAAATAATTAATTAATTAACCTTTAATGTACGAATACTTATCTTAAAAGATCAGTTAAAAGAGGGAAATCAGCTATGGAACAAAGGGAATCCTTTAAATAAGTGTACATATGTGAAGCAAAAGGACTCTAGTCGTTTGAGAAAATATTATATAAATTATTTATTTTGATCATAGTATTTCACATATATTATATATCATTAAGGTTTCAAGTTTTAAATGATCTCTGATGGCCTTAAATCAAAAGTCATGAGCAAGGATTAGAAAAGCTATACCTTTTAATTATCTCTAATAATATAATTTTGATGGAGATGAAATATATAGTCATTGTTATTGTGTATTTTCTGGAATTGCATAGTTCAAATTATCTCTTTATCTTTAATCAATATTTTTGCATATATATTTCAACTTATTATAAGATTATGTTGCTGTTTTCATGATTGTTAGTCAAACACAAAGCTTAAGCTTGAGAATTAATTGATTGTAATAATGATGATGATCATTAATGGATGTAGGAACAAGAGCTCGTCAATTCAAATGATTTAATGATTGAAAAAAAAAAAATTAACCATATACGTGTACAACAACATGATATGATCACTCTACATAAGAGCTTCAACGATTCATGCTTTGAGATAGAAAAGTGTGAATCTAATTCCTTTAAGACGAAATTCGACTTCGAAAGTAACTGTGTAACAACACTCCTTTTTAGTTTTCTAATTTAATCATACGAAAATATCCCTTGATTCAAGATTCATTCTATGGCCATTTTTTGACATTTGAAACTTAGTTTTAAAGAAAATGAGAAAAAAAACATTTATTTTTTTTATTTATTGACAAATGAAGACCAAAAGTATAATGAATGTAATTTTTATTTATGGTTAAATATGGGAACTGGAGCGACCATCAGTATGATCCAACATTCAGGAGGAGTGATGATATAAGGACTCGTGGCCCATGCTAGGGTCATTATCCTACTCATCTTCTTTCCACCTGGATTTAGAGTCAACAACAAGAATTACCTCTTTTTATGTACTTCAAATTAAGGTAAACTTCTAAACTGTAGGTATAGTTTCCATACCTTTTTTGTTCATGCCCTACCTACACATCTCTAAAATTCGAAATGTACCCCCCCCCCCTCCCTCATGTATTAAATTTGTTAATAAAATAGTATTCCATTAATAGTCAAAGAAATTAGACATTAGAAAGCTGAGATGTATTTGAATTGTTTAAAATTATTTCAAATTGATCGGAAAGGAACACAATATAGTTTTTTTATGTATGTATACAACGGAACAGTGTTTCTCATACGATTGATTGTAGAAAACTGAAAATAAATAATAATAATGATAATAAAATAATTGAAAAGCATTCAATATTAAAAAATAAGATTAAAATGTTATTTGATGTTGAGATATCAATGAACGTAAAAACTCCATATGTCAAAACTGAGGAAGGGAAGGTCAGTTGATCTCTCAAGGAAATACTTTGCTTTTGATTGACTTGAAGGGCAACTAAAATGGGTCGTAGATACTGACAGTGGGGGAAAAGATATCTGGAATAGAGCCTTGAAATGTATAATGTAAACACAATCTAATTATAAAGGAAGACTTTTCTGTAATTTCTTTGATTAGTAATTTACATTTTGTGTTAATGCTAACGACAAATGGACCTCATGAACTGGATTACCAAAATCCAAAATCTTACAAATCCAATTACCCAAATGTTAGACGTACACCTCACGTTAGGAAACTGTTTTAAATAGTCAGAGTTTCAAAAAAATGTGCCTTCCCCTCATACCTTCAAAGCCACCCATAAATAGTTAAAACATATTTGATTCTATTGGATAAAGAACCTGTGGCCTTAAGTGGCCTTCACTTATTGGAGCCTAGGATACTATTAGGCACTTTACTTGGAAAAAAGTAAAGAATTACTGATTACTAGTTACTTGGCTATAAAAGTAACGCAATGGCTCAAGGACAAGAGTAATTTGTGAGTCGTAAAAGTATAGGGTCTGTCACTTGAATATACGTTATTTACTTTTATGTTCTACTCAATCATAGACGAAGTAAAACAGAAAAAAGAATTTAAACCTAAACTTTTTTCATTTAACATACACTAAATTAAAAGTTTTTATACTTCGTATGATAATGAATTAACGCCAATTTGAGATGAGACACATGGAATTATTATTCAAATTTAAATTTTTCTTTGGTAATGGACTTTAGTTATAACTAAAGAAGTAGTAATCAAATGATTAATTTACTCCATTACTGAAAAAAGTAACGGTGTAACTCTCATCGTTATTCGTATTTAGGCTCTTGGGCAACACAAAAGACTCCCATACCAAAGCGCATGTTGAGAAAATTGTTTGCTCTATAGGACAACTGAATGAGGAAGCTCTACAAATATAGCATGTAAAGACTCGGTACATAGAGATTAGGAGACTGTGATAAAGACCAATGGAGGGAGGTCACGTTGAGCCAACTCTAACTCTCACATACATAGATATGTATGCTAAAATTTTGTTAAAGAAGGTTGTACGTGAGAAAAATAGTGTTTCAAATAGGAAAGTGCTAAAAGGCTTTTATTAGATCCGACACCACGTCTCTATATTTGCTTGTTTGTTTCACTCCTTGATAAACCCCACCACACCGGAACCTAATCCGGTATCAGCCGGTATAGATTTACTTAGGAGTTAACATCTTTATTATTAAATAAGCTAAATTTACACAAAAAATCATATATCCTCAGAAGTTGCTCTTCCATTGAAAACTTTCTTAATTGAGCTTCCTTAGCAAATTCACCCATCTCCTGCATTATGCGGCAACAATCGTGAATAAGATGGTAGGGAGTCTCTTCATCTTCGTCACAAAGGCGACAAGTCGTGTTCTTCGTTTTTCCCATTTTGTGTTGATGTCGTTTTAGATTTATATGGCCACTAACCCTCGCTACAATCTTCAAAATTTGGTGTCTTTTGTATTTGTAGACTTTTCTTCCGATATAAGGATCATGAATGAACAGCTTAGATTGACGACAACTGTTCAGTTTATGCCAATGAGTTTGCCACGCTCAATCCTTTAGAAATAAAATTGAGTAATGTCCATTGTGTACAATCTCAAAGTTACATTGCCACTCCTCCTAAGAAAATATTAAACTCCGACCCTATGCTCATAGAACGAGAATACTCAATGTTAATAAAGACCTATATTTTCAATAAGCAAAGACACAAAAAAAATATTGCCTCTTTTTCATTTATGTTTATTTAAACATCAATATATATATATATATATATATATATATATATATATATATATGCAAGCATTAGAACTATGATGCATAGCATTGACAAAAAGAGAGTTGATTCTGTTTTCACTGCAATGGATCAAGATTTATCCTTTTGTGAAGGAATTACCATGGATATTCTTGATCCATCATCAGCAACGTCAGCTTTCATTTATTAATCCTACAAAAAATAAAAATAAAAAAGGGGGAGGAAAGCCCAAAAAAGCAAAGACTTAGCAGTATGATAACAAGGCTTAAGAAAAGAAAAAGTAATTGTGTTTTATATACATATAACATATATATATATATATATATATATATATACATATATATATACAAAATCGATACCAGAAATAACCCATTTGACAAAAATCCATAATATTATGTTTTCATCAATCTCTGTTCCAATGACATAATTGCCTGTGAACATGTATATATTACCTCACTGTATACTTAGATATTTGTACATGTGCTGGCGATGGTTGTTAATACAAATCTACGTCGTTGTATGGCTAAGAAAACAGAGAATTGTTGTTATACTACGTACTTTTCCCTTTGAGATACTCAACAACGAAATTATTGTAATTTATATATATATATATATATATATCTACTACAAAGTAGATTTATGACTCTTGAAATGGTTCCTTGCGGATGAATGATCCACAATCATCATCATTTATATGTAACTATGATTACTACTACTACTACTACGACTACTACTACTCCAAAGCCAGGCTCTTCCGCATTATACATCACTTCTAGAAACAAATAATAATGGCCCTTACAACTGTGAGATTCAAAATATATGATGGTGAATGAGGAGGAAAAGGAGGACTTGTTTCCTTTTATTTTTACTACTTCTGTCCCTTCCTTTATAATTTAGACTCTTATTATTATTATTTGTAGAAGTAATTGTAGTAGTAGCAATATAATTCATAGATGGCGTGTGAAAATTGAGCATAATACAGGATTAGATGAAATATAATTAGTGCAGAGTTCAACATCCTATGAATGTGCAGGCCTGTAAAAACCCATAACACAAATATGTAATTCATACATATGCATGTAATTAATTAATAATGGATTTCGGTAAATTTAAAAAAGGAAAAGAAGGGAAATTAAAACAAGGAACAAACGTCATTTTCTAAATCTAATGGACCTCAGTTTTTCGGAGAAATTAATAAAAAATAAATAAATAAATAGAAGCCGTGGTACATATTATTATATTACCATATAATTATGTATGTATGTGTACTCAATTACGAGACATGGATCAAAGGTATAGACGGATTCATGTAACATAAAGTAGATTGCTCAGTCCAATTATACAAATCCTCTTTTTCTTCCTTCTTGTTCCTTTAAAGAAGTGGATGTTGTTTTTTACAAACTTCTGGTTCGTAGCTTTTTATGACATTTACTTGATCATATTTTAAAATTCTATCATCACGTCATTTTTCTTTCTTTCTTTCTTTCTTTTTACATCCTATGTACAATTAAGTTAATAGCATGTCCTAAGGAAATTTATTTTTGTTTGACTGCTGTGGATAATAATATGCTATTAAAATTGGTTGCCTTTTATTTGTACATATTTAGCACATACATATATATCCAGGTATTTTGTAAATAAGTTCCTATATTTACTAATATATTATATTGTGTTTCGGTGATCACTCTTTGTGATAGCATAAACTATGTTATATCAATATTAATTGATTGCTATTTTCATATTTGTATTGAGGCTAATATATGTTATGGCAAATCATTTTGGAAGGAAATAAATCCATCCTGGTTGAAGAAACTTAGACAGACCATCATATGTAGTACGGATATGAGGGCAGTACTAATCAAAATAAAAACCCAATAGTCTAGTTATTAGTCGATATTTGAACAAAATGATTTTTATAGGTCCTACAAATATCCTCAAATTCATTAATTCCATTAATGACTACTCTAAAAAGATCACAGGTTTTTATTGACATCGACCGATAATGGGGATTGTGAAGCTCTCTGAGAACAGAATGAACCTCCTCAGAATCACAATCCAAGAATTGATATGAGGCGTACATTTTAAGTACGACATAACTTTGTTTTTGTTTTTTTTGTAGTACAGGTCAGAATGAATGTTCTTTTTCTTCAATTGGGTCATAATTCAATAGGCCTTTCCATATTGTTGTAGAAGGAATAAATAACAACTGTAAGATCAGGGTTCGTCTTGTCAAAGAAAATCTCTGGAAATATAACCCTGAAAATATCATCTTGGAAAAAAGGCTATCAAGACTTGTACTTTTGAATCTATATATAAAACCAATGTTTGAGTCCAAAAACCCGTTCACAACATTCAAACAAAAGTGACTTGGATATGAGAGCATAATCTCGTCGTTGTTTACCAATAAACATACCCTCTATTCATTTTGTAAAGGTGAAAAAGATTTATATTCCATTTATTTCGCAACTGTAAAAAGGTGACTCTCGTCAACCTTATTGAGATCAAGATACAAGAGAGATAACAAAAATTGAGGCAATCGTAGGTAAAGTCCATGAGATTATATACTCAGCAAGATGTCATGGTTCTCCACTGCCAGGAAATCCTATTGCTCTGGAGGAGAGATAACTAAATATGTAGTTGTACAATAGAGTTTCACAAAAGAAGGAAAATATCAAAAGGCTGACATTCGCCTTCCTTGGACTTTAATCCTTGATTTCCTAACCTGAAGACTGACATTAAATCCATGTTTCGATGATATACTCAAGAGTCAATTCTTTATGTCTAGGCTTGTTTGAGGTCCTCTGTGATGAAGGTACTCATAAATTTAGTATCGGTATCTGAACAGTGAGTCCAGATGTTGAATGTTCGATGCGAACTCCAGTATTGGTTCGTATATCAAGGTAATATTAATAAATTATTTCCTTATTCCCTCAACAAATTCTTTATTGTTAAAATCTCCAATTGTAATAAAGCCAAAAGTCTATAATAAGATGCTAATTTTTTTAATGATTGGATTTTCAATAGAGGGTCCGATCAGATACAGCGGAAGAGATCCGTCAATTCTTGTCAAGGTTAATCAATTTTTCACGGCGTATGAAATAAATATAAAATTCATTAGTGACCAGGTTTACAATATGACACATTTAAAAAAAATAATGGAATACTTATTCAATTTGTCTCTCAAAGGAACTTGAGGCTGAAAAAGTTATAATAAATACTCCTTGTTTAATGCATTTAATTCCTTGAGTTAGTATACATTAATTTTGTTTCTACATATTATGTATCTATATTTCAAGGTGTATTTTTATGGCACGTGTCTTTTATGTCCTAAGTTTAATATCTAGGAATGTAAATAATATGCAAAATGCCGAGTCCGAGACTTTGGCTCTTCGAACAGGTCTTTTTGTTTTCCAAAGTTGTTATCATTTTTCCTTTATTACTACTGAGGGGTGAACAATATCTACCTGATAGTAAAGATCTACCATGAAGGAAGAATACATGCGTTAAGGTTAATAAAGCAAATAAAATCTAAGCAAAAAGGGCTCAAGCCCTCGTATAATTATTATTAGTTGAAAATATATAATTTCCTGATATTAATTTCAGTTAATTTTCTGCCTCTCATCTATGTTATTATTTATTGTATACATATATAATGGAGAATAGCAGCTATTAGCTCAGTAAAACGTCATGACGGCTCAAGCTGCTTCTTTTCTCTCAACATTCATCAAATTGTCAATTGAGTTACTAGGTTGATTTTCTCTTTCTTTGATTATTACAAGCCCGATTTGCATATTATTTAAATTTTTATTAATGGCTGACTTCATGCATCCTCATAAATAGGAATGTAAATCATATGCAATTCGGGCGTGTTATAAAAAAAGAAAGAGAAAATCAACCTGGCAACCCTGACAATTTAATGAATGTCAAGGGGGGAAACAGCTTGAGTTGTCATGACGTTTTACTGAGATACAAGCTGCTATTCTCCATTATATATACAACAATAAATAATAACATAGATGCGAGGCAGAAAATTAACTGAAATTAATGTCAGGAAATTATATATTTTTAACTAATAATAATTATAACAGGACTTGAGCCCTTTTTGTTTACATTTTATTTGCTTTATTAAACTTAATGCATCTATTCATTCATGTGAGATCTTTACTATCAGGTAGATGTTCTCCCCTCAGTAATATTGGAAAAATGATAACAGCTTCGGAAAACAAAAAGACCTGTTTGAAGAGCCAACTCCACTTTTTTATCACACGCCCGAATTGCATATGATTTTCATTCCTACTCATAAATGAATGTTGATGTAAATTAGGAGAATTGACATTTTGAAATTTATCCCGATAAAGATTTCACCCATGAGCTCATAACTGCAAAAATATATTTAATCTATAATGTAGGGTAATACCAACAGAGAAGCTGGAGTGCATTGAAAAGTAATTTATATAGGAGGATGGGTATTTTATTTGCATGTCTGCAAATAATTTAAGGTAACTCATCATTCTATCTGCTGACTGTTATTTGAATATAGTAAATAATAAACAATAGCTACTTATAATTGTCGTATGCTACCACCTCAACGATACTGAGAAAATTAAATCAAATTGATCCTCAAGATAATCGTACCAACTGATTTTTGTCTTGTTTACCTTAAGCTCAACTTGATTCCAACATTTTGCCAATGTCAACATTTAGAACAATATTATTTAAGGAAGAAAAGTATCATTATATTTATATCATTAATCATCATATATTTTTAATAGAATCCAAAACTTATGTTGCCGAGAATCTTTTAATTCTTCCTAAAGGGATTAATGCATGTGCATCAACGGACGGACTAACAAATAAACATAATTTTACAATAGAGCAATTGCTTCAAGTTTTCTTCGTTTCTTAATTACAAACCTGTATTTTTCCAGATCAAAAGTTCCACCCCTACTCATTGGCATGAAGTTGTATTCAACACCATTGTTAAGTTTTCTTAATTTTTCTTCTTCCTTTATTTTTTTGAAATACCGGAATATGCCCCGAACATGGCCATGCTTCTATTTATAATGTAATCCGTGACGTCAGTCAAAACGCTTAAAGAGTACTACTCATAATTCAAACCACATCCGTGATTCTTGTCTATAATTATATTTATTTATTAATGCTGTCCCCATTGGAATTTGGAGTACTCCTCTTCAGATATAGGTTAGATCATGAGAGGGGCAAACATTCAAGCTCGAAGTCCGTATTCAAAAGTAGATTCTGTCCAAGTGCCACACTATAGTTATATTTTACATAAAATAAAATTAGATAATATATGTATTTATTTCAAGTATTTATTTGAAAAAAATGGTAATTCAACTGTATCAAAAGTACGACTATGCTTCAAATTTGTGTATTTGGTCAGAATCATTAACACACTTGTTAAAATTAGGCTTAAAGTTGGTTGTTCTAACTCTTAAAATAGAGTGAGGATTTGAATTTGTGATCATTGACCTGTTCTTTGATTTGATCATTTTAAATATTCAAAAAGTCTGTTCACAAATGTACGTTGATGCAAATATCCCAAACATTTTTCTTGTATAGTTTTTGAGGTTTTTAAATTTATCTGAGTTAAAAGATGGAAAAAATGTCAAATCCCTGATTTGTTTTCCCTCATTTTCTTCAAAGAGTCATCACAGCATGCAAATCAATCAGTTCTAACTGCAGTTCTTCTTTAGTTCAGTTGTTTCAATATCACGGGCAAAAAGTGTGCGAAGTAAATTCAACTGATATTCCATTGCATTGAAATCAACAAATCGTATGATCAACTCCTCATGTAATGCTAAGAGCTGAGAACTGTGACTCTCTGACAATTCTTGTGTGACGAGAGTCTGTGTTTTCAAAAGTGGAAGTGAGCAAATTTTTGCTTTTTCAACTGTTTGGCAAAAAATTTAAACTTCATTTTGAAGGCATTCAATTACCGATACATTTAATGAGCAAATACAAACTTACCTTCTAGCTTTGTGTTTAAATAATTTATATTTTGCAATATGCCAACAGAAAATGCAAAATCATGTACCCATTTCTCACCTTCTATTTACCTTGAAAAATCTAAAGAAATATTTGACATATTGTAAAACATATCAATTTCTGTTTTGATCGTCCCATACTCTTCCCATGCTTAGCCAGCACACATTTGTGTGGTAAAGCTCCTTTGGTAAAATTTACATTCGTATCATTGGTGTTTCAGTCGTGTGCTCTAATTGAATTCACTGCATGTATTATTGGATCCATAACACGCTTAATTTACTGAGGCTTTCTTGATGTATGATGCAATAAAATGACTACGCATTGTGTAATGGATAATCTTGCCTGATTTTATCGTTTAGACGTCTCACAGGCCCATAATGCTTATTTATGAGTGCAGGGGCGTCATCGTTTGTCATACTTGCCAATTTATACAAACTTAATTCTGACCTCAATAAGTAGGTTATGACAATATTGTACAAATCTTTTCCAGTTGTAGTTTCTTTGAGGGACTCCATTGATAGCAATTCTTCTGTACTATGGAAGCTTTTGCCAATTCCTCTGATGTAAATGAGTAAATGAGAAGTATCCTGAAGATCATTACTTTCATCCAAAGTAGTAGAGAACCAGTGAAAATCAGAACTAGCTACCTATAGTTGTTCTTGAACCACGTCGAGCTTTTTTGTCCACTCGCAACCTCGACTGACAAAAGGGAAAGGAAAAATTTGGAAAAACAACTGGTAGCTACCCTTCTGTTTTTTCCTTGTTGCCAACCTGTTAATATTATGCAGAATTTATTATTTATATATTTATAAATTCTACCGATCACAAACCAATTGTTAATACTTGTAATATGTTCAAAATTCAAAAAAAGGGCGTGCAATCAGTGATTTAATATATTTTTTATGCATTAAAATCATAAATAATAATAATACCCTTTTTGAGTTCATAATACGCTGCTTTAAATCAAAAGAGTCAAATGATGAAAATCAGCTGAAGGGAGAATACAGTGTGTTTTTGTTATTCCCAAAAAGCTCGTCGTGAACGTTCACTACAAATGAATTCACACAACAAACACACAGATATAGCTTCTACTTTAAATTTAGCTTCAGGACACACTACATTCACAGCACTAACCATACAATCTTTAATAAATTCCGCTTCTGCAAATGTCTTGTTGTGTTTTGCGATTTTATTGGCTAGTACAAAACTTGCCTTTGTCACACTCTTTTGTAAAAACAAAGTTTGGGTTAAAAGCATTTACTGTTGCTTCAAGCAATTTTTAAGTTGAATTGCTTTCTTTGATAAATTGTGACCATAAGTAGGATGCTTGTTTTGAAAGTGAGGTTTTAAATTGTATTTTCTTGAACTCAACAACACTTTCATGTTTCAAATCAAACATATAGCTTTAAACCCAACGTCAGCAAAGAAATACTTATCTGTCTATTGAATACTTTTTAGATTGCTTTAAACATTCTGGGTAAATTTATCCAATGATTAAAAAACAAGGGGAATCAATACTCAATCACATGTATATTGTATCTATTATTATTTTTTCATTGATTCTCAACCTATGCCTATAAATATAACAAGAGAAAATAATATTAAATACGAACCAACTAAGAGTAATAAATGTTAAATTTACTTCTGGTATTATCAAAATAATTGAACTTTTTTTATTTTAGAATGTATTCTTAATACACGTGAATAATGAAGTTTTGTATTGATACGAAAAGAACTGGATGAACTGTGTACCTTCCTCTATCTCAAGGAACTCTTCATCCTGTAGATTAAGTAGTAATTATCTCACTTCCTTTATTTCATCTTTATTAGTTGTTGTACATTTTATCAAAACAATCTCCAATCCACGTTGCTTAAGCCTATTTGTAGAGCGAATCCCAATGTTTCCTTGATCCATACTTATTATAATCAATATTTTAGTGTGATTTTATCTTTTAATCATTTTTAGCATTATGTACAAGCTTCCGCGGACCGTAGTTGGCCCATCACTCTTGGTTAAATTCTGGGACTAATAGTATTGTAGGATTTTTAAACTGCGGGGACCATTTAAGGACGCCACTAAGAGAAATTATGATATGGGGATATTTTAGGATTGCCTAAATCTGGAAGGACTCCCAACTGAGCCCAGTGTGTACTGTTATATAAACATTCTTTATTCATTCCATTTCATGTTTGATTCATCATCAATTTGAAGATCAACAAAATTTACCCTCCCCCCCCCCCCCAAAAAAAAAAAAAAAAAATCCAAAAGGTCCCCTCCCTCACACATGTTGTCTCAAATATGCCCCTTATTTATATGCAATTGTATATCTATAAATAATACATTGTTCCACAATGTCAAAAAATGCATTGAAATGTTCAAAGAATTCTTTGGCTCCCAATGCAATTTATGCAATTGAAAGCAATGAACAAAAAGTGAATCAATGAATATAAATCAGCTTTGAATTGAATTGAATTTATAAAAGCATAATAATCTAGAATCTAGAATGTGCACGTATGTACTAACCGGAAGAAGTAAAAATCAAAATGAATGTGTAATATTAATAAAAAACTTGCACATGGGGTCAAATGTGTACGAGTTGTTACGTCAATTCTACCTCTCACGTAGTAGGTTTTTGTCATTACATCTCCTTAATATAGGTAGATAAATTCATAGTAACTACGCTACACTGTGTTAAATGTAAATCTACATATTTAAATAAGTATTTGTGTATCTACATTACTATTAGTACACAAAAGGTCGGCGGTGAGACTCTGAAAGAAAGAAAGAAAAAAAGAAAAATACATGCCCTAAAAAAAGGACTCTTTTGCAAAAGTGAACATAATTGCAAAAAGGGAGTGAGAGAGAGAGAGAGAATGTTGATGATGGTGGTGTAATAAGAGAAGGGAGAAGCTCTGTGAGTGTTCTGAGATCACGTTGAATAAAAGTGTTATTTAAGGCCCAAATGAAACATTTTGCAAAGATCCTTCTTTTAAATGATGTAATAATAAAATTAAATTGTTGACGGATTAAAAACGAACAAATACGGGAAGTCCCTTCTCACGTAGAAGGGCCCTCCTATAGGAAGTCAATCAGGATGAGAGACGAAATGACAGAGTTAGTAGAACCTTACATATATTTTAGCTCCTCCTCCTCTTCTCGGCATCTAATAATAATAATAATTCATCTCAGGTAGTATCATTATTAAGTATAGCATGCATATATTAAAGTATACCTGCCTGAATTTGTCAATAAATGCTTTTCATACTTTAGATCTCATTGCTATGATCATAGCATTTAAAGATGGATTTTAACTAAAATTCTTGACCCATAAAGTATTAAAATTATATAATCAAATGATGTTTGAATGCTTCAATCAATTAATTAATTGTATTCCACAAGTAGAAATTATTCATTCAGCATAAATGAGAAATGACAACGATTGCTCTGTAATTTAAAAATGTCGGGCTGTACCGGTCCTTTCATAGTTAACTTAAAATCGGTTCTGTCTCTATTAAGAGTCCTTTAAAGGCCATATTATTATAATTAATACTAGTAAACAACTACTGCTCGCAGTTTATCAATTGAATTCGTCCAGTAGAACATGATTAAGAATCCTTTCAAAAATGAAAATGGTTTAGCATTATTCTTAATTTGGGCTCAGGGAAAATATTTATACAAATATTAAATATTATTACTAGAGCTCGATCATCGACTAATTGTTCAAAAAACAACAAAAACAAATTGCATTAAAATATCTGAAAAACACCTCATATTGATATATACCTATATATGTATATAAACCTATCAAATTATTCTATTAAAATAATCAACTGATAATTCCGAATCGGTTTTTTTTTTCGGCATCAATTAAAAAAAGAATATATTGATCCAACTCTACATCCCTAATATTAATTGAAGGGCCCTTTTGATGAAACGCAACAACTATTGTATATTTATGGACTCGCAACCTTTTCATTTTTTTCAAAAAAATATAAATTTGATTTTAGTATGACTGAGGGTCAGCCAATATCAAGAATAATTTATGATTATATTCACCCCTGTATATATATATATATATATATATAACACAACTTCTGATTTTGATCCAGAGCGTTTAAAATTTGTATTGAGTTACATATATTATGTACTTTAAATAACTATTTAGAATTTCACATCTAATATTAATATTATGTAAATTAAAATATTAATTAAAAAATGTTGAAAAATGTAAATGTACATAAATAAATTTTTAAATATGCTTCTATTTCTTATTTCACTCGACTATGCAGAATCCCCGAATGATGAACCAAGTTCACGAATTTATGAATTCCTTCAAGGACTATTTGGATATTTTTCATCAGATGTCTACCACTCAACTAATAGAATCTACTTCAATTTGGTGAGAGATATTGAACAAGAGTTGAAGAGCTACTTTTTCTCCATGATTCAAGCCTGTATCACTTGGATTCTTAGTATCCTTTGTGAGCTCTATAGAAGAGAAATTCTTCAGCCTTTGAGCAAAAAACTTTGTTCAGATGCTGAAAAGGCAGAAGTTATTATGTTTATGTCGACCAAATTATTTTTCTCGTTCATTGTCATTATTACTTTTGCTGTTTTTATTCATAAATATAAATATTAATTAAAGTTGTTTATTTACTTTTTTATTATTATTATTTATTGAAAATGTGTGCTGAACTTACACGCAGAATATGTTACTGTACATATTGAGTGAGTTAAGCACATAATATTTGGTTGTTTGAGACTTTACTCCTCTTATGAAATACAAAATGTGTATTTACATCATTAATCCTGATTTAAACACAATGGATGGAATCAGGGCTTAGATATTTGTCATGATTTTTTAAATTTCATAATTGCAATCTCACGAATTATCGGCAACATACATCAATGTATGACAAGGTCCATGTCCTAGAAAAGTCCCCTTATCTAAAATTCTTGTATTAGCCAAATCTAACAATGAATTGCTTCTCAATGGACCTGCCTTAGTGTCTTAGTCTAAAATAAGATGCATTTGGAGGGACAAAATTAAGAAGATCACGGCATATTTATCAAGACATGTAATCTCATCATTCAAATTTAAAATACGGGATGTCCAAGGCAGTGTTGGGTAGTAATACGTTACTTAGACATATATTATATTGTAAATAACATTATTTTACCTGGTAAATATCGAGTAATATCTATAACGGTATTACTTTACCAAAAGTTACCAACAAATATCAGTACTGTCCGACCATGTTTTTTGTTATAAGGATAGTTCTCCAAATAGAAAACATGAAGGAGACATAAATTAAAAAATTAGGATTTTTTAAAATTTAATTTTTCAGTTCGAAATGGTTTTTCAGTATCATTAATCCAAGAAAATGAAAAGATATAAAGTAAAATAATATTACTACTTTTGCTTCCAAGTAAAAAGTATTAACTATATTACCTTTAAAAGAAGTAATAAGCAAAAAGTAACTTATTATTCTACTAAGTAATATAGAATTTTATCCCAACAATGGCCCTAGGTGTATTAAATAAGAAAAACATTAATTTATTGACATCAAATATGATATGGTTTTTATCGCAAACGTGACTATTTATAACTTCAATTCACACACATCTATCACAAGAAATTTACAACTATTTCTGATAGACCAACGATATGCATAGTCACGTATATAAAAGTTATAAATTATTGACATTCGAAAGGAAAATTGACTACCCACGATTAAATTATATGATAGATTTAAGGGGACAGAAGAACTTGAGCAAGCAAAAATGTCTATTGATAAAAAGTAAGAGGAAACATATGTATATTACGGAGCAGTGAAATTTTGTTCAGGACTGCACATTTCAGGCATTTAACTACACAATAAAAAACTCGACTATTACAGAATTTGATGATTTTTTGGTCTAGAAGCCTTTACTTAGTTATTATAAGTAAATAATATGTGTCAAAATTTAGTTCCCTGAAATCAGCCGTTCACGAGTTTTGGGTACTCCTTTATTTAGCCATAATGTGTAGTTAATATAAAGTCAATTAATACACAATAAGGTAAATGGGCCTAAAATGGCCTGAAATTTGTTACAGCTATACAAGTAATGTCTGAAAAATGCAGTTTACTATTAATAAATTCATGCCTTTTCACTGCCCCCAAATGTATTTCGAAATAAGAACATCGGGCCGAATACATTAAATTTTGAAAAACATATTATTCAAATATTTGAATAATATATAAAAAATATTTGCTAACTAATTTATCTTTGATGTCCAAACGATATACATTTTTAATTAATAATTAATTAAAGTTTAAGTATGTATTAAATATGTATGTATGTACATACATCGACCTCATTATCCGTTACACGCACAACTCTTTTGTTTTGTCAATCACTATGTACTATCAATTAATTATTATTATCATACTGCACATCCATCGGACCCCACATATTCTAAAACCGTCATTGCTCTAATCGATGGTAAATGCTACATACGCTTTCTATTGGGTTAATAATAATAGTTGTAATAGGCGTAGAGACGTCATCAAAGATAATTCCAACCATGACTCATGATCTAATATTTTTGATTAAACATTTGTGCTCATGGGTTTTGACTATATCCGTTTTTAATGCAAACTTTCTAAGCCCTAACTTAGATTTGAATATAATCCAGGTTAGGAAACAATCTGAGTTTAGTAGACAAATAATGCTGACAATGACAACAAGGATATATTTTTTCGCGTTTCCAGTTATCTCGTCGTAAGGTCATTTCACCGAATATAATTTATAAAAAGTATTCTTAATTATGTATCTCTAATTCAAATAATACTCCATTCTCTTAATATTTTATATTATACAAAAATCTGTTTTGTTTTGTTTTCTATAGGGGATTTGCCCCAGTATTTCAACACCTTTAGTCATAAATATCGACGCAGCACTAATTTTGGAGAGGGAAAATAGGCAATTACATGCAAGCATATTACACAGTAACATGGCCCTGTTTGTTGATTCAAGGATGAATAGTAAACATTTTGAAAAATGACATTGATTTTATATTTGATTATTTGACTAACAAGCAACTGAATGAATCATTAATATTCGGCAATTCAATTTGCCTACTTCGATAATAACTTTATAAGAGTGTCTTTTGAGATCTTCACCTTCCCAGATTCCTTGAGTCTCTTTTTTCCTTCAGCTTGGTTCTTTAGAAGCTTTCGCTGTCGAGACAAATCCCCACCATAGCACTTAGCAGTGACATCCTTTTTAAGGGCTTTAATATTCTCACGAGCAATTATACGTCCATTAACTCTAGCTTGTATGATCACAAGGAACTGTCTTCGGGGTATTAATTCTTTGAGACTTTCACACGTTTTCCTACCAATTTCATCAGTTTTAGAGATATGGCATATTCTAGCCAATTCATTCATAGGATCACCATTGATTAATATTTCGACTTTAGTCAGAGTGGTTCTTTTATATCCATCATCACTATAGTCAAAGGAACCAAAGCCAGATGTTCGAAACTAAGAGTAAATGTCATGTTTTTATCTATACTCAGTTATGTGCCTTAATTAGAAATATACCTTGAGCTCATTAAAAAATTCTGTCAAAATCTCATTGAGAGGTATAGATATATCAATTTTAACTCTGGTCTCATCAATATACTCCGTATCGACTTCTTTACCACGGTATTCTCGTATAAGTCCATAACATTCACGTAGGTATTCAGACGGTGCTAATATTGTACCTCTAATCATGGGTTCATGGTATTCTTCGATGTTTACATCTGGCCAGTTACTGGGATTCAAAATTAAAGCAAGATCTGACTGACCCTTGACTTTGAGCTTGTAAGGCACGGACGGAGAAGTAATCACAACTTGAGCACCATATTCATCATCCAATCTTTGAGAAAATACCTACGATATGATATCTTTACAAAATTGTACACACCAACAAGTTTAAACCCTACTTCTAAATGTAGAATGCCCAAAAAGCCTAAACGATAACCTTGACCAAGGGAGACACAGCACTCAGGTGAGACTGAAACACTTGCATCATTAAGGCACACTTTTTCAATGGCGTTTTTTAGCTTGACATACTCATTTTGATCAATGGGATAAAATCCAGCGAAGACCATTGGCTTAGATGGGATGACATCAACTACTGGTTCAATATCTGATCCTGAGCCTTGGGATTTATAAAAGAAGGTGTCACCCATTATAGCATCCTTAGGGGACCTCATATTACATGTCATGTATCCAATTTGTCCAGGATATATTTTTCCCACAGGAAATTCATCAGGAATGAGCAAGCCTGAAATAATAAATTATGTTCCATGAAGTAAATGAAATAGAGCTTTTTACTGCCTTACCCAAGGATTTGATAGTGTAAGACTTATCCGTCGTTTTAGAAGTAATGCTCATGCCACTAGATAGTACGCCTTCAGTTACTTGAACAAGACTGGTTGCTCCTTTGAATCGATCATACCACGAATCTTGTAGGAAGCATCTAAACTTTTGATCAGAACGGCCGACAGGAGGAGGAGGTACGTCACTAATGACTCTATTAAGAATATCAAGGATGCCAATACCCAATTTAGCAGAGGCATGAAGTACCGTATTTGGCTCTATTTCAAAAAGTTTAAGCATTTGTTTTTTGACTTCCTCAGGGTTAGCTTTAGGGAGATCCACTTTATTTAATACAGGAATAATGGCCTTATCCTCAGAAAAAGCTGCAAAAAAATTGGACATCGTTTGAGCCTGCACACCTTGATTTGCATCCACGAGTAGAACAACTCCTTGGCATGCTTTAAGGGAGCGTGTCACTTCAGATGCAAAATCTACATGTCCAGGGGTATCAATCAAATTGATCAAGTAGTCCACATCACCCTTGGAGTAAATGAAGGAAGCGGTTTGCGCCTGCGAAGTTGCATTCAAAATATGAAAATTCATTAATAGATTTTGAAATTACTTTGACTGTAATGCCTCGTTCTCGCTCAACTCGAAGTTTATCAAGCACTTGCTTATTCTCTCCAGACCTCTCAATGGCTCCCACATATTCCAGGATTCGATCCGCAAGAGTTGATTTTCCATGGTCCACATGGGCGATGATGCTTATATTACGAATATAGTCCGGTGGCACCTTGGAGAGATCCACCTCCTTTATACGGATTTGACTCTCGACAAAACATCGCCTCCTACAAAATACTTTTAAATTCGTTCTAAGGAGGAGGGAGCCGCGAACAAACATTTAATCTTCTACCTCTAAAGTAAGTCGATGAGAACGAGTCTATGGAGATTCAAGAACATAACAGAGGGACTATTAATAATATAAACTGCTAGTATTCTAACTCAGGAACTCGATCTACTATGTAAATTTAATAATTAGTTATTTTTATGATTAATAATAAATAGTAAGTGAAATTAGGGAATTGTTTATTTACTTTTAGTAAACATACGAAATCGTTACGTCATAGACTTTCGCTCGCAACCTCTTGCTGAATCTGTCCTCAATTGCAATAACTGGCGATCCATGATAATACTTATAATTTTAAACTAAATGAAAATGTTGATAAGTCATATATATATATATATATATATATATGTATAACAAAGCTGATAATGATTTTAAAGCAAATTTCATTTATTTCAATAACTTTTTTTTGAAGTCTAATTACATATCGGATACACATAATAAATATGAAACGCCCAATATTAATATAAAATAAGACATCAATTTTTCTCCAAAGTTTCTTTGATGTATCTGTTCACTTCAGCCTCAACTATATCCAAAGGTCCAGCAGACATTAAAACAATTTCGTGGAAATCTCGTATTTCAAATTTTTCTTTCAAAGCAGCCTCGGCAGTTTCACGCAGAGCTCTAATTTTAAGCTGACCAATTTTATATCCTGTTGCTTGCCCTAAAAATAAGAATAAACAAATGAATTAAAAGCATGGACACAGATATTATCTAAGATAATATCTAATATGTATAAAATGATGAACAGACAACTCACCAGGCCAAGTGATGTATCTTTTAGTTTCACTCTCAATGTTTTCCTGACTAGCGGCAGTATGATCCAGCATATACTGAATAGCTCTCTCTTGACTCCATCCGAGAGCATGCATTCCTGTATCAACAACTAATCGACATGCACGAAATGCAGCCTCTGATAAGTGACCATATCTAATGAGGTGTCGTCATTTATTACAAATAATATATGTAACGGTCCGTTCAAATGATGACTACCTTACCTATCATAGGGATTGTCGTACAAATTCAAATCTAATCCAAGTTCCTCACAATAAAGAGCCCAACCTTCAACATAAGCAGTATCAATAGGAAAACGAGAGGGTGCTTGAGTATAAATACGATCCTCCATGGCAGAGCGGAATTCAGGAATGTCGGGTTGTTCCAAAAGGTATGAGCTTTGTAAGTGATGTCCAGGATTACCTTCGTGTAACGATAAAGAAGTGGATTCATATATGGGCCTAAAAAATATAACTTAACTTGTATAAGGAAAATGATACATCATTATTCATTGTCTGTATTAACTGTGATTTATATTGATGAGTATTCACATAGAATTTTCCTGGTCTTTTCCCATCCTTTGTTCCTTGAATATAAAAGGCTGCAGGGCTATCGGGCTCAGTACTTTCAACAATTCTACAACATAAATATATACAAAAGTATATTTAACTAAAATGAAAAAAATGAATTTGAACTCGTTACTCTAATTTGGTCTTGGGAGTTTTCCAAAATAACTTATTCAATTTGGGATTAATCTTTTCAGTCATTGTTTCTTTAAAAATTGACATTAATTCCTCAGGCGAATCAGCAAAGAATTGGGGATCCTTTCTTAATTTATTAGCAAATTCCTTTAAATCCATCGAACCATTTCCTGTTTCATTCACGATCTATATATAATCAATTTAAGGAACTGTATTAACTTTTGATATAAACATTTAGTTAATTAATTACCTTTCTCATTTCATTTTCTATTTTTTCAACTTCTTTAAGACCAATATTGTGGATCTCTTCAGCCGTGTAATTGGTGGATGTATGAAATTTAAGCAGAGTAGCGTAGTGTTTTTGACCATTAGGCAATGTAGTACAGCCAATTTCTGGTCTTGTATTCTTTAAATAATCATTTTGGATGTAGGCATGGAGTTTTCTAAAACCGGATTGAACAGAATCAATTATTGCTTTCTCAGCTTTTGGAAGTAAGTCACTCATTTCTAAGGGGAATGAAGTTTCAAATGGCTTCCAAAAAACGGTTTCCTTAGGAGATGTAGGTTTGATATGATGCTCCATTTGGCTCAAAACTCCATCCTAAAATACTCAATTCATCTTATATGTGTCATAATAAAGAAATAGGTTTATGAGCAACTCCTTACCATAGAAATGCTATGATACACTTTACCCTCTTTCACAGCAAGTTTCAACATTTCAATGATCTGCTCTGAATATTTATCAAATTTTTCATATCTTTTGATTAAATCCTCAAAGTCTTTGCGAGTTTTTGGACTTGTCCACTCAGCGAGTCTTTGAAAGTCAATTTGAACTCCTTCCAAGTAGCAAACTGGATAAAAGTATCCTTGAAACTCGGACCCATCAATGAATGTCTCTAACTGATTCATAAAAATGTTTAATGTAACTCTGTCATTATCATTGTCCACGGTTGAAGAGAGTTCCTTGGCCTTGATCAAAAACTTTTTACATTGCTGAACATTTTCTTCGAATCGTGTCAGAGTGAAATCCTCCAAAGCATCATTATACTTGGACTCACCAACCTAATTTGAATATTTTAACACTACACCTAACTCTACATGACTTGACGAATGCAATAACTTACGAGTGAGGCATACTCTGGGCTTTGTAAGAGTCTCCATTCCCAAAAATCTTGAAATAATTTGCTCATCTCCATGTTCACCCTCGGGACAACTTGTTCTGATGATGATAAGATAAGAATGCTTTTATCAAACAGAATGAATAGAGTCAAAAATAATTGAATCATATTTGATGTAGAAAATATGAAATATTTTAACGATTTTTTAAATTATATAAAAGTTACTTCAATCGGTTAACTCATTAACAATAGCACAAGGCTAGGATAAGCAGTAAAATAAAAAGGATATTCAAATTTGAGATGTTTTGACAAATTATTAATAAATCATTTTAAAATTTTCCATGATAAAGAATATTGTTTGAGTGAAGGAGAAGAAAGAGAAGATTCTCAAGATTCAGATTATTTTTAATAATATATGAAAAAATTAATGATACATTGTATTAGTCGTAATATTTTTATATTTTGAATGATTCAATGACATTGAACTACTAATAGTACTCCAATTAATTCATAATTATTAGTGTAGCATGGCTTGACATACCTATTGCTTTGATACCAAGTTTGTTCGTTTTTTTTCTTTTTAAATTTGTATAATCAGCTAGGCTACATCTCACGGACACTTCCTATAGTACTCACTCAACCTCCATGAAAACTAATAATTTCAGTAAGACTATGCAAGGACGTGACATATTAATTGAGTCCAATTCATCATTACAATAATAAGCAAATACAGTAATTAACTGATTGCGTATTATAATATTATCCATCCTATTTTTTGTATGAAAATATTAAACCAATGTAGTTTTTCTAAATCAACTCATTACTATAATTTACCTATACATTCTGTACATGTATCCTGCTATTGGTGTTTTTTTAAGAAAAGAAGATGTATATTATAAACATTTTTCTTTCTCTAAATAAGATATTATGCAAGATTCAAGTTTCCTTTCTCCATTACTAAGAAAGATCAATTAGGAATACGAGGATGCTTTAATTTGAGCCAGCTGTAGGTCCAGGACTAGGGTGTCTATAATGGAATGAATAATATTATTGAAATCAGTTGGATTGCGGAGTGACGTCATGTTATTATACATGACGTCATATATAATTTATTTGGTTTCTATCTTTAGGAGCTAGCTCCATTCTATGTACATCTTGGATATATATTTTTATTAATTTAGTGCTTGAACACTGATCAGACTTTCGTCGTGATGACAGTTCTATCTCGATTCTCTATTGTACCTTGTCGATATTTTGGTCGTGGTAGAAGAATGCCTATATTTGGGCATGGTCCCCCTCCGAGAACGAATTCCTTCTTTGAGCGATGGGCTCCTCGATTCATCATTGGGTTCATGGTCGTTGCCTTCACCAATTGGTAACTATTTCATTTGAAGAAAGTTCTCTCTCTATGATGTTTTGTCATTCCCTCTAGGAGATATGTTTTCAAGGATCTGATGGGACTCCCAATTGTTGGGAAGGATTCCTACTACGTGGTGAGAGCCTTATGTTTAAATCACGGATTATCCGAGGAGCTAGTGCCAATGGATGTAGGCAACTTGGACAATAGAGTGGACTGCACAACTTCTTTGGAGGTCTTAAAGACGCAGGAGCATGAAGTTAAGGGCTATTTAATTTCCAGAGCTCGCAGGTTTTACAAAGTAGGATCCCCAGTGTCAAATTTTAATTTTTGAATTCAATAATCTAATTATAAAATATTGTAGGCGGAAAAGGCCGAGTCATTGGAGAAAGAGATCCGTGAATTAGACTTTAATGACTCAGAAATATTAGCACTCTTCCATAAACGGGTTGCATCTTCAGTCCCACATGATCCTAAATATGATCGCGCTCGTGTCATAATTAATGATCTAGTTCATAAAAGTACCATTCTACGATTATTCAACTTTGATGTGAAGGCAGAGGATGAGAATTTAGCTGCGGAAGTTGAAAATTTTAAGAAGGAAGTGATTGGCTTTAATTTACGTGATCGTCAAATCATTGACTATGAAAATAGAATACGACAGTACTCAACTCCGGACAAGATCTTCCGTTACTTTGCTACAATAAAGGTAGTTGATGATAAGGGTCATTTTGAAGTAATGATGACACCTCAGGACTTTTTACGCTCTTTAACTCCTGGCGAAAAGCAACCAGAGGCGTACGGTTTGGATTCATATGCTCAAATAAGTCCTGAAGAAATGAAAACTCTTACTCCTGATAAAATTGGTGTCGATAGGTCATCCATCTTCCATCATTTTGGAGCATGTAAGTTACTTTTGGAAGTTAGTGTGTATACATTAGTATGGGATTCTTGTAGGTGGCTTGATATCTTTTTCCGATTATATATTCTTACTTACGGTGCTCGGAACCTCCAGCCGACATTTCGAAATTGCGTTCAAAATGTTTGATTTGAATGGAGATGGGAATGTTGACGTGAAGGAATTTGAATTTGTGACTAATTTAATGAAATCTCAATCAAGTGTTGGTACGCGTCATCGAGATCATCAAGCATCGACATTTAAAGGGATAAACTCTGGTCTAATATCCTATCTTTTCGGTCCAGAGAAAAAGAAATTGCTTCACGTAGAAACTTTTACGGATTTTCAGAAAACTCTACAAAGGGAAATATTAGTTCTCGAATTCAAAAAGAAATCACGTGGAGATGAAATCATTTCTGATAATGCATTTGCTGATCTTTTAATCACATATGCTGGATTTAATCCGACTAAGAAGCAGAGATTTATTAAAAGACTTGCAAATTTATCTGAGACTTCAGGTATTACCTTAGATGAATATCTTAATTTCTATCAGGTTCTTTATAACATCAATGATGTTGACGCTGCATTGACGTTTTATCATATTGCTGGTGCTCCCATCGAAAGGTAATTTGCTAACATTCGTCAAAAAAATAAAAAATGTGAGTAATAAGAAGTATTTTTGACCAATTTAGGAAAACCCTGAGACATGTCGCTCGCGCAGTTGCTGGAATAGAGCTCACCGACCATCTTTTGAACGTTGTATTTACCCTTTTTGATGATAATGGAGACGGCAAATTGTCTAATAAAGAGTTTATATCTGTCATGAAGCAAAGAGCTATGAGAGGATTGGAAAAACCTAAGGATACTGGTGCTGGAAAAATGTTTAGTGCAATTATGAAGTGCTCGAAGTCTGCTGCTCTTGCACAATATTAATTACAGAGACATCATGGCTCCTTATAAATTATATACCTTCGTACTTACATTTCATAAGTTTTTAATTCTTGTTAAACTTAATTGTTTTATTCTAGTCAGATGGGACTTCCTTACTCTTTATCTATAACCATTTTTAATCTCCTAGCTATTTGTTTCTTCAATCTCTTATTTATTTCTTGTATTTATAATAAGAAAATATAATTTAAAGATGTTTAAATATTCATATACAATGTATAAAGTGGTGTAAAAACTGGACAAACTACTTTATTTTACTTAAGTTTTTATGAAAGTAAAAAATTGTTGAATTTAAAGTGTAATTTGGGTAAATTTGGAAAACAAACTGTATATTTGTCATCCGGAGTATCCGACGGAAAATGGTAAACTTCATACTGATCTATAAGTGAAGCAAATTGTAGGAATGCCAGAATACCAGGGCTGTCGTCATCAGGGGGAGGCATATTTCCTCAATTTTGTAAGGCTTTTTAATTCCACTTCCAAGAGGAAAGTTTCATTTTAGCCAATAGGCTTACAATTTCGTAGTCCTTTTGAAACTGTCGAATCAAACCATGGTGGGTCCTCCTACTTTTCGAGGTATATGCGCTATAACACTATGGAGCTAAATTTAAACACCGTCGACTTGGGTGTTTTATATTGGGGGGGGGGCGGAGGCATTTCAAACATTGTGTTGTTAGTCCTTGGTAAGATTTTAAAAAAGAAGGAATATATGTATATAGTATGTTATTATTTTTTTCGGAAGACTTTAATTCGTATAACAATGTATAGTTTTACCCCTTAATAAGCCATAGACGTCTAAACGTATTCCGTGAGATAACTCATGATAAACTATAATCTTTCTTGGAAGCTCTTTCAACTTGTCTGATTGTAAAGAAACCCTCATGCTATGCGATCCTAGAACAATTTGCCAAAAGCCATTTCGCCGAAAAAAAATACTATAAATAAACTGGATTATAGTTTACATTACTGTGCATTTAGGATTATTCTTCTTGTTTCTTCGATTTTGAATGATCTAATGCTTAGTGATTTGTGACGAATTGAAATTATTTGATATTCATCGTTGATTCATTTCATGATGAGGATGTTTCCATAAAAAGAATAAAATCATATTTAATTTCAACTTTGTGGCTTTTGCTGTTTTTAATGACTTCTTCATGAATCATTAGTTTATTTTCTTTCGTCAGTATTTATAATTTGTATTTTATTCCATTGAATAAACTGTTTAAAAATTACAGATGTGGAACACTCCGAGGATGTAGCTTATTTAAGATTTGTCGTTTATATAATAAATTGTTGTTAAGGTGCTTTATTAAGTAACAAAGAATTTGCTCTACCTGTATCTTTAGCAATTCAGTGGTATTGAATGCACCTCTTAAACTTATTGAATGTGTTTACGATACTTTAGAGAACAGCATATACAAATTTGAACAAAATGGAGATATACCATGTATGAGTTCTTTGACATTTAAATCTTGACCTCGAGACTTTATAGGTAAAAAATATTTTTATGGGTCTAGACCAGGGGTGTCAAACTCATTTCACATCGTGGGCCACATATGACCCCTAGGTAGACGTCGTGGGCCTCACCATTAAAATTATAGCTATAAACATTGCTATAAATAAGCAAAATATCATGTCTTTTCATTGTTTTAATTTAAAGAAGAACAAGGACATTGTTAAATTTAACTAAAAATTTATTGAACAACACACTTTTACAAAAAATTGTACAAAATTGCACAAACTTTAAGAAACTGATATCGAAAATGATAATAATGAACTTTACATGAGACTTATAAAGAAAGACTAACATGCACCCCTAGCAGATAATTCATGAACTACATTTAATTAAAAAAATTAATCCATGTCATATATGTACTTTTTCCACTTTCAAATTATCCTGCGGTCCGGTTTCGGCCCGGGGGCCGTATGTTTGATACCCCTGGTCTAGATTATAAAACAAAATATTAATTTATAACTAATTATCCATCAAATGGTGTTTCAAGTAGATTGATATCTTAATAAACATAAGAGATATTTAAAAATATGGATGCCGGCTGAAAGACAAAAAGGTTTTAAGTTCTGTGAATCCTGAAGCGGGGGTCAGAGAAGGCTGGAATTTTGGATTTTTTAATTTCTTACTCATACCTAAATAGATACTAAACTACAAAAAAATGAAAATGGTGTCTTTAGGTGATTGCTTGATTTCAACATGCAACCTTTGTATCAATTCGAAAAGGTGGATTTCTCTTATAGTTCTCTTATATTTTGTCGGTCCCTTGAGACCCCATTTAACTGTACTTTATTTGTTACATTATAACTCCTTCGTTTGAATATTACCAACATCTAAAGAATTATAGAGCATTAAAAAAAGAAGAATATGACTAGCATTCACCTTGTCAAATTCTTCATGCCTATATTATTATTGGGTTTTCAATATGCAGACCTTAGATAACATATAGCCATTGAATATGCTTAATAGGACTATCAAACAACATGAATTGAGAATGATGCACTATTATAAGGCAGGGAAAATTCAAATTTCATTCTTATCCTTATTGCTTCTTGCAACCTCCTCTTCAAAAAGAAACTGAGCAAAAATCAGTTGGTTGTGAGTCAATTCTTCCCAACTATGGGATTACTCTTCATTTAATAGTAGAATAATGCTTAACAAGAACTAATTCAAGTCCAACCAATCAATTTTTAAGAACATTAATTAGGTGTTAAAAGAAGAAAAAACGACAGCTGAGAAAAAAATACAAAGTATATTCTTATGTCATTGATCGGGGTAGCACTGTGTAAACTCGAATTTCATCAGATAGCAGGGGCAAAAATCCAATTTTTGTTCTTCCTTTTTTGTTATTATTGTTTTTATGGGCTATTTTATGTACTAATTTCCATGTTTGAAAGGCTTTTTTATTGGTATGCTTTAAATTTTTGGAATCTAAGGTCATATCAAGGTTTTAATCGCAAAAAGCTAATTGATTTTTTCATGAGTTTCCTTGTCGAAGGAGCTGACTATGTACGTGCCTGAGCTTCTATGTACAAGTGATGTGGTCTTGAAAAGAGACCAAGACTTGGAGGAATCAATCCCTAACAATACCAGGACCAATCTCGAGAACCTCAACACTAGCTTCTACTCCTTTGCTCTGTAACACAGTGCTCGATTTTCTTATATAATCGAATTAATAAAGAAATATGAAATGCGCTCTTTTTCAATTTTGAGCGCCACCTGTCCCTCCCATGGTCTCAACGTGGCCCTGAAGTTTATCTTTAGGAGAGACTAAAGCAAGAAAACTTGCTACCAATCTAAGATACTCCATTAAACCTAAGGAAAACAGTGGATTTTCAACTTTAACCTTTTTTTAACTAAGTTAAGAAATTGACTCTTAATTCTTTCTCCTACCACTATAATTCATCCTACATAGGGGGAGGGGAGTTTATCCGGGCAGACCCCCCCCCCCCCCCCCCACTGATCCGCATATAAGTACCAACATATATCATTATTAACAGTAATATAAATAGGCCTTTGGTACAAATTTCAAACTCAGCCAATGCATACATATATATTATATATCTACAATATCCGTGAAAATTGTATTTATGTGCTCTTCACACGTATTAAGCCGGGGAGTCCAAAAATATTATAGATGGGCCCTACTTTAGCCAATCCATATTACCGATAAATGATATTTGTTTTGAAAAAGCAATAACCAAGATGTGTAAAAGTGTTTGTGATGAACAATTAATAAATATTAGTATTGACTGTTTTACGATTTTGAATTTCTCTTAAATATGTATATATAAATACTTAATTATTTATTAATTTTCAATTTTGTAAAATTCTATGTAACATATTAGTAGTGCCTTATTCTAAAAATAGTATAAATACGCATGAACCCAGTTGAATGACAAAATAGTAAAATAGTTCACATATGCTAAGAAACGAAGATCCTCCACAAAGACCTAAAATTCCACCAACATTTGCAATAAATTCTATGGGACCATATAATTGACTTCTTTCCTGACGTATAATATTAAGACTTTTAAAAAAAATATGAATCACTGCTAAATTATTTTTAGCAAAAGTGTCATCATCTTGATCATCTAAAAGAGAGAGAGAGAGAAAAAAAAAAGTAATAATTTCTACAAATTTGTTCTATAAGCATTTTTTAATTTGTATATGAATTTATTTTAATGGAATATGAATTTATTATAGTAACTTAAAAGAGCATCCAAAGATCTTCACTAAACTGCATAAAAGTTGAAATGAACTGTATAATGAAAAAATACATGATTTCACAAACGCTCAACAAGGATGATCCCGCACAAAGCCCTAGAATGCCACCAATATTTGCAATGAACTCTATTGGACCATACAATTGACCTCTTTCATGGCGAATAAAATGAAGACTTTTGAAAAAAATATGTACCACTGATACATCATTTATTCTTATTGAATTATTTCCTGGGAATAATAGCTATACGTCAGAAATTCAATTGTGCACAATACTCATTAATCAATTCAATCTGCAAATAGTATAAGAGAGGCATCATTGAAGAAGCATAGTTTTACCTTTTAAAAAAGTCTTCTTTTCTTCCGGAGTTATCTTGAGCATTTTAATATTTCGAACGTCCGCCATGGAGGCCTCATGAGGGTAATGAATCTCTGTACAAGATGGGAGGCATTCGCAACCTCTCCCTCGATCTTCTTCAGATTCATTATCAATATTGGACTCCTCTGCTTTGATCTTAGCTGCCTTGATGCAACCAATTTTGTCAGGAGGGCAAATAGGGATATCATCTGTTCTTGGCATGTAATAGGCCACACATCCACACATCTACATATAATGAGAGTGCTTTGAATGAATTATCCAAGTATGTACATATATTGAAAAAAAATCCTACATACACTCAATGTTTGATTAGTGATGCACTCAATAATACAGTTGATGTAAGTAAAATGCTTAAAATACATGAGGTCCTTCTCATCTTCAAAGAAACATTGTCGAACTTTATAGTCAAGAGAGTGAATGTCACTGTTGGAGTGGATATAATTTGGAAGAAGAGTGATGAAACTCTCTGTACCGGGTGCTAAACCAAAGCCAAAGTCCACCATTTCAGGATGATCCACGGGTGAGTGCAAAAGAACCTCATTTTTTTATGGGAAATTAAGCATACATAAATCTCATAGCTTTATTAGTGTGACCTACTTTAAACCCAACGGACTCACTCCCCGTACAATAATATTCATTTTCCTGTACATTGAGTAGTACAGAAAGGCCCATTGTTAGTCCTGGTGCATTTGTTCTCTTAGGCATTTTACCATGGAGGCTATGTCGTTGAGTGGGTTTGTCTTTATAACCATCTTGAGGAGTCCAGTCTTTCCAATTTTTCTCTGAAGTAGGGTTCTTCGAGTTGCATAAATAGAAAATTAGTCGGTAGCTATTTCTTTTAAATATCTTTTAAAACTGATTTGATTACATTTGGAATATGACGAAACATCACTTCCTCCGGCATGATATTAAAGGCACAACATTTTCCATCATCAGTAACAACATCGAAAAACATATGGGTGCAATCATATTTAACACCACCAAAATGACACCTTAAAACCATATCTTTACAAGAGACACTCAGCTCCTAGGTATGTGGAAATAAAATTATATGAGAGAAATTACTTTAACTATGGCAGTTGTTACACTTGGTTAATATCAAACACAATAACCGATCATTATTGTCTATCAAGGCTTAGCAGAAGAACATTTGACTGCTTGTATTCATCAAAAGTTAAGGTGTTTCTATCATTTAACTTACATTTATATATATAAATTATTCAGTTTTCTTATTTTGATGATGGAATAAATATTTATGTATAATGCTACTAGAAGTTTCAACAATTATATTATTTCCTTTTTGATATTCTTAGAAGGGGGATCAACCATCATAAAAACTGTTTTAATAATGGTCAGGACCAGAGCTGAGGACTCGGACAGACACAATGACATCAAATGGGTATGGCGAAATTAGCCAGCTGCCATACTTTACATTCACCAAAAAAAATTAATAAATTAAATTGATGGAAAACTTATTTGTGTATTTTTGCTACGTTCCTGGAATTTGCCATACCTTAGGTTCGACAAAATCTAAGTCAGCGCTCGGACTTGAGTTTAATTAAACTTATTACTCGGCATGTGAATAGCTCTTATGTGGACTTGTGTTATTCACTTTGATAACTTGAGACTTAGCTTGGACTTCAACATCAGTGACTTAGACTGGAGAAAAGTAATTCAAGTCATGAAATACGTGTATATTTAGATAACACTGATCAACAGTTAATTTCAAATCTATACAAAAAATTTCAAGAGTCCCATGGTTTTCGAGAAATCAGACCCTACTTTTTGAGCTCATTTGGCCCATTTTTCTACTTCAATCTCAATTTAAGCCTTGAAGGATACTCATTTTGTGCATTAAAAAATAATAGTGTATTTAATGCAAATTCAATTTCCAGTCTTTGTTTTGACCTAAAAGGACTCCTGGGGGCATGGGTAGCAGGAGTAGACCCAAAAGTTGGCCAACTCCTTTGTACATAAACAACTCCTTGAATATTATATTAAATGGATTAATAAGAAATGCATTCAAGAGCTTAGATCCGTAGCAACAATTTTATTCTTTTGACGGTTTTGCAGTTATTTAGGACGGTTTAAAGCAACAAAAATAATAGGGCCCCCCCCCCTTTACCTTCAATGTGAAAACACTTCCTACACCCCTGCATTGTATGTATTATGTAACTTTAAACATTTCATCTTCAAAAAAAAAGAAAAAAATTAAATCAAATCAATTATAATTTTTCATAAATACCTTTAAGTAATGATGAAAAGTCACTCCATCTAGAGTTTGTTTATGACCTTCCTTTTCAGGATATATGTTTTCATTTCTTTCCTTCTCCTTTTCTTTCTCTGATTGTGCAGATGTAGCACAAATTTCGTCTACAAGAAGCCTTTCCACCTTGTACGTCTGATTATCAGGATATTGTTTTGCTAGTTTATCAATTTTAAAGACTTGGGATTTTATTATCTACAAAAGAAATAAAAGTCATAACTCAATTCCAAATAAATTTAGGGCTATATTGTACAATTAAAACCGACCTTGTTCATGTTACAAATTGTAACTGCTGGAAAGGGTATCTCCCAAATTGGGGATAGGTCATCATCGAATGAAACTAAAATGGGACTCTCTTTCCACTTTTCCCAAAACTGATATCAACAAAGAAAAGTCCATAAATAAGAGGAATAATCAAACTATTAGCGTACGTAGGGCAAATTTAAGGGACTAAAGTTGAGTTGAGTTTACTTTCTCGGGTCAGAGGGATTTTTGTATTTATTAAAATTAAAAAGAAAAAAGAAAGTAGAATGCATCAATAATGCATTTTGAGTGGCAACTCTAATTTTTGAATACATTCTTTAATTTAAGTTAGATTCTGATTCTTTTGACTTGTAAAAATGTATTAGAAATATTGAGATTGAGCCAATTATGTACTGATATGAACTTACTAAATGAATCATAAATATTCCAAATGACCATGATATTATTATTGCCAAAAACCATAAAAGTCTCACAAAATTTGTTTGGCTATGATCGACAATAAATTGGAGTCCATGTAAGGAACTTTGATTGCAAAAATTTCCAAATACTTTTTTTAAAACAGTCCATAATTTGCTACTCAAGGATTGTTTTAGAGGTAGAGGTGCTCCCTTATTCATTGGATTCTGATGTACACTAAAAATCCCTGGTGAATTAATTCCTACTTTTTCGAACCCAACCGTCTTGACAGGCTTTGACCATCGTCCCGGAACTCGCTATTCAATATATGTATAAAATATGTATAATTAAATTTTTCTAGCTTTTTTCTTTTAATTGATGAATTATTTGTCATACCCTTTCACTCATTTGATAGGATGAAGTTCGTACTCTGTACCCTTCTTGATTAGAACCATGAATGAATAGCAATTCATGTTACAAAAAGGATAAGAGGCCAAATTATTATTGAATAGCCACAAGATTTTAAATATTTATATAAATTTATTATCCTTTGGTTTGATAATGGTAAAATCGGATTATGCTTCATGTCAACTGATAAATATTAAATACAATGACCAAAAACATGTAAAAAATAAGAAAATTGTGTTTCTTAGAGGATAAACCATTTTTGAATATTGATAAAAAGATGTTAAATCAGCTATGAAAATTATTTTTTCTAGCTGCCAACAGTCAATTCTAATTTCTTAAATACTAAAATGTTGTTAAATTTTGTATTTTCATTCTAAAAGATCTGTAATATTTTTATGACTACACAGATTGTTTTCATAAATAGGTCTCTATGAGCTATTATTTATTATTTCAGGAACAATTAACATTTCTGCTACCTAAATCAAAACATGAATCTAAATGGATCACATTTTTTAAACATAAAAACAAATTTTTCATCTATGATTTTGATAAATGTATTTTCAAGCAAGTTATAAATTGAATTCCATGCAATAAGTGGTTGTAATAAAGAAGGAGTCAAAATATTTTTAATGCCATCATCTCAGCAGCTAAAAAGGTTTTCAAAATCATTTTGAAATTTAGTATGGCTGCTTAGTTATAAGCATAGCAATGAAATAGTCATATATGTACAATTTTTAATCCTTTTTGATTTGTGGCCCACCTCATGCAGGTATGGTTAGAAGGATAGTAACTTTAAGTAACTTGTGTTATTTTTTCGGGATTGAATGATCTAGTTAGCCAAAATAACTGTTTATAATATAATTATGTTTAAAATAGTTTCCATTTTTGAATGTCATGAGTTAAAAAGTCTTCATGAACACTCATTTTTCTTTCATTTCAAATGACTGATTCGCATATCCCTTTATAGCCATGATTATAATTATAATCATGGCATAAATACGTGTCATGTAAACATGCTCTTTCCATCTTCTCATGTAATGATAACGCCCCATGTTCAAATGAATGAATCACGAATCTCTAAGAATATCAAATCATAATTGTTATTTCTTTTGAATTTATTACTCAGATATAAGTTTTCCTTCGTAAAAGTTTTCCACTTTCGTACGCCCAAAATTAGAAATCTATTAATGATTATGTATCCTTAATTTTATTATCTACCACTCATGAATTTAAAAATTTGTAAAACCTAAAAGTAAAAGTTGATACTAAAAAAATATGTACTGTATACCAGAGGTGGGCCAAAAAATAAATAGTTTAGCAAATGAGTAAGACATCGTATGTTTTATTATTATAGTTTTTAATTTAAGCATTTAGATTTAATTAAAACATTTGAGTCGACTTTAATTAATATATCTATGTATGATCATATGAAACAACGCATTCGCCCCTTCAAGATGCATCCAAGTCTGTCTTTTCAACTACAATTATGTCATAAATAATTAATGTTATGAGACTATTGATAAGATAAATACTTTTTGAAAGAATAATAATAATAATGAAATGATCGTTTATTTATTTGACTAGGTAGGGGACAAGTGCTGTGCTTATGTACATAGAGTCAACAAAATATGTTGATAAAGTCTTCAAAATGTTTTTATTCTGAGAATTAATACAATACATATACAGAATGATGTTTGTAAAATGATGTCTATTTAGTAGCCTTGTGCTAATTAATCCCTTGGCTGGCTTATTATTGAAAGATAAAACTCTTTCATCACAGATCATGAGTTTCAAACTGGAATCAGAATTTGAAGTAGATAAAATATGTATTCCTTCTGCTTGAGAACAATATTTATATGTTCATAGTACTTGAATAATTTATTTATGTTGATGTACAAATAGGTGTATTGACACTACTTAAAGCAGGGGACATATAGAGTATGAAGAGGCTATGCTAATGTTTATATGCATGACCAGATCATTGGATCGGAAAAGTTAAATTCCTTTATGTATGGCCCCTAATCCCTAATGCATGTGTTATGTATGTACAAACATGAACTCTATCAGAGAAGACAACTTTTCCTTCCTTACTCACTGCTATTGTTGTCCCCTACAAGTTAAGTACAAGTAATTTGGGTTCTTAATATCTGCTTGGAAACAGGAAATTATTTACTCACAAACCCTGAGGTTTATGAACTATTTTCTTTGAACACTCACACACACAAAAAAAAAAGATTTTCTTCACCTCTTTGTCATGGAGAATTACAAAATAAATAAATAATAATAATAACAATATTGAGAGAAATCCCTCATTCATAACGTATTGAATCTGTGTGCTTTGTTGTCTTTCTTGCATTTTGATACTCTATTATTATGATTTACAATACTACACGCCCCGAAGCCAAATTAGGCATCATCATTCATCAGACTGGCTTATATGAGTAAAAATCATTACATTACTCCTTGACGTGCTATGTGTACGCGCTTTTCTCTCGTACTCAAGTACGTAGAGTGATCTACTCAGCCAATTTTCTAAATCCAAGGGTGTAGTTGAATTTTCTGATTATCCATTTTGCATTTTGAAATCATACTTTCAACTCTTTTCGACAAGGAACACGAATTGCAAAAAAGGTGGTTTTTTAGCTAAAAATGTATTACTTAGAACAGTGGTTCTTCACCTGTGTTCGATCGAATTCAGGTTTCAGGGGCCCGTATGGTTTGCGACGTCACGTTTTTTATTTTTCCAACTACAAAGGTTTCGATGCAAACATGTATGATACTTGTGGGGTTTAGTACCTCCTAATAGGTCAAGAACCATTGGCTTGGATGTATGAGAAGACAAGAGCAAAATGTTGAGATATACGTAAAGTTGACTTTAAGGAAGAAAATAAAAATTTCAGTTGGTACCACTAACTTGATGATCAATTTGAATTCAGTCTTCTCAGTATCGTTGAGTCTATATAGAGCTCGCTACAATTATGGGTAGCTATTGTGCATTATTTAATATTGTCAAATAACAATGATAAAAGATAAAATGCAGGGGTACCAGAAAGTAATTGCGGGCACGCCCTCTCACCTCAACAAGATGCCCATCCCTATCAGTATGACTGACCTACTAACCCAATTTTTTTAATCCAACGGTGTAGTCTAATTATAATTATATTGTGGGAAGACGGACCCACCCACAAAAGGTGCTAAAAAAGGAATACGATGCTCATAATATGCATTAGGCCATGGATATTTGTAGGTATGTGCACAATTAACGTCTTCCATGCTATCAAAAAGTACTTATACTGTCTTTAGGTTTAGAAAGAGAGAGAGAGAGCAAAAACTAAGAATTTTGATAAAAAGTAAATATCTTTTCTTTATGATGATTAGCAAACATTTTAGAAAATAAAAAAAAAAAGGTTTAGAGAGAGAGAGCGCAAAACCTCAGAAGTTTGATGATGATAATAATATATACAAAGAAACTTATTATTGTATCCATACATATACGTTCGTACCTACAAATAAATGTAAGGGTGACACACCTTTATGTGTGTAGTACAAAAGTGTACATATAATATAGAAGAAATGTATGATACTAATTCCCTGTATTACACTCTATTTACTGTACCTACAAAGGTACATATGACTACATTATATGTACATAATTTGTATTGATATGTTTTGTACGTCATAACTCATACTATATGTATACATACATAGATAGATAATACAATTATACTATGATCAATATTGTGATTACTGCTTTGTTTTTCAACATCTTAAGCTTATCAAATTGCAAGTATTTATTCCTTCTTCTTCTTTTTCTTTTCTTTTTTTCAATTTATTAAAAATAGTATCCGTGACAATTTACTGATTTTCATAAAACATGATAATTACCCTAATCAGTGTTCTGAACGTTTGATTTATTGAAATGAACTGAATTAGCTATTGTTCAGCTGTTAAATAATTGTTTTTGCCCCCTTCCCCCCGTGTTTCATTTTTGATGAAAGGTTGCGAGGTACGATTAATATAGCGATATATTTACACATTTCAAAAATGTAAATATATACATACAAAATAGTACCACAAAAAGGAAAGTTTGACAAATATCAAGTGACGTAGTGACTCATAACTCAATTCCAAATAAATTTATGGCTATAAATATATTTCTACATTGTACACGTAAAACCTACTTTGTTCATGTTACAAATTATAACTCCTGGAAATGGTACCTCACAAATTGGGGATGGATCATCATTTCTTTCCACTTTTCCCAATCAATCTACTGATATCAGCAATGAAAACTCCATAAATGAGAAAAATAATCAAATTATTAGCTTAAGTACGGAGAATGTAAGGGACTAAAGTTGAGTTAAGTTTACTTTCTCGGGTCAGAGGGATTTTTTTATTTATAAAAATAATCATACAAAAATGGTTTTGGGAGATAACAATTTTTTTTATTAAAATAAAAAAAAAAAATCAGTTTTGAAGCATTTTTACCAAATTTTAAATCTCAAAAAGAATTAGGAAAATTAACACTTTATTCTAGATCACAAGTGGTAAACTTAATTTAATTAAAATTAAAAAGAAAAAATAGTCGAAAAAGTAGAATGCATCACAAATCAGATTTAAGTTTGTATAAATTGGCAAGTATTACAATAGATGGCGCACCCGCACTCATAGGTAAGCATTCTGGGGCTGTGAGACGTCTGAACGATAAAATCAGGCAAGATTTTCCACTGTACAATGCGTAGTCATTTCATTGCATCATACATCGAAACCCTCTGTAAATCTTCATTGCAGATCAAACATGTTTTGAAGTTTTTTAGAAGATATGAATGTGAATTTCACTAAAATGCTTTACCACACAAATATATTAGAAGAGTGCTAAAAAGAGTTTAGGAGATCAAAACAGAAATTGTTATATTTTAGTATGTGGCAAATATTTCTTGAGATTTTTCAGGGGAAATGAAAAGTGAGAAATGGGTATATGATTTTGCATTTGCTGTTGACATATTGCAAAATAAAGTAAGTAATGAAAAAGTTTAGAAGCAATTCATTGAACCCTCAATAAAGATATTCTCTCAAATTAGTCCATGGCGATGATAATGTTACACATTTTTGTAAGGAGGATATAAATGATGTAGAACAGTAAATGGTAAAAGGCATGTATATCGTCGTTAAGAGACAAAAACAAATATTGAATGCCTTTCCCATTAACTTAAGTCGTTTCCATATAATGAGCATAGAGTCTCTGAACTGAGCATAGACCTCCCTTATAGCCAAGGGGAAAGAAAATGTTGTCTGACAAACTCATTGTTCGCCAATAACAAATTTCAACCTTTCATCTTCAATATTGAACGTTGAGAATGACTCAACAGAGAAATAGAAGATATTTCTAAGCATTGCTCTTGTCGATAAGAAACTTCTTCACGGCTAAACCATTTAAAACAATAAGTTTATTCTCCCAATTTATTGCGGGGCCCCAGAGAACAGGAACAACACCACTTTGAAAAAAAATATCATATCTTTTGTCTTTCATCCTCATCCACACTACAAAATATTATATCTGGATGCCCCAATAGGTTGGATATCACAGATATTCGTCACAAATTCAAATCTCTGGATATTATCCTTAATTTTACAAACATGTCAATCCCATACTACCATGAGAAAAACAATTAAGTATTACTATTTTAAGTCATCTTATGACTCATAGAAGTTAAGCTATGCTATGCGTATGCATACATGCACAAAAGACTTAGACTTACGTTTACCTATACGCAAATACACTTCACGAACTTGGACGACTTAAAGATTAGAAATAGATGAAGCGACGCGTATGATAGTTGGATATACATTTGTTGTGGACTGACATATAATCTCAAAGGAGTAGAAATATAATAGATATATGTACTTAAGGTAGATAATATGTAAACATAGGCAGCAGAAGCTGCAGCAGTTGCTTGGATAGAAAATCGAAATTATTTTGGGCAATTAAATATTAAGAAAAGAAGAAATATAGATGCATCTAAAGGATACGTAATAGAGATCTCACCTTTAAAGTATTCTTCATAAAGTTACTACAAATTTGAAATATATCAGAAGAACATTTGTAAAAAAGAAAATTAACCACTTTAAACTTTAATGTCGAATTGATCTAATGTTAAAATTTAGGGGTACTATATCTAAATTCCCCACATGTGGAACAAGTAGTCAGACAATGAGGAACACTTCCTTGGTCTCGATCTGATATTGAAATATTAAATAAAATAAAATAAATATATGAATCGGGTTTTCTTTCATTTTTGGGTGTCGATCAGATTGAAGAATGGAAAAGCACGAGTTTGGATGTTTTCTTGGCCTAACTTTACCAAGAACATGCATATTTTTAGACCCAAGGCATTTTAAAAGCCAATTGATACGTATTTATAGTTTTGAATTCTAATTATTGTCATTTACTAGATAGTTGAATGGGATAGGGATATATCGACCCCAAAAATCTGATATCCCGTCTTAAATTTTATTTAAGACGCGTCCGAATTGTACGCAAAAGTCGTCCCATGGAATAATATTAGGTAAGTGACGTCAACTATCTCAGCTATTTTGGAGGCAATGATAGAAAATGTTCAATCGAGATGTTCATGACCCCAAATATATATAGTAGGGAGAATAAGTATTTGAACCCTAGAAGATTATCTGAATTAGCCAATTTGAAACTAACCGTGCAATCTAAAATTTTAATGATGTATGTATTTTATAAAAAAATAATCAATCTTGAGACGTATGTTTACGTACGATTCTGCAAGAATTTGATTCTTACTGTTTGGGGAAAAAAGTGCATTTGATTCTCAAAAAATAGGACTTTCCACTTGGGTCCAAGGTGCTTAATGTCTAGCATAGTCATCGAAATAAGCTGATAATTATCAGGAAAGATTACAATTTATTTGGACCAGTACTCCCAAACGAATAATTCTCAATTTTTTTCCTTCCATGACTTGCACTAAAAAATTAACTAATAAACAAGAAGATTTATCTTCATATTTTAAGGAGTATCAAGGTCCAAAGACTAGTTATGGTAACAAATTATATAATTTAGCTCATTCTTGATTCAAAAGTATGTTGGACATTGTCAAAATTTTGGCAAGCATATATAAATATCGATTTTAAGAAAATACTTGGGTCACACATAAAGACGTTTGATACTCGTTTCAAATAATTGAGTAAATAGCTTCATCTTAAATGGAATTAAAATATGCCAAACTCATTTCCCCAAAATAGGATTTCAATTCTTAAATAAAAATTATTGTTCAACTATATGTATATGATTGTATACATATGGAATACCGTCGATCCAAAATTCACGAATTGAAACATATACATACATTTCATTGAGTAAAAATTGATGGCATTAAGATTGTACATATTGCCAATAGTCAATATGTAGATATTAGGGCTGAGACGGTACGTTAAACCAACGGTTCGGTAGGGTGTAATAGTAAAATGTTTTTTTAATAGAATTAAGGTAGATTTTCAAGTTTTGTCGATGTTTTATTCTTTAATAATTTCATTTCTATATAAATAAATTCGAGGTGGGAATTAAATTATAGTCCTCTTTCACATTAAGACATTATTTCGAGTAGGAGTGATAAAAATAATGTTGAAATATTTAATTGATTGCACTACATAAGACTATTTCCTTAACTAGAGATTTGCCAGTGTTTACATTAAGACTTGACTCAAATTTTAAGAGCTCAACTATGAAACTTGATAAGGACTCGATTCTATAGAAAAAGTATTAAGTCGGAGGCTCATACTATATTCATAATCGAGGATCTTCCAAGTGACAAAAGTGATGATGTATTAAAATATATTTATCAGATGGAGAGCTCATCCAAAATCTATTTTACTGGAGTAGGTGCCAAAAATTCAAGATCCAAGTTATCATCAAAAAGGAATGATCATTGCAAATAGTAAGATATTTTCTATATGTATACAAGAGACGAGATAAAAAAGTCTTTTGTTCAATTGTTTAATGATACAAAAATATGATATTGCTAGGATTCATTACAAACTCATCCTATGCATGTTAAAAATGTAACCATCAATAAAAAAAATGAATGTAAGAATCTGTTAATAAAATGAGAAATGAATTTGTATACAAAAATATATATTTTAGAATACTTCCATCATATTTAGATTAACAAATAATTTGCCAATGTAGTTTTTCATATCAAATCATGACAGCCTTTTTTTCCGTTTGGTGCCATCATGCACACTTCAGTGCCGGGGCATTCTATCTCTTCCTCACAGTGCACCAAACTATCCAAAAGGGTACATACACCAAGAAAACAAACATCATCATAATTGTTGCAATCCTCATCCATAATGCAAACACTTCCTGATGTAGCTGGGACCATGAATAAAGCAAGGACGAGCAAGCAGGCAAAGAAAACTAAGGACTTCATTGTTGTTTTGTTAGTTAGAAACTATACAAAATAACTTCAAACAACTTGCATTTATATTGATGCAAAAATGATACTATTGCAAAGTAAATAAAGATAATATAACTAGGAATGTAAATTTCATATACTTTTCGCGAGCGAGATTTTTTTGGGTTGGCATTCTGAACAGCACTTTTTTTTTTTGCAAGGCAGTTATCATTTTTCCTTTATTACTGACGGTAGAACATTCATAGGAATGTAAATAATATGCAAAATGCCGCGTACGAGATTTTGCGGAGTTGGCTCTTCAAACAGTCCTTTTTGTTTTTCAAAGCTGTTATCATTTTTCCTTTATTACTACTGAGGGGAGAACATCTACTTGATAGTAAAGATCTTGCATGAAGGAATACATGCATTAAGGTTAATAAAGCAAATAAAATGTAAACAAAAAGAGCTCAAGTCCTCGTATAATTATTATTAGTTAAAAATATATAATTTTCTGACATTAATTTCAGTTAATTTTCTGCCTCTCATCTATGGTATATGTACATAATATTATTATTTATTATTGATGTCTTCATTTGTATACATATATAAAGGAGAATAGCAGCTATTAGCTGAGTAAAACGTCTTGACAGCTCAAGTTGCATCTTCCCTCTCAACATTCATCAAATTGTCAGAGTTACCAGGTTGGTTTTCTCTTTCTTTTTATTTTACACGCCCCATTTGCATATTATTTACATTCCTAATCATTCCCTCCCTTATGTCTCTTTGTGCACGATAGATTTTATCATGTTATCTTGGGCATGGTTTTTGCGTCATTTTTACCATCTTTTCACATTAATAATTGTATCCATGTATTGCTTTATGTTTAAATAATTTGAGGTTACTCACAACAAAAGTCTAGTTTTAAACTATGCTTTTTCAGGGGAAAAAAAAACACTTCTTACTTTAAGTCTAATATGACTGATGACTTATACTTTTTGCAGAGAGCCACATTGTCTTATTTTATTAGGATAATTCCAAAGCTCAAGGATAATTGGTAGTTAAAGATATCGTTTGATGTCTAAAAATATAAAATGAATTTATCATGTTTCCTGAAATACAGTTCTGAGCATATACTAGGTTCACCTCTTACCAGTTTCATGCTTATTTCAGCTTACCGACAAATAAAGAGAAAAAGAAAGAAACTTGATTGGCTATAAACTTGAACTTGAACTGAATCTAAATTATGGTTCCTCTCTTCTTAATTTAATGATTTAATCATTTCATTTCAAATAAAGCCTATTAAATCTATAAATACTTTAAGGCATGATTCATATTACAATTTATAAACTTTTAAAATCAGTGTTCAAAACTATGCCAACTTTATTTATGTCAAAAAATAAATTGATGACTCAAGGAAGAATAAATGCTACTCCAAGCATGAGCTTTATATGTATTGAGATTTTGAATGTGAAATATAATTTTGACTATTTGGGTTTTATACAAAGAGCCATACATACCTAATGCTTAAACAATCATCAGCAGATATTTTAATTAACAATATTTATGCATTTTTAGACTTAGTTTGCCTACATATGTACATGTAACCTTATTAGCCTGGAATGTTTAGACACAGAACAATTCATATTTTAGTTATTTGTGCTTGTAGAACCATGTTGACGAAGTCATATGATTATTTTTTATATAAAGTTAGATGTATCTTATTACATTATTCATTTTCATTTTTTGTTTTCCAAATACTCAAAACCTAATTTTTAGACTTTTGTAAAGAGTAAAACAAAAAAAAAAATAAAAAAAAAAAATGGCTCAGCAGTGCAACAAAGAACATTATAAGCACATTTTGATTCTTACATTATTTTGTGGAATTATTGATCATAATATCAGAAATTGATGCACAAAAAGCGTTACACAAAACATAAATCAGATTTAACCATTTTGATTTGAGGGATCTTTTGCGGATATCAAAAATGTATAATACACGTAGTTTTATTACTGAAATTTAGGAAGAGATACCTGTGCAAATTTTACGTCTACTATTTTACATATATATATATATATATATATATTAATATTTGTTATCAAGATCTTTTCGCCATTTTTTTGAAAAGGTTAAGGGTAGACTTTATTGATTGTATGACTTGATGTTATGTTACCGGATGTGACGTATTTTCATAAAATCAATTTAAAAGTACGTCAAATTATGTGTCATTATTTTCAGCCTCTGATATTGAATCCATAGTTCTGAGGTTACATATCGGCTAAGAAAATATCCTGATAAATTTTCATCAGAAATTTTAATATCACACATCGAGAGGATATTTGGCTTGAACTTCAAAATGATGCTAATTACTAATTTGCAATTTTTTTTAAATCTAAAATTCTGTTGATATTTGCATGTAATATTTTCAGATTCATTTTGTTGGTTTGGGATGGAGGAGGTATAAAGTAAAGCTACATACCAAACATGTAGCGCAAATATTTGATTTTTAGACTGGATGGAGGATCAATTTAAAATCATGATGACATAATGTCTACATATAGCACAAAAGCAAAGCAAAATAAGTAAAAGAAACCACCAATAAAATGAACTTTGAAATTAAACCAAGTTCCATAAAATAGGATTAAATGAGAGTTTAAAAATCAAACTTAAGAACTGTACTTATATTTTTCCAGGTGACTCTAATTCTGTTTTTGTTCAATTCAGAGGTTCGAATCTACTAAGGTATGGGAACCAAGTACTTTATACCGTTTTTTATTTATTTCTTCCGGATTCCGGATATGTATAAAAGTTGGGGTATATCTGTAAATAAAATACACACATAAACATTATAGTTTAAAATTTTTACCTTATACAATGAACGTTCAGCTGTAAAATAGAGTGCACAATCAATAATTAATTAATTAAACAAAAACATAAAGTCCAAACATACAAATAAGTCCAAGTATAAAAATGTCTCTTCAACATTTTTAAAATAGTTTAAAATTCTTTTCATAAGTTTCCATTGGCTGAGCGAAGAAGGTGGAAAATACTTGATTTCTTTGAACGCCGTTATCCACGAATTGTCGAAGAGGGAAGGTATTTTTAGGTCCATGAGGGTGTATCGTGCCGCTGCCGAGAGTAGAATTGTTCTCAATTCTAAGGGTAGGAGAGGCTCATAATAAGTTATCTTTCTTACGATCAGTGCCTTTGCGTTAAAAAATCGATTATTTATAGCTTTTGCAGTTGGTGAATCCCCACTGCTACTGATTCCAAACAGATTTAACCATTTTGATTTGAGGTCTTTTGAGGATATCAAAAATGTATAATACACGTAGTTTTATTACTGAAATTTAGGAATAGATGTGTGTGGAAGTTTTGCATCAACTGTTTTGTATATATTCAATAACTTTAGTTAGTAACACAATATTTTAAAGGCCGTACAAAGGAAAGTCTCGATAGGAACTATGCATGATATATATGTAATCATACAGCTTTTAGAGATCTCAAATGCATAATACCTATTTATGTAGTTAATTACAAAATCAAGCCATAATACATATGTAAGTAAACCGGGCTATTAATTCAATAGCTTTTGATTATGATCAAATAGCATGAGTAATATCATGCAGTTAATTATGGTTGTAATAGGTCGTATATAAGCCATGGGTAGTATGTAGAAGCCTGAGAATCCGTTCTTAGGCAAAAATAAATATAAAAAAAACCCTGAATTGCAAAAAGTATAAATCATTCAATAATATACATGATTAGAAATTTCCATTCTACCTTTAAGACTCAGACCCACAAATTACATATCTTTGAAGAAAAAAAATTGAAACAATATATTTTGTATATATATAGAAATTTCTTGCAAATATTTCTTTTTGCTTTGAATAATGTATGTACAATTTCTTTCGGAAGACTTACTTAGTATGTGAGAGTCAATGTTGTATTCTTCATCATCTTTTTGACTCATTAGCCATTACCACAAGATTGTGCATATTATCCATCATACATGACTCCAAATGAGTCATATCTTACATACCATAAAATCTTCAAATGAAAATGTCTTACGTTCATTCATTTCTAATATGAAATACATCATTAATAATTAATAATAATTACAAAATATGTAACATGACATGAGCAGGGTTTAATGGATACATAGTTTGTTTATGAAGACTCCAAGACCATCTTGAGAGCATTATGAATATTTTTTTTGTAAGTTCGTTATGTCTTATTGGGTATTAGGATATGACACACCATAAATTGCGTTTTTAGACTTAGGTGTTTGTTTAAGAGGACTCAGGATGCTTGCGCCAATTCAAGTTTTGTCAAATCTTGTAAACAATTTTTCATTTTCTAGAAGTTAACTTTTTTAGTCACTAGGGGCACTGAAGTATTTTATAAATACTAACTACGAAATCTCCATGGATTTACCTTGTTGTTTCAATTAAAACAAAATAAATTATGGGAAGAAAAAACAAATACAAATCACGACAAAGCAATTTTTTCCATAATTTCGTTATTGTTCTTCACGAGCAATAACATACAGAGACTCATTTCAGGGATTTGAACCTCTGGTTTTTAGTACGAGATAATTCTAAGCTAAATTTTAACTTTAAAATCATTTTTTAAAGATTACTTGAAATTTATGAAATAGAATAGGTAAATAAGTTCCAGTGATGACAGTCAAGACATTGAACTCTCGTCGCAAAGTTCAAATTCACATCAACTGAGGTAGGAAGGACCCTGAATTAGGCTGGATGGATCTAAACAGACAGAAATCATGGGTAATGCCATTTTTGTAGTAAATTAGTTTGATAAACGTTATTTATATCACGACATTATGAGGAAAAAAACAATTCGTTTAAGTGATACCTTCCAATTATGAATTGATTTGAGTGGCCCAGGGCAAAACAGAACCAAGAAGGGATTAATACTTGTAATATTGAATCGAATTGCACATGGATCTAATCTAATTAAATTGCACCTTCAGACTTGATTTGGATTCAAAATGAAAAGACTCGCGACACGACACGTAATCTAAGTTAAAAAATTCAGTCTAGAATAATACTATGGGCTTAAGACACACAAACATCCTTGCTAGGGGCTAGGAATTCGATGAGTTGCACTAAAGCTTCAAAAAACTGTGATCTGAGACTCGATCACGTGGACTATAGCTCAAAGACTTTTGATGATTCCACTCAAAAAAAAAATATTGTATAAAAACCCCTTTGACCGCAAACTCTGGCCTTATTCTTGTCAAAGTGCCCCTATTTGTCTTGTTCTCCTCACTTTTAAACATGTTTATCTATACTTGGATGTAATAATCATTCTCGTCATTTTGAATGATGACAATTATATAATATAAAATTTAGAAAATTCAAAAACCCACAGTTTAATCCCCCGTAAATACATACAATTAGTAATATTAATTAGTCGAAATGGCCTATTTATAGCTAATAACAATAATTATAAATCCCTCACTTGTATATCAACATGACATTCTCGTTATTGCATCTCGCAACCTTTCTTCCTAAAGGAAACAAAAACAATAAAACCAGTTAGTAGTAAAGCAATTCACCCCAACGGTGGAATAATTATTATTGTTCATTTAAAACTAAATATTTGTTTTATGAAGACACTACCAATACTTGAGTCCACGAGACTCAAACGGATTTGAAGTACCACAGTACTACTACTACCACTCGTAGTTCTACTAATCAACATTCAAAACAATAATGAGTAGGAGGGAAAATTAGTATACAAATGGGCAGCTGAGGAGGAAAAAATACTATGTAAACTTGTTCTATGCAAATCCATGATATTAGGCAATTTGAAATATTTTTTGGGCTGGAATAAATTCTATATATATATATACACACCCCAATCTGCACCACCTATGTACACATGTGCACATGAAAAGACGGGTATAAATGCAATTCAATTTTCATGTGTATAAATACATGATTAACATGGTTTGTGCTTGCACATAACTAGACTTATTTTCCATCAAACGTCGCATACGGAAAAATGCACTTTTACGTATAAATAAATGTATGCGTCTGGAACTGAAAAAAAAAAAAAAAAACCATTCGAAGCTCACACCAAAAAATAAATCTTTCTTTGAGAAGTGACATGTATCTACCTACATCATTTAGATCTTCAATCTCTCAAATCAAATTCTGATTGGTTTTTTTTTTGAGCGTGATCTAATTACTTTTGGGTTTTTTATACATATTTTCATATAACTTTTTTTTTTGTGAAATCTCGTTTTATTGCCTCCATACCAGTATTAATATGTAGAAAAGGTGTACTCTTTCATCTTGAATATTTTTTCCCTTGTTCCTTGGTCATTAAACCCTGTCTATTTCCCTCTCTACGCGGTATGGTTGAGTAAAAGTATAGTAAAATAGAGGCTATAAAAAACCCCATGAAACAAAGGGTTTCACGACCGTAAACATTGAATTTTGAAAGTAAGTAACTATGTACTTGCAGCTCTTGACTGTACCGTTAGTGTATATATATATATATATATATATATATATATATATATATATATAAATGTTATAAACCTTAAACCATCAAAAAGATTTTCACTTTTTTTTCTGCGTTGATTAGAAAATATTTTCCAACTATAAAAATGGGTATCCGTTCCTTGTTAGAGAGTCACTCTCCCTTCCACTTTCGAGACAGAGGCAACCACCATACTAACATCCAAAACAAATAACAAAAATGAAGTCCCTCATCATCTTTGTCGTAAGTTTATTAGAAAAGTACCTGTCACTCCATATGCATTCATTCTACCTCCATTCTATCCAGGTCTGTGTCACAGCTGGTACAGCTCTTCCTGAGGCTGATCCAGCATTGGTCTATAATCATCCCTTTCCTCTCTATTACAACTATCCAGCTCAACCAGTTTTACCCTATGGCTATGCGCCTTATCACTATGCTCCTCTTGAATATAAGAAGACGTCTCCTCCCGTGGCCTCAGTCAAAAAGGCTGACACGGACGTTGAAACAAAAGTAGAAAATGTTGAAGAAGAAGAGGGAATGAAGGCCCCTGCTCATCCTTTGGCTCGTGCCTATTCCCCTTTGGTCTACTATAACCACTATCCCTACTACTACAACAATCCTTACAACTTTGTAGCCAATCAAAGATCAGTTCTTCAAACACTTAATTAAGGAGTTTTAAGAGCTTGGAGCTCACACTCACCTAACCTACTTTTGTGACTCCTTCTTGGATCTCTTAACCATGGGAATGGAATGATAATTTACCATATACATATTCCTCCTGGAAAATCAATATTATAATTAGATATATAAAAAGAATACTCCAATATTTCGTTAATCTCACTCTCTAAACATTGTCAAAAACCAAACAAAAAAAGTACAAATACAGTATAGATGAAAAAAAAAAATCTTTTTAGACAAATAAAAACTTGATTAAAATCATTTATTTCTCACGATTTCATGGAAAACCATATTTTATAGATTTTGTACTACATTTATCAAAAAATAATAATAACAATTACAATCCTATGTAGGTTCCTCAGCTGTGATTTCCTTGGGAGGAAAAAGGCTATAAATCAATAAAACATTTCATGCATTAAAATTCTGACTAAATAATGACCAAGTATTAATATTATTAATATTATTGTTATCGAAATTATCAGACTACTATTACTAGTATTATTACTAAGAAAATTATGTATTTTAAAAGAAGAAACATACTTGATTTTGATGCTTGTTGTTCTGGGGTACATCATAAATCTTAAAATGTACTAAATTGTATTAACTCTAGCTAATTCCTTTTGCTAGAGGTCATTTTTTTTAAATAAAGATTTGTAGAGGAGTTTGAATTATGAGGAGAAAAAACTTGGACAGCTTAAAAAAACATAAAAGAAATGAAAAATGTAATTGATCTCAAACATAATCAATTTTAACTTTAGGAATATAAATAAAGTAATAACTCTGATCCTTATGAGCAATCAAACCTGAGGGGAGACTTACTTCTTTCAAAGTTATTATCATCATTCCAATATTGGGATTAATATGCTCAATGACAAAAAGCTGAAATGGTTATGTTATCTCGTATGTAGGTAGAGTCCAGTGTTGCTTTGCTCTTGGCCCTGACACCGAGACCAAGACGTTGAAGGGATAATAAATACTTTGACTTGTAGAGGTCAAATCTGAGACGACAAAACCAAGATTGAGATCCATAACCGTATCACAAAAGAGTTCAAGGCCTTTAAGGAATAATCAATCAGGAGGCACATCAAATTACTCAGTCATGCTTCATTAATCCAATTTGAAAACAGGAGATACTTTGAAAGGTAGTGCCTAAAATACGTGTTAATCAAATTACTCGATATTCAATACAAATCCATGTGCAATGAACACATATAAAATATCTACATATGTAAAAACGAAAAAGGAATAAATGATTACATTATAGTATTACATTGGCTTAGGGTACGACTGACACATGGGTCGCACCATTATATATGGTCAACATTTGCCAATATTATTAAGTAAATTTCATTGCCATTTGTTATGTAGGTACTGGAGTTTATCATTTCCCGGGAAATTGAATTTGAATGGGATCAATTTTCAAACAGGATCCCAGACGTAAACGAAAAATACTGTCAAATCGAAGAAAATATTTGTATATTTTCTAAAAAAGAAATAATCAATTCATAGAATATATCCAAAATATAAGATCCAAAATTAGTTCCATTTTCCTCCATTTGATTCTTAAGTAACAATTATATATTACTTCATTATGTAGAAATGTAGAAAATTCATTTTTGAATAGTACAAAGGTACTATTTTTTTTGATTATATTAACCGAACTCAATTTACAAAAAAAAAAAAAAAACATAAATAGTAAATGAAAAAGAGCTCATTTTTGGTGGTACTTTGAGTGGCGTCATTGTACAATATACAACTTGAAATTGAATTGAAACACATATGTATTGTATCCACAAATACTGAAAACTTGAATCAATAATATGGAACAATTTATAAATAAATCCTTTACACGGCACAAATAATGTGTGAGTTTTTAGGTCGATTCTTAGCCTCTATTTTCTTTTTCCATGTATGAAGAAGTATATGTACACTATTACATATGTGTTTATACATTGAGTAGCTATAAAAAGAAAAAAAGAGGAAAAGCATTATTCAATAATATCCATGCATATATGCATCTTTTGCAGAGCATGCATCGTAAAAGCTTTAAGCCGAGGGATTCTTATATATGGGCTTAACCTTTTAATTTAATGAATTAGAATAAATATAATTAAATAAAGTCTATATATTGCTGGATTTTCCGGGAATTCACTGTAGGCGAGAGACAGAAAAAATCCGGTAAAACGGGTGAGGTAGTATAATAAAAAACAAACATTAAAAAATAGACAAAATTTTAAAATCTTTATGTTGAATTTCTTTCTTTTTTTTTTCTCTCTCTCTCTCTTTATATCAATCTTTTGTATTTGCAACAATCTTACTTATAATCAAAATAAACTTTCAACAAATTCAGAAAAGGGTTTTTTGTTTAAAAAAATCATAGTTATTTGGCCCTCCTTTGGTTTCAAATGTTCCTAAAGAGAGTGATCCGAACATAGAAATATGAATTGCATCTCTCAATTTTTCCTCAAAAAGGGAAAAGTGCTCAAAGTTATATTGAGCTAATAAGTCAATACTTCCCCAGAGCCAGTTAAAAAATCTTCATTCAATGCATATGGGATTTTGTATAGATGTACAACAACGGTTAATTCGTATGTAACGTTGAAACAACACCAATTAGGGGCAAGAGAAGATAAAAATTGACAGCTGACAAAAAATATATACGTAGGAGTTGTTGATGTTTTAAAGATATGTGTGATGACGTAATTAGTATATACCCATTTTTGTACAATAATTTTAATAATTTCTGAGCCGTAGCATTGGGTATGTATACCTGCACCTCATAACTAGAATGTGACTGTACATTCTAGAATTGCCTAGATTAGGAAAAATATTTTTTTCCCTATATATGTAATATGAAGCTTACTTACCAAATCAACAGACCTAAGAACAGTCCTACCTTTCCTAGATTTTTTTTATTTTTTTTTTTTACAATCTGAGCAAAATATTAATAATATTATATTCCTATTAAAAATCTTTGATTGATAATCGAATAATATTAACTTCATTTCACTAATTCATGGGTTTGAAAAGGTTTTGATTCCAAATAATTATTATGATTAATATTAATTGCATTATTCATTTCTGCAAAACCAAACCAAAAAATGCAAAACCACTTCTTTTTCATCTTCCCTCCCAAATGTGCTATGTTCAAAGCAAGACGAAGAAGAAGAAGAATCTGCAGTTCTTATGCAACAGATTCGTGACAGTAGCAAATAATAACAAATATGTATGATGTACAGTAAAACAAAACAAAAAACGCATTACAGACATATATATGCGCCAGGTATAAATATGATTCAGATATAAACAATGGTTTGCATCCATCTGTTGTCAAGAATAACTTGTGACGGGTTGTTTTGCTCCATAGAAACTTGGGAGGCACCTAACAGAGAGGAAGAAGCTTTGAAGAAGAGGAGGGGGGAATAGAAATTATCTACATACAATGGCCTAGCTACTAAATATTTATATAGGTATTTTTTTATTAATTCTCTCTCCTGCTTAGCTACTCTTATGTACATAGATAGATAGTTCTTGGAGCATCAACCAAATATAGGGCGTGGTCCTTTCTCTCACACACACACTCTGGGCCCCACCATAGTCGTATGTAAATTTTGTGAAAATTTTTCTAAAGAGAAATTTTTTTTTCTTTTTTTTTCGAATGAAAATTATGTAACAAAATGCACTTTTTTGATTGTCTTGTCTGCATACTATTATTTGAAATTCAATTTGTATTGCCTCAATACTTTTATATATTCTCCCCTTCCCCTGTTAGGTTATTTACTTGATTTTATAAATAATAACGACCCCAAACGGTCAGAGACATCGTATTTCCCTCAATTATGGGCTTTACACATATTCCAACCTTCTGAAATGTTTAATATCCTCGTTAATAGTCTTAGTTATGGCCTTTTAATTATGACTCCGTATTTTAGCGAGACATCAATGCAATTTATGGATTCTCCGAAGAATTAATCAGAATAATTTATTAATAGAAATGATTGGTATACAAAATCATCTTAAATATTGTTTTTATGTACATATATGTAGACGAATGACAATGTACATCCATGGGCTACTATAATGCTTTTAATGTATGTACATTCATGCTCAAGATTTAGTGCCCATCCCTAAGTATTTTACGTATAACTCATATATCAACAACTACTGATCATAAGAACCCGTTGAATTATTTTCACTTCTTGTGAAAGGTTGAGGCCTTCCCAGAGAAGAGATGAGATGAGAAAAAGAAAAGAAAGGGGCATGTTTTAGACAACACCCACAAATGGGTGGTCATGTACTATCATTGTGCTCCTTTTTATACATATATTTTTTGTTTACTTGGGAGTTTCTTTGATGAGGCGAATTCATTGTCTTACGTCATTTCATCAAATTTCTCCCTTCTTCTTCTCCTCGTCTTTATATGTATATGTAAATAATCACTCTTCATCTACTCTACCTCAACAAGGTAAAAGACGTTCAATTACTACCAAAAAATGTACACAGATATCGTTTACTGACTGTTACTCTATCTACGTACGCGTATATGTTACACTTTATATATATATATATATATATATATATAATATATTCCTGCTATTGTTGTGCTTCTAATAACTGCGTAGTATTTTTTCTCCTTTTTTTCTTTTTTCTTCATGTGTTTCTTAAAGAGATACTCTAAGAATGAACGAAAATAACACAAAATAAAAATCTACTACAAACAGCCAGCGCATTATCACAAATGAATCCGGGTTCTTTCCACCAGCTCAGTTACTACTACCTACCTACCTATATGTATAATATGGTTATCATCTGTTTGTTTGTTTGTTTGTTTTGTACTAAAGGGAAAACGTCCGTACTGATTTGCACCTCTCTCTATTTTTTTGTTTCTTTTTTTCTGTCAAATGAATTCTTTAAAAATAAGTCCATGAATGACTCAAGAAATATGTCGAGTCATGCAGAATGTTTTGTATATACATATACATTCATAATTTTGATTAAAATGTTTGTTTGCCTTTAGTAGGGATAATCTCCCGTTCACCACTATAATTAGCTTATAAAAATATGTTTGTTTGTCAATATCTACATTGCGTAGAGTATTAATTATAGAGTCTACATAGCAAATATTTATGCAATCCACATGTGCCAACAACATTTCCTTCTCAATTTTCAAAACAGTTAATACAAAATTTGTATTAAGTATATAATAATTAAAGAACAATAACTGCTGAGATACGATATGCCATCAAATATAAAATCCGTGTGTCGGATTTCTTGAGTAGTAGGTCAGTTATCTCAAAATTTCAAAAGAATTACAGGAATCTGGAATGTTCATTTAAACTTTTTTGGTTTGAACAACATTTCTATTTCAATTGTATTTTAGTTATACTCTTTCAAACATTTTAAAAAAAAACACGAAAAATTCGATTTTTCACAACAGAACGCAATTCTCAAACACACAGATAAATATTTTGACATGTAATTTGGAACAGATCTTAATGGCAGTAATGCAAACTTAAATCCAAAAAACTGTATCCCTATTGGAATCTCAAAAAAATTAAATTCAAATTTCCCGGTATTTTGTGCTCATATCAGAGGTCACCGAAAGTTGAATGGTTCTTTGAGGAGATGAGTTTTTTTTGGAGCTACTAGACTATAGATTATCAAAAGTATTCCATATCCGAGCTCATAACACTGACCTTGAGATAAAGATATCCACTTATTATACCTTTAGCCAATATTTGAACTATTCCATCATGTCAACGTCATTGAATTAAATAGATTTAAACATTGAAAAGACAGTGGCTTAATGATGATGACATACTTATGTGCTGTATTAGAATAATTTAAATCAATTCATGATGTTCCCTACAATGAAGCGTGTCAGAAGATATTTCCATAATGAATAAATTAATCAGTAATGATAATAATAATTAAATGGGGCTTAGTTAGAAAAATATACCTAGGGTGGTCGATATTCCTTTTCATCGTTTGACAACCATAGTTTTAAAGACTATACAAGATTACGAAAAGGTTTTTACATTGATAAACATAGATTTGATGGCTCAAAATTATAGCAAATCCATTATTTATGGGCATAGGGTAGGAACAAGACCGCTAAAATCAACTCAATAGTTTATAACAATTGTAAGTATTGTTATATAAATGATCCCAAATAGGAGTTTGCAATTTTCGTCACGGGTATATCCCAACCTCTCCTTCAAGAAGAAAGAACAATTCCTTTCCAACTCAATGATTATTCGCTAGTAGCATTAGAAAATTGCTCAAAGCTTAACAAGAGGTGATTATAGTTCAACGAATCAACATTTAATGTGGGGAGAGAAAATTGAAGTACAGCTGACATTGATGTTTTAAGGTTACCATTTTGATATTATGGATGATACTTTAATCAGGTAGGCCAATGGGGTTGTTTTGACGCCAATGGACTGAATAATTATGAATTTTGAACGAGAAGAACTTGAATTTATTCTGTACAACTACAACTACTACTACTAATAATAAAAAGAGGATTCCCCAGTGAAATTGATCTACAGTCCAAGGAAAAGGATTGGAGACTTAAATCAAAAAAGCATTGCCGCCTTTGTGACTTTAGTACGAATACTTTAATCCATAATAGGCCTTAATAATGTACATATGTATGTGTAGACATGTACAAAGATCATCATTCCAATTTTTTAACATCTAAATGAGTGTATTTTTATGCAATCTATATATGTACAAAGGATCACTCTAATTATGTACATATTTATACATATACATAAAAGTAATATAATTGATAAATTAACATTCCATTTTTTCTTTTGTTCTCTGATTTCTTCATTTTACATAGATTCTAATGGATCTAACATTTATGTTATATTATGCATGCCTCTTATAATACCTAACAATTAACTAATCAAAAGCACAACAGTACTTGTGCAATTAACCTTATTATTAAAAAATTATGAAAAGTGAGCGCTGCAGCACTGATGTACATATGTGTATCTTAGCACCCCGCATTGAAATGATTATAATTTTTTTATCAATCAAGAGAATACATATGTACTTATGTAATGAGGCGTGATTATTATATGTATGTATTTTTTTGTCAAAAGTAATTTGTAGTGGGTTAGCTCAATGAATGAACTACTAAATTGCTAACAATTATGGTAATAAAGCAACTCCGGGCTACAAAAAAGTAGAAACGGTTACATATAGTCTACATACATATATTAGAGACAATTGGTAAAAATAATTATTATTGTCACTTGGATACAAGATATTGAAGATAACTAATTCATCTTTCATGTATGTATATATGTACGTATGTACATAGGTGATAGATTTTAAATGATAAATCACTTAAGTGTCTGCATATTATGTACACATATAAAAATATATGATCAAGCTCTTGAAAATGAGTCATCACTTTTTCTTAATGTCTGCAAAGTACTCATTTCGACTATATATTATTTATAAATTAAATATTGCTTGAACGCATTATCCTTCTTTATATGTATGTATAGGCTGAAACCAGGGGTGGTAGAACCAGCTCCAGTTGGGACATTTTATAAAAATGAATCCCGTATGAATGAATCAGTCAACTTTTCATTGCTTTTGTCTGACAAGTATTATTTTTCAAGAGCCATATGTAAATATTTAAAGGATTTAAGAAACAAGGAAAACTTTCTCAGGCTCACCTCCCAACACTAACCCAAAGGTGCTCTGCTACGACTAACAGAAAAATCAACTCCATTCAATGCATTTTTAGTCAGCTGTTGATTTGTCTACTCCGTCTCTGAACTTTGATTTATTCAACTTGAATTAATTCTTGTTGTGTTCTTGTGAATCTCCCATTTATCAAATGTCCAGTTGTTGGACATAATGACGTAATTGGCTAGTTGACATATCATTTAGAGCTCCTTTTCTTTATCTTTTTGGAGGGAAATTGCCATGTGATACCAACATTTTATCAGCTGTGAATGTGTTTACTCCTACCCCTTAATAGCTTTTTGAATGTTATTGAATTCGAATTAAATCTTGTTAAAGGTGATTGTTTCTACTATTTATTTTGAGGGAATGACAAAATTACTTCTTAATTTCATATCTATATTCTTTCTAGAAAGGGATGCAACGTACCATAAAGATCACACCGTGACCCAGCACGTGTTCTTCTAAGAACTCAAGGTCTACAACTTATAAGGTGCAAATTGTTTTACCGAAAGTGGATGTATGTATAACATACAAATCTAACTTTTGACCTTACAAAAGGGCATATTAGTGCTAAATATTGGAGCTACAAATATTCCAAATGTTCCGACAGCCCAGAAGAATCCCATGGATATTTATCTGAATATTATGACTGGACGTGTGTGATGTAGGGAAATTGTTCGTAAATACAATGAGATCCACTCCACTTAAAGCACTTAACACAATCTACACTATCCAATTGAAATCATTGACGACAAGGGATTCATAAAGTGACTCAAATATTAGGGATTTGGAACATCATGTGTGTACATGTTTAATGACCCATTGATTCCAATGGGATAATTACATGTAGTTCCCACGATTTGGAAGTAAATGGATAAGACAACGTTTGTCTCTAAAAACGGACTTAATATTCCTTTACTCTCTATTGTTTCAAGTAAAGCCAAAAAAGTGAAATTTTTGCAATTCTATGGGAACTCTCTTATGTAACAATAACAACAACAGCAATAGTTGTTGTATAATAATACATATACTAACCATTAATTTGAGAATTAAGTACATTTACAATGTACATACATAGAGAGGTATACATAGAAGTTACTTTAGTATATTAAAGTATATTAGGGGATGATGCTCCATCATAACATTCCTTCTCAGATGAGTTAATTATCTTTGTATGTAGGTATATGTACATGGACAAACAACGACTACATGGATGCAAGCGTTCAATTAACGAAGATTTACTACTTAAATGATTCAAAAACAAAAACATTCTAATATTTCGATAATATTAAACATTTAAACTCTCAAATGATTCAGAAATAGTAGTTGAAGGAGGAATAGCCAGTAGAACACAGGCCTTTAATGAACTTAAATTAAAGAGCAGATGAGTTAAGCTTGAGCAATACCACGTCGTTATTCCATGTATTTGATTGTTTCTTTGAACCTTTCCCCTCAATAGAACGAGGGAAAAAGGCCCAAATCATTTAACCAAATCTTCCTCCCAACCTTGAATTTATTTTTCATACTATTACAATAGGAGGGAATCATTTATAGCTATTCAAGTGTATGCACAACCAATCAACATTCAGAGACCGAATAAATGATAATAATTATTAGATAATTAGAAAAATCCACAGCTGACAAACAAATGCGGATAAAAGAAAGTGATGACTATGCAATCGAGTTGTTGCTTCTCTTCTCCCTAATTTAGCTGACATGACGAAGAGTTACTCAGAGAAAATCATCAGCAGCAAATAACTATGAAGTATATTTTGAAGGGAAAAAATTAAGTTTAGATCTTGCATTAGGTATATCAAATGCAAATTTGTACAATCAATTGCTCTAAATAAAATGCTAAATGCTGTAAGATAACGTATTTTAAAAAAGTGCCATCCGCATCACTTAAATATCCTCATTGATTAATTATCACAGCCCTTCCTTTAAACAGGTAGAAGGTTTTACAGTACAAATTTTGTTTGTATGTATTTAGTAAGCCAATTATAGATTATCATAATTTGTTAAAAGATGTATGTACATAAAGGTTGAAATCATATTTTATTTTGTATGTTCCAAGCTTTATAAGGGCATTACATATATCCCAGTACAACATACAACATAGAGAACAATTATGTACACGTTTATTTATGTTGGTTCTGAGTGATAAATTACTTTTAAACAGTGACTTGAGTACCGTATTTTATGATGAATGAGCGATTTTTGATGCTTTGCAAAAAGATGATTTCCTTAATAGGACTTAATTGGATAAGTTGGAGTCTATTTATACAACCCTGGTTACATAGATGTACGCAAAATCAGTTGGTAGTTGGGCAATTGACCCACAATACAATTTTTGATCTATTTTTCCTCCTTGATTGTAAATAATTGTTCACGGTTTAACAAGAGCTAATTTGATTTCAACCTTCACAACTAATTGACCTATGATGGGAATAAAAATTAGAAAAATTGACAGTTGACAACCAAATTTGTTGAGTATACATTTTTATGATCCTGCCATTTCAGCACGATTTGTTGAACCAAGAACCAAAAAATAAAGGAAATCATAAGCATATGTACATATAAATCATGAAATCGTCTTCTACATATGTATTTGTAGTAACCAATAAGAAGTACATAGAGTTCTTAGAGCAATGAGGTTAATATAAGATTTGTGTGTGAATGTATGTATTTATAGTAAATAATAAACAAAGTAATTATTAGATTCATGTCTCCATTCTATCAATAGATGAGGTATAATTAGAGATGATTATGTATGTAATTATACAGATACTTTAAAGAGTTATAACAATATTAATGCTCTTTGTACTCAAGTCCAAATCAGGTCTCAAGCCTTTATTTGGTCTGATTGAGCATTTAAGCTAAAGAAGTATTAATCATAGCTTTGAGATGAAGACAAATTACCAAATAAGAATTCATTTTCAATCAAATAAAAAAAGGAATCTATCATAACTTGAATTACTTGAATTGAATCGCAAGTTTTTCTCAAGTCGAGCCTAGGGGCTCTTCAACATTTTAGTCAGTCGAATCTCAATTGGATACAAAAATAATTGAATGAATGACATCACTCTAAGAAGCCAATAGTCTACAACAACAAAATAAGGCTTTTGTATGATCACTCTTTGATTCTCATTTAGCATATAACCTGTTGATCACGAATCTACGATTCATTTTTTTTTTAATCAAGTAAGGTTTGGAGGATTTACTACATATTATTTACTACATTATGTTACTACATATTAGTTGTTAGATTATATCCCCTATGAAAATCAATTCAAGAATGTTCTTTTACGAATGAAAGAGAATAAGATGGGTATTTACTAATTATCAATCAATTATTTTTAATGATGACAATATTAAGAATCAATGATTTTGAATAATTAATTATTATTTTTACTGGAGATAATGTTTGAGAAATACAGAGTTTAGAAGCTCATTTGGAAATGGACTAATGCATTAATTTCCAATAGGTTTGTCTATTTAAATATTTCAAATAGAGGATACCTCAACCCTGAGAACAAAGTTAATAATAAGTTGGAAAAATCCTACTTCTTTTTCGGCAAATGATATATAATATGTAGATCTTAAATATATAATAATACTAAGTAAACATTTGTACACATGAATGTCAATCATTCATTTTTAAGATTTCTTTAAGTACTCATAGCATGTTTGCTCTAGAGCCCTTGATAATAAACATTCACAGAGTCCATGCTATACAAAATAGACAATTAGGAGAACTAGCTAAATCAGGCAACCAGTTGTGTATAAAATCACCATTGTTCAATAGAAATTCCTTCTACCATTAACAAATATGAATTTTCCATAATAAATCATTGTGAATTATGTGACTTTAGCCCCTATTTTGTCATTGATGTTATCAGGACTCGTATTTTTGTTATTATCAACAAAGTTACATTGTTTGTTCCCCACAAAGATACTAAATATGGAGTCCTGATCTGAAGAAAAATTAAAATTGACAAAAGACAACCTAAAAATAGCCAGCTAAATATGACTAGAGACCCAAAACATTTAAATTTTAATAGTTAAAGAACCTCTATTTTGTCAACTGACACAACTTTATCAAACTTTTTTATCTTTATGATTCTCTCTAGTGCTCGTTTCATCAATTGACTTCTTTCTGATTCACCTGAAGCAGCTAACTCTAAGTATTTATTACTACCTTACCTGAGCCCAAGACAAAACAAATAAATTAATGGATTGAGACTAAGAGTAAAAAGTTTTCTTTGTTTTTACTCGTTGTTGTTTCTTTGCAAAAAGGAAATTTTAATTTAATTGTTTGGGTCTTGGTTTTGACAATTAGACTTTATACAAGTATATATATTTGAAATATTCATGACGTTATATTTATTGTATCTCACAACCTTTCATCAAAAAAGAAACACGGGGGGAAGGGGGCAAAAACAATTATTTAACAGCTGAACAAGAGCTAATTCAACTCATTTCAATAAATCAGACGTTCAAAACACTGATTAGGGTAATTATCATGTTTTATGAAAATCAGTAAATTGTCACGGATACTATTTTTAATAAATTGAAAAAAAGAAAAGAAGAAGAAGGAATAAATACTTGCAATTTGATAAGCTTAAGATGTTGAAAAACAAAGCAGTAATCACAATATTGATCATTATAATTGTATTATCTATCTATGTATGTATACATATAGTATGAGTTATGACGTACAAAACATATCAATACAAATTATGTACATATAATGTAGTCATATGTACCTATGTAGGTACAGTAAATAGAGTGTAATACAGGGAATTAGTATCATACATTTCTTCTATATTATATGAACACATTTATACTACACACATAAAGGTGTGTCACCCTTACATTTATTTGTAGGTACGAACGTATATATGTATGGATACAATAATAAGTTTCTTTGTACATATTATTATCATCATCAAACTTCTGAGGTTTTGCGCTCTCTCTCTCTCTCTCTCTAAACCTTTTTTTTTATTTTCTAAAATGTTTGCTAATCATCATAAAGAAAAGATATTTACTTTTTATCAAAATTCTGAGTTTTTGCTCTCTCTCTCTCTCTAAACCTAAAGACAGTATAAGTACTTTTTGATAGCTTGGAAAACATTTATTGTGCACATACCTACAAATATTCATGGCCTAATGCATATTATGAGCATCGTATTCCTTTTTTGAGCACCTATGTGGGTGGGTCCGTCTTCCCACAATATAATTATAATTAGACTACACCGTTGGATTAAAAAAGTTGGGTTAGTAGGTCAGTCATACTGATAGGGATGGGCATCTTGTTGAGGTGAGAGGGCGTGCCCGCAATTACTTTCTGGTACCCCTGCATTTTATCTTTTATCATTGTTATTTGACAATATTAAATAATGCACAATAGCTACCCATAATTGTAGCGAGCTCTATATAGACTCAACGATACTGAGAAGACTGAATTCAAACTGATCATCAAGGTAGTGGTGTCAACTGAAATTTTTCTATTCTTCCTTAAAGTCAACTTTACGTATATCTCATACATAAAAGTCAATGGTTCTTGACCTTGTTGAAAGTACTAAACCCCACAAGTATCATACATGTTCTCATCGAAACCTTTGTAGTTGGAAAAATAAAAAACGTGACGTCGCAAACCATACGAGCCCCTGAAACTGACTCACCGAGCACACCTGGATTCGATCGAACACAGGTGAAGAACCACTGTTCTAAGTAATACATTTTTAGCTACAAAAACCCACCTTTTTTGCAATTCGTGTTCCTTGTCGAAAAGAGTTGAAAGTATGATTTCAAAATGCAAAATGGATAATCAGAAAATTCAACTACACCCTTGGATTTAGAAAATTGGCTGAGTAGATTACTCTACGTACTTGAGTACGAGAGAAACGCGCGTACACATAGCACGTCAAGGAGTAATGTAATGATTTTTACTCATATAAGCCAGTCTGATGAATGATGATGCCTAATTTGGCTTCGGGGCGTGTAGTATTGTAAATCATAATAATAGAGTATCAAAATGCAAGAAAGACAACAAAGCACACACACAGCCTATTGATTCAATACGTTATGAATGAGGGATTTCTCTTAATGTTGTTATTATTATTATTTATTTATTTTGTAATTCTCCATGACAAAGAGGTGAAGAAATTTTTTTTTTTTTGTGTGTGTGAGTGTTCAAAGAAAATAGTTCATAAACCTCAGGGTTTGTGAGTAAATAATTTCCTGTTTCTAGGCAGATATTGAGAACCCAAATGACTTGTACTTAACTTGTAGGGGACAACAATAGCAGTGAGTAAGGAAGGAACGAACGAACGAAAAGTTGTCTTCTCTGATAGAGTTCATGTTTGTACATACATAACACATGCATTAGGGATTAGGGGCCATACATAAAGGAATTTAACTTTTCCGATCCAATGATCCCTCGACAAATCTGGTCATGTATATAAAAATCAGCATAGCCTCTACATACTCTTTATGTCCCCTGCTTTAAGTAGTGTCAATTCACCTATCTGTACATCAACATAAATAAATTATTCAAGTACTATGAACAAATAAATATTGTTCTCAAGCAGAAGGAATACATATTTTATCTACTTCAAATTTTGATTCCAGCTTGAAACTCATGATCTGTGATGAAAGAGTTTTATCTTTCAATAATAAGCCAGCCTAGGGATTAATTAGCACAAGGCTACTAAATAGACATCATTTTACAAACATCCTTCTGTATATGTATTGTACTAATTCTCAGAATAAAAACATTTTGAAGACTTTATCAACATATTTTGTTGACTCTATGTACATAAGCAAAGCACTTGTCCCCTACCTAGTCAAATAAATAAACGATCATTTCATTATTATTATTATTATTATTCTTTCAAAAAGTCTTTATCTTATCAATAGTTTCATAACATTAATTATTTATGACATAATTGTAGTTGAAAAGACAGACTTGGATGCATCTTTAAGGGGCGAATGCGTTGTTTCATATGATCATACATAGATATATTAATTAAAGTCGACTTAAATGTTTTAATTAAATTTAAATGCTTAAATTAAAAACTATAATAATCAAACATACGATGTCTTACTCATTTGCTAAACTATTTATTGGTTTTTTTTTAGTGAGAAACTTACATAATATTCAATTTTATCTACCTAAATAATTATTATTTTTCCTAGAATTTTCCTTTTTTTTAATTTAAAGTCATAGAATTTTGTATCAAGATCTCAAAAAAATATATATATTTTTTTAAAACGGGACAAAAATAATACAATACAAAAATTGTAAAAATATATTACTCTCGAAAGGAAGGGGTTGTTTCCTTCGTCTCGACACTACTGCTTATTCGAATATACTAATCAAATTCATGTTTTAATTTGCCTTTTTGACTACCTCGTTATTCATTATATTTTATATCAGTTCAAAAATGGATGAAGTATGTTACATATAAATTATTTGTAAGACGCTCTGAATACCGGGGGCTCTCAAGATGATAATTTTCGAACCTAAATTAGCGCTCACCATATAAGGTGTGAGAACCAACCCGTATTTCCTCTAATTAGGTAATAAATTTTAGATAACGAGAGATTCGGAGCACCCTTCACATCTGACGTCATAGTAAATCAAGGGCGCTATAACAACAACCTACAAATTTACACTGTATTCTATTGTCAGCTGAGGATTTGTCTACTTTTATTCCCTAGTCAATGTTTTGAACGTTGATGGGTCTAAATATGTTGCTTTTATTCAGCTCAGAGCAATTCCCTACCTACCTATAAATATGCCAACAACTTACTACCAACTTATTTTGGGCCTTGTTTCTGTTTCTTTTGAGAGGGGAAAAGGTTGCAGAATACACTTAAAATAACGTCGTGAATGACACGTGTATGTTTTCCTAGGATACACTATGAATCAAAATTTGTATTAACTATGTCCCATTTGTAACTTTAATTTAGCTTTAACTCTTTGACAAAGTATCATTTGCGATCCGAAATGCCTATAGCCAACACTGATCCGGCCACGTGTCTCCCTTTTTTTTATTTGAATCAAAATATATGAATAATTAAACTCTAAGCATATGGATAATAGTGTATCAATGATCATTATTTATAATTACAAATGTATAATTTAAAATGAATGCTATTCAATTTTGTTTTGTGTTCTCGAAGGAAATGAGTGCTCTGTATGATGGCCTAACTGCCTGGCTCTGAGTTTCATGTTTTAAAGTATCTTCCTATGCTCATAAATATACTACCATGTACTTTGTACGATTAAAGAAAATATTACTTCCATGTATACATATTGATTCCAAGTGCCTAACTAACTAGCTGTAAATAATAGAATAAAAAAATATGGAAAAGAAAGAAAATGAATTGTGACGTAAATTCTCTTGAACTGCAGATGCTTATTCTATGATAAGTAGTAAATAATATAACATATGTATCTAGTATTACTATGTACATAGATATAATTGAAACTTCTCTCTACGAGGATGAATCTACAGACATTATTTCATATTTAGCATCTCCCTCCTTTTAAGATCACCACCACCACCACCAACAATTGTCTTTATTATTTTTATTTTTTAAGGTGTGACGGGTGTTTTGGGTTAATGGTGCTACACAGATGTGTAGTCACATATTTAAAGTTATTATAAACCTATCATCTACATAATATTATTATTACAATAACCATTCGACATAGATAATATGGCAACTCAAATCAAAACAGACAACAAATTATGTACCTATGTACGTATACATATATGATTAAGTTACATCTCTTTATTATTTTTTATCTATTAAGAGTAGTCATTCTATCAAGTTAGATATTGTTGCTTATCATCATGAATGCTTGGATTAGTAAGGGCACATACTTATATAAGTCAAATATATTCCATATATACCAATATATGTATAAAGAGGCTTATTAAAATGTTATATAAAATGATGATGACGTTCTAGGAGCATTTCTTTGATCAGATGGGTTATTATGAGTAGTATAGAGAGGCTATTTTTTATTTATTTAAACAACTAGATACCCTCGGTGGAATAAGAAGCTTGTGATAAGTAATTAATTATCTCAATTGCTTGATTAGTGGAGATTTGATCGTGTCAATAAACATTCCAAAATTAGACAAGAATCAGAATGTCAATAGGCGTGACATGAGGGATAGTTGTGAATGTATAGTCTGTACAAATTATATTAGACTTATCTGACTACGTCCACAAAAATAAAGTCATGAAGAAGAGAGATTAATTAAAAGACATTCATGGGAAGAAAATGGGTGCAAGGACTGGCATGCACGTCAGAGCTGTATACCGTCATACCCTCAAGTCTAGTTTTAACAAATGAACTCGTATTCACGTCTGAGCTCGAGTACATCGTACACAGGCTATGGATAGAAATGGACATTTTTACAAGGAGTAGTACAAGGAGAAGGCGAGATTTATAATACCATTGATTTAAGTCCTTTGTTTACCAAGACGAGCTTTTTGGGATGGATAAATAAAAGCAGAATGTATTCTCCCTTCAGCTGATGTGTATCAGTTGACTCCTCTGATTTAAAGCAGCTGACTCTACGTGTTATAAACTCGTAACGGGTATTATTATTATTTATGATTTTGATATATTATAAAAAATATAGTAAATTGCGCGCCCTTTTTTTGAATTTTTGATGTAAAAAGTGTTAACGATTGATTTGTATATTGATAGAATTTATAAATGTACCATATTTAGTATATCTAAATAATAACTCTGCACAATATTAAAAAGTTGGCAAAAAAGAAAATACAGAAGGGTAGATGCTACCAGTTGTTTTTTCCAAATTTTTCCTTTCACTTTTGTTAGTTGAGGTTGCGAGTGAACAAAGAACTCGACGTACCCTTCACCAATTTTTCATCAGTTGACCCTTTTGATTTGAAGGGGGTATGACTCTACGTGTTATGAACTCAAAAAGGGTATTATTATTATTATTATTTATGATTTGAACTATACTATGTAAATATATATATTAAATCAAGGATTCTGTTACCTTTTTTTTGAATATTATACAAGTAATAACGATTGATTTTTATATTCGTAGAATTCGTAGAATAAAGCTACAGAGCTGCCACTTTTGTTATGATTTTGGAGGGTAGAAAAATGTGTAGCCTTGTTATAGAGGGAATATTTTATATTTTAAGTTTTTAATACTAAAAAGCCTTGACACACTTTGTGGAAATGATATTAAAATCATCTATATTTTTAATTTCTCCTTTAGAGGGAGATGCTCCCACCATGACGGTCTAACAAAATAAAAATGAGCATAATTTAAAAAATGAACAAAAATACGAACCATTTTTCCTTTTGTAATCATATAACTGTTATTTGTCTCCACAAAATGCACATCCCTGTATATGAACTAATATATATATATATATATATCAAGGATTGAGTATTGTTAATATAACCAAATTCCAAATAGAAATTCAGTTTAGTTTCAAATAGGTTTTTAATCTTGGAGGAGTCTCTTTCCTCAGAGTCTTTCTATATAAAGTATTCATTCTTATATTTTATTACAAATATAAATAGGATCCATAGTTTAGGAACTATGATCCTTAAAAATTTGCTTGAGTGTTATGATGTCAAAAAAACAGTTACATAATATTATTATATACTTATGTAATAAACTAAAAAAATAAATATTGATTTATAATGGATCAGAAAATCAAATATTAATATGATTTGGAAGCAAAAGGGCTTAAAGTTACGATAAGTCATTTTTATTGCTGATATAATTTGTTTAGATTGGGAGGCTTTACAAAACCAAAAAAAGCAACAACTCATGTCGAGTTGAACTAAGATTTTAATCTTTACATTGATGTCTTTAGAGTTACAAAAATCATTAAAATTTTATCAACAAAAATTATAAAAGGTACCCTTTAGAAAAAGTTATGATCACGTGAACTTAGAGCCCTTGATGTAATATAATACAACTGGTATGAATCTGTATTTATTTCCTTCCTGTCCCTCTCAAAAAAAAAAAAACATTCAATGTCTGTCCCTCTAAAAGTTTAAAAGAATAGCTGATATACATAGTGAAACGATGTGACAGCTTAAACTGCTATCCTCCAAATAGCCATCAAATTGTCAGGGTTACCAATTCAATTTCTGCAACTTTTCTTATGTACTTAAGATTTACAGCTCTAACAATCGTCGTAAATCCCACATAGGTATGTATCCATCCATCTCCCCAGTCCCCTGAGTTTTTTCGGGGAAGGGGTTATTGTGTATAGAAAGGTTTCTGAATAGGACATTCGATTCAGGATCTTTTGAGTGTTATAGTTGGAACCCTAGTCTCAGGAGGGAGGAGAAAATATAGATACTGAAAGTTCCTTGTGGCAGATTTAGAACGTTCCTTCAATTGGGATAATAATTGAAAAACTTTTAGTTTCCACGTTTTGTCCATAAATTTTTAAAAAAAGTAGAGTCCTGGAACCCGGAAGGAGATCGAACTGGTTTGAGTTAAAAAAATAACGTGAGTCACGCCCCAGTTTTCTCTACTTTTGCTCAAGCTCAGAGGTAAAGGTGACTTTTCGACATTTTGCTTCAAACTCTACGAATATGCTGTTGATCCCTGAGGCAGTGCGGATCCGGGGCTCTACTCTAAATAAAACAAACATGAAATAGGAAATCAATACAAATCTCAAGGATGATCATGGATTTTTTCACAAATGGGTTGTTTTATTTTCAGGAGGATTTGATGTTTGTAAAGATTTATCTATGGGTAGTTACATTCTAACTTGACAAACTAACTAAACCTTTGTTCGTAGTAATAGTTAAGTAGTCCAAGTATATACTTAGAACTCTCCAGGCTTCAGAGTTAAAAAAAGCAAAATAAATTGAACATAGGCGGGTTTTTTATAATTAATTATAGCCGAATATCTACTACATACATGGACTGTCATCCATGATAAAGACTTGTGTGTTCTTGAATCAAATATTATTGATTATTGTAAGTAGAGATTCAAATTAATTCATTGTTTGAAGTAATCCGGCATTTGCTTTTATCATGAAGAATCATTTCTTCAATGAGAAGACGAAAGAGAGAAGGACTTAGACAATATACATAAATATATGTTATAAATATGAATATAAGTGCATATGAAAACAAAAAAAAAAAAAAAATAGAATAAGGAAACATTGAAGGAGTTGGATTAACAAAGATCATATAAATACAGTCCGTTTCTCTTCCTTGCTCTAATATTGATTATCTATTACATGTGATATCGTATAATAAGTTTACTGATGTAGAAACGGATTCAAGTACTATACATCAAATGTTTTTTTTTTATTTTCAAAACATAGGCAATAATATTTCCTTACTTTCAATGTTCCTTTATTTGAGTGAATTGTGTCTCAAAATACGAGAAAACATAGACTGTAATTACTTTGTAAGTACATAGATTGTTGCATGTCTTTTATCAAAGAGAAATTTTACAAGAGAACAAAGAGTGGTTGTAGCAATCAAAAAGAAAAAAAGAAAAAGAAAACCGAAGGAATTAAATAATCACCATCATTCGCTGCCTTTCTTTACCTATAAATAGTTAATAATAACAAAACATCAATGGAATAAAAGTAATTATTGTCTATGTAGTTGGTACTGCAGTATATGTAGGTTAACTCAAAAATGTTCAAAAAACATTTTTGAATAGTTTTTTCTTGGTTTCTTCATCTGACCTAGTCTTGACTCTACTAAATTCCATAACTCTCTGAAGACCACTCAAACTCGTCCCAAACAATATTTAAAAAACTCGATCAAAATAATCTCATCTCTCGTTTTCCTGTTTTCGTTTATCATCATAGTGCACAAAGCAATTTCTTGGGGAGGCATGATGCAGACTTTCAAACTGCTCTCTTGTGAGACTAGTAGTAACTAAAAGAGCTCTGATCTAACTAGAACTAATGTTGGGGTCTTGCCTCCTTAAGACCTTGATCTCCTTCTCAGCCAGGGAAATAGATACATCAGTAACCAACTTCATATTGCTGCTGGCTGCTGACTTACTAACATCCCCAATAGCTTTTCCAACCAGATTTTTGTAAGCATTGATGCCCCTGACTTTTAAGATTTGTATAACTTGACATGAGTAGGAATATAAATAATATGCAAAATGCCGCGTGCGAGATTTTGTGGAGTTGGCTCTTCGAACAGTACTTTTTATTTTGCAAAGCTGTTATCATTTTTCATTTATCATTTAAGCTAAAGATATATAAATTTCCGACATTAATTTGAGTTAATTTTCTGCTTCTCATCTATGATATACATACATAATGTTATTATTTATTATTGATGTCTTCATTTGTATGCATATATAAAGGAGAATAGCAGCTTGTAGCTCAGTCAAACGTCATGACAGCTCAAGCTTCTTCTTCCCTCTCAACATTCATCAAATTGTAGGAGTTACCAGGTTGATGATTTTCTTTTTCTTTTTATTTTACACACCCCATTTGCATATTATTTACATTCCTAGACATGATAATCTAAATTAATTTAATTTATGCTCATAGAGACAATTTTTCCAAATAATTTCCTATTATGAAAATAAATACTTTCTCAAATTATCTATTTGATTTTTAATTAATTAATTAACTGACTGCTTCATTGAGGTTGTAACAACTCAAGATGCCCTCAATTACTCGAATTCGATAATATTGGTTTTAACTCAAGTTCAACACGCAATATCTCGGTAATATTTCTTTTTATACTCCGCTGTAAGTCTAACTACATAACTACCGGGTTTAGGTAACCAAGTAACGACTCAGATTACATCTCCTAAATGACACTCTCTTATTTTCCCGTAAACATGACCAATATACACATCATATACATACATACTATGTACATATGTAATCATCTGTTATATTTTCACTCTAACACAATAAAAACAATGTTTTGTTCATTATTAATTACGGTTTTTTTCCCCGTGTATTTGTATTTTTTTTTTTTTTTTGCAAGTATAATGTATATAACAGTACATATAATTAATTTTATCTCAACATCATCTTGAAAACAAAATAATACATATATATATATATACTAAATAGTATGCAAAACACAATAAATAAGTTCTTCCATAGCAGCTAAATATGCCCTAAAAATTTCAATTGTGCTCAGGGTACCTTTTTTTACAAAATATCCGAACAATCATTGTTTGAAAAATTAATTTAATACAATTTTTGAAGCATAAATTTAAGTACACCTCGAGTACGTAGAGTTTTGTGGTCAAGGCCTTGTAGGGATCTTGAGATCAAAAGGGATCTCGAGAATCATATCACAAAGTATCGCTAATGTATTGAATGATTCGATTTGCATTTTGATTCGCATTTGTTATGGAACGAATGCAAAAAATCAGCATTTTAGAAATATCTACTTCTATTATATGCTCGATACATGTATGTTTTAGTTTCTACATGTCTCTTGTGCAAATACATATGTAGGTACAGCTCAAGGATCCGCCACTTGCATTTAGCATCTGCAAATTTCAAATGTTGAATACAATCGCTTCGCTTCCATTTACGAACTTCCCTGCATCATTTCTCCATGGATATCAATTCACTCAACTTAGCATTAGTTTCTAAACAATTTTCTCTGTAGCTATGTTAATATATTTTTGTGAAAATGTTGTCATGGTGATACTGTCTCAATGAACAATAAAACAACGTGAGCCAACAGATATGTGAATATTTAAAAAAATGAATAGTCAAATAAATGGTAAATACTCCATACAAAAAGTATGTAGATGAAGGAATTGGGCTCATATATCACTTCTCGTAACACCTACTAGTACTCATTTCTTGGTCAGAGGAGCCTTATTACCTACCTCAGTCGAACGTGTACATTTGAAGTAATAAATCATCTCCTTATTTTCTTTAATGTATGTATAGGCATACACAACCAGCGAGTGGCAAATGTATTTTTGTACGAAATTTTTCTTCCAACCTTGCTCAGATGCGTAGGTCTAAGTTAAATTTCCAGGCAAGGGAGGGGGGAATTTCCTCCTTGCAAAATCTAATAGAATGTATCAATCAAAACAAACCTTTTTGCAACGATATAAAATTGTAAATGCTTTGCTCCTATAGGCTATAAACAATTTGAACGAAATGAGTCTTCATTTCTTAATATCCCACATCTTCTCATTCTTGGCTATACATATGTTTAATAACAATAACTGATATTATTTATATTACATTATATATAAATATGTTAGGGTCCATAAGTAGTGAACATGAAATTTAAATTTCCTTGAAGGTCTCATTTGTATTTTCATTTTGTTGTCTATATCAATGTAATAAATGAAAAATTGATAAAAAAGAAATAAAATTGAAAGGACGCTAAACGCCTTAAAAGATCAGGAAATGATCAGAAAATTATCATCCAAACATATTGAAAAATAATATTTTTTATTTTATAACTTTTGTAGTTGAATAAACAATCTTTCAAATGTATTTATCTTAGTGTATCTAAAATCCATTTTTTATCCAGTAGCATAAAGGATGAATAAATAAATAATAAAGAACAAATGTACCGAGTCTGGAATGCATTTTTTTCTTCTTTGATTCCAAAAAATAAATTCAGCATTTATTGCAACTACTAAATGCTATACAATGGAATTAGAACAATTTTGATCGTTCATTCCGTACTTGTTTTCTTACTTGATAATACAAAAAATAATGAAAATTTCCCCTTAATTTGAACGTATTATATTTTATATTCCATTGACTATTTTATTTTTTAACTTCTGATGGTTTTATCCATCAATTTTTTGGAATCCATGTACGCATGTATTTTTAAACAATATCAATTATATGATGATTTATATGTCGTTTAGACTTAATACATGAACATTGTATTCAACTACTAATAATTTGAAGAAAAAAATCCTTGTTTTTGTGAAAATAAAGTAATCGATACAAATCATAAGAGACTCAAATTCCCATGCCGGAGTAATCACTCAATTATAAGATATGGAGATATTAAAGCACAAATTACTTCGTAGATAGGTTTCGTAGTCAAAAGATGATGCGAAAGGATATCAGACATGACGACCTATAATTCCTGGATAAGGATTATCTTATCTGATACAATATTATTATCTTTACTTTACTAGAAAACTTGATGTTTGAAGCCAATGAATCTGTTTGCTTCGATCAAAAAGTAATTAACAATTGTCATCAATCATGAGATTTCTGATTCTCGCCGCCTTCATTGTTGTTGCATGTGGTGCTACTCCCTCTCCTCGATTTGATGAAAAGTCTGTTGAATGTGATCTTTGCAAGTTTTTGATTAAGATGATCAATGATACCTTCTGGACTCAGGATAATGCTGATGAGGCCATCCGAGAACTTGAAGCTGTAAGGCTTCCTCCATTTTTAAAGACAAATTTAGGTATTTTTTCATTATTCATTCTTTCTTTTTAATTTCAGGTCTGTGCTCAAACTCAAGAAGTCTCTTCGTTCCTCGGTGAGACCTGCACCAGATTTGTTGAAGAAATCTTCAAGCCTGAAATCGAGGACATCCTTTCTAACAAGCCAAACCCTGAAGCTGCTTGCAAGGAATTTACATATTGTGTATAAATTATCACAAATAAATGATCATTGCTAATATATTTTTATTTTATGTAGAGTTATTAATCATAAAGCTTATAGTTGATTTGTATATTTAAAGGCTATAAAGGCTATAAGCATGTACCCTGAGATAGTTGAGATATTTTTTTAAATTATATGAGTTTCTTAAGTTTTGTCCATCATATAATAGTAAGCTTTATTTCAATTTTACACGTGTTTATTTCATATTACATCGATGAAAGGACTTTACTAATTCAAACTCATCTCGTAATATTTTTACGGACATTTCTTTTACGTTGCATCATTGTGAAGGGATTTGAAACATATATTTCTTGTTTAATCATTTTAAAGCTACTGCATATAAAAGTCGGATTTGATTTATATAAATTCATTTCCATCATGATCATTCTAAAAATTGTGACCAGTTATCTTTTTAAAATAAAAGTCTTAGCACTGATGACCCATGACTATGCTTCATTTATTGTTCATATGACTCCAAAAAGATATCTTTCAACCGATGTAGACCATTCTGAAGAGGTGAAGTTGACCATCGTGGAACGACCTATTCCTAAGATTTCTTCTTCAGACACAGAGAATTGAATTAGAATTTGTGTTCAGAAATATAATCAAGAACTGATCAAAGTATAGAATCGGTTATCTAATTTGATACTGTCAAAGCTAATGGACGAGTCTATGTAGATATAAAAATAAGGTAAGATTGTCTTAACTACCCTAGATTACTCCACACTTTTGATTAAGAAATAACTAATCAAATACATGTTTTACATACATGTTTTATAAATTGTACAAATATACATGTAAATTGTCAGTTACCTATGTAACTCTAGAATTTATAAATGCACTCACATTAGAAAAGGGTCTAATGTACCTAGTTAATGAACATATTTTATCTACATTTGCTATTCATTATGCTGAATTTACTATTTATTGACTCCTGTTTATAAAATTAAATATTGTGTCAGCCTATCTTCTTAAAGCTCTTATGATGTCCTTATCATTCATCTCACTCTTATCAGCTACTAACACTTATTGTGTGTATATTAATAATAATCATCGATACATAACTATATAAGTCCCAACATTCTTGAATCTAAATCATATCGAGTCTTTTTACCTTGCTCTTCGAACATCAAAATCAAAATGAGATTCCTCGTTCTCCTTGCTCTTGTGGCCGTTGCCAGTGCCGCCACTGTCTCTAAAAATCAAATGATTGAAAAGGATATCAAGTGTGATGTTTGCAAATACCTTATTGCACAAATCAACGAAAGTGTTTTGACCGAAGATAACGCCGACCAAGTCATTGCTAAAGTCGAAGAAGTAAGTCTCGAAATCATATAATCAATTTATGTACATATATGTAAAATCTTCATTAGGTATGTGCCAAAGCTCAACAAATCTCTCCCTTCCTTGGTGAGACCTGTACCAGATTCGTGAATGATATTGTAAAGCCCAAGATCGAGGATCTCCTTACCAGCATGCAAGAACCCGAAAAGGTCTGCAAAGAATTCAAAATGTGCTAATCGCGCAAATCAACACACACATGAGCTTTTCATTTCTGGAAGCTTCATGTTATAAAAATAAAAATTGTTAACTCTCACACAGATCAATAAATATATAAAATTTACAAAAGAGTCACACTTAATCATAAAATATTAATGTTTTAAAACTCTCTCAATGGGAAGTTTAATTATACATAATGTGTCTTAATATGTTAGAGACAATTTAAATCATTATACATACAGCACAGGCATCTCAATTTTTGTTTGTGAATTAATAGAATAGACTTTAAGTAATCTCCCCACCCCCAAGACCGAAGAAGATATAAATGTGAAATTAAGTCCACAAAACAGAGAAAAGGTAGACAAAATTTGTCGAAAATACTTAGAGCTACTCGACCTCCCTGAAAGAACATCCTGAGGTCATTAACAAGAATTGTTGACGGGAAGAAGTTTACTGGCCAACTTCAGATATCTGCAGACTGTATGTGATTCTCCATCTTTCGGCGAAGGCCGAGCAGTCAAAATAATTCAGAGATTTGTGAGGCTTAATTTAACAGGAATGGATGGGAAATCATACAACAAATATTGTAAAGCTATTGCTCTGTTTGGAATCGGTAGCAGTGGGGATTCACCAACTGCAAAAGCTATAAATAATCGAATTTTTAACGCAAAGGCACTGATCGTAAGAAAGATAACTTATTATGAGCCTCTCCTACCCTTAGAGTTGAGGACAATTCTACTGTCGGCAGCGGCACGATACACCCTCATGGACCTAAAAATACCTTCCCTCTTCGACAATTCGTGGATAACGGCGTTCAAAGAAATCAAGTATTTTCCACCTTCTTCGCTCAGCCAATGGAAACTTATGAAAAGAATTTTAAACTATTTTAAAAATGTTGAAGAGACATTTTTATACTTGGACTTATTTGTATGTTTGGACTTTATGTTTTTGTTTAATTAATTAATTATTGATTGTGCACTCTATTTTACAGCTGAACGTTCATTGTATAAGGTAAAAATTTTAAACTATAATGTTTATTGGTGTATTTTATTTACAGATATACCCCAACTTTTATACATATCCGGAATCCGGAAGAAATAAAAAAAAAAAGCGGTATAAAGTACTTGGTTCCCATACCTTAGTAGATTCGAACCTCTGAATTGAACAAAAGCAGAATTAGAAAAATATAAGTACAGTTCTTAAGTTTGATTTTTAAACTCTCATTTAATCCTATTTTATGGAACTTGGTTTAATTTCAAAGTACATTTTATTGGTGGTTTCTTTTACTTATTTTGCTTTGCTTTTGTGCTATATGTAGACATTATGTCATCATGATTTTAAATTGCTCCTCCATCCAGTCTAAAATCAAATATTTGCGCTACATGTTTGGTATGTAGCTTTACTTTATACCTCCTCCATCCATCCCAAACCAACAAAATGAATCTGAAAATATTACATGCAAATGTCAACAGGATTTTAGATTTAAAAAAAAATGCAAATTAGTAATTAGCATCATTTTGAAGTTCAAACCAAATATCCTCTCGATGTGTGATATTAAAATTTCTGATGAAAATTTATCAGGATATTTTCCTAGCCGATATGTAACCTCAGAACTATGGATTCAATATCAGAGGCTGAAAATAATGACACATAATTTTACGTACGTTTAAATTGATTTTATGAAAGTACATCACATCCGGTAACTTAACATCAAGTCATACAATCAATAAAGTCTACCCTTAACCTTTTCAAAAAAATGGCGAAAAGATCTTGATAACAAATATTAATATATATATATATATATATATATATATATATATAAAATAGTAGACGTAAAATTTGCACAGGTATCGCTTCCTAAATTTCAGTAATAAAACTACGTGTATTATACATTTTTGATATCCGCAAAAGACCCCTCAAATCAAAATGGTTAAATCTGATTTATGTTTTGTGTAACGCTTTTTGTGCATCAATTTCTGATATTATGATCAATAATTCCACAAAATAATGTAAAAATCAAAATGTGCTTATAATGTTCTTTGTTACACTGCTGAGCCATTTTTTTTATTTTGTTTTTCTTTTACTCTTTCAAAAAGTCTAAAAATTAGGTTTTGAGTATTTGGAAAACAAAAAATGAAAATGAATAATGTAATAAGATACATCTAACTTTATACAAAAAATAATCATATGACTTCGTCAACATGGTTCTACAAGCACAAATAACTAAAATATGAATTGTTCTGTGTCAAAACACTTCGAGGCTAATAAGGTTACATGTACATATGTAGGCAAACTAAGTCTAAAATATATTCATAAATATTGTTAATTAAAATATCTGCTGATGATTGTTTAAGCATTAGGTATGTATGGCTCTTTGTATAAAACCCAAAGAGTTAAAATTATATTTTACATTCAAAATCTCAATATAAAGCTCCTGCTTGGAGTAGCATTTATTCTTCCTTGAGTCATCAATTTATTTTTTGACATAAATAAAGTTGGCATAGTTTTGAACACTGATTTTAAAAGTTTATAAATTGTAATATGAATTATGCCTTAAAGTATTTATAGATTTAATAGGCTTTATTTGAAATGAAATGATTAAATCATTAAATTAAGAAGAGAGGAACCATAATTTAGATTCAGTTCAAGTTCAAGTTTATAGCCAATCAAGTTTCTTTCTTTTTCTCTTTTGTCGGTAAGCTGAAATAAGCACAAAAAACTGGTAAGAGGTGAACCTAGTCACAGTTACTGATATGCTCAGAACTGTATTTCAGGAAACATGATAAATTCATTTTATATTTTTAGACATCAAACGATATCTTTAACTACCAATTATCCTTGAGCTTTGGAATTATCCTAATAAAAATAATATAGTGTAGCTCCGATGCATAAGATCTCTACTAACTTTTATAACTATGTAATCATTTACATGTCTTCAGTGTTGTCTTCTTTTTAAATGTTAGTCATGTGTTTTTTCTAAAAGAACATAACTATGTTGTCAACCTCAAATTCACTTGTGCTATTTGATTTTTAACTAAGATAAAGGATTGAAAGAGTTGAGGACACAAAGTTTGTCAAAACTTTGAGAGCTAAAGTATCTTTTAAGGATAGTTACGTCACAAAAAATAATAATAGTATAAATAGAGAAGGTACTTCTAGGCAAACAATCTACCCATCAGACTACTTGTTTTGAATGCTCTAATTCTGCTGTAAATCACTCATCTAATGAGAATGACTCCTTTTATTAAAAGTTTGTCTCAATAATAAGGTAGTCCTCTGAAGAATTTATTTTTCCCGGATTTTTTCAAGTTGAAATGATAAATTGGAAACGATTGAGATGTTCAAAATACCACGAAAGGGAACTTGGAACTCTTTTCATGAAGGAATATTTTGGAAAACTTTTTATCTCAAACTCTGTATTTAAATATATTATCAGAATCATCAATATGTGGAAATTTAAATGTACAAGAAACTAACTGTGGTTGAGGAAATGGTTTTATGAAGGGGTTTGAAGAGAGTGAATTAGAAATTATTTGTGACTTTTAGATAAAGTTGTACTTATCTGGGACTATGAAAAAAAAGAAAAGAAATTTCTTACATTTAAAAGGCTACATAGAAGCCTATTGGCAAGTTCCAACATTTTCCGCCCCTGTTTTAAGGAAAGAAATTGAGAAACCTACGTAAATGCACTCACATTAGAAGAGGGTCTAATGTACCCAGTAAATGAACATATATTATCTACATTTGCTATTCATTATGCTGAATTTACTATTTATTGACTCCTGTTTATAAAGTTAAATATTGTGTCAGCCTATCTTTTTAAAGCTCTTATGATGTCCTTATCAATCATCTCACTCTTATCAGCTACTAACATATATGTATTGTGTGTACATTAATAATAATCATCGATACATAACTATATAAGTCCCAACATTCTTGAATCCAAATCATATCGAGTCTTTTTACCTTGCTCTTCGAACATCAAAATCAAAATGAGATTCCTCGTCCTCCTTGCTCTTGTGGCCGTTGCCAGTGCCGCCACTGTCTCTAAAAATCAAATGATTGAAAGGGATATCAAGTGTGACCTTTGCAAATACCTTATTGCACAAGTCAACGAAAGTGTTTTGACCGAAGAAAACGCCGACCAAGTCATTGCTAAAGTCGAAGAAGTAAGTCTCGAAATCATATAATCAATTTATGTAAATAAATGTAAAATCTTCATTAGGTATGTGCCAAAGCTCAACAAGTCTCTTCCTTCCTTGGTGAGACCTGTACCAGATTCGTGAATGATATTGTCAAGCCCAAGATCGAGGATCTCCTTGCCAGCAAGCAAGAACCCGAAAAGGTCTGCAAAGAATTCCAAATGTGCTAATCACGCAAATCAACACACACATGAACTATTCATCACTGGAAGCTTCATGTTATAAAAATTGTTAACTATTACACAGATTAATAAAACATGTTTATTTTGTCATGATAATTCGTATTTTATGGGTTTCAAATTAATCTAGAGGATGCATATTAATTTGTATCCTTCAAGTGATGGAGATCGTGATCATGAAAAAAATATCCCTTAATACTTCATTAAGTTACCTTGAAAGCCTTCTAAGATAGATTCAAGGTTAGTTGAATGACAAAGATAGGAATTAGGGTGTCTTTGAGGAAGATCATGGAGGTATGCCAACATATATTCCTCACTTTTGAACCATTATTGAAGTTAAATGACTGGGCTCATGCATTGACAGGCATGACTCGAAATCAAAAAAGATATTGTTACATATTTGAAACTATTTTCCAATGAATCTTCTTTTGAACAATTGAAGCATCTTTAGAAAAAAAAAATCGGCATTGTTTTGGAGTTAACTCTACCTTTTATTCGGGCATATATTGTTAGAACCAGGATAAAAACTTTTTGATCATTTAGTATATGTACATATTGAGAGCTAAAGAAACGTATTGTATTAATAGGCTAATAATAATTCATTTTAAATTAGAAAAAAGTAGGAGAATTAACCACTTGGCTACCTCTGTTTTGTTCCCTCTGATCTAGAATGATGTTAACCATAGAATTATATCAAAATTGAAAACACTTCAAAATCAAGCTGTTTGCAATCTATGGTTATCACAACTTCCTGCTCAAGTATAATTTTGTTCAAAACTCGTAATTTATTAACGAATCAGCTAGTTTTTTTTTTTTCTCTCTCTTCCGCTGTGGCCGCGTAGTTCTTCTCTACCAGATTGTAGCACATAACGCCCCGTGAAATCAAGGACTTCCTCCTCAAGGCCAGAAGGAAGGACGCCAAGATCGTCAAAATAAAGAAGAACCCTGATTCTACCAAATTCAAGTTCACCAATGTTCACGTTTCTTGTACACTTTGGTCATCACAGATAAAGAAAAGGCCGAGAAGCTGAAGCAAGCTCTCCCTCCGGGTCTTCAAGTTAAGGAATTGTGCTAATTGCCTGACTTGCTTATTTCTATTTTGTTAATTGAAATATACATAGATAATATGTAAAAAAAAAAAAAAAAAAACTAGTGACAAAAGGGTGCCCAATATTCTCGACTCTTTGTCAACAAAATAAAGTACAAATTGTAATTCATTATAAAAGATACTGCACAATGAAATAAAAATATAAAGTAAAGTGAGAGATTTTAATGAATTTTATGTATTGCTGCTGTGTAGACGTGTTCCAAAAGACTCCGACGAACAATTTAAATTTCTCAAGGACTAGGCGCTCCTCGGGAGGGATTTTTACATCGGAGGATACCTGGGATTCGTGGGTATACGTGAGACAAGCTTAAACACATATTGATCATTTTTTAAATGGGAAACTGGGCATTTTCTGTTTGTGAGTGAATAATAAGGGGTTCTTCTTCCTTTTTTTTCTCCCTGTTGTGTTCTTCCCTTCCCTTTTTTTTTTTTTTTTTTTGTTGAGGGTGAGTTGAGACAGAGATCTTTTTTCTTGTTTTTTTTCTTCTTCTCCTTCTTGCCCCGTCTCTACGAGATAAAAAGTGGATTACAATATAGTAGAAATGGAGAGTGTTCCTCCTGATATTCCTCCTGATAAGGGAAAAACTTCTTCGAAAAGTCTATACGTAGACATTTTAAAGCAAAAAAAGAGCATTAATAAAAATAATGCAGAATTCAAATTGAATTTCAACAATGATCTAGAATGGGAATCATTCGTGATTATTGTAGAGGACATGGAAGGCAATGCCTTTAAAAATATTAATGTAAAACACGTTGATATTTATGATATGGCGATAGAGTTTGGATTTCAAGAACATGAAATCGCCGGAGCAAACCCTAGGTTTGGATTAGGGCAGTCTTGTCTATACACAAAATTTCCTATTGACATAAGATCTAGACTCCAGGACTTGAAAAAACACCTAAAAATGAAACTGACAAATAAGGATGGCTGTGATGAAGATGTCACCTGCAAGCTTAAAAGACTTGAGAAAATCTCTCTAGATAGAAGGAGAAAAATGATTGTTACTTTAGTTAACACCTTTAAGAGAGTTAACGAGTCTCTTTTGGTCAGCTTCATGGGCCAATTTGGAGAAATTGTGAGGCACTACCCAAAGAGTAACCCTAGGGATAAGAAAGCTGAGGATAAATACGCTAACTACAGAGAGGTCTGGAGGGACAGTGACTATATTGTAGAAATATATACTGACCCCTCATGTATCCCCCAGATAATACCTTTTCAGGGGTATTTGATCAATTTAAGGTTTCAGGGCGTAAAATTGCAGTGCCAAAGGTGCTTTAATTTTGGCCATATGAAGCAACACTGTGATCAAAAAAGAGTGAAGACTTCACATTATGAAAAAGCTTTGATGAAAAATATAGAGGAGCGTTCTACAAATAAGGGTGCAAAATCTGATGAAGTGACCTCTAAATCTCACGTGGAGGAAGAACTTCAAGATTTGGATACCTGTAGAGTGCCCGAAACCTCTGGTTATCGAGGCAACTCATCTTTGAGTGGGATGGAAGAGAAGAATAAAGGAGTGAATTGCTCGGGATCTATTTCAAATATGGAATCGTTAAGCTCTTTAGATGTTCCAATCAGTAATGAAGAGAATGTGAGAGCGGACATTATGGGTGATGCTGACATTTCAGTAATCAATCATGACAAGGAATCCCAGGACAACGCCCTAACCTCTGACTCAGATGGTCTACATCACAGTAGGGGCGGGGAAGTAGTGATTTCAAACAATGATAATGAAAAGACATCTGTGAATACAAAAAATCACATACCTTGTACCGTCGAAAAAACTATGCCCACATCGGATGTAAATGGTGAAGAAGCTCCAAGCGCAAAGCACAAAGAAAAAGTACAAAAACCTCCTCGTCCGTTACTGGACAAGAATATAATTTTTAGGGACAGAACTCGCTCCCAGTCTTCCAAAAGAAAGGAAATGGAGGAATCTCCTACAAAGTCCAAAAACCCATCTAAAATTCCTAAAGAACAATCATGAATGAATATTTGAAAAAGTCTTCCCAAACGAGAATAACCGACCATTTTGAAGATAGCCTATCCGGGGAGATAAAGTCTAATATGGGACTCAAGAAGATTATATCCCTTAACACTAGAGGGGGACTAGATCGAAGGCGAAGACATGCCCTTCTAAATTCTATATTCAAATCCAATCCAGACATAGTCTGTCTTCAGGATATTAGGAAAGAAGTGTCATCGACATGTTCCAGAGACTGTGTCTTTTGTAAACCGGGGCGGTATCGCGCTTTTTTCACGGGGAAAGAATCCAAAAGAGGAGTTCTAACATTTATAACCAAAAAATTTGTTTTAGCCAAGTGCGTGGAGGAATTCTCACAGAAAAGTGATTGGCACAAAATTTATATTTCTTCGAATAACTTGAGCTTATGTATTATAAACGCATATGGTCCCAACGAGAAATCCTCATCGTTCTTTAAAGCCATTATCGACTCCAAACCGTATAGTTCTCTTCCTTTGATCCTGATTGGCGATCTAAACGTTGATTTAGATAAAAACAAATCAAACTATCCTAATTGGGAAATTTTAAACGAATTAATCATTCGATGGAATCTGATCGATACTACCAAAACTATAAGTTCGAATCAAATGGTATCATGGAAAAAAGGGAATCTTTCTTCAAGAATAGACTTAGCTCTGATATCAACACCAATTCTCCCTTTAATTAAAAAGACGCTTTATAGGCCAGAACCATTTTCAGACCATCGCATTTTGGAGATAGAATTAAATTTCTCGGCAAAATCAAAACTTTTTAAAATTCCTAAATGGGTGTGGAAAGAGAGTAAATTTAAAGAAAAATTAAAAAGAAATCTGACCAAAAGCTTTGCCACTCCCATAACTTCGGATCAGGCAGCCTTAGTTTTTACTCGTATTGTGCGTATTACAACTTTAAAATATATTTCTATGAGCAGAAAACGAGCTGAGAAGAATGAATCAAAAATTGATAATTTGTTCAACAATCGTTCACTTTTTGTTCCAACTTTTTCGTCGGAATTATATAATTCTTATAGAATGTCTGAGGTGGCAGAGGCAGAAATGTCAGAAAAAGTCTGCTCTGAAAACCAGCCACATAAACGATTGAAGAACTTACAGAGAGGGAATAAATACTCTGCGTCGTGTATCAAGCAAATTGTGCATGGGGGCAAGAAGATTACCAAACCTAACGACATTCTCACTTACTTTCATGACTGTTTTCGAGAAGTAGTTAAATCAGAGAGAACTAATTTTCCAAAGAAGAAGAACTCCATACAATGTAGGATCTTCACGCGAGATAGTATTCTTGAGTACATAACAAAAAAATTGAATGTTAAGAAGGCCTCTGGTATCGATGGTATTGGAGGAGAAATATATTCTAATCTTCCAAATGAAGTAGCTCCTTTTCTACTCAAGCTGGGAGAGTCAATGGAATTAAAAGGCAAGCTCCCAAAAAGTATAACAAAGGGAAGAATTGTTCTTGTTCCCAAGAAGGGGAACGGAACTAATTTCAACCACTGGAGACCTATCACGGTCCTGAACTACTCCTATAGAATTCTCTCGGGCATTTTAGCACAGAAAATGGAACCTGAGTTGAATAAAAAGATAGGCTTACATCAGAAGGGTTTTCTGAAGCATAGGAACATAGCGGATGTGTCTCGCAATATACAAGCAGCGGTGGAGTCTCTAAGAAAAAGAAATAGATTAGGAGCTGTCATAGGAATTGACTTCAAAAAGGCTTTTGACTCCATATCTCACTCTCAAATACTTCGAGCAGTGAGACATCTGCTTCCAACCCATTTTTTCAACCCAGTTAGGGCATTATTACTTAATGGATCCTCAGTGATCTCGATAGGAGGTCAAGAAAGCAGGCCCATCGGGCTCAGAAAGAGTTGTAGGCAGGGTTGCCCGTCTGCTCCTCTTCTTTTCGTAGCGGCAATAGAGGAGTTAGTGACCCAACTGGTACGAAAATATGAGGGTTTTGGAGTTTGGCTAGGGGGAACCAGGCATCTAGTGGATCTATATGCTGACGACGTAACCCTTACAGTGGAGGCAAGCTCGGAGATACAACTCATGAAGAGAGTAGAAGTCTTATTTAATATGTTTGAAAAGTTTAAAAGGAGGTCTGGGTTGGAACTGAATCGATCAAAAACATTCATTCTTCCGATTGGATGTTGGGATCCTTTGGAAGGACAAAGCATAGGTCAGTGTCTAGTAAAAAGAAAAGTCTCAATATTAGGGATTGACTGGTGCCCTGAAGGGATTCACCCCAATAACTGGAACCAATTAGCTTCAACTATTGGTAAACGTATCTCCTTGTGGCGGGACTATAATCTACAGAAGAGGATTGATCTTTATAACACTCAGATCGTCCCAGTTGTTTTGTTTAAAGCAACAGCATCTCCTTATATAGCAGAAAAAGCTATCTCAGAGGAAAAAAAATGGCTGTCGAATATATTTCATAAGCGATATATAGATGCCGTAACAAGGCCTAGGTCCCTCATTGGCGGAGGACTTACCAAATTGTCCATTATCATTCCCAAGATATACATAAAATTATTTATTAATATCACCAAATTCCCGCAAAGAGAATGGAGGAACTCAGTAACAAGTAATGAGCTATTTTATAGGCTAATGTTTGGAACAAACCTTACAAACAACTCCATCAGGGCATTCTCTGAAGTGTGGGCCTCAGCTCATAGAATTATTTGGAGCTATATACCTTCATATCATAGTGATTCTACGGTAGACATAATCCATCAAAACGTTCACAAACCTTTTTTCTTCAAAAATTTGAATAGTCCGGCTTCTTTGGAAGAAAGGGCTATTGTAAATAAGGCGTTATCTGTCCATTCTTCTCAGCTTATTCACCCTTTCAATGAAGGGAGATTTAAATACCCTCTCTTTAGAGCCGCAAACATGCACTTAACTCCTTGTCCATGGCATTTAAAAATGTCAGTTCCGAGTGTTCGTGAGGAAGTGGAACGCATAACAGATGTTTTCGTTAAAGTTCTTAGGCTACCAAGTAATTGGAGTCTAAGAATTGAACGTTCTATGAAGGGAATTCACGACGGGAGGAAATTCACGGCCCAGCTGCAAGTGGCCTCTAATTGTATTGTATTTAGTTCTCATTGTAAAGACTGTGGCAAATTATATAATAATACCATTCATGCATTTGTAGATTGCCCAGTTATATCTATTCTAAAAAGATTAATTGAAATTAATGTAAAAGGAATGGATAAGGCCAATGAAGGCATAATTAAAGCTGTGGTCCTCTTTGGACTTTCCAAACGGAAGAATAATCGATCAAACATCTCCAAGGCAATCGATTTTGCAGTTTTAAATGCTAAGGCAAGAATTGCGAGCAAATTAACTTCGACTGAGCTTATGAGTCCCCGGGATCTCCGTGGAATTATCTTGGCAGCCGCCGCCAGATATGGAGCTCTCACTCTCAAAATCCCCTCCGCAACCGACAACTCGTGGACTCTCGCTTCGAGGGAAATCAAGTATTTCCCAACCAAGTCTCTCAGCCATTTTAAGATATTTAAGAAGTTATTAAAATATTATTAGCTTTATGCTTTTTTATGTCTGTTTTAGTCTCTTAATTCAACACTAAGCCTCATTATTAAAATTTGCTAATTTTAGTTTGTTTTATATGTAAGTTTGTTATACCTTTGTGATATTATTGTATTTATTTATTCTAATTTGTTTTATTTTGTTTGTTCTTTTGTCGTTGTATTAATTTAAGACTAAAATGTCTTCTTATGTATTTTATACGCAACTACTTCGACTTTTATATAAGAACTGAAATACAGGAAAAAAAAAAAAAAAAAAAAAAAAAAAAAAAAAAAAAAAAAACTAGTGACAAAAGGGTGCCCAATATTCTCGACTCTTTGTCAACAAAATAAAGTACAAATTGTAATTCATTATAAAAGATACTGCACAATGAAATAAAAATATAAAGTAAAGTGAGAGATTTTAATAGTAAATTTAAATATATGTAGATAGTGTACAATACAAGTAAGATACGTTGAAATATTGAATTGAAACTCTAGGGCAAATGAGACTCCATCTCCTCTCTAAAAAATTTGCATAGAAAATTGTAACTATTAGTTAGTGGCTTGTACTGAAAGGGTTTAGATTTTAGAATACTAAACATGACTAAGTCTTGCAAGTTTTCTCCCTTTCCCCATTGTTAACAACAATGTCAAACGACTCACCCCCTTATAAGTTTCATCACAACTTATGAATCTGTCCTAACATAATTTATTTTTAAATGGTCGTAAATTATATATATTAGCAGCTGATATTGTCAATGAAAGTTCTACTCAGAAGAGAAATCTCAAGTTTTTTATTTTGAGCTTGTCTTTTCTAGTTATATCCTTGGCATTTCGTATTGTCAAAAAAGAGGAGCTGCCGATGAGGATAGAAATCGGCCTCTTAATAATGTCGAAAAAGATATTATAACCATGGATTACAGCATGTTTGCTGATGAGGTTTGAAACTTAACAACAAGAGTCATTAATTGATAATATCTTTCAACTTGTTTAATTAAAGTGCCCTATCATTTCATATAATATGAAAACGTTGAAAAGTATATGTAACTATTTGTCTCGATTTTGCATAGTAATGAAGTTTCATGACCTCAACCCATGGGTCATCAAACTTTGTTCACGCAGTAAAAATTTCCCAAAATTGATTTTAGTCTCGTTGTAAAGTGCATTGGAACACAAAACCGGAACAAGTCATTCATACAATCAAGTATTGATTATAGCCAATTAGGAATTTTGACTCAAAGTACTTCTTTTTTCATAGACTACTATCATGTCAAAAATCCTTGAAACTGTACCAGTATGGTCCTCTGATTGTCGCCAGCAGAAAATGTGTTGAAGCATTCCAAAAAGTTAGCCCAACAATGGGACAATCTTATTATATGTAGCATACATACTTATTTAGGTAGGAATACCGTACACATTTGGACAACTTTACTTTGAACCTAATTATGTGGATCAGATTTGTGTAAGATGAACCTAAATTTGAAGCAATATATTCGACTGTTCTCAATTGAATTTATTTATAGATTACTATACCAGTCTGTAGTTTTGTCTCAAATTACATTTAAACCCAATCCGTCAAATGCTTCAACTGTTTCTGCTCCTGTGTAAACGGTTTACACAGTTTAAAAAAATTAAACTTTCTAAGGAATTTAGAAAATTAGACTAACAAATATTTTATAGTAGTAAATAACTAAACACTTTTCAAGGTATTTAACTGATTTTTAGTGTTTAATCTATTATTGCACAATAAGAAATGGTAAATTTTTACTTTAAATTACTCATGAGTATTGAATATATGAAATAATTAAGTAGAATAAACAGTACGTTTACAATTGCAACACTTAACACAACTGGTCCCTTTGTTCTTAACGCTAAACTTTTTAAAATATATCCTCAAAGGCTAAGTTTTGAACTATAATAAATCACATCAAATGATAACAAAAAAAAATAATTAATGGTTAATTATTGAAATGATATAAAATACATAGAAAACAATGAAAAATTGATTTCAATTGTTCTTTAAAAAAATTACTTTTGCCTCTCAGAAATCAGTTTTTATCCATTATTTTGAAGAAAAGTTGACAAAAAATTATGATGTTTTGATCCATAATATATAGTATTTATATTTGTTCTAATTCTAGATTATTTTATATTCCAAGATTTATTTCATTTGATTTGTACTTTTGTGTTTTACCTTTGAGGTATTGACTTTGTATTACTTTTCAGCGGCGTAGCCAGCTTTACTGATAAGTATGATTATATCAATTTTTAATGAGAATTAAAAAGAGTACTCTACCATGTTCCTACCCTATTTGTAATCCTTGAAAAAGTACCAAATTGTAATGTGATCTCTACAAGACATCACTTCACAAAAATATTATAGTGAAGTACTAAAGTTTACCAAATAAAACAATGATTATTATTATTATTAAACTTGAATTAAAATGCACAGGAAAGGTTTGCTTTATTTTTAACTTAGATTGAACTAAAAAGGATTTATTATGTTTATTAAAAAAAATGTTGGATGTTGATTTCTACAAATTAATGGAGAGATAGATTAATTATATCTACGATGACGTCATTTAATAAAAATGTTCATTTGGACTGTGTCCTTAAGACTTAAGATATAACCTTATCCGTCGTTCTTAAAACATTGAAACCTTTTTATATATCCTTAGTAATCACGTTTTATTACCGATTTGGAGCATTCTTGAGGGTATTGTAGAACAAGGAGTTATTTTAATGTGCTTTACAATTGTACGTCAATATTAATTTGTGATGCTCTGAAAATTTGTGGGAGGAAGTCTATTTTTTCATCCAAATTTACAATTGAGTGCTTCCTCTTGAGGCTACGCCATTGTTACACCATATTGACCCCATAATAAAATTCTAGCAAATATTGAACAAAACTACATTTCAACTTTACGTTTAGTACAATAATCTTATCACTCTGATCCCTTTTTACACTCTTCATGGGTATATAACCGATAACATTTTCAAATCATTAAATATTTTCACTAGAGAAATCATGAAGTTATTTATTTTTTGTACTCTATTGCTTGCTGCAAGTGCGTCTAACAATTTCCAAGTCAAGGATACCATTGAGTGTGCCTTGTGTAAATTTCTCTTCAACGAATTAAGTCAAGTTCAATCCACTGATGTGAATGATGCCATAAAGAGGCTCTATGAGGTAAAATTTAAATTCAATATATTGCTAAATGTGAATACCATATAATTGTATTGATTCAAAACTTTATTTATTAGGTATGCTCCCTTGTTGAACAAATATCATCTGAGTTTAAAGAGTCTTGTCAAAATACAATGAATGAAGTAATCAAGCCAAACATTGATAGCCTTCTTGCTGAAAAACCAAAACCTGAGGAGGCATGCAAATCATACCAATTGTGCTAACTTATCAAAATTAAATACTTGGCGAATAATTAATATATCATTATTGATGTAATACAACCGTTTTATAGTTATTTATAAATAAATAAAGATTATTCACGTAGATATTTGTCTTTACAAATTTTTCTCGTTGATTTTGTATGATAATAATAATTGATTATAATTTGATTTTCATTTTTGATAATAGGCAAAATAATTATCAAGTACAGGGTTTTTACCGAAAATTTAGAAAATCCGAATTGTTGATATGGACAGGAGCTCCATCTTGGGTCCACGTGTATTTGCTTGTGGGATAGTTGGCTTTCAGCCACGGAAGCACAGTGTACCTCAGAAGCTCGCTGTTAATTTTCTTCGTCAGCTTGAAGAAATATGGGGACATGACCTTACCTTTGGAGGCCACAATCACCAGGACCATTACCTACACAGGATGCTTTACCCTGCGGATGCCCTTGACCTCCTCTATTGACTGGGCTAGGAAACGATCATTACTGCGGTCGTAAGCCTGGTCCACGGTGAAGACTTTCTTGTCGTAAAAGATCTTTGCTGTGACCAGGGTGGTCTGGATTTTGTTACACCTTTCGAGCCTCCTTTTCTTTAATTTTGTCGTGAGTAGATGCATAGGAACTCGTGCGCACGACTTAAGGTCCAGATCTTAGGTTACAACCTTATGCGTGGTTCTTAGGCTCACGTTCATGTCCTTGGAAAGTCGACTGATTCAAATGGTGGGGTCCTTCTTCACCTTGTTCTCTTGAGGACTGCTAAAAACTCTTTATTCCTATTCTTGTTGTGGCCACCACTGCCACAGACCCTGTTCGAACCTTTACCCCAAGGTTTGGCCCGGGCAACATTGTAGACCGTAGCCAGGGACTTCTCGATGATAGTAGCGATCTCCCTTTTATTAGCATTGGCGTCGAGGTGATCCGAGATACGCTCACGGATTTTCTTCTCCTTGCCCATGGCGACGAGTAAGAAAAAAGTGTCAGTATTATTAATTGTTTGGTAAGTTTCAGTTCACAGGAACTTTTAATAGCAAAGTTCTCTAAGCCAAACAATTGGGGATAAAGGGCAATGTAAAGTATTCTTTAAATTGAGGGTAAAAACCCTTTATATATAAGTATATAAACTACTCTTGAATTTTAATGACTTTCATGTAGAGAAGTTAATTTGTGAACCAATGGTAATATTTCCTTACGTCAGATAATCAGTCTGTTGCGTAACCATTGTACAAGCATACATATTTATTATTATACTCGGAAACATTGGTGGAGGACATTATCTGTCATATGAATATGTTTCGTTATTGATGTATGCTATGCAGAAGTCAAAAGGTCTTGCCCCTCCCACTTTAAATACTTTCTGTTGCTACTAGAGTTGCTTGTGTATTTACGTATACTCATGTTTTTTAATTGTCGTGGGATCATGTTGAGATTGTTTTGTGGATTTTCATTTTCTATTTGCAAGTCTAATAATAATAAATATTGCAGTTATTATTTTTATTTGCTACAAAGGAAACAATGGCAATTGATTACAAAATGGCGATTTCATATTACCTAAACTGCTCATGACTGTTTCCCTTTAACTACATATGTCGAGAATATATGCAAATTTTGAGCATATACTCCGAAGTTTGTTTTTTCCTATCTTAATGCATATAAATAAAAATTCATGGAGGCAGTTAAAAAATACATTTGACGTGTTTTAGGATGTGTAGTCCGGATGTGCCTCTCTGAATAATGAATAACAATGTAAATAATATGCGAAATAACGCGTGCGAGACTTTGTGAAGTTGGCTCTTCAAACAGTACTTTTGTGTTTTCTTAAGCTGTTATCATTTTCCCTTTATACCTGATAGTAAAGATCGCACATGAAGGAAGAGTACATGCATTAAGGTTAATAAAGCAAATAAAATATAAACAAAAGGGGCTCAAGTCCTCGTATAATTATTATTAGTTAAAAATACATAATTTCCTGACATTAATTTCAGTTAATTTTATGCCTCTCATCTATGGTATACATACAGGGTGTTATTATCTATTATTGATGTCTTCATTTGTATACATATATAATGGAGAATAGCAGCTTCTAGCTCAGTCAAACGTCATGACAGCTCAAGCTGCTTCTTCCCTCTCAACATTCATCAAATTGTCAGAGTGGCCAGGTTGATGATTTTCCCTTTCTTTGATTCTTACAAGTCCGATTTGCATATTATTTACATTCCTTATTATAAAATATGTATAAGCATAATTATCCAGTGGAGCTCTTTGAAGTATTATTGAACAATCCACCGATATATGTAAGTAAGCTTTAATAAAATTAAGCAAGCATTTCTGTATTATGCGTCAGTGAAAAGACTTGGATACCTACGTATCAAATACAAGTAAGTTGTAATGCATGTTATAAAAGTACTGAAGAAGGATCTCTCATTCCATGAGAAATTGTCTATAGATAGAACTCAAGACATTCCGGGATTAGATACTAAATAGTAAATAAGGTCAAATTTAAGTAATTTATTATGTACATATTTTAAGAAGAAAACTCTTAGATTCTTGGATATAGGTCACACGCTTACAGCAGGTGATCAATACTAGGTTTGACTGTACTTGTAATCGTAAGAATATAAAATATTTCAAACTACTCTAGAGAAACATCAATTATGTCCCAAATACAAGAATGAAAATTGTCTTTTACTTAAAAAAAGCTTTATGAAAATTCGAAACATTTTGATGCTTCGTAGGACATGACTTCTTTTTGTTGATGCAGCTACCAAATCATTTGCACACAGCATGCATTGTTAAAAACTGTACATCATACGAGTCATCAATATGTATTTCATTATTTATTAAATGAATACCATAAAGGAAGTTTACACTAAAGAATAACTAAAAGAAATGTTCCTCGGGAATTTCTTCTATGTGTAAAACCATGGGAAAACGGGATGATCTCTGGATAGAAACGCCTCTTATAGTGTAAAATATCCCAAGAGGGATTTGATTCTTACCAATGCTGATCTTACACTACATATTATACACATAAAGATACTGATGTATGTATAATGTTTGTATTTTCATACACAACAAAGCATATACAAAATTATTTAATTAATAATCATTATCATAAAATGCAAAGTTCAAGTCTGATAACAGGTTAGTCTAAGACTCATTAGACTCCTATTATTCAATTTTATTATCATCATAATCTATCAAATCTTACTATCCAAAGGTTACTCTTTGTCAATTTATTCAATTCAATATATTTTTTAAGAATACAAATAATGAGGATATGGTGAGAGATGTATCTTAACACTTACAAATATATATTTAATGATTTGATTGCTATGTCAATTGTGAGGCCCATTTAATAAAAATTTAAAAAAAAGATTGTTCATTTCATATGCAAATGGGAAATATACTAGAGTAGACAGGAATTAAGATGTACAATATATATATTAGGTAGGTGTATCAAAACAAAATATCTTTGTCTAAATAAATAACTTGTCGTTTGTACATCATTTTTTGACAAGAAAATTGGAAATTTGAATAAAATATCACTGAATATTTCACTTATGTTGTCAATATCATAAAGAAATTATTATAGCATAACGAAATATGAATAAAGGCACTTTGTACTATTTAAATTGTACCGTATATTTTTATGTAAATAGATTTTTAGATGGGTATACTGGTAATGAAAATATTAAGAGTAATTGGGTACAAATACCTTGATATTTTGTATACATTGATTTACTTAACGTTATCAATATCATTTATCTCTCTAGTATTCAAAATACAATTCAAATATTGATCTAATTAATTAATCAAATATTATTATCTTATTAGTTATTAGATTCCACACTCCAGTCCTACAAACTTATTATTAAGTATTGAAATATTGCTGATTGTAATTCGAGTCATTAGTTTCTATGGATTTCTAAGATATACTCTCACGAATGAATATGGATGCATATTTCAAATAAAAATAATTGTATTAGTTAAAATTTCAGGATTGTACTCTTCATTAAACGGAATAAATTTAATATGAGTGGTGGACACGTGTTCACTCATATTAAATGATATAGCTTTGAGCATTAAACACCCTTCTTTGAACGTATAAATGTGTATAATTATTTGATTACTATATAATGAAGCTTCAGCAGTAGGTACGGCCATATCATATAATTGATTAAATATCAAAAATATTATCGTCTATAAGATTGGATATAAACCTCTATAAAATATCATTTATAGCTATGGCTTATCATGACTCTGAAATCCTCAAATGCTAAGATTTAAAACTACAAAAGCAACCCCCAAAAAATAATTTCAGATCCTCTATTAACCAGAGAGAGGAAGACGAATGTTTAATCCTTTTCATTACTAATTTAGTTCTTGATCTTGATAAAAAACCAAAATTTTGAGGAATCGAGACTCAAACGAGCCTAAGACTTATAAAAATTGATTTCAATCCTGGGAAATAAATCTCAAATTTGAGTCACTTTATAATTTATAAACATCATCAGAATTGTTGTAGTAATCAATTAAAGTCAAATGACTTTAGACAAGAACTGAATGGAGCAAAGTATTTTAATTTTTAGTAGGATTTGTTCATTGCCAAAACATGCAAACATTAAAAAATATTGTTTGATGCTAGAGTTAATGCGAGATGAGGATGATGTCTGTCTGGGCCATAGCACTGAAACAATATGTCATAAGGAATCAATTTTGGTGTGGTTTGATTCTTTTCATTAATCTCTATGTATTTATGCCTCATTTCATACTTTTGACTTTTAAATAAAGATAAATGATTAAATAATTGTTTTTCCTTATATAAGGTTTGGCTCTCAATACACTTTATACCTGGGTAAGCGCCATCAAATAAAGACGAAAAAAAACATAATCAATGATGTTGATAATTAGGTATATTGTTACATGCTAACAAGGATAAGTCAATGCAAAACATTTCACAATACTCTAAATAGTCCATTGTTTCCTAATTAACCAAAACCTAGTAGATGGTCATCGTGGATTCATCAAAGTGGATTCAAAATCCGATATATGTCCATACAGATGTATCAAAATATTTACCCCCATTAAATGATAGTAGAGCGCTATCACATGACGTCATCATTGTGGAGTTTGGCCATTTTGAGTGCAACAACCAAGTTTTATAGTTAGAATAAAACCTGTTTCTTTTGTATTAAGGAAAATGGTGAACAACTGCTATGTACTTGCATGTACCAATTGGACAGACAAGTAACCATACGTCTATCAAAAATATATACTTGCATTAGAATATGTATACATTCACATAGTGTACATAGTCTATAAATTAACTATTCTTTTGGAAGGATCCCATATTGTTCTTCAATTATCTAACTTTCCTGGACCCTGATCCATCTGGAAGATAATTTTTTGTTTATATTCAAACCATTTTATAGGGATTTCCATATTTCATACTCATGAATTTGATTTTATTCAAATATATATTCATGTATATTCCTCCTTTGGTATCAAGTTGTATTTAATAAAAAAATAAAAAAAAAGTTTATTTTTGTAAAGTCAATAAGTAAAATGGTCAATCTGCAGCATCAGGGAAAACACACTATAATTATTGTACATTAATATGCATGCACATATTGTATTCTTAAAATTTTGATGTTGGAGTCAATTGCTTGTATGTATGTAGCGTTTGAAATAAGGCTAATTAAAAAAAAAATACATGTAGTCTACGATGATTTGTTTTATGGTAGATGCATTCAAATATAGAATGATAAATTAAACTCCTAAAAATTCATATTTCTTTTATTATTTCTGACATATTTATCTTTTTATTTTGACCGCGGAGGAGTGAGTACGAATATGTATTGTAAAGCATTAAGACTTGATTTTGTAAAAATAGCGTAATAAATATATATATATATATATATATATATAAGCAATCATAAAATGATGTACAAACCAATGATATTGATTCTTACATAATATCATATGACCAAAAAAAAAAAAAAAATGATTCGAAGAGTCATATCTTGGCTATAAATAACATAGCATTTGTGTAATAAATTACAGGAAAATAAATACATGATACTTTATTATGAGTATATTAAGTAAATTAGAAGTATGATGCTACACTGTTCCTTTTTGCAATCACATGACTAGTTAATTACATATGTGGGTATACGCAGATGGCCAGACAGTAGTGCCCTCTATATGTATAGATATAAGTGAATGTAGGTGAATGAATTGTAGTCAACAGAGGACAAATGTCTGTATGATACACATTTAGGAAAATGTCCTTTTTTAACCACCTTGATTCTAAACACAAATAAAACGTTAAGGAAGACACTCATTTGCTAAGACATTAAGGGTCCGTTAATTTTAACAACAAATCAATTCAAGGATTAGCAAGGATGTTTCTTTGCTTTTTTATATCAAAATTGATCTTCAAAAGTTTTCAAAAATCGGGAATATATATGAAGTATAATCAATATTTTTGTTTGGAAGAAATAGCATGCCAAAGGCAGGATGAAAAAAACATGTCATAGAGCTCTAATAAATGGAAATAATTAATTAATTTGAAGCTGCGAAAAAATCATTTTTCAAGAAATTGCACAACCAAATAAAACAACGCTAACTATACAATGTTAACAAATTAGTTTACAATGAATGTAAAAGCAGTATCTAAAAACATATTGGGAAGATTCGAATGTATTCAATGCTAATCGATAAATACATTGACAATACTGAACAGGATGAACTGTCATCAATATGCTTTCATTTTTAAATAAATTTGAATATAAAGTCCGAAATAGATTTAATAATAAATATGTATCATATTTCTAGGAAGTATTGAAGGGTTATTATTTATGTATTAATAATATAATTATAATTATTAATTGGGAAATTCTTTTTTTCTTTTTTTTTTCATTTAAAATTACCACGTATTGTGCATATAAATATTATGTGCTCAAAAGCTTCTCACTTCCAGTACATCTTTTTATTTTCTATTTTATAAAAATATATATATAAAATTTGTTAAATTTATTGGGATTAAGGAGTAGCTCTCTGGGCTAAACAAAGAACAACCAAAAACATATACTGTGACAACTGTAACAAAAGGGATTAGAAGACCTATTTTTGAAAAAATCAGCTTCTTTTCTTGCTCTAGGGGCAGATGTTGCATTTGTCATGAGTGGGTGTTGTGAATAAGTTATTGCCAATGAGGAAAAAGAGAGACTTACAAAACCTTACATAAGATTCTAAATATTGCAAAACACACAGAAGTCTTCAAAAATTATGAGTATTGAATTATATTCAATTGAATAACTGATGGAGATTTCTTCATTAATAGAAATTCGATGGGTGTGCAAGTTTGAGGGAGTCAGCACGGTTATCAGAAGATTTGAAGTGAGTTGAATACCTCTTAAGAAGATAGTAACCCTCATTTCAAATCAATCAAATGTTGCTATAAGCATGGGGCCACAAAATTCTAAATGGTCGATTTGTCACTACACCTTAGTTCCTTCATCCTGTCTTAACCATCATCAATGGGTCGAGTAAAGCCAAGTAAGAGAGCAGTATTTAATGAAATTATGGTTTTGCAAAAGTTTTTGAAAAGTCTGGAGACAAACAAAAAAAAATTGGTGCTGCGGATAAGATCTACTCTTCTACTATTGGAATATCAATTACTTTTTAAGATCCTATACACAAAAACAGAGAAATTTTGACAGATTCTGTTGGTCAAATCCCTTTTTGTGGAGATCTCAAGAAACATGAAGTTCCATTTATCATTGATAAACGCTTTTATGGCGACAATATAAAAGTTTTTGATTACAAAATATGCTCTAGATGCCTCAAAAGAGTCATACTGTGTATGTACATTAGTTTCTTGATTTAAAGGCTGCTTTGATGTGAATGGTAAGCTGCTGAATCCGAATACAAACGAGGGTTGATTTTATTTTTTTAAAAATTGGAAAAGAGATGGATTTGAAATTATAGCAAAATCTGAAACCTTTTATCCATGT